>JBBDGP010003724.1:0-705085 GCA_037952835.1 Lithobates septentrionalis | reverse complement strand
TGATGAAGGCCGATGTGTCGGCCGATGGTGGTTAATTTGCCATTTTCTGAATCATACAAGTGGTCCCCAATTCTCTGCCTCAGTTCCTAATTGTTTTGCCCACGTAGAAGGCTTTGCAGGCGCAGTTCATAAGGTAAACTACCCCTCTTCGTACTGCAATCGGCGAAGGTCCGTGGGACCAGAATCTCGCCGTTAGGCAAGACCACAGTTCTACTTTCGAAGATCCAAGGGCACCTAGGACAATCTCCACATTGAAAGGTGCCATTGGAACCACCCTAGTGGGTCTAGTAGGATTATAATGACTGGCAGTTAGTTGGTCACGTAGTGACCGTGCTCTACGGAAACCACTTCCGGTGTGTGTCTAATGTATTTAGTTAATACATGATGGTCGGTCAATAGGTGCCAGTGTTTCGTTAAAATATTCCGGAGTATACTGTGGTGTACAGAGTAGGTCGTGATCAATTTAACAGTTTCTAAGGGGAGGGAGGTTTGTTGTTTTTGAAAAGTAAGGAGGTCCGTGGACGTAATAGGGACTTGTTAAAGGGCTTTACGTAGGCTGGTAGCAGAGTAACCCCGTCGTAGGAGACGTTCACGTAATGCCTGAGCTTGGCGTAGAAAATCACTATGATGAGTACAGTTTCTGCGTAACCGCAGGTATTGGGCATAAGGTATGCTCCGTACCAGGGACTTAGGGTGAGCACTGTGGCAAACAGTAAGGTATTCCAGCCGTGGTTTCCTGTAGAGGTCGGTGCCCAATGTTCCACTCAGATTGTTTAATGATCAGTAGGTCTAGGAAGGGGATTCGCTCGGTCTCGATTTTGAAGGTAAATTTAAGGTTTAGATCGTTCTTATCCAGTAGGTGTAAGAATTGTAACAATTTAACTCTAGGCCCGTCCAGACCATAAACAAATCATCAATAAAACGGTACCATAGGAGAATATAGTCCAGAAATTCTGTATATTGGTCATGGGCATGGATATATCGCTCCCAACCACCTAGGTATAAATTTGCATATGCTGGGGCACATGACGTCCCCATTGCAAACACCTTGAATTTGTAAAAAGAGTTGGTCATTGAAAGTAAAAAAGTTTTTGGTCAATATAAAGTATAATAATGTCAGTATAAACTGATTCAGGGGCCAGGTGGTAGTATCTTGTTCAGCCAAGAAGGAACCAGCCATCCGTACGCCCTGCTCGTGGGGATACTCGAGTACAAGGCCTCGATATCAACTGCCACGAGCAGGGCGTCAGGAGGGACCTGAATTCCCTCGAGGCATTGCATAAAGGTCGGTGGTGTCTCTGATGTAGGATGGGAGGCTACGAACATGAGGCATTAGGAAGGCGTCAACAAATTTGCTCGCATTATCTGTTAGGGAGCCTATCCCAGACACAATAGGTCTTCCTGGTGGAATCCGTGCCACTTTATGGGTCTTGGGTAAGGAATAGAAAGTGGGGAGGGCAGGGAAATTTGGGGACTTTCACTCCCACTTTCTATTCCTTACCCAAGACCCATAAAGTGGCACGGATTCCACCAGGAAGACCTATTGTTCTGGGATAGGCTCCCTAACAGATAATGCGAGCAAATTTGTTGACGCCTTCCTAATGCCTCATGTTCGTAGCCTCCCATCCTACATCAGAGACACCACCGACCTTTTGCAACGCCTCGAGGGAATTCAGGTCCCTCCTGACGCCCTGCTCGTGGCAGTTGATATCGAGGCCTTGTACTCGAGTATCCCCCACGAGCAGGGCGTACGGATGGCTGGTTCCTTCTTTGGCTGACAAGATACTACCACCTGGCCCCTGAATCAGTTTATACTGACATTATTATACTTTATATTGACCAAAAACTTTTTTACTTTCAATGACCAACTCTTTTTACAAATTCAAGGTGTTGCAATGGGGACGTCATGTGCCCCAGCATATGCAAATTTATACCTAGGTGGTTGGGAGCGATATATCCATGCCCATGAACAATATACAGAATTTCTGGACTATATTCTCCTATGGTACCGTTTTATTGATGATTTGTTTATGGTCTGGACGGGCCCTAGAGTTAAATTGTTACAATTCTTACACCTACTGGATAAGAACGATCTAAACCTTAAATTTACCTTCAAATCGAGACCGAGCGAATCCCCTTCCTAGACCTACTGATCATTAAACAATCTGATGGAACATTGGGCACCGACCTCTACAGGAAACCCACGGCTGGGAATACCTTACTGTTTGCCACCAGTGCTCACCCTAAGTCCCTGGTACGGAGCATACCTTATGCCCAATACCTGCGGTTACGCAGAAACTGTACTCATCATAGTGATTTTCTACGCCAAGCTCAGGCATTACGGAACGTCTCCTACGACGGGGCTACTCTGCTACCAGCCTACGTAAAGCCTTTAACAAGTCCCTATTACGTCCACGGACCTCCTTACTTTTCAAAAACAACAAACCTCCCTCCCCTTAGAAACTGTTAAATTGATCACGACCTACTCTGTACACCACAGTATACTCCGGAATATTTTAACGAAACACTGGCACCTATTGACCGACCATCATGTATTAACTAAATACATTAGACACACACCGGAAGTGGTTTTCCGTAGAGCATGGTCACTACGTGACCCACTAACTGCCAGTCATTATAATCCTACTAGACCCACTAGGGGTGGTTCCAATGGCACCTTTCAATGTGGAGATTGTCCTAGGTGCCCTTGGATCTTCGAAAGTAGAACTGTGAGTCTTGCCTAACGGCGAGATTCTGGTCCCACGGACCTTCGCCGATTGCAGTACGAAAGGGGTAGTTTACCTTATGAACTGCGCCTGCAAAGCCTTCTACGTGGGCAAAAACAATTAGGGAACTGAGGCAGAGAATTGGGGACCACTTGTATGATTCAGAAAATGGCAAATTAACCACCATCGGCCGACACATATGGCCTTCATCATAGTTCGACAATTCCGTGGTTAAATTCCTAGTATTGGAGGTGGTCAAACCCAATCCCAGGGGTGGCGATTGGGATCGCTCAATACTACAGAGAGAATCCCTGTGGATTGAGCGGCTCAACGCCACTATTCCCCCTGGCCTTAATAAATCAGTGTCCTATAGGGCCTTCCTATAAGTCCCTATATGGTCCTAGCACCTCCTCTTTCCTCCCCTCCCTTCCCTCCTTCCCCCCCCTCCTCTTCCCCTTTCCCCTCCCCCTCTTTCCCCCCCCCATGTTTTTCCCCCTTTCCCCCCCTTCCTTCTCCCTCTTCCCCCTTTCCCCCCCCCTCCTTCTCCCTCCCCCCCTTTTTTCCCCTCCCCTTTCCCCCCTTCTCCTCCTTTTCCCCCCTCCCCCCCTTTCCCCCCCCTTTTTCCTCCCCCCTTCCTTCTTTCCCCCCCTTCCCCCCCCCCTCCGTTTTCTTTCCCCCCTTCCCCCCCTCCCCACCCCTTGCTCCTTGCACTTGGGTCCTAACATACCCTATGATGCCTTTTCACTATAGGTGAACACCTATGGTCTGTTGTTACTGACTGCCCATTGTCTAGATGTAATGTCACATTTTGCTCAATTGTTTAGATGTATGTTTACTCCCATTGAATTGTTTGGATTTGTTTGCTGTACAAGGATGCCGCTCCCCCTCTTTTTTCCCCCCCCGTCAGGTTCCTGTGGCTTCGCCTTGCCCCGAGCCTTTCCTCTGCGGCGGACACATGCCCGCCTGGCAGCCTCACAGCTGCTTGCGTCTCCATGCCTGGGAACTTGATTCCCTTTGACAGGAGCGCGCGCTTGCGCAGTAGCAGCTGACACTGCACCTGCGCAGTGCGGGCGAGCAGACCCGGTGACGTCAGGGACCGCCCTCGATGCCGTCCCTGACTTCCGGGTTGGGGTGCTCTTATAGCGGCCAGCCATGGCCGCTATCTGAGCCTACAGCCCCTGGACGCGGATCAACTGAGGACCACTGATTTGGGTAAGTGCTGTGGCCCCCCACCCCCCGCCGTTTTTCCTCTTCCCCCTCCCCTCCCTCCTTGCCTGCCTACAGGCAGTTTCCCTTTCAGCCTATATTTTATGCTGAATAGCTATCCTTTATAATGTGCCTACAGCATGCCCCTTTATAGCTTCCCATGTTTGTTATCCCAGCACTGACTACATACCTTGCTACTTTGACTTGTTGTCCTGTGACGTGAATCTTAGCCAGCTGGCTTCACTGACCGGTGAGTCAATCTTTACATGACTCTATTACCATGTTTGTTACAGCTGTCATTGTAACCTCTTTGAGTGCACACCAAGCACTCCAACTTTACCTGGGGGGATCCTGTTCACTGCCCAATAACAACCAGTGGCCTCATTCCATCCATTATACGATCATCTGCTTTGTCCTCATTCAAGTCCATGCGCATGTCTATGCATTTTAGGGGTGAGTGCCAGTTTCATATCTATGTGTGCAACTCCTTTTTACCTCTTCCTACACACCTCACCCGTGGGGTTCCCTTACCATTACCCATCTCATGTCCCCCCTCTTCCCCTCCCTCCCTTCCCTTTCCCCTTTCCTCTTTCCCTCCCCCCTTCCCTTCCCCCCCCTCTTTTCCTCCCCCCCCTCTCCCCCCTCCCTTTCCCCCCCCTTGTCCCTCCCTCCCTCCCTTCCCCCCTTCCTCCCCTTGTTCCCCTTCTTTCCCTTTCCCCCCCCCTTCCCCTCCTTTCCCCCCCCCTTCCCCCCTTTTCCCCCCCTTTCCCCCCCCTCCCCCTCCCCTCTCCCTCCCTTCCCTCCCCCCTCCCCTTCAACCCTCACCACCCCAACCTCCCCCCCCCCTTTCTTCCTCTTCCCCTTCCCTTCTTTCCCCTTTCCCCCCCCCTCCCTTTCCCCCCCCCCCTCCCCTCCCCCCACTTTTCTCCATTCACACACCCCCGTGGTTTTTTCCTCACTTGCACACTGTTTGTTTTTAAAACACATCACTGGCACCCCCCCTACCTACTCCTCTCTCTGATTGACTCTTCATTCATGTACTCTACCTCATTATACAATTTATCAATCCAGGGTCTGTTTAGTCATCCCCTGTGTTCGCCGCGGGGGAATCACTTGGGGCCATGCGTACCCACAGGCAACCATAGAACGGGTGAGCCCATCCTTTTTCTATCTATATTGTATATTATATAATGTATCATTCAATGTTTTTGCTGCCTTCTTATGTTTTGGTATAATCTTTGTATGATTGTATTTACTACAATTACTGTACGTTGTACCACAGATATTGCTCTCCTGAGGAAGCGGTGAAACCGCGAAACCGGTCGAGAATTCAAGCTCTATTTGTGTCTACCTCACTATAAGTTGTAATTTAATTGGTTGTATGCATTGCTCCCGTTTTTAATTGCAACTGTATGTGCTATTGTTACAATCTTTTAATCATGTCTTCTACTAAAATGAAATTTTTATATTTTATTATTGTTTTTGTCACTATTACCTTTTACCATTAATATTGATTATACCTGGTACCGGAATAGTCCCCCCGTTTTTCCCCCCACCTTTTTAGGGGTTATTGCCTTTAGTGCATGCGGTATTGAGATTTTGGTCGACAGTGGCAGCTACCTGCGACCTCTCCCTACCTCATGCCTCTTGCCTTTGTCTCTGGTGATGTCAGTTCCCCCAGCGCCAGTTAGTGTCAGATCGCACTATCACAGTCCCACTAGAAGTCGTTTATCTCCGCCATTTGTAGTGTAAAAGAAATAAAAATTCCAGTACATATCCCATATTTTGTAGGCACTATAACTTTCAAGCAAAACAATCAGTATACACTTATTGGGATTTTTCTTTGTATCAAAAACATGTAGCAGTATACATTTAGGACAAAATGTATGAATTCATTTTTTTTTCTTTTTGGTTATGTTTTCAGCAGAAGGTGTTTTAATTTTTTTTACAGGGGGTAGTTAGGTAAATTTTAAGGTTTAAGTCTACAAATGTGCACACTGAGAAAGTTGTATGAATTTCTTATATTTTATTAATATGTTATTTCTATTACAAACAAAATCTTATTCCGATGCAGCCTTCCATGCCAGCCAGTGGGACATTATCACCGCCACCTTTGTAAAAGAACAATTATATGCAGGGTGGATATGGAAAGACATTTATTGTTGTGTGAAGTTGCTGAAATCGCCACCGCCTGCACCCTCTCCAGTACTGATCCCATCATCCACGGTGCAGTGGATGATGGGATCGGCACTGAAGAGGGTGCAGTGGATAATGGGATCAGCACTGAAGAGGGTGCAGTGTATGATGTGATCAGTACTGGAGAGGGTGCAGTGGATGATGGGATCAGTACTGGAGAGGGTGCAGTGGATGATGGGATCAGCACTGGAGAGGGTGCAGTGGATGATGGGATCAGCACTGGAGAGGGTGCAGTGGATGATGGGATCGGTACTGGAGAGGGTGCAGTGGATGATGGGATCAGTACTGGAGAGGGTGCAGTGGATGATGGGATCAGTACTGGAGAGGTTGCAGTGAATGATGGGATCAGCACTGAAGAGGGTACAGTGGATGATGGGATCAGCACTGGAGAGGGTGCAGTGGATGATGGGATCAGCACCGGAGAGGGTGCAGTGGATGATGGGATCGGTACTGGAGAGGGTGCAGTGGATGATGGGATCAGTACTGGAGAGGGTGCAGTGGATGATGGGATCAGTACTGGAGAGGGTGCAGTGGATAATGGGATCGGCACTGGAGAGGGTGCAGTGGATGATGGGATCAGTACTGGAGAGGGTGCAGTGGATGATAGGATCAGTACTGGAGAGGATGCAGTGAATGATGGGATCGGCAGTGGATGAAGGAATCGGCACTGGAGAGGGTGCAGTGGATGATGGGATCAGTACTGGAGAGGGTGCAGTGGATGATGGGATCAGTACTGGAGAGGGTGCAGTGGATGATGGGATCAGTACTGGAGAGGGTGCAGTGGATGATGGGATCAGTACTGGAGAGGGTGCAGTGGATGATGGGATCGGTACTGGAGAGGGTGCAGTGGATGATGGGATTGGCACTGGAGAGGGTGCAGTGGATGATGGGATCAGCACTGGAGAAGGTACAGTGGATGATGGGATCAG
This sequence comes from Lithobates septentrionalis, assembly GCA_037952835.1. NCBI lineage: Eukaryota > Metazoa > Chordata > Amphibia > Anura > Ranidae > Lithobates > Lithobates septentrionalis. The sequence goes on along the minus strand of JBBDGP010003724.1, from coordinate 698,028 downwards.
CACTGGAGAGGGTGCAGTGGATGATGGGATCAGTACTAGAGAGGGTACAGTGGATGATGGGATCAGAACTAGAGAGGCTGCAGTGGATGATGGGATCAGTACTAGAGAGGGTACAGTGGATGATGGGATCAGTACTGGAGAGGGTGCAGTGGATGATGGGATCAGAACTGGAGAAACTGAACACAACAATAAATATTATTATTTTTTCCTCATTAATGTACACACAGCACCCCATATTGTACACACAGCACCCCATATTGACAGAAAAACACAGAATTGTTGACATTTTTGCAGATTAATTAAAAAATAAAAACTGAAATATCACATGGTCCTAAGTATTCAGACCCTTTGCTGTGACACTCATATATTTAACTCAGGTGCTGTCCATTTCTTCTGATCATCCTTGAGATGGTTCTACACCTTCATTTGAGTCCAGCTGTTTTTGATTATACTGATTGGACTTGATTAGGAAAGCCACACACCTGTCTATATAAGACCTTACAGCTCACAGTGCATGTCAGAGCAAATGAGAATCATGAGGTCAAAGGAACTGCCTGAAGAGCTCAGAGACAGAATTGTGGCAAGGCACAGATCTGGCCAAGGTTACAAAAAAATGTCTGCTGCACTTAAGGTTCCTAAGAGCACAGTGCCCTCCACAATCCTTAACTGGAAGATGTTTGGGATGACCAGAACCCTTCCTAGAGCTGGCCGTCTGGCCAAACTGTGCTATCAGGGGAGAAGAGCCTTGGTGAGAGGGGTAAAGAAGAACCCAAAGATCACCGTGGCTGAGCTCCAGAGATGCAGTCGGGAGATGGGAGAAAGTTGTAGAAAGTCAACCATCACTACAGCCCTCCATCAGTCGGGGCTTTATGGCAGAGTGGCCCGACGGAAGCTTCTCCTCAGTGCAAGACACATGAAAGCCCGCATGGAGTTTGCTAAAAAAACACCTAAAGGACTCCAAGATGGTGAGAAATAAGTTTCTTTGGACTGATGAGGCCAAGATAGAACGTTTTGGCCTTAATTGTAAGCGGTATGTGTGGAGAAAAACAGGCACTGTTCATCACCTGTCCAATACTGTCCCAACAGTGAAGCATGGTGGTGGCAGCATCATGCTGTGGGGGTATTTTTCAGCTGCAGGGACAGGACGACTGGTTGCAATCGAGGGAAAGATGAATGCGGCCAAGTACAGGGATATCCTGGACGAAAACCTTCTCCAGAGTACTCAGGACCTCAGACTGGGCCGAAGGTTTACCTTCCAACAAGACAATGACCCTAAGCACACAATATGGTGTGCTGTGTGTACATTAATGAGGAAAAAAATGAACTTAAATGATTTTAGCAAATGGCTGCAATATAACAAAGAGTGAAAAATTTAAGGGGGTCTGAATACTTTCCGTCCCCACTGTATAGCGGGAACCCTGACGCTATAAAAAACTGACGGTGACAGTAACTAGCGTCACCCGTGACACTAAATACAGTGATCAGAAAAGAGATCTGTACACTATATTAGTGACACTGGTGACAGGGGGTGAAAGTGTTAATGGGGGTGATCAAGGGGTTAAACCTTTATTAGGGGGTTAATGGGGGGTACCCTAGACCTACCTGGGCCTACTACTATGCCCTAACACTGATTAGTGTCACAAGTGACACCAGTACAGTGATCAGTGAAAAATCTGAAAACTGCACTTGGTGACACTGTGACGGAGTGAAAGGGTTAACTGGGGGGGGGGGTGATCAGGGGGTGACAAGTGTACCTATGTGTCCTGGTGTCAGTGTAGTGTTGTGTACTCACATTGAGATGTTCTCTCCTCTTGGTTTGGAACCGAAAATGGCTCCATGAAGGGATCAGCAGGTCCAGGCCAGAAATCATTGACCTGGGTCTGGAGACTGATCGGTTCTGGAACTAATCCAATCACCACAGTGGGGGTGCGCGCCCCTACCTGTGGGGGCGAGCGCCGCATAGCTGCTATGGCGATTTGCGCAGGAGTGCCAACCTGTCACCGTATAACTACAGCGGCTGGTCTGCAACTAGTTTATGGAGGTTAGAGAGATATCATGTGACCTCCCAGAATCCTCCTCACCTCTCTAGTCAGGTCTATGTTTTATTAATAGCACATAGCTTTAGCCGTCTACAGTGACATTGAGGATTCCAGTCTCGGGTTGAACACTGATTGCAGCTGCAGCGACAACGGTATCTTCAGCACTCTTCATCCCCAGCTGGTGACCAAGGCTGGTGGTTCTCCGGCTGCCCCTCTGATATTTCTGGCCCCCAAGTCACCTTTATGCCATACCCTACACATGCATACTTTTTGTGAGTTTATTTTTCAATAAATTGTCAATTATTTTTAATGCTACACTATGGGGCTGTGCTGTTTCTTCCAGTGGCTGGAAAGTGAGCGCCCTCTCTGGTCTTCTAGTGGCAGCTCCTAGTTTTAGCTATGTTTAGCACTCTGGGCTATCCTACGCAGACCTTTTATCACTGGTGGCATATATCATTATTATTGTCATTCATCAACTATTATTTTCCACTATTTCTATCCCTTACTTCCTATTTGGTACTTTTAGTTTTTTTTTAACCATTTTGTATGATGAATCCATTTGGTAGATTCACTACAACTACCATCCACATCATGTCTGGTTTATCAGACCACTCTTGAGTGCTATAGTATTTCTGGGCTTGTCAGGCTAATTCATTCCTATATTTACAATGTATGGATACATTAGAGGTCTAATAGACCTCCAGTGACTCCCTGTCCTTCACAGCATGTAACCCAGCACAGATCTGCTCAGTTACATGTACCCCTGACTGTACTGGCCACAGAATGGAAGATCTGAAACCAGAAGTATCTAAATCATCATGGCCTCTGGCATAGGCGTCGTTAATACTGGGCTATTGAGGCTGGAGCCCCGAATGTGGGCTCAATAGCCCCAAGTGTCAGCAGCGGTGACAGCCGCATTTTTCCTGCTGTGTAATGCGGGCATTTCGGCGGCGCCGCCCAGTGATATGCGGAGTGATATGCTGCTGCGACCTGAGGAAAGCAGGAGGAGTTTAGAACGGAGGTGCTCGATTCTCCTTGTATAGAGCTGGCGCGGCGATGCCCCCTCCTCCCTCACGCTGTGTGTATGGGCAGCAGCCAGCAGGAGTAACGGCCGAGGTGGCTGGGAATGGGACAGAAGAGAAGATAAAGCTATTAAGGTGCATCTTCTCTCTCTCTCTCTGCCGAACTCGGACTGAAGCCCCTGGTCTTTTTGCAATCTAGCAACGCCCCTGGCCTCTGGGTTCATTCAGTGCAGGAAATGGAGGGATTCCTCTGTGTCCTCCAAATCACCATCCTGAAGCAGCTGGATGTGGTCTTGGGCTCAAAGTAAGAGCAATACAGCTTGGGAACCACTGGGGGGGTAACCCATCAGATGCTTGAGAAAGGAGTGCCGCTATTCTCTCCACCAATAGCGAGCAAACTCAGAAACGCGTCGAATAGCCGTGACGTCACAACCTGGTGCCCCGCTGTGTTTGCCCTCCAAGCCTCGTTTTGGCTCCCTACCCACGGCCGTAGCTATTCCATCTCACGGAGCCGTATGAGCCTTGCCACACACCGCAGCACGGCCGGTGATCGGCTCTGGCGTCCTCACAGCCATATTCCTGGAACCCGCAGCTAGATTGGCTGTTTCATTCTGACTTCATCCAATCCTGGTGTGTAATCTGGATATCTGAGGGAGAACTTGCTGTGCTCAGCCATCCTTGCCTGGATCCGATGTGGGTAAGCACCATATGGACTTGCTGTGACTTGTAGTCCTCCATCCTCTCCTCTATCCAGAGACGTATTTGAACGCAACATTACAGTTTTCCATGTGAGTGGATATTGTTTTTTAATAAATTGTTGTGGATATATACTCAGAGGCGCCCCTCTCCTTGTTTCTTTCTCCAACTTATTGGACCTTGCTTCTGGTCCTTTATGGTGGCAGCCCTGACTGACTCCTCTCTATATATATCCTATATATATACCCACCCTGCTATTGGACTATTAAGGAACAGTTATCTGAGGTATACCTGCATTGCGCCTTTTTTACTTGTTAAAGGGACTCAAGAGTGCAGAGGACCACAAGTGCCTGACAGGTGGCAGGTGTTGGGGCTAATCCAGACCTCTGAAGCAGCTGAAGAGAGATGGCAGGAACACTGGAACAGCAGACTGCAAGAAGGAGCTCTGTAGCTTGGCAGGAACTCTGGAACAGCAGACAGCGAGGAGGTGTTCTGTAGTTCGGCAGGAACACTGGTACAGTAGACTGCAAGGAGGTGCACTGTAACTTGGCAGGAACACTGGCAAGGTCAGACAGGCTTGGTCAACACTGGCGGGCAGACCAGGTACCAGACGGAGGCAAGAGAGTAGTCGGGGTTCAGGCCGGGTTGGAAACAGGCGGGCAGCGATCGAACCAAAGGAAGAGGCAGGAGAGTAGTCAGGACAAGCCGGGGTCGGAGACTGGCAGCAAACAGGAGTAGTCAGGAACAGGCCGAGTAGACAGGAATCAGGTAAGCAGGTAACAAGTAGCAAGGGTCTCAGAAAATGCTGTAGACTGGACAGCAAGAAAGCATAGTGACAGACTCCTTTAAATAAGCTTCTTGGCGCCAAGTGCTGTCACACTGCACCCACCCTCGTGCACGCCTGCTCGCACCATCGCGCACACACGTGCGCTCGTTTGCTCTTCTGACGGGGATTCTGCGCACAGGTCTTCCACAAGCAGCTGGATTACCAGAACGTCTTCCTTGACACCCTCCTTACATCTGTCCCCACCGGTGTCCCTCCTTACATCAGTGTCCCCAGCAGAGCCCCTCCTTACATCTGTGCCCCCATCAGCAGAGTTCCTCCTTTCATCTGTGTCCCCAGCTGAGCCCCTCCTTACATCAGTGTCCCCATCAGCGGAGTCCCTCCTACATCAGTGGAGTCCCTCCTTACATCTATGCCCCCATCAGCGGAGTTCCTCCTTACATTTGTGTCCCCAGCGGAGTCCCTCTTACATCTGTGCCCCCATCAGCGGAGCTCCTCCTTACATCTGTGTCCCCAGTGGAGCCCCTCCTTACATGTGTCCCCAGCGGAGCCCCTCCTCACATGTGGTGTCCCCATCAGTCCTCCTTGCATGTGTGTCCCCAGCGCTGCCCTCCTTCATATTGCGTCTGTCTCTCTCTCCCCTTTAGCTACTTCCTGTCTTTCTCTGCCAATGAAGCGCTGCTTCTGCAATCTCGTGATTGCATTGACGTGGCGCTTCCCATAGTGCACTGTGTCCGGCGCCCGAACACAGTGCACTTTTTTTAAAGGGTATCACATGGGGGTTTGTTATCCACTTGTCAGGGCTCAAAATTTCAAGTCCTGAGCTACTAGCCAGGCCTCAAGGGTTACTCGCCACCAGTTTCCCCACCCAATCTCTACCGTGCCCCGCCCCTAAACACACCCTCATAAATTATCTCATGAAATGACACCTAAATGTTTCATGCAGAATTAAGTTATAAAAATAGATATATTAACAACTTTATCCATGCCCATCAGTGCAGCCTGCCTGTTGTCCACCAATGCAGCCTGCCCATGCCCATTAATGCAGCCTACCTGTGCAGGGGAAGAGAGGAGAGGAAGAAGAGGATTGCCAGCCAGATGATTAGAGTGCAGAGGAACATCAGTGGCCGGGGAACTTTGATATATGTCACGTGTCCTGGGATTGGACGGGTGACCTGCCTATCAAAGTCCCTAGGCCAGGATGTGGGGCTGTATGTGACAGCGAGTAAGGGGAACACAGCAATTGAAATGAAAGCCGCTACAGTGATTGTCAGGTCACCTTGAGGCTAGGTGACCGATGCACACCGTTGGGATCAGGAGTGCACCGCAAGGCAGTGGACCCTACGGCTGACTGCTGCGGATGGGAGTCCGGGTATAAGGAAGGCAGGGCACCAACATGGATCCCACTGGGGTTAGAGCGTAGGATTCCCTGGGGTGCGGAGTCTAAGAGCCAGCAGGTGTTAACCAGAGCCTCTAGTGGTGAGGATGGACTGGGCTGCAACTGGCTCCAGGTCGCAACCCCCAGGGTCCCCCAGCTCACACCCACAGTAGGCAACAGAAGGATAGGGATAGTAAAGGAATAAGCCAAGGTCAGGGCTACAAGCAGACAAGGATAACAGAGTACACGCCAAGGTTCAGGGTCACAGGCAAACAGGGATAGTCGGGGACATGCCAAAGGTCAGGGTCACGAGCAGACAGGAATAGTATAGAACACGCCAAGGTTGGTAACAGAAATAAACGTAGAGCACACGGCAGACAGTAACAGGAAGCCAAACACACAAAGGTTGATCAGCAGGGCTGACCTGCAGTGCAGAGGTTAATATAGAGTTCTCTGATAGGAGCTGGGGTGGAGCCATGCTAGAGGAGAGTTAATAAAAGCAGTCAGGTGAGAGACAGCTGGTCTTTGGAGATGAACACATGGAAACAGGTAAGCTGGCAAACAAACTCTATTGCATAACCATGACAGTGATCTTCCCTGCGCTCTTGTCATCCGGCCAGCTCTCCTCTCTCTTCTCAGTACAGCCCGCACACTGAGCTCAGTGCCTAGTGTGATAAATTTTTAAGAGAAAAGCAGAGGGAGTGGCAGAATCACCAGAGGAAGCAAAACAAAGAGAACAGGAGACTTCTTCATACCAGACACAGATCAGGAATATGACATGTTGGGTTTATATACTCTTTAACATGTTCTTCCGTGTGTAGTGTACTCATCAGTACGTGTAACGTAGCGTGTGAGTGAATCTCAGGTATTATTATGAATCCATGTCTGACAGAGGAAACTAAAGAGATCTATAAATTGAAAATGTGTTGGAAAAGCATGACAAGCATTGTCCCAGCTGTTATAAATTTGTGGTATAATTTATTTAATGCGATTTCCTATGATCGTCAGCTCCATCTAGAGACTGTAATAAGTATTTTTTTCTGAAATAGCTCCATCCGGAAAATTAGAGCAATACCACATTATTGCCACTAGATGGTACCAATTGTAATAGGAAATCATTGTATGAAATAAAATATGACCGATACTTTAGATTCTGGAGGTTGTTCTGCCGCCTCTCTTTTGTTCTACATCTCAGTACACACGTCCTACAATTATTACTTGGTGTAATTTCCATGATGAGCTTTGAAATGTTGGTCATAGAGACAAAACGCTCGTCCCGTCACAGTCTTTGAATATCAACAGATTCCACATGTCTTTATTATGCTGAATATTGTTTCTACAATCGGATGTTACTGATGATTGTAATCACTGCCCCTTTTGTGTATTCCTAGGCCCTTGGGTCCATCTAACTTCACCTCTTTTCTAATAAAATATTTGTGGAAATACAAAAAAAATGACCAATATTTCTCACAGCTGGAGGAATGCGTGCAACATTCATTTAACTATTTTTTTTAATAGACAGCTAAATGTTTACAAAAGTAACAAAATGGATGAAAGGTAATGACTCCATTTTTATTTTTCTACTGCTATCAATGGCCAACACGGTACAACACTTCATCCATGTCTTTGGTGATCTCTGATCTCCTTATCAACTGTTTCTTACATGATGAAGATCAGCCATGGAGTATATCTGAGGTGTATATCAGGGTGTGCTTCTTCCCCACATGAGAGCTGTGATGTCCAGCAACATTCATATAGAAGACATTTCCCGCACTCAAGGCACAAATACACCTCAAAGGTTGTGTGGGATCCCTGATGTACAGAAAGACAGGACTTCAGTGAGGAACAATTCCCTCACTCAGGACAGGAAAGGGGCTTCTCCCCCGTGTGAGATCTCTGATGTTTGTAAAGATTGAACTTCAGTGAAAAACATTTCCCGCACTCAGGACAGGAATAAGGCTTCTCCCCCGTGTGAGATCTCTGATGTGTGGAAAGATTTGACTTCTGTGAAAAACATTTCCCGCACTCAAGACAGAAATATGGCTTCTCCCCCGTGTGAGATCTCTGATGTGCGGAAAGACTAGACTTCACTGAAAAACATTTCCCACACTGAGGACAGGAATACGGCTTCTCCCCCGTGTGAGATCTCTGATGTGTGTAAAGATGGGACTTCTGTGAAAAACATTTCCCGCACTCGGGACAGGAATATCGCTTCTCCTCTATGTGAAATCTCTGATGTCTGTGATAAAATGATTGGTCTGAAAAACATTTCCCGCACTCAGAACAGGAGTACGGTTTTTCCCCTGTGTGAAGCCTTTGATGTGTGGCAAGATGTGATTTCATTACAAAACATTTTCCGCACTCAGGACAGGAATACGGTTTCTCCCCCGTGTGAGATTTCTGATGTGTGTAAAGATTGGATTTCTGTGAAAAACATTTCCCACATTCAGGACAAGAATATCGCTTCTCCCCCGTGTGCAGAGCTTTATAATGTATTTGAAGATGGGATTTTTGTGAAAAACATTTCCCACACTCAAGACAAGAATATGGCTTCTCCCCTCCGTGTGTCCGCTGATGTCTGTAAAGATGGAACTTCACTGAAAAACACTTCCCGCACTCAGAACAGGAAAACCTCTTCTCTGTTGGAAGGACGGCACCATCCCTCACAGTCTGAGGTTCCTCAGGATAAGAGGAATATGATGGTCCATCTACACTGTGTGGTGTCGGATGGACATTTGAGGTAGTCGGGTTTTCTCCTGGACTATACTGTGTGATATCCTCATCTTCTACTTTACAGTCTGGAGACAAAGTGAGACAATCCTCTGAGGTTTTCCTCATCTCCCGTCCATCTACTAAAATAGAAATACAAAGATTATTACTAGACATGAGCAGATTGGTTCCCCTAAACCAGGACTCTGCCCACATCAGGCAGCTTTGTCTCTGAGGATCTTACAATTCCACCCTCAAGGTAACTAGTAAATGGGTCCTCTGATCTCCTACCAGTTCATTTCTTTATTCATGGGCCTTAGTCAGAGAGTGAGGAAACAACGAGAACTGTCTTTTATAGGAGTGACAGTGATGAGGGGATTATAGGATGAGTGTCCCCACCCCCTCTATCACTCATTGCCATCTTCCCAACACAAGAAGTCCTGCACTTCCTTATTTAGTCCATGATTTAGTCATGAATGACAGCAGGGCTGAGCACCACCAGAGGTCAGAGACTGAGGATGGGGGGAGAACATCCAAGATGAAGACTGGACTGATCCTGGAGATCACCATCATTGGGTTAATGACTCCTCCCTTATTATCACTTTCTGTTTAAGGTTCAAAATTAATGAGGATGTTATCTCATTATAATCAACATGTAAAAGTCTGTGCTCCAATCAGATATAAAATATTCAGCTGGTAGAAAATGGGTGTAACAAAAGAGAATACATATTATGTGTATATATAGCAGTGGGTAGAGGGGAGAGAGCAGAAGTCAGGACTATGTAATGTACAACATATTGTATAAGATACAACAGATAGGACTATATAGTATCAGAATAATGTAATGTACAACATAGAGTATATAGTGCAGGGGTCAGGAGTATGTAACGTACAATATAGGAGTATACAGTGCAGGGGTCAGGAGTATGTAATGTACAACATAGAGTATATAGTGTGGGGGTCAGGAGTATGTAACGTACAATATAGGAGTATACAGTGCAGGGGTCAGGAGTATGTAATGTACAATATAGAGTATATAGGTCAGGGGTCAGGAGTGTGTAATGTACAATATAAATTATATAGTGTAAGGGTCAGGACTGATAAACCACTTGCTGACCAGGCTATTTCTGTAAATTTTTGTTTAGAAGTTTAAATTAGTAGTATTTGCTATAAAATTACTTAGAAACCCCAAACATTATACTTTTTTTAGCAGAGACCCTAGAGAATAAAATGGCGATTGTTGAAATATTTTATGTAACACTGTATGTGCGCAGCGGTCCTTCAAACGCAATTTGTTTTGAAAAAATACACTTTAATGAATTGAAAAGAAACAAGACACACTAGTTACTGCAATTTTTTTGTATAATTTGAAAGATGATGTTATGCTGAGTAAATAACATGGCATGCTTTAAAATTGTGCACACTCGTGGAATGGCGACAAACTACGGGACTTAAAAATCGCCTTAGACAAAGATTTCAAAAGTTTACAGGTTATCTGTTTAGAGTTACAGAGGAGATCTACTGCTAGAATTTTTGCTCTCGCTCAAACGATCGTGGCGATACCTCACATGTGTGCTTTAACCACTTAAGGACCGCCTCACGCCGATGTACGTCGGCAAGGCGGCACGGGCAGGCAAAATCACGTACAGGGTACGTGATTTGCCTCCCGCGGGTGGGGGGTCCGATCGGACCCCCCCCGCCGCCCGAGGCGGTCCCGTTCTGTCCCCCGGCGATCAGAGACGAGGGGGAGGCCATCCGTTCGTGGCCCCCCCCTCGCGATCGCCGCCGGCCAATGAGAACACTCCTTTGCTGCTGTATGCTAAACAGCAGCAAAGGAAGTGATGTCATCTCCCCTCGGGTCGGTATTTTCCGTTCCGGCCCGAGGAGAGAAGACATCTATGTGAGTGCACCAACACACACACACACACACACACACACACAGTAGAACATGCCAGGCATACAAAACACCCCGATCGCCCCCCGATCCCCCCCAATCACCCCCCCCCCCCCTGTCACAAACTGACACCAGCAGGTTTTTTTTTTTTTTTTTTTTTTTTTTTCTGATTACTGCATTGGTGTCAGTTTGTGACAGTTACAGTGTTGGGACAGTTAGTATTACCCCCCTGTAGGTCTAGGGTACCCCCCTAACCCCCCCTAATAAATTTTTAACCCCTTGATCACCCCCTGTCACCAGTGTCGCTAAGCGATCATTTTTCTGATCGCTGTATTAGTGTCGCTGGTGACGCTAGTTAGTGAGGTAAATATTTAGGTTCGCCGTCAGCATTTTATAGCGACAGGGACCCCCATATACTACCGAATAAATGTTTTAACCCCTTGATTGGCCCCTAGTTAACTCTTTCACCACTGATCACCGTATAACCGTTACGGTTGACGCTGGTTAGTTCGTTTATTTTTTATAGTGTCAGGGCACCCGCCGTTTATTACCGAATAAAGGTTTAGCCCCCTGATCGCCCGGCGGTGATATGCGTCGCCCCAGGCAGCGTCAGATTAGCGCCAGTACCGCTAACACCCACGCACGCAGCATACACCTCCCTTAGTGGTATAGTATCTGATCGCATCAATATCTGATCCGATCAGATCTATACTAGCGTCCCCAGCAGTTTAGGGTTCCCAAAAACGCAGTGTTAGCGGGATCAGCCCAGATACCTGCTAGCACCTGCGTTTTGCCCCTCCGCCTGGCCCAGCCCAGCCCACCCAAGTGCAGTATCGATCGATCACTGTCACTTACAAAACTCTAAACGCATAACTGCAGCGTTCGCAGAATCAGGCCTGATCCCTGCGATCGCTAACAGTTTTTTTGGTAGCGTTTTGGGGAACTGGCAAGCGCCAGCGCCCTAGTACACCCCGGTCGTAGTCAAACCAGCACTGCAGTAACACTTGGTGACGTGGCGAGTCCCATAAGTGCAGTTCAAGCTGGTGAGGTGGCAAGCACAAGTAGTGTCCCGCTGCCACCAAAAAGACAAACACAGGCCCGTCGTGCCCATAGTGCCCTTCCTGCTGCATTCGCCAATCCTAATTGGGAGCCCACCACTTCTGCAGCGCCCGTACTTCCCCCATTCACATCCCCAACCAAATGCAGTCGGCTGCATGAGAGGCATTTTTATGTCCTCCCGAGTACCCCTACCCAACGAACCCCCCCAAAAAAGAGGTAGTGTCTGCAGCAAGCGCGGATATAGGCGTGACACCCGCTATTATTGTCCCTCCTGTCCTGACAATCCTGGTCTTTGCATTGGTGAATGTTTTGAACGCTACCATTCACTAGTTGAGTATTAGCGTAGGGTACAGCATTGCACAGACTAGGCACACTTTCACAGGGTCTCCCAAGATGCCATCGCATTTTGAGAGACCCGAACCTGGAACCGGTTACAGTTATAAAAGTTAGTTACAAAAAAAGTGTAAAAAAAAAAAAATATATGAAATAAAAAAAAATAGTTGTCGTTTTATTGTTCTCTCTCTCTCTATTCTCTCTCTATTGTTCTGCTCTTTTTTACTGTATTCTATTCTGCAATGTTTTATTGTTATTGTTATTATGTTTTATCATGTTTGTTTTTCAGGTATGTAATTATTTATACTTTACTGTTTACTGTGCTTTATTGTTAACCATTGTTAACCATTTTTTTGTCTTCAGGTACGCCATTCACAACTTTGAGTGGTTATACCAGAATGATGCCTGCAGGTTTAGGTATCATCTTGGTATCATTCTTTTCAGCCAGCGGTCGGCTTTCATGTAAAAGCAATCCTAGCGGCTAATTAGCCTCTAGACTGCTTTTACAAGCCGTGGGAGGGAATGACCCCCCCCCCCCACCGTCTTCCGTGTTTTTCTCTGGCTCTCCTGTCTCAACAGGGAACCTGAGAATGCAGCCGGTGATTCAGCCAGCTGACCATAGAGCTGATCAGAGACCAGAGTGGCTCCAAACATCTCTATGGCCTAAGAAACCGGAAGCTACGAGCATTTTATGACTTAGATTTCGCCGGATGTAAATAGCGCCATTGGGAAATTGGGGAAGCATTTTATCACACCGATCTTGGTGTGGTCAGATGCTTTGAGGGCAGAGGAGAGATCTAGGGTCTAATAGACCACAATTTTTCAAAAAAGAGTACCTGTCACTACCTATTGCTATCATAGGGGATATTTACATTCCCCGAGATAACAATAAAAATGATTAAAAAAAAAAATATGAAAGGAACAGTTTAAAAGTAAGATTAAAAAAGCAAAAAAATAATAAAGAAAAAAAAAAAAAAAGCACCCCTGTCGCCCCCTGCTCTCGCGCTAAGGCGAACGCAAGCGGCGGTCTGTCGTCAAACGTAAACAGCAATTGCACCATGCATGTGAGGTATCACCGCGAAGGCCAGATCGAGGGCAGTAATTTTTCCAGTAGACCTCCTCTGTAAATCTAAAGTGGTAACCTGTAAAGGCTTTTGAAGGATTTTAAACATGTATTTATTTTGTTGCCACTGCACGTTTGTGCGCAATTTTAAAGCATGTCATGTTTGGTATCCATGTACTCGGCCTAAGATCATCTTTTTTATTTCATCAAACATTTGGGCAATATAGTGTGTTTTAGTGCATTAAAATTTAAAAAAGTGTGTTTTTTCCCCAAAAAATGCGTTTGAAAAATCGCTGCGCAATTACTGTGTGAAAAAAAAAAAATGAAACACCCACCATTTTAATCTGTAGGGCATTTGCTTTAAAAAAATATATAATGTTTGGGGGTTCAAAGTAATTTTTTTGCAAAAAAAAATAACTTTTTCATGTAAACAATAAGTGTCAGAAAGGGCTTTGTCTTCAAGTGGTTAGAAGAGTGGGTGATGTGTGACATAAGCTTCTAAATGTTGTGCATAAAATGCCAGGACAGTTCAAAACCCCCCCCAAATGACCCCATTTTGGAAAGTAGACACCCCAAGCTATTTGCTGAGAGGCATGTCGAGTCCATGGAATATTTTATATTGCGACACAAGTTGCGGGAAAGAGACAAATTTTTTTTTTTTTTTTTTTGCACAAAGTTGTCACTAAATGATATATTGCTCAAACATGCCATGGGAATATGTGAAATTACACCCCAAAATAAATTCTGTTGCTTCTCCTGAGTACGGGGATACCACATGTGTGAGACTTTTTGGGAGCCTAGCCGCGTACGGAACCCCGAAAACCAAGCACCGCCTTCAGGCTTTCTAAGGGCGTGAATTTTTGATTTCACTCTTCACTGCCTATCACAGTTTCGGAGGCCATGGAATGCCCAGGTGGCACAAAACCCCCCCAAATGACCCCATTTTGGAAAGTAGACACCCCAAGCTATTTGCTGAGAGGTATAGTGAGTATTTTGCAGACCTCACTTTTTGTCACAAAGTTTTGAAAATTGAAAAAAGAAAAAAAAAAATGTTTTTTCTTGTCTTTCTTCATTTTCAAAAACAAATGAGAGCTGCAAAATACTCACCATGCTTCTCAGCAAATAGCTTGGGGTGTCTACTTTCCAAAATGGGGTCATTTGGGGGGGGTTTGTGCCACCTGGGCATTCCATGGCCTCCGAAACTGTGATAGGCAGTGAAGAGTGAAATCAAAAATTTACACCCTTAGAAATCCTGAAGGCGGTGATTGGTTTTCGGGGCCCCGTACGCGGCTAGGCTCCCAAAAAGTCCCACACATGTGGTATCCCCATACTCAGGAGAAGCAGCTGAATGTATTTTGGGGTGCAATTCCACATAGGCCCATGGCCTGTGTGAGCAATATATCATTTAGTGACAACTTTTTGTAAATATTTTTTTTTTTTTTGTCATTTTTCAATCACTTGGGACAAAAAAAAAAAAATATTCAATGGGTTCAACATTCCTCTCAGCAATTTCCTTGGGGTGTCTACTTTCCAAAATGGGGTCATTTGGGGGGGTTTTGTACTGCCCTGCCATTTTAGCACCTCAAGAAATGACATAGGCAGTCATAAACTAAAAGCTGTGTAAATTACAGAAAATGTACCCTAGTTTGTAGACGCTATAACTTTTGCGCAAACCAATAAATATACGCTTATTGACATTTTTTTTACCAAAGACATGTGGTCGAATACATTTTGGCCTAAATGTATGACTAAAATTTAGTTTATTGGATTTTTTTTATAACAAAAAGTAGAAAATATCATTTTTTTTCAAAATTTTCGGTCTTTTTTCGTTTATAGCGCAAAAAATAAAAACCGCAGTGGTGATCAAATACCATCAAAAGAAAGCTCTATTTGTGGGAAGAAAAGGACGCAAATTTCGTTTGGGTACAGCATTGCATGACCGCGCAATTAGCAGTTAAAGCGACGCAGTGCCAAATTGGAAAAAGACCTCTGGTCCTTAGGCAGCATAATGGTCCGGGGCTCAAGTGGTTAAGCACTTGCCCACTGGACACTTAAACCCCCTTCCTAACTAGACCAATTTTCAGCTTTCAGTGATCGACGATTACTCAGTCATGTAATACTGTACCCATATGAAATAATAGAGATTTCTTTTGGTGGTATTTAATCACCACTAGGCTTTTTATTTTTTGTGCTATAAAATTGAAAAAAGACCGAAAATTTTGTAAAAAAAAAAAGATTTTCTTCGTTTCTGTTATAAAATTTTGCAAATTAGCAATTTTTCTAAATACATTTTTGGTCAAAATTCATACTGCTACATCTCTGTGGTAATAATAACTGAAATCAGTGTATATTATTTGGTCTTTGTGAAAGTGATAGAGTCTACATGCTATGGTGCCAATCACTGAAAATTGATCACACCTGATGTGCTGATCTCATTTCTTGAGACACTAACAAGCCAGTACAAATGTACTGTACTGTACAAGAAAGTACAAATATCCTCAAATGGCCCCTTTTTGGAAAGTAGACAGTCCGAGGTATTTAGTAAATGGCATGGTATCTTTTTAGAAGTTGTATTTTCCCACAATCTTTGCAAAATGAAGATTTGTTTTTTATTTTTTTCCCCCACAAAATTGTCATATTAACCGCTTACCGACCAGCGTGCGCAGATTTACGTTGGCAGAATGACACTGGTGGGCAAAAGGGCGTACAGGTACGTCCCCTTTAAGAAGCGGCACTGCGGGCGCATGTGCGCCCGTCGTGTTCTCCGTGACCGTGGCTCCCGCGGACTCGATGTCCACCGGATGCCCGCGATCATGTCATGGAGAGGTAGAACAGGGAGATGCTTTTGTAAACAAAGCATTTTCCCGTTCTGCCTTGTGTCAAGACAGAGATCACTGTTCTCTGTCATCGAGAGCAGTGATCGCTGTCATGTGTGTTGAAGCCCACCCCTCACAGTTAGAATCACTCCCTAGGACACACTTAGCCCCTTCATCGCCCCCTAGTGTTTTACCCCTTCACTGCCAGTGTCATTTATACATTAATCAGTGCATTTTTATAGCACTGATCACTGTGTAAATGACAATGGTCCCAAAATAGTGTCAAAAATGTCTGATGTGTCCGCCATAATGTCTCAGTCCCGAATAAAAAAAAAATTGCAGATCGCCGCCATTACTTAACCACTTGCTTACTGGGCACTTAAACCCCCCTCCTGTCCAGACCAATTTTCAGCGCTAATGCACTTTAAATGACAATTGCGCGGTCATACAACACTGTACCCAAATGGAATTTTTAGAATTTTTTTCCCACAAATATAGCTTTCTTTTGGTGGTATTTGATCACATCTGCGGTTTTTCTTTTTTGTTAAAATTTTTTTAAAAAAGACCACATTTTTTAAAAACATTTTTATATTTTGTTATACAATTTTGCAAACAGGTAATTTTTCTCCTTCATTGATGTACGCTGATGAGGCGGCAGTGATGGGCACTGATAGGTGGCAGTGATGGGCATTGATGGGTGGCAGTGATGGGCACTGATCGGCACTGTTTGGTTACACTGATAGGCAAGCACTGCTAGGTGGCACTGATTGGCACCATTGGTGGGCATTGATAGGTGGCACTGGTGGCACAGATGAGGCAGAATTGCCTCTTCCTCTTCGGGACCGATGTCCCTTGCAGATAAGCCAGTGATCAGCTTTTTTTTCTCCTCACGATTACTGAGCTTTTGTTTAGATCATGTGATCAGGTGTCATTGGCTCTCATTGGTCTCTGTCACTCGGTGATCACAGCGCGCGCCCTGCAGGGGGTGTGCGCAAAAGGGAGGTCCGCACTGTGGACGGACACATTCTGCTACTCCTATGGAAATACTACGTGTGAGACTTTTTCACAGCCTAGCCACATACAGAGGCCCAACATCCAAGGAGCAGCGTCAGGCATTTTAAGGACATAAATTACACATCTAATGTCCTTACTACCTATTACACTTTTGAAGGCCCTGGAGCACCAGGACTTTGGAAACACCCAAAAAAATTACCCCATTTTGGAAAAGTAAACACCCCCAACATATATTCTATGAGGCATAATAAGTCTTTTGAACATGTCATTTTTTTCCCACAAGTTTTTGTAAAATTTGAAAAGAAAAGAAAAACACATTTTTTTTTTACACAAAGTTGTCCATATATAACATATTTCTAACACAAATCATGTACATAGCAAAAATTACACCCCAAAATACATTCTGCTACTCCTCCTGAATATGGCTATACCACACGTGTGAGTTTTCCACAGCCTGACCACATACAGAGGCCCAACATGCAGGGAGTACCATCAGGTGTTCTTGGGACATACATTTCAAATCTAATTTGACTTCCTATTACACTTTTGTGATTCACTGTAGTGGCACTGATGGGCACTGTGATGGAATGGATGTGGCATAGATTATCACTGATGACGTATGGATGAGCACTGATGTGGCACGGATGAGCACTGATGTGACATGGATGAGGACTGATGTGACATGGATGAGGACTGATGTGACATGGATGAGGACTGATGTGACATGGATGACTATGAATGAGGCATGGGTGGGCACAGATGAGGCATGAATGAGCCATGAAGCATGGATGAGCCATGAATGAGCCACTGATGAGGCATGAATGAGCCACGGATGAGGCATATGAGGCATGAATGAGCCACGGATGAGGCATGAATGAGCCACGGATGAGGCATGAATGAGCCACGGATGAGGCATGAATGAGCCACGGATGAGGCATGAATGAGCCACGGATGAGGCATGAATGAGCCACGGATGAGGCATGAATGAGCCATGGATGAGGCATGAATGGGCACAGATCAGTGCAGGGGCACTTCAGATCCAGCCCACAAGCACCAGCTCCCTCCTCTCCGCATACACTGTACTGATCGGTGTGAGGAGAGGGGAGGAGCTGGACCGGATACAACGCCGTTTTGTTGTCAAGTGATCGCTCCGTCATTGTCGCGTTCGAATCTGGAAGGACGTCATTGTACTCCCTCCCAGAATAAGCTGACCGTGCTGTAACCGTCATTCGGCTATGGCCCGGTCATCAAGTGGTTAAACACTGTTTACATATGCGGGTGCATTAGGTATACATTCGCTTCTGCGCATGAGCATGGAGGCATTGGGCGCTTTAATTTTTTAATTATTAAATTTAACTTTTTATTTTTATTCCTAATACAAGGAATGATAACACCCCTTTTAATAGAAATAAGCATGATCCCTCTAAAAGCAAAAAAAAAAAAAAAAAACATTTTGACTTTAAGAAAAAAAAATCCTTTGTTTATGCCAAAGAACCGAAAGTGACATCAGAGGTTGCTTCGGTCCCCCAAGGGCATAGCGTCGTGTGGGGATCATCTAGTCCTCACTTGACATCCTGCCTAGCAAACAGCTGAATCGGATCACGTCTGGGTAAACTAACGGATCCGGTAAGCTCAGAAAAGACTGGGAAGAGGCGGGGGACCTCTCCCGTCGTCTATAAAAGGGATCTTGCAGGCAAATCCACTTTTATCTTGTAGAGAATCACCCACAGTAAATAACGATACAGGGCTTATGGCAGCTAGCTGCTGACAGCACACCTGTATTTAACTTCAAAGCGATGACGTATATTTACTATGGGCGATCGGCAAGTGGATAATATTGGTATTCAGTAATCAGCGGTAACCAAAATGTTTACTTGACACAAGTTGCAGAGATCCCACACCCTTGACCCCCATCTCCTGAGACTGCACTCAGTGACTTGGGTCTGAGACTATACAGACATATCCCCCCACCCGACACAGTCAACAGAGCAAATAACGCCGGGAGATTTGCTTTGTCAGAGATCTTACTAGACCCAGGTATGGGGCAGAAGACTCAAAGCACATACCCCAGGTGCCTAGGTCTAGTAACGTTTATAGTGAAAAACAACAAGCTCCTGCCAGAATCTCCATAAATCCAGTCTAGATACATAAATTGTGTCTGAAGCACAGAGAAGGAAGATTATCCAAGAGAAATACAGGAATACAGGATGGGGAACACAGCTCAGGAAAGTTACCAGGGGATTACAGGCGGATATCACCCAGTCCCCGCCCTACTCTGGACCAAACAGTGAGCATTATGGGTGGAGAAATGTATATGGTGTTAATGACCCACCTGTGCTGATCTCTGTAGGAGTGTCCTCCTCTATAAATGTCCCCGTTATTCCATCCTCCTCCATAGACTGCTGATCATCCCTCACATACCTCTCTTCTTCTTCTGATTTAACCTCAAATTCTATATCGATTGGATCTCCACTCTAAACCAAGAAAATGAGAGTGAATATTATCTGTAAGATTAAAGCTTTAATCCCATAAATAGTCCACACATTGTCTCCATGACTCTGTGTTATATAAGCTCCGTCCCACCAACCTTGTAACAGTGAGGGATGGTGTGATCTTCCTGTGTGGAATCCCGGGAATACAGAGGACGGGGACATTTCTCTGGTGGGTTCCTGGCATTAGGTGGCTCCATCATATCCTTGTGTCCTTCTGAAAACTCCTCCATCACTCCATACTCCTCATCCTCCTCTTTATACTCTTCTTTAACAACAATATTAAAATCCCCAAGGTTTCCACTCTGCATATATAAAACACATTCATTGTAACAAACATGCTGTGTATAAATCAGAACTACCAATAATTGTCAATCGTCTACCTGATGATGGTGAGGGATGGTGTGATCTTCCTGTGTGGAATCCCGGGAATACAGAGGACGGGGACATCTCTCTGGTGGGTTTCTGTAGCTGGATGATTCCACCATGTTGTCCTGGGACAGATCTTTGTGTTCTTTTAGAAACTCTGACTCCTCCATCACCCCATCCTCATCATCCTCCTCTTTTATCTCTTCTTTAACTTCAACTTTAGAATCTCTCAGGTTTCCACTCTGAATATAGAATAAAAATGACATAAATGGTAACAATGCAGATAATATACAGCTCCTAATGATACTATCAGTGATTGTTCCTCATCTACCTGATGATGGTGAGGGATGGTGTGACCTTCCTGTGTGGAATCCCGGGAATACAGAGGACGGGGACATCTCTCTGGTGGGATCCCATTACTGGATCCATCTGTAGGAAACACACACACTGACTGAATACATTGTTTCTATGTGTTTATCAGATGATGGGGGATCTAGGTGGACCCTCCGTACTGCTCTCTCCTTTACAATAAAGTCTCCTCTTACCCGGTGATGTGAGGGGCGGCTGATTGTCCATCATGACGTCCTTGTAGAGATCCTTGTGTCCTTCTAAATACTCCCACTCCTCCATGGAGAAATAGACAGTGACATCCTGACACCTTATAGGAACCTGACACACACAATGATACAGTCACCATCCAGACACATCCCTTGTCTGTTACTGGATAATGTCCCAGAATTCCCAGCACCGCTCACCTCTCCTCCATGATCTCTCTGGTGACTTCTAGAATCTTCTTTTTATTTCTCTATTCTATCAGGGAGGGAGGTGGAGGCAATGTGATGGTCATATGATCTCCAGACTTCACAGGAGGAAAACTCTAGATCTGAACACAAATAGTAAAATCAAATGATATTCCCAGAATCCTCCTCACCTCACTATTCAGGTCTCCATTTTATTAAAGCCCCACTTCAGACTGAAATATAATTTACCCACACAGGACCCTCACACTCTGCAGGTTAAAGAGGAAGTAAACAATGGTTGGCTTTACTTCATCTTTGTTTCCCTGCAAAGGTAAAGCATAATGAGCTACTATGCATCTCATAGTAGCCCATTATGTGTCACTTACCTGAAACCGAAGCCTGCGATGTCTCCGTTGTCCCCACTAGCAGGGAGCGTCCATCTTCAACTCCTCTTCCATCCGGGGCCGCGAACTCCGGCTCTGCGAACGGCCGGAGTCGTGTGACGTCACTCCTGCGCAAGCGTGAGGGAGCCGCCAGTCACGGCATGACCCCTATTAGAAACAGCACTCGGCTTTTTTCTAAATATCTCCTAAACCGTGGAGGTTTAGGAGATATTTCAAGCACCTACAGGTAAGCCTTAATATAGGCTTACCTGTAGGTAAAAGTGGACGTACAGGCTGTAGAACCACTTTAAAGGCTTGTAGCAGTTATTCTGATGTCATTACATACAATGCAGGACCAACAGTCCCACTTTGCTAGTGAGGATGCCAAAGGTCCGCCCACATCCTATCAGAAAAAAAGCCAGATGGAAGTAAAGTGGTGGGAGGAGCTGTCAATGTGATGTCATAGGACATTTAGACTCTGGACAAAGGGATATTTAGATGGGGAGATTTGAGGGGTCCTCTATATAAGGCTCCTGTGCAAAGCAAATCATTGGTCCTGGGTGTGTCCTACCACTTCTAAACTGAAGAGTGAACTTTGACCTTTATCATACAGAAATCTGTCAGGAATCTGTGAAAGTAAGCTCTCATGTGATCAGGTGACGTGCGGAGGATTGACATGTGCGCTGTCAATAAATTTGTTTTGTTCCATTTCGTATTAGCCGTTAATTAGTATTTCGTAATTCGTGTCCGAAATCCAATTTGGATTTGTACGAAATACAAATTTTCGTTAGGTTCGTTAACTTTTCGTAACAATTATGAACATTCGTTATGATGAATTTAAAAAGCAAAAAATACCTTTCTCAATATGGCAGTCGTCGGACTCATTATGAGAGGCTCCCACCATCCCTGTGCTGTGATGACTTCCTGGGTTTTTAACTTCATCATAACGAATAATCGTAATTATTATGACAATAATAAAACGATATTAACGAACATTTTTGTGACAAACCTAGCCGGAAAAAAAGGCTTTTGGAGGGGACTGAATGCCAGCCTCCTGCAAACCAATGTTCTATTATGTTTGTCTGCCTTGGATCACAGGATGTGTATTGCATTGGAGGGTTTGTGTTTGTCTGCCTTGGATCACAGGATGTTTATTGCATTGGAGGGAGGGGGGATTCTTCCAACAGCTCTCCCTGCTAACACTGTGTACTGATGAGACGTTAAACACACCTGACCTGTGTGTCCATTGTCATTGGACAGTTTAACCCGCCCTCTTTTCCAAGGGTGGAGGGAAAGAGTCTCTGAGTTATTTTATCTGTTGTGTCCATGTGTTATAATAAATAAGTTGATTCCTGCTTGAAACCTGAAGACAGAGCCGTGTCTCGTTTTTGGGGTGGATTATTTGTATGGGTTCCTTGTCCAGCTGATTGGAGTGTTCGGTAGCTGCCTTTGTGTTTGGGTATGAAATGTCCTAAACGACTTTAACCCCTTTCATACTCGGGGTGTCGTTACAATTCTTATTTTGTCCAATTCTGAATCTCCCATCGACTACCAGTACCAGTCTCCCACCATATTAAAAAAGGTCATTTTCCCAACCCTCACTCAGCAGCAGCAGAAAACCTCTGATTGGTCAACAAAACACCAGTCACGTATCCGTTGTAACGGAATTTGGATCAGAAATTCCTCAACAAAATTTTGTATAAAATTCATAAGCATAGCAATTCGTATTTCGGATACTTGCGAATGTACGAATTTTCGGAAATTCATACAAATTTTCGATTTGTACAAAACAAATCGCACATGTCTAGCGGACAGAGTGTAAATACCAGACAATTTTCTCCAGAGCTCCTAATGGTGGGGATGGATTTTGCTGAGTGCTGGTGCCAAGTTTCCACCCCCCAGGATCACTGCAGGTGTGGAGAAAAGCTGTGTAGGAGGATATGGAGGAGAGATGGGGAGGAGATCCAGGAATCAGGATAAAGGTCAGGACAAGCAACAGACGAGCGCATCCAAGAGATGAAGCCGGGGTCACTACACAGAAAATCAATCCAAGGAAACAACAGGCAGGACGAGGTATAGCAAGAAGGAGCTCAGAGACAAATGAGAATATTGCTCAGCCAATGGGAGATTATCTCAGCATGACTTACATAATGAAGGAGATGAGGGGGAGGGGAGGAAGTCACTTATGGTGACCATAGAGACATGGAAATTCAGCTGGTTCAGCAGGGATCGGTCACATTTCCATCCATGTGTGGTCACTGCCGGATAAAAGTCACTCCATCAGCGGCTGCAGCCAATAGCTGATAAAACTGATCTGTGTATTCTGAGAGCGGAGGAGCGCCCTCCATTGTCAGAATACAATAGTGCAGCGGGGAGGATTCCCCCATCCCCCTCCAATGTGTGGATGGGGGAATTGCTTCAGATTTTTTTGCTCATCCCGCTGGCTGAACGATAAAACTGAACCATGTATGGCCAGCTCTGGAAGCAAAATATATTAATCATCAACTGATCCCCCTGAAGGGGTTAATCTACATATTACCTCCTCTGCCGCCAGATCAAGCAGTGTCTTCTTTCTACGTCCTTCCAAATTAAACTTTCTCTGTTGCCTACATCACTTCCTGTCTGTATTCCATAGAGACTTCCTGTCTGGGTAGAGGTGAGATCACCACCTTGTGGAGCTCAGAGGAACTGCAGCTTCAAGAAACATCTCATAGTGTGAACGCGGCCATGTGCTGTGTGTGTATGTACTGTATATCCTTCCCCTTTCTCTCCTCCCTGAGTGTGTATGAAGAGGCGGAGCTCTGAGTGTGTATGAAGAGGCGAAGTTCTGAGTGTGTATGAAGAGGCGGAGCTCTGAGTGTGCATGAAGAGGTGGAGCTCTGAGTGTGTATAAAGAGGCGGAGCTCTGAGTGTGTATGGAGAGGCGGAGCTCTGAGTGTGCATGAAGAGGCGGAGCTCTGAGTGTGCATGAAGAGGCGGAGCTCTGAGTGTGTATGAAGAGGCAGAACTCTGAATGTGTATGAAGAGGCGGAGCTCTGAGTGTGTATGAAGAGGCGGAGCTCTGAGTGTGTATGAAGAGGCGGAACTCCTGAGTAGGGATGAGCTTCGCGTTCGAGTCGAACTCATGTTCGACTCGAACATCGGCTGTTCGCCAGTTCTCCGAACAGCGAACAATTTGGGGTGTTCGCGGCAAATTCGAAAGCCGCGGAACACCCTTTAAAAGTCTATTGGAGAAATCAAAATTGCTAATTTTAAAAGCTTATATGCAAGTTATTGTCATAAAAAGTGTTTGGGGACCTGGGTCCTGCCCCCGGGGACAAGGATCAATGCAAAAAAAGTTTTAAAAACAGATGTTTTTTCGGGAGCAGTGATTTTAATAATGCTTAAAGTGAAACAATGAAAGTGTAATATCCCTTTAAATTTCGTACCTGGGGGTGTCTATAGTATTCCTGTAAAGGGGCGCATGTTTCCCGTGTTTAAAACAGTCTGACAGCAAAATGACATTTCAAGGGAAAAAAAGTCATTTAAAACTACTCGTGGCTATTAATGCATTGCCGGTCCGACAATACACATAAAAGTTCATTGATAAAAACGGCATGGGAATTCCCCACAGGGGATCCCCGAACCAAAATTTAAAAAAAAAAATGACGTGGGGGGTCCCCCTAAATTCCATACCAGGCCCTTCAGGTCTGGTATGGATATTAAGGGGAACCCCGGCCAAATTTTTTTTTAAAAATGGTGTGGGGTCCCCCCAAAAATCCATACCAGAGCCTTATCTGAGTACGCAACCTTGCAGGCCACAGGAAAAGAGGGGGGGATGAGAGAGCACCCCCCCTCCTGAACCGTACCAGGCTACATGCCCTTAACATTGGGAGGGTGCTTTGGGGTAGCCCCCCAAAACACCGTGTCCCCATGTCGATGGGGACAAGGGCCTCATCCCCACAACCCTTGCCCGGTAGTTGTGGAGGTCTGCGGACGGGGGGCTTATCGGAATCTGGAAGCCCTCTTTAACAAGGGGACTCCCATATCCGGCCCTTCCCCCTGTGTGAAATGGTAAGGGGGTACAAGTACCCCTACCATTTCACAAAAAAAGTGTCAAAAATTTTAAAAATGACAAGAGACAGTTTTTTTCCTTTATTTAAATGCTTCTTCTTTCTTCTATCTTCTTTATTCTATCTTTTATCTTCTTCTTATTCTGGTTCTTCCTCCGGTGTTCTCGTCCAGCATCTTCCTCCGCGGTGTCTTCTTCCCTTCTTCTTCTCGGGCCACTCCGCATCCACCATGATGGGAGGCTCCCGCTGTGTGAAGCTTCTCCTCTTCTGACGGTTCCTAAATAACGGAGGGCGGGGCCACCCAGTGACCCTGCCCCCCTCTGACACACAGGGACTTGACGGGGACTTCCCTGTGGCATTCCCTGTGATGTCAGAGGGGGGCGGGGTCAATGCCAGTGCTCGGCTGGCTGACCTTCAAAAGGAATGCAACCTGCCCAAGAACCGCCTCATTTGTGACATGCCCACCAGGTGGAACTCAATGTTGGCAATGCTGCAGCAGCTGCACATGCAGCAGAGGGCCATCAATGAGTACCTGTGTGAGTTTGGCACCAGGACAGGGTCAGGGGAGCTTGGCTTTTTTTTGCTACGCCAGTGGCTCATGATCAAGGATGCATGCACTGTCCTGTCACCTTTTGAGGAGGCCACGAGGATGGTGAGCAGTGACAGTGCATGCATCAGTGATACTGTCCCTCTTGTCTACCTGTTGGAGCACACACTTCATGGAATAATGGACAGGGCACTTGAGGCAGAACAGAGGGAGGAAGAGGAGGACTTCCTTACCTCTCAAGGTCCCCTTTATCCAGACAGTATTCCTGCAGGCCCGCCTATCACACAGGAAGAGGAGGAAGATTGTGTCAGCATGGAGGTGGAGCCTGGCACTCAGCATCAGCAGCAGTCTTCAAGGGATCGTTTTCAGGCCCCAGAAACCCATGGACTTGTACATGGCTGGCAGGAGGTGGCTGCAGATCAGGTTGTCCTTAGTGACCCAGAGGACTCCGGACCGAATGCCTCAGCAAACCTAGGCTGCATGGCCTCCCTGATCCTGCAAAGCCTGCGAAAGGACCCTCGGATTCGTGGTATCAAGGTGAGGGATCAGTACTGGCTGGCAACCCTTCTTGATCCACGTTACAAGGGTAAGGTGGCAGAACTTATCCAGCCATCGCAGAGGGAGCAGAGATTGAAACATCTTCGGGAGGCCTTACAAAAAGGTTTGTGCAATGCGTTTCCAGAGCCTGGGAGGTTACAATTTCCTGGTCCTCCTGGACAACATGTTGCTGAGGCTTCTGTCAGTTACAGAAGGAGCGGTGGAGAAGGTGGCCGTCTGACCGATGCATTCAGACAATTTTTTAGTCCGCAGCCCCAAGGTCTGATCGGTTCCAGCAACCATCGCCAGCGTCTGTTGTACTTGGTGCAGGAATACCTAGGGGCAAGATCTGACTTGGACACCTTTCCCACCGAAAATCCTCTGGGTTACTGGGTCTTGAGGATGGATCACTGGCCAGAGCTTGCACAGTATGCAATTGAGCTACTGGCCGGTCCTGCATCCAGCGTTCTTTCAGAACGCACATTTAGTGCCGCTGGAAGCTTTGTAACCGATCACAGAGTACGCCTGTCCACCGACTCGGTTGATCGGCTCACCTTCATAAAAATGAATCAGTCTTGGATCACCAGCTACCAAGCACCTGATGCTAATGTAACTGAATAATTTTTTTATGAATGTGAGATCCCTTGAAGACTGCCTATGCTGATGCTGAGTGACTATCCTGTTATGCCGAGTGACTATCTTATTCCTTCTCAATGTTCATGTTGATAGCTTCTAAGAACATTTTTGGTTCTGGGCACCACCACCAGTGGCTAAGGCCCAATTTTCTGCCCCTGTTTAACAGGGGCGTGTAATTACAATTTTTGCTGTAATATTTTGCAGCAGGGCTCGTTCCTGAGCTCAACAAGAGTATCTGTGAGGGGTTGCAGTGTTGTGCCACCACCACCACCACCGCCTAAGGCCCAATTTTTCTGCCCCTGTTTAACAGGGGCATGTAAATACAATTCTTGATATAATATTTCACAGCAGGGCCCGTTCCAGCACCCAACAAGAGTAACTGTGAGGGGTTACAGTGTTCTGGTTCCACCAACACCTAAGGCCCTATTTTCTGCAGCGTGTATAGGGCAGGCCGTATAGTATATACAGGCGATCCCCTATTTTCAAAAATCCGACTTACAAACGACTCCTACTTACAAACAGAGGGAGACAACAGGAAGTGAGAGGAAATCTACCCCTAGGAAGGGAAATTGTCTCCTGTTATGCCCTGTACACACGGTCGAACTTTGATCGGACATTCCGACAACAAAATCCTAGGATTTTTTCCAACGGATGTTGGCTCAAACTTGTCTTCCATACACACGGTCACACAAAGTTGTCGGAAAATCTGATCATTCTGAACGCAGTGACGTAAAACACGTACCTCAGGACTATAAACGGGGCAGTAGCCAATAGCTTTCATCTCTTTATTTATTCTGAGCATGCGTGGCACTTTGTGCGTCGGATTTGTGTACACACGATCGGACTTTCCGACAACGGATTTTGTTGTCGGAAAATTTTATATCCTGCTCTCAAACTTTGTGTGTCGGAAAATCCGATGGAAAATGTGTGATGGAGCCTACACACGGTCGGAATTTCCGACAACAAGCTCCTATCACACATTTTCCGTTGGAAAATCCGACCGTGTGTACAGGGCATAAGAGTTAATATGGGAAAAAGGTGTCTCCTCCAGTGATTTATCACCAATCCTTGTTTCCCTTAAAAACCCCAAATTTTCAAAATCCAATTGTCATTGGGACAGAAAGTGAGGTGAAATCTTCTGAACAGGCACAGAAGCAAAACAAATGTTACAGGGGTGATAACCCTTCCCTATGTTTTCCAAAAAGCTTTAAAATAGACTTTTTGGCTGGAGCTACACTTACAAAATGTACCTGTTCCAAATTACAAACAGATTCTACATAAGAACAAACCTACAGTCCCTGTCTTGTTTTCATTGCCTGTATACTGCTGTTCAGAGTATATAGGGCCTGGGGGCCCAACGCATTTTCTTTTTTAAATTTGGGTGCGGGGTTCCCCTTAATATCCATACAAGACCCAAAAGGCCTGGTAATGGACTGGGGGGGGGGGGCATGCTGTTTGTCTCACTGATTTTCATCCATATTGCCAGGACCCGACAATACATTAAAGCCGCAAGCAGTTTTAAATGACTTTTATTCCTTTAGAATTGTCATTTTGTGCAGGGACTGTTCTAAGCATGGGAAACACGCGCCACTTTACAGGCATACTATAGACACCCCCAGGTACGATATTTAAAGGAATATTTCACTTTTATTTTTTTACTTTAAGCATCATTAAAATCACTGCTCCCGAAAAAACTGACGTTTTTAAAACTTTCTTTTGCATTGATCCATGTCCCCTGGGGCAGGACCCGGGTCCCCAAACACTTTTTAGGACAATAACTTGCATATTAACCTTTAAAATTCACACTTTTGATTTGTCACGCTCGAATCCCATAGACTTTAACAGTGTTCGAATGTTCGCGCAAACTTTCCGTCCGTTCGCATGTTCTGGATGCGAACTGGGGGGTGTTCGGCCCATCCCTAGTCCCTACCATAAATAGCCCCCCACCCAGCAAAATGTTGCAGCTGGGAAGGCAGGAAGTATAACCAGCAAAGGAGACAGACAAACCTCCATCATCTTTGGGCAGTTGTAGAATAGGTAAGTGGATCCTAGGCTGCTTCTCTTTCCATATCAGAGTGTCTATCCTCTTAACCACTTGCCGACCGCCCCACGTACATGTACTGTGGGGAGGCGGCTCTATCGCATGAAATCACATACAGGTACATCATTTTATACAATAGGTCTGGGGTGTGCATGCGCACCACTGGCGACCAGCTCCCGCTGTGATTGGACACAGCGGGAGCAAATCAGCGGGTCTGGCAGGCCCAGTGACCATTCTGAGAGAAGCAGAATGGCGGTCTGCCTATGTATGATCTCCGTTCTGTCAGAGGGGAAGATGGAGATCTTGTGTTTCTGCTAAGCAGGAACACAGGTCTGTCTTCTTCAAGTCACAGCATTCCCCCCACAGTTAGAAAGCACACACTAGGAGCACATTTAACCCTTTGATCACTCCTGATGTTAACAATGGCGACCTTAGGGGGGGGGCCAGAGGGGGCCCTGACCCCCCAACATTATGCTGGGCCCCACCATGTGCCCCCCCCCACATTTATTAATTTTTTTTTTTACAAAAAGGCAATTTCTTTTTGTTTGTATTCATATTGGATGTGCCGCATCTTACTCGGGCCACCGCTGGGGTAACACAGTCTCTATTGAGAGGGAGAACGTCCCCAGTCAGCTCCTGCAGGTGATTCCTCCCCCCTCCCTCTGCTCGCTGACACTGCATAATGCGAGCGCTCAGACAACCACGACCGCCCGATCTGCTCCTTCCCCTGCATCCTCATTGGCAGGGAGAAGAGCGAGTTGCAAGGAAGGACTCCACCAGGATTCTCAGTTACTGAAAAAACAGACTGATTTCTCCCATCCTTAGGACAGGAGATCCAGCCTTTAAATTCCAAGAGATGTCAGACCAGCGCTGTCAATAGCAGGGGCAGGACAGCAAGAGGAGGCTGGGGAACCCCACAGTGGCAGAACACCAGGGCCCAGGGGCAAAACAACCTTTGCAACCCTGATAGTTCTCCCACTGCTTTGGACCCTTATATTTTCTTGGTATGCTGGTGACATATATCTCTTGTTTTCTGTCACCCTGGGGGGGCCCCAAAACAGTAGGAAGGGAGCTCACTGCAGAACATGTGAAAGGGCCATTGTGGGATCGTAGTAAAGGGGTAAAGGGCCCCAGGATAGATATATCTATCTATATATATTTTATCTATCTATATATATATATATATATTTGCATTTTATATTGCCCCCCTATTTTTGGCCCTGTCCCCCTATGTGCCCCCCCTAAATATGAAAGCTGGAGACGCCACTGGATGTTAACCCCTTCCCTGCCAGTGTCATTAGTACAGTGACAGTGCATTTTTTTTAGCACTAATCACTGTATTGGTGCCCCTGGTCCCCAAAAAGTGTCACTTAGTGTCAGATTTGTCTGCCACAATGTCGCAGTCCCACTAAAAAACACTGATCGCCACATTACTAGTAAACAAAAAAATAAATAAAAAGTCCATAAATCTATCCCATAGTTTGTAGACGATATAACTTTTGTGCAAACCAATCAATATACGCTTATTGGGATTTTTTTTTCACAAAAAATATGTAGCAGAATACATATTGGCCTAAATTGATGAAGAAATTCGATTTTTTACATTTTTCTATTGGATGTTTTATAGCAGAAAGTTTAATTATTTTTTTCAAAGTTGTCAGTCTTTTTTTTTGTTTATAGAGCAAAAGATAAAAACCGCAGAGGTGATCAAATATCACCAAAAGAAAGCTCTATTTGTGGTGGGAAAAGGACGTCAATTTTATTTAGGTACAGCGTCGTACGACCGCGCAATTTTCAGTAAATTAATATAGTTCCATATCGCAAAAAATGGCCTGGTCATGAAGGGGGGTAAATCTTCCAAATGTGAACAGCTTAAACAAAAAAAATTACACCCAGGTGCACAAAATCCCCCCCCCAATGTTTTTTTGAGGCCCCCCACCCCCACATATACACACATAAACACAAGCGTTGGGAGCGCCTACGCTTGAAAACATTTATTGCGATACACATGTTGCATATCACCGCGCACGCTGGAATGAGAGCGATAATTCTATCACCAGACCTCCTTCATAACACTAAACTGATGACCTATAGGGGGCTTTTAAAGCTTCACTTATAGAAAATATAGGGTACTGAAGTTTGTCACCATTTTGTATTTTCTTGCTGAAATGTTGCGTTTCCTAGACCTTTTGCGGTAATATCGCATGACATAAAAAAAATGTAACTACCGCTATTTTTTTCTCTAGGGTGTCTGCTTTCAGAAAATATATCATGTTTTGGGGGGTTTTATGTAATCTTCAGGCCTACGATGATTTTTTTAAACATGTGTGCAGAAACGGCTCTGGCAACGAAAGGGTTAAAGTTGATTAAAAAAAAAAAACAGCCATTCATTGTTTGTTACAATAAAGTTAAAAAAAAAAAAGGGGGTGGTCACATGCTTTCTGTCAAACTTGGAGCTCCACTCCCCAGCCAGACCCCTCTCGGAAGGAGTGCAGAGTGGAGCTCCACGATTGACAGGAAGCATGCCATTCATTGTTTTGTTACAATAAAGTTCAATAAAAAAAAAAAAGTGGAGACCATGTCCTTCCTGTCAATCGTGGAGCTCCACTCTGCATCTGGTGTTCCGTCAGATATGGCAATCCGTCAGAATCCACAGACACAAATTCTGGACTCGGCCCCGCCCCCCGGGTCATTGGATATGATTGACAGCCCCGGGAGCCAATGGCTGCTCTGCTATCAATCTATCCAATCAAGAGCAGGGACCCCGTGGAGGGAGGGACAGCGCGTCCCCGCCGAGGAGATAAAGGGGCTCAGGTAAGTAAAACTGGGGGGGCGGTGACTGACAGGTGTTTTTTCACCTTAACCACTTGCCGACCGCCTCATGCAGATATACTGCGGCAGAATGGCACGGGCAAGCAAAGTAATGTACCTGTACTGCGGGTGGGGGGCGTGATTGTTTCAGGAGCGATCTGTCCTAAGGGGGGCGCCACTGATTCATGGCCTCTCCCTCACGATCGCTCCTGACGAATGAGAAGCTTCCTCTGCTTCTGTAATGTAAACAGAAGCAGAGGACGTGATGTCATCTCGCCTCGTGCAGCCTTTTTGTTCTGGCGCCCGAGGAGAGAAAACATCCAAGTAAGTCTGCACCAACACTACACTAACAGCAGAATATGCAGGCACACAAATCACCCCCCAATCATCCCCTGCACCCCCTGTCACAGTGTCACTGATTCCAGTGTTCATTTTTTTTACTGATCACTGCATTTGGTGTCATTTGTGACTGCAATAAGTGGTAGGGCAGTTAGTGGTAGGCCCCTTTAGGTCTAGGGTAACCCCCCTAATAAAGGTTTAACCCCTTGATCACCCCCCAGTTAACCCTTTTACCCCCTGTCACCAGTGTCACTTATGCCGTGTACACACGAGGAGACTTTTCGACCGGACTGGTCCAACAGACCGAGTCCGTCGGACAATTCGACCGTGTGTGGGCTTCATCGGACCTGCAGCGGACTTTTTCGGTCGAAAATCTGACTGACTTTAGATTTGATACATGTTTCAAATCTTTACGTCGGAACTCCGTCGGACCCAGTTCCTATCGAAAAGTCCGCTCGTTTGTATGCTAGTCCAACGGACGAAAACCGACGCTAGGGCAGCTATTGGCTACTGGCTATGAACTTCCTTGTTTTAGTCCGGTCGTACGTCATCAAGTCCGAATCCGTCAGACTTTGGTGTGATCGTGTGTAGGCAAGTCCGTTCGTTGTGAAAGTCAGTCTGAAGTCCGTCGAAAATCCGTCGAAAGTCCGGTCGAAAAGTCCACTCGTGTGTACGCGGCATAAGCGATCTTTTTTCTGATCGCTGGTTTAGTGTCACAGGTGACGCTAGGTAGCCAGGTAAGTATTTAGGTTCAGCGTCAGCTTTTTATAGCGTCAGGTACCCCCATATACTACCTAATAAAGGTTTTAACCCCCTGATTGCCCCCTAGTTAACCCTTTCACCACTGATCACCGTATAACTGTTATGGGTGACGCTAGTTAGTTTGTTTTTTATACCCGCCGTTTATTACCCAATAAAGGTTTAACCCCCTGATCACCCGGCGGGTGATATCAGTTAAGTTTTAGGGTCAGATAGGGTCTGCGTCACCCCAGGCAGTGTCAGGTTAGCGCCAGTACAGCTAAAACCCACGCACGCAGCATACACCTCCCTTAGTGGTATAGTATCTGAACAGATCAATATCTGATCCGATCAGATCTATACTAGCGTCCCCAGCAGTTTAGGGTTCCCAAAAACGCAGTGTTAGCGGTGTTGCCTTATGAGTTTATGGGAAATCTCCATTAATCGCTGTAAAATATTGCAATTAGAAATATATTTCAGTTAAAGGGAAATATATTTAAAGTATTGAGTGTTGTGTTACTGTAATTAGTTCAACTTCAAAGCTTGGCCTTTTGTTTTCCCTGATACAGGGGCGTTCCTAGAGCATTTGGCACCTGGGGCGGATCCTATATCTGGCACCCCCCAACTTTAAAATGTAAAAACACCCCACTGTGCCCCCTGCATACCTCTGCATCTCCCAATATCTCTTTGTCACTACTTTGTATCCCCTCTCCACAACTGGACCTCTTTATATTAGACAATCCCCCCGCAGCTCTGGACCCCTGCACATTACACAGCCCCCTGCACCTCTGGACCCCTTTACATTACACAGCCCCCTGCACATCTGGACCCCTTTACATTGCACAACCCCCTGCTCCACTGGACCCCTTTACATTACACAGCACCCTGCACATCTGGACCCCTTTACATTGCACAACCCCCTGCAATACTGGACCCCTTTACATTACACAGCACCCTGCACATCTGGACCCCTTTACATTGCACAACCCCCTGCAACACTGGACCCCTTTACATTACACAGCACCCTGCACATCTGGACCCCTTTACATTGCACAACCCCCTGCTCCACTGGACCCCTTTACTTTACACAGCACCCTGCACCTCTGAACCTCTTTACATTACACAGCAACCTGCACCTTTGGATCCCTTTACATTAAACAACCCCCTGCACCACTGGACCCCTTTACATTACACAGCACCATGCACATCTGGACCCCTTTACATTGCACAACCCCCTGCACAACTGGACCCCTTTACATTACACATCACCCTGCACCTCTGAACCCCTTTACATTACACAGCAACCTGCACATTTGGACCCCTTTACATTAAATAACCCCTGCACCACTGGACCCCTTTACATTACACAGCAGCCTGCACATCTGGACCCCTTTACATTGCACAACTCCCTGCACCACTGGACAGCTTTACTTTACACAGCACCCTGCACCTCTGAACCCCTTTACATTACACAGCACCCTGCACCTTTGGACCCCTTTACATTAAACAACCCCCTGCACCACTGGACCCCTTTACATTACACAGCACCTTGCACATCTGGACCCCTTTACATTGCACAACCCCCTGCACATCTGGACCCCTTTACATTACACAGCACCCTGCACCTTTGGACCCTTTTACATTAAACAACCCCCTGCACCACTGGACCGCTTTACATTACACAGCACCCTGCACCCTGAAGCCTTTGGGTTCACACTGGTGTCCTGGAGTTTGTCGCAGTGCTGGGGTATAAGCAGTTTTTCTGCATTTTATCCCCATTTTTAGCTGAAGTCCCACAGACTTCTAATTTTACTGTGTTTTCTGGAAGCACACCAAAGATGCAGTATAGAGGACATTTGGTGCGTTTTCAGAAAATTTTGCAAAAATGTGTAACCTAATAGAAGTGTGTGGGACTGTAGTGAAAATAGAGGTAAATGCAGGAAAACTGTGTATACACCAGCACTGCAACTGAACCACAGCTCATCAGTGTGAACCCACTTGAGTCCCAGGTTCACATATATGCGATGCAGGAATCAGTGCGATTCTAGGGCGGATTCCTGCATTGCATGTCGCTTGCGTTTCACACTGCCCTTTGCAAACTGCTACGGGTGTCAATGTAAAGTTAATGACACCCCCAGATCGGTTTGCAGATCGCAGCGCGAACTGTCAAATGGTGCAAGAATCGGATTGCATAGGTGTGAACACTCGTGCAATCCGATTCCAGTGCGGACAAAAAAAAAGGGGTCCTGCACTGTTTTGGTGCAAATGCGATTTCAGCCATACAGTTTGTATTGCTGAATTTGCATCGCACAGACATCGCATGTGATTTGCACAGCAATGCGGTGCGAATCACATGCAATGTCTATGAGCGCACTAGTGAAAACCCCGGCTAAAGGAACATGATGGGCCAACTATTAGCATGGGCTGGTTAAAAGAAAACGCTTTGGATAGAGTTAATGAAAGATTCTGCTGGAGGACAACAGAGGAAAGAGGGGGAGTGAAAGAGATTTGGGAGAGAGAGAGGGGGCGGAGTCTGGACAAAGTGACAGTGCTGATAACTCACACCTACTTGTTTAAATGTTCCCGCCCCCACCTTCCTTTCAGACGCAGCACACGGGCTGCACGGAGCATGGGCGGGACACAGGAACAGAGGGGAGGGAGGGGGCAGAGCCGATGCAGCCTCTTCCATTTCTGTGGAGGGGGGGAGTTGTACTCGCTGGGCTGTTAGAATGTAATGTACAATTCACAGCATTGTGACAAGTACAGCCGACATCCCTATATTTATGCCCGATGGATCAGTCCACCTGAGCTGGGATCTCCCTGCGCTGTAGGCTGTCACATCGCCGCTGCGCTACCGAGCCTGCTCGTTGTCATTGTTTGTTACAGGGGAGGATGGGGGCGCCGCCTGACACCCCCCCAGTGTGTGGCACCCGGTGCGGACCGCCCCCTAGTTAGTACGCCACTGCCCTGATAACATCTCACCTGGGTAGTAAACAACAGCCTTCTTTGACTCATCCAATCAGGCTGTGCCCAATATACAGGTGGGGACGGAAAGTATTCAGACCCCCTTAAATCTTTCACTCTTTGTTATATTGCAGCCATTTGCTAAAATCATTTAAGTTCATTTTTTTTCCTCATTAATGTACACACAGCACCCCATATTGTACACACAGCACCCCATATTGACAGAAAAACACAGAATTGTTGACATTTTTGCAGATTTATTAAAAAAGAAAAACTGAAATATCACATGGTCCTAAGTATTCAGACCCTTTGCTGTGACACTCATATATTTAACTCAGGTGCTGTCCATTTATTCTGATCATCCTTGAGATGGTTCTATACCTTCATTTGAGTCCAGCTGTGTTTGATTATACTGATTGGACTTGATTAGGAAAGCCACACACCTGTCTATATAAGACCTTACAGCTCACAGTGCATGTCAGAGCAAATGAGAATCATGAGGTCAAAGGAACTGCCTGAAGAGTTTAGAGACAGAATTGTGGCAAGTCACAGATCTGGCCAAGGTTACAAAAAAATTTCTGCGGCACTTAAGGTTCCTAAGAGCACAGTGGCCCCCATAATCCCTAAATGGAGGACGTTTGGGACGACCAGAACCCTTCCTAGAGCTGGCCGTCCGGCCAAACTGAGCTATCGGGGAGAAGAGCCTTGGTGAGAGAGGTAAAGAAGAACCCAAAGATCACTGTGGCTGAGCTCCAGAGATGCAGTCGGGAGATGGGAGAAAGTTGTAGAAAGTCAACCATCACTGCAGCCCTCCACCAGTCGGGGCTTTATGGCAGAGTGGCCCGACGGAAGCCTCTCCTCGGTGCAAGACACATGAAAGCCCGCATGGAGTTTGCTAAAAAACACCGGAAGGACTCCAAGATGGTGAGAAATAAGATTCTCTGGTCTGATGAGACCAAGATAGAACGTTTTGGCCTTAAATCTAAGCGGTATGTGTGGAGAAAACCAGGCACTGCTCATCACCTGTCCAATACAGTCCCAACAGTGAAGCATGGTGGTGGCAGCATCATGCTGTGGGGGTGTTTTTCAGCTGCAGTGACAGGACGACTGGTTGCAATCGAGGGATAGATGAATGCGGCCAAGTACAGGGATATCCTGGACGAAAACCTTCTCCAGAGTGCTCAGGACCTCAGACTGGGACGAAGGTTTACCTTCCAACAAGACAATGACCCTAAGCACACAGCTAAAATAACGAAGGAGTGGCTTCACAACAACTCCGTGACTGTTCTTAAATGGCCCAGCCAGAGCCCTGACTTAAACCCAAATGAGCATCTCTGGAGAGACCTAAAAATGGCCATCCACCAACGTTTACCATCCAACC
Source organism: Lithobates septentrionalis (assembly GCA_037952835.1). NCBI lineage: Eukaryota > Metazoa > Chordata > Amphibia > Anura > Ranidae > Lithobates > Lithobates septentrionalis. The sequence goes on along the minus strand of JBBDGP010003724.1, from coordinate 661,194 downwards.
TGACAGAACTGGAGAGGATCTGCAAGGAGGAATGGCAGAGGATCCCCAAATCCAGGTGTGAAAAACTTGTTGCATCTTTCCCAAAAAGACTCATGGCTGTATTAGATCAAAAGGGGCTTCTACTAAATACTGAGCAAAGGGTCTGAATACTTAGGACCATGTGAGATTTCAGTTTTTCCTTTTTCACAAATCTGCAAAAATGTTAACAATTCTGTGTTTTCTGTCAATATGGGGTGCTGTGTGTACATTAATGAGGAAAAAAATGAACTTAAATGATTTTAGCAAATGGTTGCAATATAACAAAGAGTGAAAAATTTAAGAGGGTCTGAATACTTTGAATCCCCACTGTACATTTACTAGGTACAGTAACCAATTAGGGAGAATTATATTAGCCACACTACAGAAAGGAGGGGGGGGGGGGGTATAATGCTTTGTGACCAAGCTAACTCTCTCTCTGGTGTGGGAACAGACAGCAGTCACCATGGGCTGACCTGAAGTTAACAGGTAATCTAACTCTATACTTGCATCTTATGCTGTATTGTAAATATGGTTCTGTTAGTAATTTGTAAATATCATGGAAGCCAGGGGACCTACAATGTACATTGTGTTGTAAATACTGTCTGGTGTGTAATTTGTATATATTATGTAACCCTATCAATAAATGTGTATTGCGGATTGAACTACCTCTTTTGTACAAAATCTCTCAGATCTAGATATATATATGTCCATACTACTACAATGATTGAGGTGTATGCACATAAGCACAGAAACTAGTCAACAGCGGGATCAGACCAAATACCTGCTAGCACCTGCGTTTTGCCCCTCGGCCCAGCCTAGCCCACCCAAGTGCAGTATCGATCGATCACTGTCACTTACAAAACACTAAACACATAACTGCAGCATTTGCAGAGTCAGGCCTGATCCCTGCGATCGCTAACAGTTTTTTGGTAGCGTTTTGATACAGTTGCTGACAGCCTAGGAGCTTTTTTTACCTGTGAGTCTCACTACTATGCCAGTAAATTTAGAGGCCAAAATGGCAAATCGAAGATACACTAGTGAAGAGGCCTACACGTTTCTGAGCATGACAGATAGTGAAGAGGAAGTCACTCATCTGTCAGATTCAGGCTCAGAATACGATCCTGTAGAGGACAGCGGCTCCATGAAAGATAGCTCTGACGACAGAGTTGTGGTCCCTGCTAAGCTCAGGCGTACCAGATCCCAATCTTCTTCTTCTGTCCTTGAAGTGCAAGAACCGCAGGTCCCTCGTATGGAGCAGAGTACTAGTGTAGTACTAGTGCCGCTATTCCTTCTGGTGAACTGGCAAGCACCAGTGGCCTAGTACACCCTGGTCGTACATCCAGCACTGCAGTATCACTTGATGATGTGGCGAGTCCCATAAGTGCAGTTCAAGCTGGCGAGGTGGCAAGCACTAGTAGTGTCCCGCTGCCACCAAGAAGACAAAGACAGGCCCATCGTACCCATAGTGCCCTTCCTGCTGCATTCGCCAATCCTAATTGGGAACCCACCACTTCTGCAGCACCCGTACTTCCCCCATTCACTGGCCAACCCGGAATTCAGGTGGAAACAGTTGATTTTATGTCACTTGATTTTTATTCGCTGTTTTTCACCGAAGATCTCTATAGATCTATTGTGGACCAAAGCAATTTATATGCTGGTCAATACATCGCCACTATTCCTCAGTCCTCCATTGCCAGAGATTGGAGACCAATTACGCTTTCCGAATTTAAGACCTTTCTGGGCCTATCCCTTGACATGGGCATAGTTAAAATGAGTGAGTTGCGGTCATATTGGTCCACTGACCCAATTCACCATATGCCCTTGTTCTCTGCTTCCATGGCCAGGGCACGATACGAGCAGATTTTGCGGTTCATGCACTTCAATGACAATGAACTCTGTCGCCCTTGTGGAGACCCTGAATACGATCGGCTCTACAAAATTCGGCCCCTCGTAAACCACTTCAACCAACGTTTTGCAGACTTGTTTACCCCCCATCAAGTTGTCTGCGTTGATGAGTCCCTGATTAAATTTTCTGGCCGCTTGTCATTCAAAAAGTATCTTCCCAGCAAGCGTGCCAGATACGGGGTCAAGATGTATAAGCTCTGTGACAGGGCCACAGGCTATACATGTAGATTTATGGTTTACGAGGGCAAAGATAGTCACGTAGAGCCGACAAACTGCCCTGACTACATAGGGAGCGCTGGCAAGATAGTGTGGGACTTGGTGTCACCCTTATTCGGAAAGGGGTACCACTTGTACGTGGACAATTATTACACGAGCGTGCCACTTTTTAGTCACCTTTTTGATCATCAGATTGGAGCATGTGGCACCGTGCGACCTAATCGCCGAGGCTACAAGAACATATTTGGGGGGCACACCATACAATGCATTTAAATTCAAGATGGTGCTGCTAAAAGACCTACAAACAGTACAAAATATTTTACAGCGCACACATACAAGAATGACATTTCTTGCAGGGATAGTTAAAAACACCTGAACATATTCAAAAAATACGGGGGTTTGGTCACACTATATGGTTATATAGTGCTAAGCCCACTTACTGCGACAAAGTACCCCGAATTAGTGGGTCCTACACTTTCCCCAGCGGCTTGTAGATTCCCGTCTTAGGCTGGGGGAGAGAGCCTGCTTGCAGTGTAATAATTTGCTCACTATGAAGTGGAGGGATAATAAGAATGTTTTCGTTCTTACCTCCCGTCATGCAGACATGACGGTCCAAATTACTACCGCGACTGGTGTTGTGGAGAAACCCCTCTGTGTCCACGAATATAACAAAAATATGGGAGGGGTGGACCTCAACGACCAGTTGTTGGCGCCGTATCTAGTTGCCCGTAAGGCCAGACGCTGGTACAAAAAAGTGTCTGTATACTTATTTCAATTGGCTTTGCTGAATGCTTATGTGCTATACAGAGCTTCAGGACGGACTGGATCCTTCCTTAAATTCCAGAAAGAGATCATCAGAGCCCTTCTGTTTCCAGACGGTGCTCCACCTCACCTTCCCAATCCAAATGCAGTAAGCCGGCTGCATGAAAGGCATTTTCTTTATGTCCTCCCGAGTACTCCTACCCAACGAGCCCCCCAAAAAAGATGTTGTGTCTGTAGCAAGCACGGATATAGGCGTGACACCCGCTATTATTGTCCCTCCTGTCCTGACAATCCTGCTCTTTGCATTGGTGAATGTTTTGAACGCTACCATTCACTAGTTGAGTATTAGCGTAGGGTTAAGCATTGCACAGACTAGGCACACTTTCACAGGGTCTCCCAAGATGCCATCGCATTTTGAGAGACCCGAACCTGGAACAGTTATGCCCCGTACACACGGTCGGACTTTGTTCGGACATTCCGACAACAAAATCCTAGGATTTTTTCCGACGGATGTTGGCTCAAACTTGTCTTCCATACACACGGTCACACAAAGTTGTCGGAAAATCCGATCGTTCTGAACGCAGTGACGTAAAACACGTACGTCGGGACTATAAACGGGGCAGTGGCCAATAGCTTTCATCTCTTTATTTATTCTGAGCATGCGTGGCACTTTGTACATCAGATTTGTGTACACACGATCGGAATTTCCGACATCGGAAAATTTTATATCCTGCTCTCGAACTTTGTGTGTCGGAAAATCCGATGGAAAATGTCCGATGGAGCCCACACACGGTCGGAATTTCCGACAACACGCTCCGACCGTGTGCACGGGGCATTACAGGTACAAAAAAAAAGAGTGTAAAAAAAAAAAACACAAAAAAATATATAAAATGAAAAAAAAAAATTGTTGTTTTATTGTTCTCTCTCTCTCTATTCTCTCTCTATTGTTCTGCTCTTTTTTACTGTATTCTATTCTGCAATGTTTTATTGTTATTATGTTTAATCATGTTTGCTTTTTAGGTATGTAATTTTATTTTTTTTAATATTCTTTATTTATTCAAAGGGAGACAGGTAGTCCAATGTCATATAAATTTCCATCAATTACATACACATTTGCTTTTAACTGCCATACATTTTGCGCTGACCTAATATTTCATAGTTATATAAGCATGCATATATATACATCTTCATTCACCAATACATACATATATATATATATATATATAGATATAGATATATATATATATATATCTATATCTATATATATATATATATGTATATGTATGTATCCAATCATAAAAAAAACAAATCCTCCCTTTCATTTTATATTTTACTAAAGAAAAACCTTCAAAAGTAATTAAATCAATAAACCCACAAAAACAGAAAACAAGTCAAAACAAAAACAAAGAGAAAAAAAAAAGGGGGGGGGTCATTCTCCGTTCCCCAAGGAGACGGGCGGACAAAGCGAAAACACACCGGCGTAGGACCCATCGTTCCCCAGAAGCACTCCCCATCAGTCTCCTCCCCTCTTCTGAGTATACAAATTGATCCCAGTCTGCCCATTTTCTAGTGTATTGCTTTTTCCTGTCTTGTGCTGACAATACAAGATCCTCCATAACTCTGGTATTTCTTACCCTATTTAGCCACTGAGCGATGGAGGTTTGGGATCCCTCCAGCTAAGAGTAATACAGGGTTTAGCTGCATTGACCATATGACATGACATAACACAGATTTTTTTATATACCTGTCGGGGGATTTGTGAACAATGAAGCAGAAAAAATGTGGGGTCATCTGGTATTGGAAAGGCTGTAAACTTTTGAGATGTCCTCTGTACCTCCAGCCAGTATTGTCTAATCTTAGGACAGGACCAAAATATGTGAAATAGTGTCCCCCAAACCTCTCTACGTCTCCAACAACGGTCTGAGGCCTCTGGAGAAAATTTACTTAGCCTTGCCGGAGTGTAATACCATCGTGTCAGTAATTTATAGTTAGATTCCTGAATCTGCGTGCATATTGATGAGTTCAGCGAAAGATAGATAATATTCTGTCGTTGGGCTGAGCTAAAGGTCCTATCCAGATCTCTCTCCCATTTACCAAAGCCTGGCATCACAAAATCTTCTGAGGGCATGCTAAGCAGAGCATATATCTTAGAAATCGTCCGAGGGAGGGGTTCGTCTCCATCGCAGTATGACCCCAATATAGTTAGTTGACGCTGATAATTTATCGGTGATCCCAAAGACCTAAAGAAGTGACGTAGCTGCAACGCCTGCCAGAGATTTATTTCATACCGGCCCCCCGGGTGCGTCAATGTGGCCACCGTGGGCCAATTCTCATGATCCAGAAAGTGCGATGCCTGAAAACAGCCCTTCTCTATTAAATTCTTAAACGCACCTAATTCCATGACTGGAGGGAAACTAGGGTTTCCCAATATTGGGAACAAGGGTGATTGCATCGTGGAAAATTTAGGGTCCTGACAGAGCCCAGATCCCATTCGCAGTGTAGGGCCTATAATAGGATGTGTTTTAGGAGGAGCGGGTAGGGCTGCATAGCACCTGGGTGCTCTACACAGAGGTATCGGACTAGATTGTTGTTCTATGTCTATCCAAAGTTTGAATTCCGTATGTCTGCACCAGTCGATCATTCTGCCCAGATGGGCCGCTTGATAATATTTAAATGCGTCGGGGGCAGCTACACCGCCAAAGCACTTGGGTAACCTCAAAAGGCATCTACTAATCCTGGGACATTTATTCGCCCATATAAATTTAGTAAAAAGAGTGTGGATTTGACGGAAAAAAAACTGCCGGAATAAGGATAGGTAATGCCTGAAAAAGCTACAAGAATTTTGGCATAATACTCATTTTAATGATATTACATCGGCCAAACCATGAGTGTAGCCCCTGATTCCATTTATCCAATAAAGATCGTACTGCGTTATATAACAGTGGAAAGTTGACCGCAAAATATTGCTTAAATTTGACGGTATATATGTACCCAAGTACTTTAACGCGGATGTCACCCATTTGAATTTAAAATTGGGTTGTATAATATATATATAGTAGAATACCATGCTTTGATTGAGGAAGTGCCACTCCCATAGCTTCCGATTTGGTATAATTTGTTTTTAAATTTGAAAGAGCTCCATAACCTTCAAACTCCTTCATAAGGTTAGGCAATGAAATGTGTGGATTAGACATAGAAAACAACAAATCGTCTGCATAGGCTGAGACTTTGTAATTATGATCTCCTATCTGTAGCCCCAAGATATCTGGATTTTGCCGAATTTTGTTCAATAATGGCTCCAGCGAGAGCGCAAACAACAGGGGCGACAGAGGGCATCCCTGCCGTGTTCCATTTGAGATCTTGAAAGGTTTTGCGAATACTCCATTTATTTTAACCAACACCTGTGGAGCAATATAGACCTTAGCAATCCATTGCAGCAAACGGTCTCCTAGTCCCATGTGCCTCAGAACCGAAAACATAAAATTCCAGTCTGCTCTATCGAACGCTTTTTCTGCGTCAGTACTCAGAAAGACGCATGGGGTATTTGTCTTATTAGCGTGGTGGATCAAGTTAAGTACCTTGACGGTATTGTCTCTTGCTTCACGAGAGGGGATAAACCCTTCTTGATCTAAATGGATTGACTGAGTAAGCTGAGGTTGAATACGGGAGGCTAGTAATTTAGTAAAAAGCTTTATATCTACATTTAATAGCGAAATTGGACGGTAACTTTCGCATTCTGATGGATCTTTCCCCTCCTTTGGAATAACGGAAATATACACCAGAAGTGCATCCGGGGACAGTGTGGTCGTCTGACCCAGGGCATTAAACATCTTTATCATGTCCGCACCCAACACAGAAAGATCATTTTTATAGTACTGTAAGGTAAATCCATCTGGGCCTGGTGCCTTCCCAAATCTAACCGTTTTTATCACCGTAGTCAGCTCCTCTATAGTAATAGGGGCTTCTAAACTACTACATTCCATGGGGGAAAGTCGAGAGAGACATGATGAGGAAAGGTTTTCTTCCAGAAAAGGAGAAGGGGATGGTGGTGTCAAATTATATAAAGAAGAATAAAATTCTCCAAACGTCTTGGCAATATCTTTTGGCAGCGCAATTAATTGACCATCCCTTCCTTTTATGTGAGGTATATATGATGTCGAACTCCTTTTCTTAAGCTTCCCCGCCAGCCGTTTACTGCATTAATCTTCCAGTTCGTATGTCACCTTCCTATCAGAATGTATTGCTGCTTTAGCTTTGAAACGAAGAAGATCTGTTATTTGTCGCCTCTAATGGGCCAGATCATCCCTGCAGAGGGCTCCTGTGTTCTCTTATGTTGTAATTCAAGGGCCTGTATATCCCCCAGTAATTCTGTTATCTGTACTTCTCGTGCTTTTTTCAATCAGGATCCATGTTTGATCAAGATCCCGGGATTTGCTGCCTTATGTGCCTCCCATACCATGCCCGGGTCGCTCCCCGGCGTGTCGTTCGTCTGAAAGTATGCTGTAAGTTCTTTTGCCACAAAATCCCAAATTTCAGGATTTCAGAAACCAGGAAGTGCGTTCCAAGGAGCAGGAAATAACGTCAGTGCCACAGGAAATACATCCATTTTCGGTGGCACTGACTTTATTTCCTGCTCCTTGGAACGCACTTCCTGGTTTCTGGATCGCACGGCATGAGCAGCATCCGGATCCATCTTTAATCCCTTTACACGCCTGTTTTTATTAACTATTTTGTAAGTACCAATTTGTATATGGAATAAATCCCTTTTCAAAGGGTACTTTTCACTATTAATTCCATTTTTTATCCTTTTTTGGTGCCTCCTGAGCCTCTCTGGATACCATCACATAAGCCTTAAGTGACCCCCAGACTGCAAAGCTGGGGGTCATCGCCATTTGGTCAGTGGGGACACATGTGGGGGTGGCGTTTCTGCACCTGAAATGTTCTGGAGCATCTGAGGTCCATTGAACTTCAAAAGTTTTTTTCCAGTGTGGATCAGAACATTCTGCATATTTATTTGGACTTTATTTATATGTTTTTTGCTTTGTATATCCACGTCTTGGAGGTGTGTTTGGGGTTGGACTATTGCCCTGCGGCCCAGTCTCTGAAGGGAAAGGATCATGCTCTGCTTCAGTATGTCACAGTACATGTTGGCATTCATGGTTCCCTCAATGAACTGTAGCTCCCCAGTGCCGGCAGCACTCATGCAGCCACAGACCATGACACTCCCACCACCATGCTTGACTGTGGGCAAGACACACTTGTCTTTGTACTCCTCACCTGGTTGCCGCCACACACGCTTGTCACCATCTGAACCAAATAAGTTTATCTTGGTCTCATCAGACCACAGGACATGGTTCCAGTAATCCATGCCCTTAGTCTGTTTGTCTTCAGCAAACTGTTTGCGGGCTTTCTTGTGCATCATCATTAGAAGAGGCTTCCTTCTGGGATGACAGCCATGCAGACCAATATGACGCAGCGTGCGGCGTATGGTCTGAGCACTGACAGGCTGACCCCCCACCCCTTCAACCTCTGCAGCAATGCTGGCAGCACTCATACGTCTATTTCCCAAAGAAAACCTCTGGATATGACGCTGAGCACGTGAGCAACTTCTTTGGTCGACCATGGCGAGGCCTGTTTCAGGGTCTTGGCAATCTTTATGTAGAGCAACAATTATTTTTTCAGATACACAGAAAGTTCTTTGCCATAAGTGCGGCACAGTAGTGTAGCCGCTAGCACTTTCGCCTAGTAGTAAGAAGGGTCGCTGGTTCGAATCCCAACCATGACACTACCTGCCTGGAGTTTGCATGTTCTCCCTGTGCCTGCGTGGGTTTCCTCCGGGTACTCCGGTTTCCTCCCACACTCCAAAGACATGCTGGTAGGTTCATTGGATCCTGTCTAAATTGTCCCTAGTATGTATGAATGTGAGTGAGTTAGATTGTAAGCTCCTTGAGGGTAGGGACTGATGTGAATGTACAATGTATATGTAAAGCTTTGCGTAAATTGATGGCGCTATATAAGTACCTGAAATAAATTAAAAATTGATGGCGCTATATAAGTACCTGAAATAAATTTAAAAAATAAATAAATAAATGAGGTGCCATGTTGAACTTCCAGTGACCAGTATGAGACAGTGAGAGCGATAACACCAAATTTAACACACCTGCTCCCTATTCACACCTGAGACCTTGTAACACTAACGAGTCACAAGAAACCGGGGAGAGCAAATTACTAATTGGGCCCAATTTGGACATTTTCACTTAGGGGTGTACTCACTTTTGTTGACAGTGGTTTAGACATTAATAGCTGTGTATTGAGTTATTTTGAGGGGACAGCAAATTTACACTGTTATACAAGCTCTATTTACATTGTAGCAAAGTGTCATTTCTTCAGTGTTGTCACATGAAAAGATATAATAAAATATTAAAATATTTACAAAAATGTGAGGGGTGTACTCACTTTTGTGAGATACTGTATATGTACAGAATGTATACCACCTGTCTAAACTGCTTTTGTTTTTAAAAAAATTGGCAAAAAAAAGTATCAAAAACCATCTTTCTTTTTTGGGCTGGCGCGAGGGGCGTGCGAGTGGGGGGAGGGTGTGTGTGTTTTGTCCCTGAATGGCAGCTTGGAAATGTGGTCACCCCAGATACCACATGTGTGAGACTTTTTTTGGGAGCCTAGCCGCGTACGGGATCCCGAAAACCAAGCACCGCCTTCAGGCTTTCTAAGGGTGTAAATTTTGGATTTCACTCCTCACTGCCTATCACAGTTTCGGAGGCCATGGAATGCCCAGATGGCACAACCCCCCCCCCCAAATTACCCCATTTTAGAAAGTAGACACCCCAAGCTTTTTGCTGAGAGGTATAGTGAGTATTTTGCAGATCTCACTTTTTGTCACAAAGTTTTAAAAATTGAAAAAAGAAAAAAAATACATTTTCCTTTCTTCATTTTCAAAAACAAATGAGAGCTGCAAAATACTCACCATGCCTCTCAGCAAATAGCTTGGGGTGTCTACTTTCTAAAATGGGGTCATTTGGGGGGGTTGTGCTATCTTGCCATTTTATGGCCTTCAAAACTGTGATAGGTAGTGAGGAGTGAAATAAAAAATTGACGCCCTTAGAAATCCTGAAGGCGGTGCTTGGTTTTCGGGGTCCCATACGCGGCTAGGCTCCCAAAAAGTCCCACACATGTGGTATCCCCGTACTCAGGAGAAGCAGCTGAATGTATTTTGGGGTGTAATTTCACATATTCCCATGGCATGTTTAAGCAATATATCATTTAGTGACAACTTTGTGCAAAAAAAAAAGTTTTTAATTTTCCTGCAACTTGTGGCAAAATATAAAATATTCCATGGACTCACCATGTCTCTCAGCAAATAGCTTGGGGTGTCTACTTTCCAAAATGGGGTCATTTGGGGGGGTTTGTGCCATCTTGGCATTTTATGGCCTTCAAAACTGTGATAGGTTTTAAGGGCGTAAAAAGTTACGCCCTTAGAAATCCTCAAGGCGGTGCTTGGTTTTCAGGGCCCCGAACACGGTTAGGCTCCCAAAAAGTCCCACACATGTGGTATCCCAGTACTCAGGAGAAGCAGCAGAATGTATTTTGGGGTGTAATTCCACATATGCCCATAGCATGTGTGAGCAATATATCATTTAATGACTACTTAGTGAAAAAAAAAAAAGTTTGTCATTTTCCCACAACTTGTGGCAAAATATAAAATATTCCATGGACTCACCATGCCTCTCAGCAAATAGCTTGGAGTGTCTACTTTCCAAAATGGGGTCATTTGGGGGGGTTTTGTGCCACCTGGGCATTCCATGGCCTCCGAAACTGTGATAGGTAGTGAGGAGTGAAATAAAAAATTTACGACCTTAGAAATCCTGAAGGCGGTGCTTGGTTTTCGGGGCCCCGTGCGCAGCTAGGCTCCCAAAAAGTCCCACACCTGGTATCCCCGTACTCAGGAGAAGCAGCAGAATATATTTTGGGGTGTAATTCCACATATAACCATGGCATGTTTGAGCAATATATCATTTAGTGACAACTTTGTGCATAAAAAAAAAAAAAAAAAAAAAAAGTTTGTCACTTTCCCACAACTTGTGGCAAGATATAAAATATTCCATGGACTCAACATGCCTCCCAGCAAATAGCTTGGGGTGTCTACTTTCCAAAATGGGTCATTGGGGGGGGGGTTATGCTATCTTGGCATTTTATGGCCTTCAAAACTGTGATAGGTAGTGAGGAGTGAAATAAAAAATTTACGCCCTTAGAAATCCTGAAGGAGGTGCTTGGTTTTCGGGGCCCCGTACGCAGCTAGGCTCCCAAAAAGTCCCACACCTGGTATCCCCGTACTCAGGAGAAGCAGCAAAATGTATTTTGGGGTGCAATTCCACATATAACCATGGCATGCGTGAGCAATATATCATTTAGTGACAACTTTTTGTAAAAAAAAAAAAAAAATTTGTCATTATTCAGTCACTTGGGACAAAAAAATTAAATATTCAGTGAGCTCAACATGTCTCTCAGAAATTTCCTTGGGGTGTCTACTTTCCAAAATGGGGTCATTTGGGGGGTTTTGTACTGCCCTGCCATTTTAGCACCTCAAGAAATGACATAGGCAGTCATAAACTAAAAGCTGTGTAAATTCCAGAAAATGTACCCTAGTTTGTAGACGCTATAACTTTTGCGCAAACCAATAAATATACGCTTATTGACTTTTACCAAAGACATGTGGCCGAATACATTTTGGCCTAAAAATTGAGTTTATTGGATTTTCCTTATAACAAAAAGTAGAAAATATCATTTTTTTTCAAAACTTTCGGTCTTTTTCCGTTTATATTGCAAAAAATAAAAATTGCAGACGCAATGAAATACCATCAAAAGAAAGCTCTCTTCGTGGGGGAAAAAAAGGATGCAAATTTAGTTTGGGTACAACATTGCATGATTGCGCAATTACTAGTTAAAGCAGCGCAGTGACAAATTGTAAAAAGTGCTCCGGTCTTTAGGCAGCCAAAAGGTCCAGGGCTTAAGTGGTTAATGTATATGATGCATTAATGTGAAAAAACACGAGGGTTTACAACCCCTTTAATGTGTAAATAATTTAGAATTAGTCTGTCGTTTGACACTTTCCCTCTCTAGAGGGCATTATATATTACCAGGCATTTATCTGACTTTTTACCATGCATTTTACTCCTGATTAGCTCAGGCGTGTTTGCATGCTGCACGTGCAGAGCCTGCTAGGAAATCGGCACTGCGGAGCGCTAATCACAGGCAGTGAGACATTGTCCCGATGCGCGGCTGCAGAGATCGGGAAATGTCTCCCTGCTTGTGATTATCGCTCCCCAGTGCCGACTTCCTGGCGGGCTCTGCACATGCTTTTTGTGAACACGCCTGAGCTCATCCTTACTCCTGATGATTGGCTACTAAAACTCCGGTGGGTGTAACAAGATGTCCGCTTGCCCCTTTCTTGGTATATCCTTACTTTGGAGGAGTGTGGGATATAGCAAGATGGCAGGGACGGAACGTCACTTCCGTTACACATTCTGATGGGTCACCTAATGTGATGAAACACCAGAGCCCTCTCGGAAGACAGGAAGTGATGTCAGGTACACACAGGAAGTTCCGGGTGAGAGGTGAGGCGGGAGGAAGTAGAGAGGAGACATTGTTTGAAGTAGCAGAAGAGGAGGTAATAAGATTTTATTTTCTATTTACACCCAGTAACCCCCCCCCCCGTCATGTCCGTCCTCTTCCTCCATAGTCACTGTGATGTCTTTTATCTCCAGCAGATGATGATACACACAATATAGTGTGGAAATGTAGATTAACCCCTTCAGGGGGGATCAGTTGATGATGAATAGTGATGTTTGAAGCCCCACATTCCCGATCCCACCATGAAGCCGACACTGCACAGCGCTAATAACAGACAGGGAGACATTTCTTGGTCCGCAGTAAACATGTGCGATTAGTTTTGTACGAATCGGAAATTCATACATTTGTGAGGATCCGAAATACGAATTTTTATGCATACGAATTTTGTACGAAATACGACATTTCGTTTACGAACTTCGGATCCAAATTCCGTTACAACAGAATCAGACAAAACAAGAATGTTCGTTAATTACGATTATCCGTTATGATGAAGTTAAAAACCCCAGGAAGTCAGCACAGCACAGGGATGGTGGGAGACCCTCATAATGGGCGCAGCGTGTGTACAGACCCAGGAACTCAGCACAGGGATGGTGGGAACCCCTCATAATGGGCACAGTGGGTGTACAGACCCAGGAACTCAGCATAGGGATGGTGGGAACCCCTCATAATAGGCACAGTGGGTGTACAGACCCAGGAACTCAGCATAGGGATGGTGGGAACCCCTCATAATGGGCACAGCGGGTGTACAGACCTGGGAACTCAGCACAGGGATGGTGGGAACCCCTCATAATAGGCACAGCGGGGGTACAGACCTGGGAACTCAGCACAGGGATAGTGGGAACCCCTCATAATGGGCACAGCCGGTGTACAGACCCGGGAACTCAGCACAGGGATGGTGGGAACCCCTCATAATGGGCACAGTAGGTGTACAGACCTGGGAACTCAGCACAGGGATGGTGGGAACCCCTCATAATGGGCACAGCCGGTGTACAGACCCGGGAACTCAGCACAGGGATGGTGGGAACCCCTCATAATGGGCACAGCTGGTGTACAGACCCGGGAACTCAGCACAGGGATGGTGGGAACCCCTCATAATGGGCACAGTAGGTGTACAGACCCAGGAACTCAGCACAGGGATGGTGGGAACCCCTCATAATGGGCACACCGGGTGTACAGACCCGGGAACTCAGCACAGGGATGGTGGGAACCCCTCATAATGGGCACAGCGGGTGTACAGACCCAGGAACTCAGCACAGGGATGGTGGAAACCCCTCATAATGGGCACCGTGGGTGTACAGATAACAAATTAAGTGTAGCGCTAATATAAAAAGTCAGGACCCCACTGCTGCCATTTTACTTATACAGCGCTGTTTTATATTCATCTTCATGTGAGTGTATTTACTTTTTTAATAAGTTTGGTACATTCTTTTTATACAGGATTACACTATGTGGCCTCTTTTTGTTTCTTCCTGTTCAATGTAATCACCATCCACTGCGGGCATCAACCCTGAGGTACACACCGGTCCACAGAGCATCTTAGGATCTTCCTTCATCTTCTATGGAACTCCAGCAGCCGTTCAATCTCAAGCTTGTTTGACCCAATTGAACGTAGGTTTTTTTGGGGTTCAAATGTTCCGGTAAGCCTCCCTATTGTTGTTGGTGGTGTTTTTTCCATTCCAGATGTCTTCTGCACGCTGACATTTTTTATATGAAGCCACATATATTTCGAGGACTATTATCCCATTATATCCATGTATGATATACCTTTTATCTTTGGATACACTTTTTGATGTCCCCTCATTCAATTTGGATCCGTTGATTTGAGAAATGTAATGGTCTTCATGCCACACTATATTTGGTTATTTGACTTTTTATATTAGCGCTACACTTAATTTGCTATCTGTTTTATGTACATAATCCATTGGCCGTGTTAGCTGCTTGTTTTCCTGGGTAGCGCAGAATTTTTTGTTATATACAGTGGGTGTACAGACCTGAGAACTCAGCACAGGGATGGTGGGAACCCCTCATAATGGGCACAGCGGGTGTACACTCAGACCCAGGAACTCAGCAAAGGGATGGTGGGAACCCCTCATAATGGGCACAGTGGGTGTACAGACCTGGGAACTCAGCAGTCAGCACACGGATGGTGGGAACCCCTCATAATAGACACAGTGGGTGTACAGACCTGGGAACTCAGCAGTCAGCACACGGATGGTGGAAACCCCTCATAATGGACACAGTGGGTGTACACTCAGACCCGGGAACTCAGCAGTCAGCACAGGGATGGTGGAAACCCCTCATAATGGGCACAGCGGGTGTACACTCAGACCCGGGAACTAAGCACAGGGATGGTGGGAACCCCTCATAATGGGCACAGTGGGTGTACACTCAGACCTGGGAACTCAGCACAGGGATGGTGGAAACCCCTCATAATGGACACAGCGGGTGTACAGACCTGGGAAGTCAGCACAGGGATGGTGGAAACCCCTCATAACACTCAGCGGGTGTACAGACCTGGGAACTCAGCAGTCAGCACAGGGATGGTGGAAACCCCTCATAATGGGCACAGTTGGTGTACAGTAAACTCAACGGAACCCCTAGACCCGGTGCCAGTGAAACAGAGGGAAGAAAAGTGAAGGTAACAGACCCATTTAAACCAGCAGCTCCACCGTGAGTTAGTGCTACATATATATATCCACTGCATTCCAGTCTAGCCAAGCCTATATCTGACTGCAGGCCATTCCTGGTGTACGTTTTCAAATATTCTTTCAAGCAGGCAGGTGATTCAGTGAGCTGCAGTGCATAAAATATATATACAGTCTCCTACATATATATCCACTGCATTCTAGTCTAGCCAAGCCTATATCTGACTGCAGGCCATTCCTGGTGTACGTTTTCAAATACACTTGCAGGCAGGCAGGTGATTCAGTGATCTGCAGTGCATTAAATATATATATAGTCCCCTACATATATATATATATATATATATATATATATATATATATCCACTGCATTCCAGTCTAGCCAAGTCTATATCTGAGTACAGTTTATTCCTGGTGTACTTTTTCTAGTAAACTTCAGGCGGTGTTCTGCTAATAAAATTTTAAAGCATGTCTGGAAGGCCACCAAGGAGAGGCAGACACTCACAGGCCACTAAAAGAGGGCAAGCAGGTTCTGTGTCTACAGCCAACATTGCTGGTCATGGACACGGTGCATCCTCAGCATGTGGCCATAGGGCACTCTTGTTTTTTTTTTTTTTTGGCAGCTGGCCATGTTGATCCACAACATGCAGAAGAGTTGGTAGAGTGGATAACTAAGCCCTCCTCATCCTCTGTCACCCAGGCTCTGAGTAGTTTGCCTGCCAATGCAGCTGCCAAAGCAGCTTATTCCATCGGCTCAGTGTCATCAGTCACTCCTTCCCTATCCCCACCATCATGCACGGAGGAGTCCCCCGAACTGTTCGACAACAGTGTCGGGTACATGCTGCAGGAGGATGCGCAGCATTTTGAAGGCTCCGATGATGGTACCAAGCTTGAACAAAGAAGTAACGTGAGCCCAGAGAGAGGGGGTGCCCAAGAAGGACAAGAAACTGGCAGTCATGTTTCCCCAGCTGCAGCATACTGCCAGGTTTGCTCCAGTGAAGAACAGGGAGGGGATGATGAGGTCACTGACTCTATGTGGGTGCCTGATAGAAGAGAGGAGGAGGCACATCTCCAACGAGGCAGGATGCCCTCCAGGGGCCAGCTTAAGGGCAGCCACCCGACTGCATCACACCGCAGAGCCCCGCCTGTGCAGGGCGCTGCTGACTCCCCGCATATTTTGAACAGTTCTTTGGTGTGGGCCTTTTTTGATACGTGTGAAGCAGATCACACCGTTGCTGTTTGCAACATATGTCTGAAGCGTATTAAGCATGGCCAAAACAGCAGCCGCTTGGGCACCACATGCTTGACCAAACATATGTCGACCTCCCATGCAGACCGTTGGCAACAGTACTTAAAAGACTCACACCAAAGAACAAGGCGGACCTCTCCTTGCTCCTCATCAGCTGGGATCTCCAACCCCACTATACCTTCAGTCCTCTCAGAAACCTGCACTGAGAGGAATGAAAGTGTAGAATTAGGTGTGCCAAGTACTTGCGGGCAATCTGATATCGCTGCACCAACATCCGATTATAGCAGGCAGTTGCTAAACCGTCAAAAGAAATTTGGTCCCAGCCATCCACATGCTCAGTGGCTGAATGCTAGCTTGGCTAAATTGCTAGCACTCCAACTGCTGCCTTTTCAGCTGGTAGACTCTGCCCCTTCCGTGAGTTTGTGGAATGTGCGGTTCCTCAGTGGTGGGTTCCCAAACACCATTTCTTTTCACGGAAGGCCATTCCGGCTCTGTACCGGCATGTGGAAGGCAATGTCTTGGCCTCGTTAGATAGGGCGGTCAGCTGTAAGGTGCATATTACCATTGACTCATGGTCCAGCAGGCATGGACAGGGACTTTACCTTTCTTTCACGGTGCACTGGGTAACTCTGCTGGCAGCTGGGAAGAATGCAGGACAGGGTGCAGTATTGTTGTAGATTGTTCCGCCACCACGGCTCCAAATTGCTAGTAGTGTGATTCTGCCACACTTCTCTCCTCCACCCTCTCCTCTTCTTCTTCCTCTATGGCCTCTTCCTCTGCAGATTTCTCCTCAGAACCAGCAGTGCTCCATAGGCGTTCAAGGGGCTACGCAAGCACTCAGGCAAGAAGATGCCATGTGGTGGTTGAGTTGGTCTGCTTAGGGGACAGGAGCCACACTGGGGCAGAGATTCTGGCAGCTCTGCAGGGGCAGACTCAGAGGTGGTTGATGCCACGCCAGCTTCAGCCAGGAATGGTGGTTTGCGACAATGGCACCAACCTCCTCTCCGCCCTCCGACAGGGACACTTGACCCATGTTCCCTGTTTGGCTCACATCCTTAATTTGGTGGTGCAGTGGTTCTTGTGCAGGTACCCGGGCTTACAGGATAACCTGAGGCAGGCCAGGAAAGTCTGCAGGCATTTCCGCCGGTCATATAATGCCAGTGCTCGGCTGGCCAACCTTCAAAAGGAATGCAACCTACCCAAGAACCGCCTCATTTGTGACATGCCCACCAGGTGGAACTCAGCGTTGGCAATGCTGCAGCGGCTGCACACGCAGCAGAGGGCCATCAATGAGTACCTGTGTGAGTATGGCACCAGGGTCAGGGGAGCTTGGCTTTTTTTCGCCACACCAGTGGCTACTGATCAAGGATGCATGCACTGTCCTGTCACCATTTGAGGAGGCCACAAGGATGGTGAGCAATGACAGTGCATGTATTAGTGATACTGTCCCCCTTGTCTTCCTGTTGGAGAACATGCTTCGTGGAATAATGGACAGGGCACTTGAGGCAGAACAGAGGGAGGAAGAGGAGGACTTCCTTACTTCCCAAGGCCCCCTTTATCCAGACAGTATTCCTGCAGGCCCGCCGATCACACAGGAAGAGGAGGATGAGGATTGTGTCAGCATGGAGGTGGAGCCTAGCACTCAGCATCAGCAGCAGTCTTCAAGGGATCGTTTTCAGTCCCCAGAAACCCATGGACTTGTACGTAGCTGGGAGCAGGTGGCTATGGATCATGTCATTGTTAGTGACCCAGAGGAGAGGGATCATTACTGGCTGGCAACCCTTCCTAGTCCACGTTACAAGGGTAAGGTTACAGAACTTATCCAGCCTTCGCAGAGGGAGCAAAGGATAAAACATCTTCGGGGAGGCCTTGCAGAAAGGTTTGTGCATTGTGTTTCCAGAGCCTGGGAGGTTACAATTTCCTGGTCCTCCTGGACAACGTGTTGCTGAGACTTCAGTCAGTCACAGAAGGAGCGGTGGAGAAGGTGGCTGTCTGACCGATGCGTTTGGATAATTCTTTAGTCCGCAGCCCCTAGGTCTGATCGGTTCCAGCAACCATCGCCAGCGTCTGATTTACATGGTGCAGGAATACCTAGGGGCAAGATCAGACTTGGAGACCTTTCCAACCAAAAATCCACTGGGTTACTGGGTCTTGAGGATGGAGCTTGCACAATATGCAATTGAGCTACTGGCCTGTCCTGCATCCAGCGTTCTTTCTGAACGCACATTCAGTGCTGCTGGAGGCTTTGTAACCGATCACAGAGTGCGCCTGTCCACAAACTCAGTTGATCGGCTCACCTTCATAAAAATGAATCAGTCTTGGATCACCAGCTACCAAGCACCTGATGCTGATGTAACCGATTAATTTTTCTATGAATATGAGATCCCTTGAAGACTGCCTATGCTGAGTGACTATCCTGTTATGCTGAGTGACTATCCTATTCCTCCTCAATGTTCATGTTGATAGCTTCTAAGAACATTTTTGTTTCAGGGCACTAGTGCCTAAGGCCCAATTTTTCTGCCCCTGTTTAACAGGGGCGTATAAGTATAATTTTTGCTGTAATATTTTGCAGCAGCGCTCGTTCTTGCGTTCAATTAGAGTATCTGTGAGGGGTTGTAGTGTTGTGGCACCACCACCAGTGCCAAAGCCCAATTTTTCTGCCCTTTTAACAGGGGCGTGTAATTACAATTTTTGCTATAATATTTCACAGCAGGGCTCATTCCTGCGCTCAACAACAGAATCTGTGAGGGGTTACAGTGTTGTGGCACCACCACCACTGCCCAAGACCCAATTTTTCTGCCCCTGTTTAACAGGGGTGTGTAATTACAATTTTTGAACTAATATTTCACAGCAGGGCGCGTTCCTGTGCCCACCAAGAGTAACTGTGAGGACTTACAGTGCTGTGGCATCACCACCACACCACCACCAAAGGCCCAATTTTTCTGCCCCTGTTCAACAGGGGCATGTAATTACAATTCTTGATATAATATTTCACAGCAGGGCCCGTTCCAGCGCCCACCAAGAGTAACTGTGAGGGCTTACAGTGTTCTGGTACCACCAACACCTAAGGCCCAATTTTCTGCAGAGTATATAGGGCAGGCCGTATAGTATATATAGGCGGTCCACTACTTTCAAACATCCGACTTACAAACGACTCCTACTTACAAACGGAAGGAGACAACAGGAAGTGAGAGGAGATCTACCCCTAGGAAGGGAAATTCTCTCCTGTAAGAGTTAATATGGGTAAAAAGGTGTCTCTGCGGATGTGTTATCACCAATCCTTGTTTCCCTAATAACCAAAAATTTTCAAAATCCAATTGTCATTGGGACAGAAAGCGAGGTGAAATCTTCTGAAGAGGAGCACAGACTATGTTTTCCAAAAAGCTTAAAAATTGATTTTTTGGCTGGAGCTACACTTACAAAATGTACCTGTTCCAAATTAAGAACAAACCTACAGTCCTTGTCTTGTTTGGACTGCCTGCATACTGCTGTTCAGAGTATATAGGGCCTGGGGGCCCCACGCCTTTTCTTTTTTTAATTTGGGTGCGTGGTTGCTCTTAATATCCATACAAGACCCAAAGGGCCTGGTAATGGGCTGGGGGGGTATCATTTTTCTCAATAATTTTCATCCATATTGCCGGGACCCAACATTACATTATAGCCGCAAGCAGTTTTAAATGACTTTTATTCCTTTAGAAATGTAATTTTGTGCAGGGACTAAACACGGGAAACACACGCCACTTTACAGGCATACTATAGTCACCCCCAGGTACGATATTTAAAGGAATATTTAACTTTTAATTTTTTACTTTAAGCATTATTAAAATCACTGCTCCCGAAAAAATGTTAGTTTTTAAAACTTTTTTTGCATTGATACATGTCCCCTGGGGCAGGGCCCAGGTCCCCAAACACTTTTTAGGACAAAAACTTGCATATTAACCTTTAAAATTTGCACTTTTGATTTTTCATGTTCGGGTTCCTTAGACTTTAACGGTGTTCGAATGTTCGCACAAACTTTCAGTCCGTTCGCATGTTCTCCCGCGAACCAAACCGGGGGGTGTTCAGCTCATCCCTAGCAGTGACCACACATGGATGGAAATGTGACCTATCCCTGCTGAACCAGCTGAATTTCCATGTATCTGTGGTCACTTTAAGTCAGGGCTCGACAAATACCAGGTCACCAAGGTGACCAGAAATGGTGTCCTGGCCCCTGGGCTCTTGTCAGCCCATTCTTACTGTTGGTCTGAATAACGTTTCTACCTGAAACCCGGACACATTATTCAGGCAGTAATGTGGCTCGGATCGCGGCCAGGTGGGAGGGTGAGGGGGAGGAGGTGGCACCCGACCTGTGCAGTCAGGGGTGGACTGGGCAGGACAGCGGCATGAGAGGACTCATCTCACTGAGCTCCTGCTGCTGCTCTTTCTCCTTTTCACGGCCGCATTACTGTCACCATCGGTTCCTGGTTCCACCCACAGCTGCCTGTGTCCCTGCAGAACAGAGAGGAAGGAGCGGCACCAAATCTCCAACATGGCGCCACCTCGGCACTGCCACAAAGATCCCCACAAGGTGCTGAGAAACAGGACTACAGGGTTCTTACTAGGGTTGTCCCGATACCGATACTAGTATCGGTATCTGCACTGATACCGAGCATTTGCCCAAGTACTTGTACTCGGGCAAATGCTCCCGATGCTTCCACCGATACCTGGAAGACAGCTGTGATCGGCACATGGGGGAGTTACAAGATTCTCCCCCAGCGGCTTTCACCAGCTTTAGTGACATACAGCGGTGATCGGTCACCGCTGTATGTTACTGCATCCTCCTCCATGCCCCCTCCGTTCCTCTGTGCCCCTCCGCTGTCCCCCTCCGTTCCTCTCTCCTTATCTGTGTCTCTCCGCTGTCCCCTCCGTTCCTCTCTCCTTATCTGTGCCTCTCCGTTCTCCCCCTCCATTCCTCTCTCCTTTTCTGTCCCCCTCCGCTGTCCCCTCCGTTTCTCTCTCCTTATCTGTCCCTTTCAGCTGTCCCCTCCGTTCTGCTGTGCCTCTCCGCTGTCCCCTCCGTTCCTCTCTCCTTATCTGTCCCTCTCAGCTGTCTCCTCCGTTCCTCTCTCCTTATCTGTCCCTCTCAGCTGTCCCCTCCGTTCCTCTCTCCTTATCTGTCCCTCTCAGCTGTCCCCTCAGTTCCTCCCTCCTTATCTGTTCCCTCCGTTCTCCCCCTCCGTTCCTCCGTCCCCCTCCTCCTTCCTTTGTGTATGGACAGAGTCAGCTGACTCTGTCCATTCACATAACTGAAACATTGTAATCTTCTGTGATTACTATGTGTCAGTTTATGAATGGAGAGGAGCCGCTGTCTTCTCTCCATTCATTCTCAGTGCAGCTGAGGCTGCAGAGAAAGGGACTGGGGAATCTCTATCCTCTCTCTGTCTCAAGGGGGAGATATCAGAGGTCTGTTAAGACCCCTGATATCTCACCAAAGCCCCCCAAAAGGGCTGATTAAAAAAATAAATAAATAACACACACATACAACGTTCACCCCCCCCCCCAAAAAAAGCAAGCACTGTTAAAAAGAAACAAAAAAAAACTGTCACGTGACATTAAAAAAAAGTATCGGTAATCGGTATCGGCGAGTACTTGAAAAAAAGTATCGGTACTTGTACTCGGTCCTAAAAAAGTGGTATCGGGACAACCCTAGTTCTTACAGGAGTAACCAGGACAAGCCTGCAAAGCAGCCAGCTAAGAAACCAGCCAGGGAGGGACATGCTGCTTTATGTACACAAGATGTCCTCTGCATCCACTCTGCTCTCACACACTGCTGGGGGGAGATGTACAGGACATGCAGGAGGACACAGAGGAGTGGGCATTGTATTACTGTCCTGTGTTATGCACCCCATGAACTGCGTTGACCTGCAACCTTCACCCCATGTCCCGTGCTGACATGCAACCTTCACCCCATGTCCTGTGCTGACATGCACCCTTCACCCCATGCCCTGTGCTGACATGCACCCTTCACCCCATGTCCTGTGCTGACATGCACCCTTCACCCCATGTCCTGTGCTGACATGCACCCTTCACCCCATGTCCTGTGCTGACATGCACCCTTCACCCCATGTCCTGTGCTGACATGCACCCTTCACCCCATGTCCTGTGCTGACATGCACCCTTCACCCCATGTCCTGTGCTGACATGCACCCTTCACCCCATGTCCTGTGCTGACATGCACCCTTCACCCCATGTCCTGTGCTGACATGCACCCTTCACCCCATGTCCTGCGTTCTGCACCCCACACCCAATGTTCTGCACCCTGCACCTCACCTTCTGCATTCTGCACCACATGTCCTGCACCCTTCACCCCATATTCTACACGGCACCCGCTCACTGACAGATTTCTGTATGATAAAGGTCAAAGTTCACTCTTCAGTTTACGAGAAGTAGGACGCACCCAGGAATAATGATTTGGTTTGTAGTCGCAGACGCGGTCTCAGGTCATTCCCTGTAGTCACAGCCGCAGTCTCTGGTCATTCCCTGTAGTCGCAGCTGCAGTCTCTGGTCATTCCCTGTAGTCGCAGCCGCAGTCTCTGGTCATTCCCTGTAGTCGCAGCCGCAGTCTCTGGTCATTCCCTGTAGTTGCAGCCGCAGTCTCTGGTCATTCCCTGTAGTTGCAGCCGCAGTCTCTGGTCATTCCCTGTAGTCGCAGCCGCAGTCTCTGGTCATTCCCTGTAGTTGCAGCCGCAGTCTCTGGTCATTCCCTGTAGTTGCAGCCGCAGTCTCTGGTCATTCCCTGTAGTTGCAGCCACAGTCTCTGGTCATTTCCTGTAGCCGCAGTCTCTGGTCATTTCCTGTAGCCGCAGTCTCTGGTCATTCCCTGTAGTCGCAGCCGCAGTCTCTTGTCATTTCCTGTAGCCGCAGTCTCTGGTCATTTCCTGTAGTCGCATCCGCAGTCTTGTTATTTCCTGTAGTCGCAGGTTATATATGTATACACAACATTAGACCAGGTTATATATGTATACAGAACACCAGACCAGGTTATATATGTATACAGAACACCAGACTACATTATATATGTATACAGAACACCAGACTACATTATATATTATACAGAACACCAGACTAGGTTATATATGTATACAGAACATCAGACCAGGTTATATATGTATACAGAACATCAGACCAGGTTATATATGTATTCAGAACATCAGACTAGGTTATATATGTATTCAGAACATCAGATCAGGTTATATATGTATACAGAACACCGGACCAGGTTATGTATGTATACAGAACATCAGACTAGGTTATATATGTATACAGAACATCAGTCCAGGTTATATATGTATACAGAACACTGGACCAGGTTATATATGTATACAGAACATCAGACCAGGTTATATATGTCTACAGAACACCTGACCAGGTTATATATATCTACAGAACATCAGACCAGGTTATGTATGTATACAGAACACCAGACTAGGTTATCTATTCTTTCACATCATTGGCTCTTACCAATCAGCTGATCAGAGGCTAAACAGTGCATTCTCCTCTATCCGTCTACAGAGAAACCTGCATATGACCTCATCAATGAAGATGGAGGAGAACCGGAGTCACATGACTGAGAGGATGCTAAACCTCACCCTGGAGATCATCTACCTGTTGACCGGAGAGGTGAGGAGGATTCTGGGAGGTCACATGACATCACTCTTATCTCTATTAAAAAAACACAGACCTGACCGGAGAGGTGAGGAGGATTCTGGGAGGTCACATGACATCACTCTTATCTCTATTATTAAAACACAGACCTGACCGGAGAGGTGAGGAGGATTCTGGGATTCTAACATGATATTCTTATTGGTTCCTCAATACAGAGATTTCCTCTTGTGAAGTCAGGTGATCATATGACCATCGCAGTGCCTCCATGTGACTCCCTAAAACCTGAGAGACACAACATGCAGAAGATTCTAGAAGTTACCAAGAAGATGATGGAGCTGCTGACAGGAGAGGTGAGCGGTGCTGGGAATTCTGGGATATTGTCCAGTAACAGACAAGGGATGTGTCTGGATGGTGACTGTATCATTGTGTGTGTCAGGTTCCTATAAGGTGTCAGGATGTCACTGTCTATTTCTCCATGGAGGAGTGGGAGTATTTAGAAGGACATAAGGATCTCTACAAGGACGTCATGATGGACAATCAGCAGAATTTGAGTTTTGTGAAAAATGTAAGGAAGGAATTTCCCTGGAATGAGACGATATTGAACCTCACCCTGGAGAGCCTCAGCCTGATGACTGGAGAGGTGAGTGTAATGAAGGGGTTAAATCTGACTCCGCTGTACACTGGGATGTATTCAGAGTCACTTTAATTCTTCTGATGTTCTGCTAATCCAATAACGACATCCACACAAGTACTATGAATACATGAAGTGTATGTACTTTATGATATTTGGTTATAGCACAAGATGGCGGCTTGATTATAAAAGAGAACAATTTCAGGTTTAGTCCAATCAGTGAGACCCATACCAATATTCCAGTACAATTAGACAAGCTTTTCAGTAAGCTGTCCCGGGATCTGGTGTGGACACAGCAGCAGCCTGTCACTGGGCTAAATCTACAATCAGAAGGACATCTCTCCCACTACTTTCCAGGAGTTAAGGAAAAATCCCCGAGGTGGAGCGTCTTACTACTGCTGCTGTTTGTGTGGGTGGGATGTGCACTGCTCCGATCCCCACCGGATGTCCTCTTCTATTAATCCCATGTGATTGGAGCAGTACACATCCCACTCACACAAGCAGCACCAATAGTAAGATGCTCCACCTCTGGGTTCTTCCTTAACCCCTACAAAGCGCCAAAACTGTGGGAAGAAGGTACAGGGGTGTACGGGGGAGAGACAATTGTAGATTTAGCCCAGTGACAGGCTGCCGAAACAGGTAAGAGCTGTACCCGTCCATGCTTGCCCGGTGGGAGCCAGGCTGTGCAGTTTTTGGCAAGTATGGACGGAGAACGTCCGGGACCGCTGGGTGCTCTCCACCATAAAAACAAGGCATTTCTGGGAGTTTTTCGAGAAACCGAATACAGACTTTGTACCGACCACTCCCACCTCATGCTCCCTGAAAAAGGAGATTCTGCTTCAGTACGTGAACACACTCCTACAACAGCGGGCAATAGAACCAGTGCCCTGGAGGGAGCTCTTCTCAGGAGTTTATTCACACCCCTCCACCCCAAAGCACCTTGTCCCCATGTTGATGAGGGACAAGGGCCTCTTCCCGACAACACTGGCCGTTGGTCGGGGTCTGCGGGCGGGGGACTTATCGGAATCCGGGAGCCCTCTTTAATAAGGGGGCCCCCAGATCCCGGTCCCCCTACATCGTACCCCTACCCATTCACCTGGGGGAAAAAAATGTCAAAAAAACCCCACACTAGACAGGTTTTTAAAGTAATTTATTAGGCAGCTCCGGGGGTCTTCTTCCGACTTCGGGGGTCTCTTCCGACTTCTCTGCTCTCTCCGGCCTCTTCTCCTGCTCTCCGGTTCTTCTGCCGGGCTCCTCCGCTATATTCTGCTTTTTTGCCGCTCTCGTGCTAGCATTGGCCCGGTCTTCTTCTTCGTCTTGTTCCCTCTTCTCTTCTTCCGATGTTGACACGACGCTCTCTCCCGCTGTAATGCCATGTGCGCAACGACTTATATAGGCATGGGGCGTGGTCAGCGGGTGATGTCACCCAGTGACCCCGCCCCTTATGGCGGCACAGTCCCAGCATGCCCCGGGACTGTGACATCATAAAGGGCAGGGTCACTGGGTGACATCACCTGATGACCACGCCCCATGCCTATATAAGTCGTTGTGCACCGTGCACACAGCATTACAGCGGGAGAGAGCGTCGTGTCAACATCGGAAGAAGAGAAGAGGGAACAAGACGAAGGAGAAGACCGGGCCAATGCTAGCAAGAGAGCGGCAAAAGAGCAGAAGATAGCGGAGGAGCCCGGCAGAAGAACCGGAGAGCGGGAGAAGAACCGGACACCGGGAGAAGAGGCCAGAAAGAGCGGAGAAGTTGGAAGAGAACCCTGAATTTGGAAGAAGACCCCTGGAGCTGCCTAATAAATTACTTTAAAAACCTGTCTAGTGTGTTTTTTTTATTGACACTTTTTTCCCCCAGGTGAATGGGTAGGGGTACGATGTACCCCATACTCATTCACATAGGGTGGGGGCCAGGATCTGGGGGCTCCCTTATTAAAGGGGGCTCCCGGATTCCGATAAGCTCCCCACCCGCAGACCCCGACAACCAACGACAAAGGGTTGTTGGGAAGAGGCCCTTGTCCTCATAAACATGGGGACAAGGTGCTTTGGGGTGGGGGGGCCACAGGGCGGCCCCCTTGCCCAAAGCACCCACCCCCTCATGTTGAGGGCATGCGGCCTGGTACGGTTCAGGAGGGGGCGCTCGCTCGTCCCCACCCCCTTTCCTGACCGGCCGGGCTGCGTGCTCAGATAAGGGTGTAGTGGGGATTTTGGGGGGACCCCCACGCTGTTTTTTTGGAGTAGGGGATTCCCCTTAAGATCCATACCAGACCCAAGGGACATTGTCGCCTCTTTCTCGCTGCAATAGGAAAATGTGTTTTTCCTATTGCAGCGAGCACGAGATGTACAGTACCCTGTCACTGAGAACCAGCGCGATAGGATCGCGCTGGAAACATGCTTGCGGGCAGGTGCTGTAGCTGCCCTTGCATCGTATTTGGTCCGTCGGACCAGCATACAGATGAACGGGCTTCCCGATAGGAACTGGCTCCGGCGGAGTTCCGGCGTGAAGATTTGAAACGTGTTTCAAATGTAAAGTCCGTCTGATTTTTCACAGCAAAGGTCCGATGAAGCCCACACACGATCGGATTGTCTGGCAGATTCGTTCCGTCAGACCTTTGCTGTCGAAAAGTCCGACCGTGTGTGCATGGCATTAGTGCAAGTACGCTCAAAGGCCAAGTGTCAGCCATTTTCGCAGTTTCAGGAATTCAGTGGGCCTCTAATGAACTAATCATCCAGTTCTTTAAGGCTGTAGTAAAACGAAGGCTCCCCAGAGCACCCACACTTTTTAAGTGGGACCTGCCACTAGTTCTGAATTTCCTGGCCTCACCCAGGTTCAGCCAAGGAGTGTCGCTGAGGGACTTGGCGATGAAAGCATCCTTCCTGGTCGCAATAACCTCTGCCAGGAGGGTCTCCGAAATAGCGGCTCTGGGGGCTAGAGCCCCTTCGAGGGCAGGTAGGGTCATTCTAAGGCCAATACCAGACTTCATTCCTAAGGTAGCCACCAAGTTTCACTTAAGTCAGGAGATAGTGCTACCAACCTATTTCCAGGACAATGGACAAGAAATCTGCCCACTAGATGTGGGCAGAACATTGAAAGTGTACCTTGAAGCAACCTCTAGCGTCAGAATCTCTGACTCCCTGTTCGTAATTCCCAATGGAATACGCAAGGGATATAAGGCCTCCAGCAGGATCATTGCTGCCTGGCTCGTAAAGACAATCGCCATGGGATACAAGGATAAGGGGTTGGCCCCTCCAGAACGAATAACGGCTCACTCCACGAGGAGCGCTTCAACATCATGGGCAGCCACATGTGGTATATTTCCAGAAGTCATATGCAAGGCAGTAACCTGGTCGTCCATGCACACGTTTGTCTCTCACTACCGCATTGACCCGGCAATGTTAACCACAACCGAATTTGGCAAAACTATTATTTCTGTGGCCGGTGCCCATACTTAAAACTAATTTAGCAGCATCCCACCCTTGTATCTAGTTATTTCCCGGTGGCGGCTGACATGGAGCTGTCAGGAAAACTGAAAATTGTATATCAAATACTTTTGCAATTTTCCTTTCCTGACGAGCTCCATGTCAGCGCAGACTCCCACCCTATGGACAAAGTTCTAGTTACGTAACGCTGTTCTGGGCGTGGGGGTCAAATTTATGAGTTGGGTCCTGATTGCATGGGGGTGGGCGGGGCCTTCCCCGGTGGTGGCTGACATGGAGCTTGACAGGAAAGGAAAATTGTGGTAAGTATTTGATATACAATTTTTTCAGTTTTTTCGTCTGCTAAAACAATATATATAATGTTTGGGGGTTCTGAGTCATTTTCTAGCAAAAAAAGTATGAATTTTACGGAACTGGCCTGAGTGGCAAGGGGTTAATTACCATAAGTAAGTTATATACAAATAATTATTATATATTGTTTTTAAGGTAATTTACTATATTTTCAAAATCTGTACTCAAGCAGGTGGCTTAACGGACAAATTACTGAAGTTTGAAGTTTTATAACTTCCAACCAGTAATTTCACAGTAAATAGATAAAAAATAAATTATTATGTTATAACATATAGCATATAAATATATGATTTAGCTTGAAAATAACAGTACCTTTTCAACAAAATCAGTTTCTCCCTCTTAACTGTGTGAGAAAAACATGGGATTGCGGGTAAATCTTATACTATATATATATATATATATATTCCTTCTAGTTAAGAGGGCTGGACTGGAAGGGAGCATTTGTCTTTTAGACACATGCCCCTTCTATGACACTGCAGTGAGAGGAGTGCCTCCACTGCAGCATTTTTATTGGACAGCTTGGGCCAATGGTACTTTACCATTGGTTCAAGACTCCAAGCTGTACATTGAGCTCAAGAAGTGAGGAGAGGCACTGTGAGCTCATCCACTCAATCTGCTGAAAACAGTGTGTGCCAGCTTGTATTTAAACTGGCCGCTCTGTATGTAGCTTCTGACAGGCTGCATAAGGCGCCCCAATTTTTTACCAGTGATGGGGTAGGACTTAGACTACATACCCCACAAATTTGGGGACTCTATGACTCCAGGTCGCCGAGCTACGACCCTCGAAGCTTGATTTTTTTTGTTTTTAATGTTCATGGACCTGCATCCCCTAACTGCATGTCCCTGCTGTACGTTGCCCTCCTACTTCCCCTGTAATGTGCCCTCTTGCCCCACTTGTACTGTGCTCTCCTATCCCCCCTATATTGAGCCCCCCTGCACCCCCTGAATTGTAACTTCCTGCCCTTCTACTCCCCTATACTGTGTTGATTAGTCTTTGATTTATGGCATGTATTCTCATTGTTTAAAATCTATTATAGTGAAAGTGCTAATAAATATTTGTTTACTTCTATCAGCTATTTATTCTTTAGTTTTGGTAAATTTGGGCAGGCTGGTAGGGGCCCCAGTGCATTACTTTGCCCAGAGGCCCATGATGATATTAAGACGTCACTGTGGGAGAGTGATATTTATCTTTGTATAACACAGAACTGTACAGTAATAATGAAGAAATCTACTGAAAATCACACAAGAAGGAGATCTCATATGACCACAAGGTCCTCGAGAATCCAGAATCCCATTACCCTAACCAGACCTCCATCTCTGATCCCTACAAGACACAACACACAGAAGATTCTAGAAGTCACCAAGAAGATCATGGAGCTGCTGACAGGAGAGGTGAGTGGTGCTGGGTATTCTGGGACATTATTCAGTAACAGACAAGGGATGTGTCTGGGTGGTGACTGTATCATTGTGTGTGTCAGGTTCCTATAAGGTGTCAGGATGTCACTGTCTATTTCTCCATGGAGGAGTGGGAGTATTTAGAAGGACACAAGGATCTCTACAAGGACGTCATGATGGACAATCAGCCACCCCTCACATCACCGGGTAAGAGGAGACTTTATTGTAAAGGAGAGAGCAGTATGGAGGGTCCACCTAGATCCCCCATCATCTGATAAACACATAGAAACAATGTATTTAGTCTCAGGAGATGGGAGGCAGCGGTGTGGGACCTCTTCAACTTGTCTCATGTGAACATTTAGGTTACTACTGATTACTGAATACTAAGGATGGGCGAACGGTTCGGCCCGAGCATGAGTTCGAGCCGAACATTGGCTGTTCCGAAATTCTCAGAACAACCGAATTATAGGGTCATTCGACCATTTGTTTGGCTTGCCGAATGACCACAATGCACTGCGCTGCCGCACAGTGCATTGAAAGCCTTGATTGGCTGAAGCAATGAAAGCTTCAAGCAATCAGGGCACAGAGCACTGTCAGAGCCATGTCATGATTACTGTATCCAATCATGGCTCATTGCTCTTAATCCTGCCCCACACTATAAAAGTATTCTTTCCATAGCGGCCATTTGTAGTGTAATAGCGGCATGGAGATAGATAGAACGGGGCTCTGTTCAATGCTACTAGACAGTGTGCTATAGTGTTCTATTCTGATTATATTGTCAGTGTGGTTTAGTGTGCACCTAGGGATAGATCAGGGTGATTGTAGTGCAACCATTCATCTTTACATTAGTGTCAATGTAGAGATAGTTTAGTCAGTGTAAGTGTAGTGACCGTTTAACACAGTACATTCTATTGCGTTGCTGCAAGTTTAACGCCATATAGTTCTGTGCGTTACTGCAAGTTTAACGCCGTGTATATAATTACGTTACTGCACGTTTAACACCAAATATTTCATTACGTTATTGCAAGTTTAACGCTACATAGTTCTGTGCATTACTGCAAGTTTAATGGCATATAGTTCTGTGCGTTACTGCAAGTTTAACGCCGTATATTTATTTGCGTTACTGCAAGTTTAACACCATATATTTCATTGCGTTACTGCAAGTTTAACGCCATATAGTTCTATGCATTACTGCAAGTTTAACACCATATAGTTCTGTGCGTTACTGCAAGTTTAACGCCTTATATATCATTGCGTTACTGCAAGTTTAATGCTGCATATTTCATTGCGTTACTGCAAGTTTAACACCATATATTTCTGTGCATTACTGCAAGTTTAACGCCTTATATTTCATTGTGTTACTGCAAGTTTAGCGCCATATATTTTATTGCGTTACTGCAAGTTTAACGCCATATATTTAATTGCGTTACTGCAAGTTTAACATCATATATTTCATTGCGTTACTGCAAGTTTAACGCCATATAGTTTTGTGCGTTACTGCAAGTTTAACACCATATATATCATTCGTTACTGCAAGTTTAACGTATATTTCATTGTGTCACTGCAAGTTTAACGCCATATAGTTCTGTGCGTTACTGCACATTTGATGCAGTATATTATGGTGTATCTGTCTGTTTAGTGAGTACTCAAATTAAAGTGCACAAAACACCACGTTCCATTGATTAAAGTGCATCCACGTACACATTTACACATCTTTATTACATTTTGTTAATAAGCACCCCCCACTCCCCCCATCATGTCTGGGATGACAGCAAGGAGAGGCAGACATTTCCATGGCACTGTAAGGGGCGCAGCAGCGTATGTGTCCACAGGCAAAGGTGGACGTGGTCAGTCCTAAGGAAGGGCATCATTTCCTCTGTTTAGTGATGTTGCCCATGCTATCCAGCCACAGCATGCAGAGGAGGGAGGTGGTGGACTGGCTTACTAAACCGTCCTTATCAGCCATCACCCAAGCAGAGACTAGTGTGCAGTCCCCTGCAGCTGCCAGAGTGGAAAAACCTGCCTCCTTGTCCACAGCTATTCCTGCCATAGCCCCAGCATCAGGCATGAAGGAGTCAGTGGAGTTATTTGAACATGGCATCAGCCACTTGCTCCTTGACGATGCACAGCCATTACTCGATTCAGATGTTGGTTCTGAGTCTGAGGTTGAGCAAGGCAGGAACATGAGCCTACAGAGAGGTTAGAACACTGGTACACAAATCGGCAGTCATGTTCCCCCAGCCGCAGCGTATTGCCAAGTTGTCTCCAGTGGTAATGAGGATGTAGGAGATGATGATGATATTGAGGTCACTGACTCGACTTGGGTGCCGGATAGAGCAGAGGAGGAAAGTGAGGGTGAGGCACAACCCCAACGAGGCAGCCATCATGGAAGAGTAGAGAGCAGCCACCCTATTCCAACACATTGTGGAGTTGTTATCTCCTGGCCCACTTCCCACAGCTCAGCTGTCTGGGCTTTTTTAGCACATGTGTAGCTGGTCACACTGTTGCAATTTGCAAACTTTGTCTCAAGCACATCATGCATGGAAAAAACACCAATCATTTGGGTACCACTTGCTTGACAAGGCATTTAACCTCCCACCACACAAAAGGGGCGCAAATCTGTTCCTCCTCCTTACTCACCTTAGTCTGCCCGCACTATACCTCATGACCTCTCAGCAGCCTCCACTGACAGGAATGATGGTATAGAAGGGTGTCCCAGGCCCTTGCAGAACATCTGCCAGCAGCACACCACCAGCTGTAGACTAAAGCCGGCAATTTTCTCTGCCCCATCTGCTGCAGCGAAAAAAAAAAATAGACACTGCCACCCACATGCCCAGCGTCTAAATGCAAGCTTGTCAAAGCTGCTGGCTCTACAACTTCTGCCTTTCCGTCTGGTGGATTCTACCCCCTTCCGTGAATTTGCAGAATGCGCTGTACCACAATGGTAGGTTCCCAGTTGCTATTTCTTTTCACATAAGGCCATTCCAGCTCTGTACCATCATGTGGAAGGCAATGTTGTGGCATCGTTGGGCAAGGCACTCAGCCGCAAAGTCCATGTTACTGCTGACACGTAGTCCAGCAAGCATTGTCAGGGACAATATATTTAGAACACTGGGTAACTCTGCTTGCAACTCGGAAGGATGCAGGACAGGGCTCAGACCTGCAGCTTGTTGTACCCCCAAGTCTCTATACAGCTAATGGTGATGAGGCCAGATTTGTCAGCTCTACCCACTCCTCCTCCGCCTCCACGCCCTCCTCTGCTGAATTGTCCAATGAACCACAAGTATCTAAGCGTTCAAGGGGCTATTCAATGTGTCAGGCTAAAAGGTGCCATGCAGTGCTTCAGCTGGTGTGTCTAGGGGATAGGAACCACACCGGAGCAGAGATTCTTGCAGCTCTGCAGGAGGCAGGCCCCGAGGTTGTTCACACCACGCCAGCTGGAGCCAAGAATGGTGGTGTGTGATAATGGCACAAACCTCCTGTCCGCCCTTAGACAGGGAAAGTTGACACATGTGCCATGCCTGGCACATGTCCTCAATTTGGTGGTGCAGCTTTTCCTAAATAGTTACCCAGGGTTGGAAGATCTGCTAAAGCAGGCCAGAAGAGTCTGTAGCCATTTCAGGCAGTCATACACAGCCAGTGCTCGGTTGGCTGAAATTCAGCGGGAATTCCACCTGCCCGTAAACCGCCTGATTTGTGACATGCCCACCAGGTGGAACTCGACTTTGTCAATGCTGCAGCGGCTGCACATGCAGCAGAAGGCCGCCAACGAGTACCTGTGTGAGTATGGCACAACAACAGGCTCAGGCCGGCTTGGCTTTTTTTCCCCATGCCAATGGCTGCTCATAAAGGATGCATGCACTATACTGTCACCATTTGAGGAGGCCACAAGGATGGTGAGCCGTGACAATGCATGCATCAATGACACAATCCCTGTTGTGTTTCTGCTGGAGCAGACTTTGCATGGCATTATGGACAGGGCACTTGAGGCAGAGCAGCGGGAGGAAGAGGAGGACTTCCTTTCCTCTCAAGGCTCGCTTTATGCAGACACCATTGTTCCTATACCACAGAACACACAAGAAGAGAAGGAGGAGGATTCTGGCAGTTTTGGAAGCATTGAAACAGAGGAAGACATACATCAAACAGTAAGAGATGGTTTTCCATTTGCAGAACAATTGAGAGTAGTACGTGGCTGGGAGGAGGCAGTTCCAGATACTATAATCCTCAGAGACCCTGAGGAGTCTCTGCTTCTCATGCCTCTGCAAATTTGCGGTGCATGGGCTCCCTCATGCTTCAAAGCCTGCGAAAGGACCCAAGAATATGCGCCATAAAGGAGAAGGATCATTATTGGTTGGCAACCCTGCTTGACCACCGTTACAAGGGGAAAGTCTCCGAAATCATCCTGTCCCCACAGAGAGTGCAGAAGATGAAATCTCTTGAGGACACCTTAAAGAGGAGTTTATCTAATGCTTTTCCCGACTCTGGTAGGTTACAATGTCATGGAAAACGTAGTTTTGAAGCTTTTATTGGTCAAGAGAGGAGCGGTGGAGAAGGCGGCCGCCTAAGTGAGGCATTTCACAATTATCTTAGTCCTCGCCACCCAGGGCTGTCAGCTTCCACATCCCATCGACAGCGTCTGCCTCACATG
Organism: Lithobates septentrionalis; assembly: GCA_037952835.1. Lineage (NCBI taxonomy): Eukaryota > Metazoa > Chordata > Amphibia > Anura > Ranidae > Lithobates > Lithobates septentrionalis. The sequence continues at coordinate 626,647 of JBBDGP010003724.1, read as the reverse complement.
GTGGATGATTATGTAGGGGAGAAAACAGAGATGGAGAGCTTTCATGTTGATGATCCACTGGCTTACTGGGTCATGAGGATAGACCACTGGCCAGAACTTGCCCAGTATGCAATTGAGCTGCTGCGCTGCCCTGCATCCAGCATGTTTTCTGAATGGGCATTCAGTTCTGCTGGAGGTTTTGTTACTGATAATAGAACACGTCTGTACACAGACTCGATGGACCGTCTGACATTTTTCATAGTGAATCAGTCCTGGATTACCAGCAGTTATGAAGCCCCTGATGCCGATGTCACAGATTAAGTGTTTTTGGGATGTGGAATCTCTGCAGGACTTCTAGGCTGCCTAGTTGATTTTATCAGGAAGAGTTTTTTTGGTGCAGGTTTCATGGGCAAAATTAACACCCAAAGAGACCAATTTTTCTGCACCTGTTTGACAGGTGCATATCATTGCAATTTGTAAGATTTGCAAGAGTACCTCTATAGGGTTACGGTGTGAAGGCGCAACCGACGCCCAAAGACCAATTTTTCCATACCCGTTACTTCTATCCAAAATCTGTGGAAGAGACACCACAAATTATCCAAAAAAATCTCTAATCTTGTTCCCAGTGCACTACATTGTGGCCTCATAATACAGACTGGCTCCCCAAGCCGTTGCTTACAAAATAAAGAAACTTGCAGTAATTATTGCTGCAGCAGTTTCTATACGCAGTACAGATGTGCCAATTTACAGGTAGACTAAGGGGACCCCCCAAGCAGTCTATTAAAAGGAATTTTTCATTTTTATGCTTTCACTTTAAGCATTAATAAATCACTGCTCATTTAAAAATGACATCTTTTACAAACTTTTTTTCATTGATACATGTCCCCCAAGGCAGTACCCGGACCCCATAACCATTGTATGCCTAATTACTTCGAAATGGGCACTTTTGATTTTTCACGTTCGGGTCCCATAGACTTCAATGGGGTTCATTATTTGCTATCGCGATGTTTGAACGTTCTGGTGTGAACCGAACAGGGGGTCGTTCGGCCCATTCCTAGTGGTATGCATATGCTGTGTGTGAGAAATAATTTGTTACTATGACAATTTTGAGAAAAAAAAATCTTCATTTCTTTCTCGAACATCACGGGACACAGAGCCACAGTAATTACTGATGGGTTATATAGGTATCACTGGTGATTGGACACTGGCACACCCTATCAGGAAGTTCAACCCCCTATATAATCCCTCCCCCTTGCAGGGATACCTCAGTTTTTTTTACGCCAGTGTCTTAGGTGATGGACGTGTAAAGATGTCCTGTGCTGAGCTCCAAAGGGAATATCCTAAGATCCTATACTGGGGCAAGCCAGGTGAACCGGATCCATTCAAAGTGTCTTTTCATGGCCGAATTGAATGGTACCCGGGCCTCGTGTCCGAAGAAACGAGGTTTTACCCGTAATGCTTCTCTTTTTAGAGAGCTGGACCCCGCAGATCAGAAAATGGCTTTAAACTTCCTAATTTCTGGCGAGGTGCTTTACGGTCCCAGAACTGTTGGATCCCCCTACTGATGGGGGCCCCAGTCTCTGACGGTTTTTTCAAACGGAGCCCACCGTGAGAGGTGAAGATTGGGTCTGTGTAAACAGCACCCTGCGGCTGGATAAGGTAAGAGGAGAGTCCACAGAATTTTTGAGTTCTAGTGGTTTTTCTCCTTTAAGGTAAATGCATGCTATGCCTATTGTGACCACCGGGGGCTGCCAAGAGCACAAACCTAAGCATGCTGACTCTGTCTCAGGTGTTCAGTGCTGATTATGTCCCAGCATTTCAGAGCAGGCTGCAAGCAGGTAAGATGGTAAGGGGGATTTCTCATGTTTGAATGTTCCCCCCCAGGCTAGAGAGGGGCCACAGGGGTCTAGAAAGTGGTTATACCACCCGGGCTCTGTGGCCTAATGGCCACCATCTCTGAAGATAGCCGTTCAGGCAGATCTTGTTACCTGTCTCCCTCCTTCCCCCCCCCATCCCCAGCCTTTTCTCCGGGGAGAGTAGGCAGTGCGGGAAGCGCTAGTTTTTTTCAAAACTCGAGGGGGGGGGGGGCGGTAGAGGAGGGGGCGGGATGTCAGCACAGAGTGCTTAGACTCCCACTCAGGCCAGCTGCAGGCTATTAAAGGCACTCTGTACAGGTGCACTCAGCCTTTTGAGAGACACAGAGCTGACGGTCGCATGTAAGGTGGGACACAGGCATTCTCCTAGGCAGCATTTACTGAAGTAACACCAGACTGAGCATTGGGTAGCAAGGCTTTTAGCCAGACTACATCGCTCAGCGGGCAGTGTTCATTTGTATACCTCACACCTTGTTGCTTTGCACTATGGGTAGAAGAGGTTCAAGCACCCCAGGAACCAGAGACACTAGGGGATCTCGTTCAGGTTCTGAGGGCCCCCTGTTGGCAGCATCCTCCCCCCCTAAAAGACGGGCCAGGGACAGCTAGCCAGGGAGAGCCATCGGGGTCAGGGGCTACACCTGCTTCTGGCACTTCAGCCCCTGTATATATTACACAAGAGGTTTTTTCCTCAACCATTAATGGTCTAGAGGAAAGATTAATGGCCGTGATTACGTCTTCACTCAGTGGAAGAAAACGCACTAGGCTTTCCTCTGTTCCCCAAGACCCTCAGACAGAGGAGCTCTGGGATAAAGGAGATGAATCCCTTTCAGAGGATCGGGATGGGATGGATGATTCCTCTTCGGAGGATTCAGGTGGAGAGGGACCCTCTGCGACTTCCCAAGAGGAGAAAGTCTTAGTGCAGATCCTCACTGGATTGGTCCGATCCACATTTAAGTTGCCCATACCTGAAACTGCTAAAGAATCCTCTTCTGCTTTGGGGTCACTGAAACCTTTCCAAGCAGCACATGCTTTTCCTGTTCATACTTTACTTGAAAAGCTTATTTATTCTGAGTGTGATCACCCAGACAAACGTTTTTTTCCGCCGAGAAAGTTTTCAACACTTTATCCGATGGAAGAAAAGTTTATTAAAATGTGGGGAATACCGGCTATTGATGCCGCCATTTCCTCCGTAAATAATAGCCTGACTTGTCCTGTAGACAATGCTCAGATGCTCAGGGATCCGGTAGATAAAGGATGGAATCCCTATTGAAGGATGTTTTCTCCTTAGCAGGATCAGTGGCCCAACCTGCAGTAGCAGCGATTGGAGTCTGTCAATACTTAAGAGACCATGTTAAGCAGGTCATCAAAGTATTACCTGAACAGCAGGCCCAGGGGTTTGCTAACTTCCAGCGGCCTTATGCTTTGTGGTTGACGCCATTAGAGATTCTATCGTGCAAACCTCCCGTCTTTCACTGGAGTTGGTGCATATACGTAGAATCCTATGGTTGAAAAATTGGTCAGCCGAAGCACCATGTAAGAAGCTACTGGCTGGGTTTCCATTTCGTGGTGCAAGGTTGTTTGGAGAGGACTTGGATAACTATATCAAGAGAATCTCTTGTGGGAAAGCACTCTCTTACCTTTCAAGAAGAAGAGTAAGCGTCCCTCTTTCAGACGGACTCTTTCCCCAGCGCCGGGGGCTTCAGCCCCCAGGCAGTCTCGACGGCCGCCTCCATTGGGGTCCAGAGACAAGAGTCAACCCCAGGGACAAAAGAAGTCCTGGGGAAAGAAGCCTACTAGGCAAAACACTAGGACCTCTGCATGAGGGGGCGCCCCCGCTCACTCGAGTGGGGGGAAGACTGCGACAGTTCTCAGAGCTCTGGCACGAGGACTTCCAGGACAGATGGGTAATCTCCACGGTAACCTTAGGGTACAAGCTGGAGTTTCAGGAATTCCCTTCTCCTCGGTTCCTCAGATCAAATGTTCCCAGAGACCCAGAGAAGAAGCAGTCGCTCCTTCTAGCGTTAGAGCGACTTTTGTCGCAGGAGGTCATTATGATAGTTCCCGCAAAGGACCAGGGATTGGGCTTCTATTCCAACCTTTTTACGGTCCAAAAGCCAAATGGGGATGTCAGGCCCATTTTGGACTTAAGGGATCTGAACCGATTCCTAAGGATTCAATCCTTCCGCATGGAATCAATTCGAACAGTAGTTCCCACCCTGAAGGGAGGAGAATTTCTGGCATCAATAGACATCAGAGATGCATATCTGCATGTGCCCATTTTTCCTGCTCATCAGAAGTTTCTGCGCTTCGAGGTAGGAGGGCGCCATTTCCAGTTTGTGGCTCTGCCTTTCGGGATAGCCACTGCACCTCGAGTGTTCACAAAGATCTTGGCTCCTCCTCTGGCCAGATTAAGGGCTTAGGGTATAGCTGTCATAGCATACCTAGACGACCTGCTCTTGATAGACCGGTCGGTAGCCTCTTTGAATGGAAACTTGAGGACCACGGTCAGGTATCTAGAACACCTAGGTTGGACCCTCAACTTAGAAAAGTCTTTCCTAAAACCAGTAAGAAGACTGGAGTATTTAGGTCTGATTATAGATACAAGCCAGGAGAAAATATTTCTACCTCAGGCAAAGATCACTGCTTTGAGAGAGCTGATTCTGACAGTAAGGACCAAGAAGGGTCCCTCAGTCCGCCTTTGTATGAGGCTACTAGGGAAGATGGTGTCTTCATTCGAAGCAGTTCCCTATGCTCAGTTTCACTCAAGAATGCTGCAACACAGTATTCTGTCGACCTGGAACAAGAAGGTTCAGGCATTAGACTTTCCGATGCACCTGTCGCATGCGGTGCGTCAGAGCCTCAATTGGTGGCTCATACCCGAGAACCTGCAGAAGGGGAAATCCTTTCTACCGGTTACCTGGACGGTGGTAACAACAGATGCCAGTCTGTCAGGTTGGGGAGCAGTTCTGGAACAGGCTGCGGTCCAAGGGGTATGGTCCAAGACAGAGAGGACCTTACCCATCAACATTCTGGAGATCCGGGCGATACATCTAGCTCTAAAGGCCTGGACTATCAGGCTACAGGGTTGTCCGGTCAGGATCCAGTCCGACAATGAGACAGCAGTGGCTTATGTCAATCATCAGGGAGGCACCCGGAGCCGAGCTGCTCAAAAAGAGGTGAACCAGATCTTAGTCTGGGCAGAGATGCATGTGCCATCCATATCGGCAGTTTTCATCCCGGGAATAGAGAATTGGCAGGCGGACTATCTAAGTCGCCAGCAGTTACTTCCAGGGGAATGGTCTCTGCATCCCGACGTCTTTTGGGCCATATGCCAAAGATGGGGGGTTCCAGATGTAGATCTCTTTGCATCCCGATTCTACACAAAGAGACAGATTTGTGGCAAGGACAAAAGATCCTCTTGCATGCGGGACGGATGCGTTGGTGATTCCGTGGCATCGGTTCTCACTGATTTACGCATTCCCGCCTATTCTGCTACTACCACGACTCCTTCGCAGGATCAGGCAGGAAAGGAAGTCGGTACTTCTGGTGGCCCCTGCTTGGCCCAGAAGGACTTGGTATGCAGAAATAGTAAGGATGACGGTGGGTTCCTCGTGGACCCTACCAGTACGCCCAGACCTGTTATCTCAAGGTCCAGTGTTCCATCCTGCCTTACAAACGCTAAATTTGACGGTTTGGCTATTGAGACCCACGTTCTGAAGAGTCGTGGACTCTCAGGTCCTGTCATATCTACCTTGATTAATGCAAGGAAGCCAGCTTCCAGGATGATTTATCATAGAGTCTGGAAGGCTTATATAACCTGGTGTGAATCCAGAGATTGGCATCCCAGGAAATATGTCATAGGTAGAATCCTTGATTTTCTACAGATGGGATTAGAGATGAAGCTGGCCTTGAGTACCATCAAGGGCCAGGTCTCTGCTTTATCAGTATTATTTCAGCGGCCACTTGCTTCGCATTCTTTGGTCCGAAACTTTATGCAGGGGGTGATGCGTCTTAATCCTCCGGTTAAAGCGCCCCTAAACCCCTGGGACTTGAATTTGGTCCTGGCTGTGTTACAGAAACAGCCTTTTTAACCAATAAGTCAGATTCCTTTGGTCTTGTTGACAAGGAAATTAATTTTTCTGGTGGCCATCTCTTCTGCTAGAAGAGTATCAGAATTAGCAGCTCTTTCCTGTAAGGAGCCTTATTTGATTGTTCACAAGGATAGAGTGGTACTACGCCCTCATCCTAGTTTTTTACCGAAGGTGGTTTCTGATTTTCATTTAAACCAAGACATTGTTCTACCTTCCTTTTTTCCAGATCTCTGTTCTCCGGAAGAGAGATCTCTACATTCGTTGGATGTAGTAAGAGCAGTTAAGGCCTATCTAGGGGCAACTACTCAGATCCGCAGGACGGATGTTTTGTTTGTGCTGCCGGAGGGTCCCAATAGAGGACAGGCAGCGTCAAAAGCTACCATTTCTAAATGGATTCGACAGTTGATCATTCAAGCTTACGGTTTGAAACAGAAGATTCCTCCGTTTCAGATCAGGGCACATTCCACAAGGGCTATTGGTGCTTCTTGGGCAGTGCATCACCGGGCCTCTATGGCTCAAATCTGCAAGGCCGCAACCTGGTCTTCAGTTCATACATTCACCAGATTCTATCAGGTGGATGTGAGAAGGCATGAGGATATCGCCTTTGGGCGTAGTGTGCTGCAGACAGCGGTACAGGGTCCTCAGGTCTGATTGCACCCTACTTGGTCGTGGTTCCCCCCCCTCAGGTAGCATTGCTCTGGGACATCCCATCAGTAATTACTGTGGCTCTGTGTCCCGTGATGTTCGAGAAAGAAAATAGGATTTTTTAAAACAGCTTACCTGTAAAATCCTTTTCTTTCGAAGGACATCACGTGACACAGAGGTCCCGCCCCTCTTCTAATACACTATATTGCTTGGCTACAAAACTGAGGTATCCCTGCAAGGGGGAGGGATTATATAGGGGGTTGAACTTCCTGATAGGGTGTGCCAGTGTCCAATCACCAGTGATACCTATATAACCCATCAGTAATTACTGTGGCTCTGTGTTCCGTGATGTCCTTCGAAAGAAAAGGGATTTTACAGGTAAGCTGTTTTAAAAAATCCTATTTTTACAAAGAATTGTGGGAAAAAATTACAACTACAAAAAACTCACCATGCCTCTTACTAAACACCTTGGACTCTCTACTTTCCAAAAAGGGTAATTTGGGGGGTATTTGTATTTTCCTGGCTTGTTAGTGTCTCAAAAAATGAGATGGGCCATCAGTACATCAGGTGTGATCAATTTTGAGAGATTGGCACCATATTTTGTAGCAGGGGTGGACGTACAGGGGTCACAGGAGTCACCATGGTGATGGGGCCCCATGCTGCAGGGGGTGCCCTGTATGCCTAGTTAGGAGGAGTGGCAAGGGCAGCTGAGACCGCGCTCCCCAATCCTCAGCCGAACCATAAATCAGCACTACAGGGAGCTCAGTCACTCTGTTTACACCTAAAGTGAAAGCACAGTGTGTGTGTGTGCTGTGCTCTCTGCCTCCCCCTACAGTGCAGTACCTGGCAGGAAGAGGAACAGTAATATCGTTTTTTAAATGACTATCTATGAATGTGTGTGTGTGTGCATGTATGTGTGTGTGTGTGTGTGTGCATATATATATTTATTTATTTATATATATATATATATATTTATTTATATATATATTTATATTAAATGTGTGTGTGCGTGCATGTGTGGGTATGTGAATGTATGTATGTGTGTGTGCATATGTGCATTTATATATGTGTATGCATGTATGTGTGCATGTGTTTATGTGTGTGCATTTATATGTGTGTGTGTATGCATATGTGTGTGTGTGTGCACATGTGTTTTATATGTGTGTGCATATGTGCATTTATATGTGTGTGTATGTATGGGATGGGGAGATGGCGAAAGTATTGAATTTATTCTTCTCCTCGGTCTTAACGAGAGAATCGGGGGGCTTCAGTAACCAAAACTGCAGTGTTTATCCTCATGACACATCACAGGAAGCACCTCCATGGTTAACAGAGGACAGAATTAGAATTAGACTTGGGAAACTTAACATTAATAAATCACCGGGACCAGACGGCTTGCACCCGAGGGTACTTAGGGAACTCAGTCAAGTAATTGCCAGACCATTTTTCCTATTTCCAAAACGTCTTTCAGGACAGCACCCGAGAGATCATGGCTCCTCCTCCCACAGGAAACACCTCATCAATTAAGTCTTTAAATTGGAATCCTCCACGTTGCCTCATCAGTTTTTTGTGTTTCCTCCAGCTGGAGGAACACCTCTGGTGGGAGCCATGATCTCTCAGGTTTTATCCTGGGAGACACAGGTTCTCACCTGTTAAGTCTTTTTTTTAGGCTAGGAGAGTGAGCCTCCCACTTGCCTCTTATATGGACGGTCCCGTGGGCTCCCTCTCCCTCTTCCGTGCTCGGGGAGAGCCTGTACGTCCGGGGGTGCTGCCTCCAAATTTTTTTGGCCTGACGGGCGGCCGTCCTATGTTCCCTTCTACATGAAGGATGAGCGGTGGCGGCCGCCATGTTGCTGGTGGCAGAAGAGCGCTTCAGCCACGTCCTGTAAGGGAGGAGGCAGCACTTCCGGGTCGGCGCGTGCGTCATTTCCAGGCGCAAAGCGCAGTGGGAGAGAGCAGGGTCACCTGGCGCCTTTTTTCCGGTTCCAGGTCAGCGCAGCGGCGTTTTCGAATCTGGAACCGGTCGTTTCACCACGCACCGCAGACAGCTATGGATAGCGATGCAGCGGATAAGGGGGCAAGCCAAGGCGCCAGCAAGGCTAAGGTAAGGGACTGTGTCCTCTATCACCCTGGGCCGTTTTCTCCTGTGGGGGGGTTACTCACCCTTTTCCCCCCCTTCCCCTACCACCCCCCCCCCCCCCTACCCCCTCTTCAGAAAGTATGTTGTAGTGGCTGGATTTAGTATATCTGCCCTACAACAGGGGATTAGGTGGTGGTGGCTTGCTGGGCACATGGAAAATGAGATGTTTCTTCCTTAGTGCACCTGGCTGTTTTATTTGCGCTGTGTTACAGCTTTTTAAGCGTGGTTCCATGTCTCTTTTCTGTTTGTCCAGGCCAAAGGTTCTGCCCAACCAGTCAAGAAAAGGTGCCCTGTCTGCAAAGAAAAACTAAGCGATGCTTGGACCAAAACGCTTTGTGCAGAGTGCATTACAAATTTGGTCAGGGAGGAGACTCCATCCGTTTTTGGCGACTTGGTGTCAACAATAAAGGATGAGCTCCGGGCCACCTTTCAAGCTTTTAGGTCAAACCTAAGAGAGGAGCCAGGTCCCTCTAGGGATCCTCTGGTTCCGCAGCCATCTTCAGAACCCCAGAGTGGTTCTCAAATAATTTTTGGGGGTCCGATATCCCAGGACGCTTCTCAGGGGTCCATTTCCCTCGCTCCAGATGATACAGATTCTGAGGAGGAGGAAAATGAATCAGATGCCGCTTCTAAATACAAATTGTCACTAGAAGAGGTGGGAGGACTCCTGAAGGTGATCCATGCCACTTTGGGGATAGAAGAGGAAAAGAAGGAACTCTCCCTGCATGACCGCATGTACGCTGGTTTAGGAGATTCAAAAGGCCGTTCTTTTCCAGTCCATTAAATTATCACTGATATGATTAAAAAAGAGTGGCTGGAACCTGAGAAAAAGCCTTTCTTTTCCCGGGCTCACAAGAAAAGATTTCCATTTGAAGAAAATCCAGATTCTATATGAAATAAGGTTCCAAAATTGGACTCTGCCTTTTCTCAGGTCTCTAAGTCTACGGACCTCGCCTTTGAGGATATGGGCACTCTGAAGGAGCCCATGGACAAAAGGATGGACCTGCTTCTTAAAAGAACCTGGCAATCAGTAATGCACAATCTGAAACCAGCAATGGCAACAACCTGTGTGGCAAGGAACTTAGATCACTGGGTTAACCAGTTGAAAGCCCATGTCATAGCAGATTCCTCAAAACAGGAGATTCTAGACTCTTTTTCAACCCTGTCTGCAGCAATATCATATATTGCGGATGCGTCTGCGGAATCTATCCGCATGTCAGCAAGGTCAGCAGCTTTAACAAATTCTGCCAGAAGGGCCTTATGGCTGAAGACGTGGCCAGGGGATGCTGCATCTAAAAATAGACTGTGTGGTATTCCGTTTGCAGGTGATCTGCTATTCGGTTTAGAGCTAGAATCCATTCTTGACCACACGGCGGATAAGAAAAAGTCGTTTCCGGTTAAGAAGAAACAGGTGCAAACCCGTAAGCGTTTCTTTCGGCCCCAAAAAGGTCAGCAGGAAGGAAAAACGCAGGGCAAGAGGAAGTCATGGTCTTCTCAGAAGCCCAAAGGTAGGGGTGGAGTGCTCTTCAATCCTCCTGCGGCCTCCACAAAACCACAATGACTCCGTCAAGGTCGGGGGAAGACTCCAGGAGTTTCTTCCTCAGTGGAGAGCCATTTCCTCAAATCAATTCGTTGTAAATATGCTCTCCCAGGGGTATGTGATAGAATTTTTGGAAGAACCTCCAAGAAGATTCCTGGTGACAAACGTCCCAAGGGACGCAGTCAAGGCTCTCGCCATGAAGTCCCTAATTCAGGAACTGAAAAATCAGAGAGTCATTGTTCCGGTCTCAGCGGGGGAGTTCTTCCAGGGTTTCTATTCACATGTCTTTCTGGTTCAGAAACCTTCAGGAAAGTTCCGTCTTATCCTGAATCTCAAAATGCTGAACAAATCAGTAGAATACAGAAGGTTTCGGATGGATTCAATATTTTCAGTAAGAAACCTCCTGTATCAAGGGTGCTATATGGCATCAATAGATTTACAAGATGCCTACCTCCACATTCCTATTGCCTCCAGGTCGCAGAAATATCTGAGGTTAGCACTGAAAGAAGGGAAGAAGGTGGTACATCTGCAATTCAGAGCACTCCCTTTTGGTCTGTCATCATCCCCAAGGGTCTTCACGAAAATAATGGCCGAAGCTCTGGCGCCTCTGCGTCTAGAGGGGATCTCAGTTATTCCTTATCTGGACGACCTGCTGTTTTTTGCCCAGACCAGAGAAGGTCTTCAAGAAAACTTGCTCAGAGCCCGTGTTCATCTAGAATCCATAGGGTGGATTTTAAACCTTCAAAAATCAAATCTGATTCCCTCACAGGAAGTGTTATTCCTGGGTTTCCGTATCAACTCTTTAGAACAAAAAATTTTTCTTCCAGAGGGAAAACAGAAAAAGTTGGTACAAGTGGTGTCATTGCTACAGTCCAATCAAGCTCTGTCCATCAGGAAGGTTATGCCAGCATTGGGAACCCTGACCTCTTCCATTCCGGCCATCCAGTGGGCAAAGCTCCATTTCAGACCTCTGCAAAGTTTCCTGTTAAAAACCTGGAATCACCAGCAGAATTCACTAGATTCATTAGTGAAGATCCCTACTTCAGTAAAAGAAGTCTGTGGTGGTGGAAGAACCAGACAAGGTACTCAGAGGGGCTGTTATGGTCCTTCCCAACTCAGGTGAGGTTGACAACAGATGCCAGTTCCTGGGGTTGGGGGGCTCATATGAGCGGCCGTTGGGCCCAGGGCTCGTGGGACACAAGAGATGCGCTGAGGTCCTCAAATTGGAGGGAACTAAAAGCTATAGAAATGGCCTTACTGACCTTTGCGAAAGAAGTCCAGGGGCAACATACTCAGATCCTGTCAGACAATGCGGTGGCTTACATAAACAGACAGGGGGGAACCAGAAGCAAAGTTCTGCAGAGCCTGGCAAAAGGCATTCTGAGTTGGGCAGAGCTCCATACTCTATCCTTATCCGCAGTCCATTTAAAAGGGACCCTAAACAGAGTAGCGGACTTCCTAAGCAGGAACCTAATTTTAGAGGCAGAGTGGCAATTGAATCCAGAAGTCTTCCAGTTAATAGTGCAGAAATGGGGGCGCCCAAGAGTGGATCTCTTTGCCACCCAGGAAAACTCGCAAATGTCTCGCTTCTTCTCCCTGAACAGGAACGAGGCATCACTGGGAGTGGATGCTCTGGCACAAGATTGGAAATTTCACCTCTGTTACGCATTCCCCCCGTTTCAGCTTATCCCTCGGGTCATAGCAAAAATCAGGAAGGAGGAGACAACAGTGATCCTCATCACTCCTTTCTGGCCAAAAAGGCCTTGGTTTTCATCCCTTCTTCAGATGCAACAAGAACCTTACTGGCACCTTCCGTTAAGAAAAGACCTTCTGTTACAAGGTCCTCTGTTTCACCAGGAAGTAGCAAAATTAAAGCTCACAGCCTGGCTACTAAGGAACAGCTCTTGAAGAGGAAAGGTTTCTCGGATAGGTTGGTAGCTACCCTCCTATCCAGTAGAAAGAAGGTTACAAGAGCAATCTATTCCAAAGTCTGGAAAATCTTCAACTCCTGGTGCACAGCATCTGACAGATCTCCAAAACAAATTTCTTCTGTTCTTGAGTTTCTGCAAGAAGGAGCGGACAAGGGCTTAGCGGTCAGCACCCTCAAAGTTCAAGTTGCTGCGCTGGGGGTATTCCTGGAAAAATCCATTTCATCAGAACCCCTAGTAATAAGATTCTTCAAAGCTCTTACCAGACCAGTGGTAATCAAAAGCTGTCCAGCATGGGACTTATCGGTTGTTCTACAGGCCCTGACCAAGGAACCTTTTGAACCCATTAATTTAGCCTCCCTGAAATTAATTACTTTGAAAACAGTGTTTTTAGTGGCTGTTACAACAGCTCGAAGAGTCAGTGAGCTGCAAGCCTTATCAATCAGGGAACCTTTCTTTTCCATTTTTTCAGACCGAATTGTTCTGAAGACGGATCCTAATTTTTTGCCGAAGGTCGCTTCGATCCAGAATCGAACTCAGGAAATAATACTTCCTACCTTTTGTTCTAATCCATCGGGTAAGAAGGAAGAAGAATTCCATACCCTGGATGTTAAAAAAAAGTCTTGAGTTACTTGGAAAGCACTAAAGACTTTAGATGTTCAGATGCTTTGTTTGTTTTATTTTCCGGTAATAAAAAAGGAAGACAAGCTTCTAGAGGAACCATTGCCAGATGGTTAAGAATGGCTATCTCAGAAGCCTATTCCCTTACAGGTCAAGAGAGTCCATTAAATGTCCGGGCTCATTCTACAAGAGCTTCGGCGGTGAGTTGGGCAGAAAAAGCTGGCGCCACCCCCGAACAAATCTGTAAGGCAGCTACTTGGACAAGTCTGACAACCTTTGCCCGTCACTATAGGTTAGACCTCATGACGGCTGGGGACCAGGCTTTTAGAAGGAAAGTCTTACAGGCTGTTGTCCCACCCTAAATGGAGTAAGTCTCGATTATCCTCTCGGGTGCTGTCCTGAAAGACGTTTTGGAAAATTGCAAGTTAGACTTACCGGTAACTTGTTTTCCAATAGGCTTTCAGGACAGCAGTAACCCGCCCTTTGTTTATGCTATTGCTGTAATACTATGATATAACTGTCGCTTATGTGTTGCAGCTGGGGCTGGAGTTATCTACAAACAACTGATGAGGCAACGTGGAGGATTCCAATTTAAAGACTTAATTGATGAGGTGTTTCCTGTGGGAGGAGGAGCCATGATCTCTCAGGTGCTGTCCTGAAAGCCTATTGGAAAACAAGTTACCGGTAAGTCTAACTTGCAATTTTTTTACTGACAGTCTACTGACTGGAATGGTACCAGCTGATTGGAGAAAAGCCAATGTAGCAGCAATATTTAAAAAGGCCCAAAATACATCCCTTGGAATTACAGACCAGTTAGCCTTACATCAATAGTATGCAAGCTCTTGGAGGGGATGATAAGGGACTATATACAAGATTTTAGTAATGAGAACGGTATCATTAGCAGTAATCAGCATGGATTCATGAAGAATCGTTCTTGCCAAACCATGTACTAACCTTCTATGAGGAGGTGAGTTGCCATCTAGATAAAGGAAGGCCCGTAGACGTGGTGTATCTGGATTTTGCAAAAGCATTTGACACAGTTCCCCATAAATGTTTACTGTACAAAATAAGGTCTGTTGGCATGGGCCATAGGGTGAGTACATGGATTGAAAACTGGCTACAAGGGTGAGTTAAGAGGGTGGTGATAAATGGGGAGTACTCGGAATGGTCAGGAGTGAGTAGTGGGGTCCCCAGGGTTCTGTGCTGGGACCAATTCTATTTAATTTGTTCATAAACAACCTGGAGGATGGGGTAAACAGTTCAATCTCTGTATTTGCAGATGATACTAAGCTAAGCAGGGCAATAACTTCTCCGTAGGATGTGGAAATCTTGCAAAAATATCTGAAATAATTAATGGGGTGGGCGACTACATGGCAAATGAGGTTTAATGTAGAAAAATGTAAAATAATGCATTTTGGTGGCAAAAATATGAATGCAATCTATACACTGGGGGGAGAACCTCTGGGGGAATCTAGGATGGAAAAGGACCTGGGGGTCCTAGTAGATGATAGGCTCAGCAATGGCATGCAATGCCAAGCTGCTGCTAACAAAGCAAACAGAATATTGGCATGCATTAAAAAAGGTATTAATTCCAGAGATTAAACGATAATTCTCCCGCTCTACAAGACTCTGGTCCGGCCGCACCTAGAGTATGCTGTCCAGTTCTGGGCACCAGTCCTCAGGAAGGATGTACTGGAAATGGAGCGAGTACAAGAAGGACAACAAAACTACTAAAGGGTCTGGAGGATATTAGTTTTGAAGAAAGGTTGCGAGCACTGAACTTATTCTCTCTGGAGAAGAGACGCTTGAGAGGGGATATGATTTCAATATAAAAATACCATACTGGTGGTATGGTATGGATAGGGATAAAACTTTTTCGCAGAAGGGAGTTTAACAAGACTCGTGGCCACTCACTAAAATTAGAAGAAAAGAGGTTTAACCTTAAACTACGTAGAGGGTTCTTTACTGTAATGCCCCGTACACACGGTCGGATTCTCTGACGGAAAATGTGTGATAGGACCTTGTTGTCGGAAATTCCGACCGTGTGTGGGCTCCATCGCACATTTTCCATCGGATTTTCCGACACACAAAGTTTGAGAGCAGGCTATAAAATTTTCCAACAACAAAATCCGTTGTCGGAATTTCCGATCGTGTGTACACAAATCCGACGCACAAAGTGCCACGCATGCTCAGAATAAATAAAGCGATGAAAGCTATTGGCTACTGCCCCGTTTATAGTCCTGACATACATGTTTTACGTCACCGCGTTCAGAATGATCGGATTTTCTGACAACTTTGTGTGACCGCTTGTATGCAAGACAAGTTTGAGCCAACATCCGTCAGAAAAAATCCTAGGATTTTGTTGTCAGAATGTCCGATCAATGTCCGACCGTGTGTACGGGGCATAAGAGGGGCAAGGGTGTGGAATTCCCTTCCACGGGCAGTGGACTCAGCGGGGAGCATCGATAGTTTCAAGAAACTATTAGATAAACATCTGAATGATCGGAACATACAGGTATATACAATGTAATACTGACATATAATCACACACACATAGGTTCGACTTGTGTATTTTTTCAACCTCACCTACTATGTAACTATGTATGTGTGTGCTTATATATACAGTATATGTGTATGTACTGTATGTGTGTGTGTATTATATGTGTGTGTGTATCTATATATATATATATATATATATATATATATATAAATGTATGTACTGTATGTGTCTGTGTGTGTTTATGTAGTTTAGTTTATGTATGTGTGTGTGTGTGTGTGTGTATACATTTTATGTATGCACTTTTAATCCTGACCCCCTATATGTGTACAATAAGAACAGATTTATTTTTACCGCTTGCTCACAATACCAGCAAGGAAATGTCAATCCTCTGAAAAGCATTCGATGCTCAGATCGCTTTTCAGAGGCATTTGACAGCTGGTAAGGAGGCAATGTTGTCTCCTCAATGCATCATCACCCCCTAAATGCATCATCACTTTGCTGCGTGCAGTGCACAGTTGCGGGGTGGTTGCAGTGCAGCCCCATTCACCTAGGGGTACACTTCAAGGCCGCCCTGACTGGAAAAAAGATTGAGAAACACCGACATAGAGGAACCCATCTCTTCATTTTTGGAGAAGCGGGGGGGGAGGGATGGAGAGATCGGTTCCTTTGTATGCAGCCGCCCCCACAGCTTCTCCTTTCCAGCTTCTTTTTGTAGCCCCCTATGTGCTCTCCAGTGCTTTTTCCTGCCCCCTCCCTTATCCCCAGAGCTCTGCAGGGTTCTCCTGTCGGCTGCTGCGGGAATTTGTCAGGATGAAACCTTCTCTGAATGGAGAGTTGGTGATCCGTACCGATCCCTGACTCTGTCTATTCATAACTGAGACATGGTAAACTGCATTTCTTATGCTTCAGTTTATGAATGAAGGGGAAGCCTCTGTACAGAACTCTTCCTATTCATTCATTCTGTGCTGCTGAGACTCCAGAGAAGGAGATCGTGGGCTGTGTCCTCCATTTCCTTTCTCTGTCTCAATGTTGAAACATCAGAGGTCTGTTTAGACTCCTGATATCTCACCATAGCCCCCCAACGGGGCTCCTAAAGATGTTTAAAAAATATTGAAAAAAAAATGAATAAAACAAATGGTAGAAAAAAAAAAAAAACTACTGACACCAGTGGTAGAACTACCACACAAACTTCACACTTGTGACCAGGCCCTTGCGCTCCGCCACTGGTCTCAGTGGGAAGGGCCACGTCTGCGAGTCAGGGGGATCCCTTCATGGTTTCTTGCATCGGGGTCCTGAAGGTTCTAGTTATGCCACTGGTCTGTAGACTCTATAACTCTCACAAAGACCAAATAATATGCACTTATTTTGGTTATTTTTTTACCAAAGATATGTAGCAGTATAAATTTTGGCGCAAATTTATGAAGAAAATGTAGTAATTTGCAAAATTTTATAACCGGAAAAAATAAAAAACCCAGAGGGGATAAAATACCACCAAAAGAAAGCTCTATTTGTGTGAAAAAAGGACAAACATTTCATATGGGTACAATGTTACATGACTGAGTAATTGTCATTCAAAATATGAGATCACTGAAAGCTGAAAATTGGCCTGGGCAGGAAGGGGGTATAAGTGCCCGGTGGGCAAGTGGTTAACGTAAAAGTTTACTAGTATTGTGCATTATATATAAAATTATTATATCCATGAAAAAAAGTCTCAGCTTTCAGTATTACTTTAATATAAAAGTCCCCCCTCCCCCCTCTAACCTCCATATATCTTCATGTGTGACTCCCGGTAAAATCCCCATATATCCTACTTCTGGGTATATTTATTATTATATATATTATATAAGACATATTACTTTCACTATTTCACAGTATAAATGAATCCCTTATAGTAGTGATTATCTGCTGTTTTTGTACTATAAAGGACTATTTTTTAACCCCTGCTACTAAATGTCCTATGCTGGCCATACACGGATCCATTTTTGGACGAGAATATTCACACAAATATTTGTATGAAAATTATTTGTACGTTCGATGAATGGACGAGTGTAGTTCGGAAATTCCACTTGCTTTTAACATTCAATTTTAAAATGAATGTAACTTCTGAGCAAAAACCACATACACAATTTGAAAATTTGTTTGATGGAGAAAAGTTTTCTGTTCTGTTACTTCTAATTTTCTGAAAATGAAAACCAATTTGACCTCACTAATGGTTAGAAAATTGGATGAATGTTTTTTTGGAAAGATAAAATGAGTTTGTATACAGCCAGCATAAGTGACATCAGGTGCAGGGAGCTTGTACCCACCTACCTGTCTATGACAAGGGAGTCTGTCATCCATCATATTATATTACACTCCTGTCTGATCATCTGCAAAACAACGTTTTACCTCTTTTTTACATTTTAATAATGTTGATCTCTGATTCTGATATGTAGCAGATTCACCTTCTAATAATACATCTATCTGTCTGTTATTCTCAGAGTGGATTAAATATCCAACTATATATCTGGATATTTATATTTACCGCTGTATATAGATATTCAAGAATATTAACTAAATTATACACCAACCTTTTTTTGAGGTTTTTATCCAATTAGTTGATTAATCGAAACAATAATTGGCCAACAAATCAATTATGAAAATAATCATTAGTTGCCGCCCTACAGAGGACCCATTTACTAGTTACCTTGAGGGTGGAATTGTAAGATCCTCAGAGACAAAGCTGCCTGATGTGGGCGGAGTCCTGGTTTAGGGGAACCAATCTGCTCATGTCTAGTAATAATCTTTGTATTTCTATTTTAGTAGATGGACGGGAGATGAGGAAAACCTCAGAGGATTGTCTCACTTTGTCTCCAGACTGTAAAGTAGAAGATGAGGACATCACACAGTATAGTCCAGGAGAAAACCCGACTACCTCAAATGTCCATCCGGCACCACACAGTGTAGATGGACCATCGTATTCCTCTTATCCTGAGGAACCTCAGACTGTGAGGGACGGTGCTGCCCTTCCAACAGATAAGAGGTTTACCTGTACTGAGTGCGGGAAGTGTTTCCGTTTTAAATCTGATCTTAATGTGCATAAAAGATCTCACACAGGAGAAAAGCCGTATTCCTGTCCTGAATGTGCAAAATGTTTTTCAGACAAGTCCAATCTTTCCACACATCAGAGATCTCACACGGGGGAGAAGCCGTATTCCTGTCCTGAATGCGGGAAATGTTTTTCCGTCAAGTCCAATCTTTACACACATCAGAGATCTCACACAGGGGAGAAGCCGTATTCCTGTCCTGAGTGCGGGAAATGTTTTTCACAGAAGTCCAGTCTTTCCTCACATCAGAGCTCTCACACAGGGGAGAAGATGTATTCCTGTCCTGAGTGCGGGAAATGTTTTTCACAGAAGTCCAGTCTTTACACACATCAGAAATCTCACACGGGGGAGAAGCCGTATTCCTGTCCTGAGTGCGGGAAATGTTTTTCAGTGAAGTCCAGTCTTTACATACATCAGAGGTCTCACACAGGGGAGAAACCCTATTCTTGTCCTGAGTGCGGGAAATGTTTTTCATTGAAGCCCAATCTTTACATACATCAGAGATCTCACACGGGGGAGAAGCCACTTTCCTGTCCTGAGTGCGGGAAATGTTTTTCAGTGAAGTCTAATCTTTACACACATCAGAGATCTCACACGGGGGAGAAGCCGTATTCCTGTACTGAGTGCGGGAAATGTTTTTCAGTGAAGTCCCATCTTTACACACATCAGAAATCTCACACCGGGGAGAAGCCGTATTCCTGTCCGGAGTGTGGGAAATGTTTTTCAATGAAGTCCAATCTTTACAAACATCAGAGATCTCACACAGGGGAGAAGCCGTATTCCTGTCCTGAGTGTGGGAAACGTTTTTCACGGAAGTCCCATCTTTACACACATCAGAGATCTCACACGGGGGAGAAGCCATATTCCTGTCCTGAGTGCAGGAAATGTTTTTCACAGAAGTCCCATCTTTACAGACATCAGAGATCTCACACGGGGAAGAAGCCACTTTCCTGTCCTGAGTGAGGGAATTGTTCCTCACTGAAGTCCTGTCTTCCTGTACATCAGGGATCCCACACAACCCTCGAGGTGTATTAGTGCCTTGAGTGTGGGAAATCTCTTCTATATGAATGTTGCTGGACATCACAGCTCTCTGTAAGAAACAGTTCCAGGGGTGTGGACATTTTTTTAAAAAAAACACTTGTCCGAGGGACTGAATTGGGTCCCAATCTCCTTGTCCCTCATCTACCAGAGAGCTCAGCAGTGGTGTGGGAGTTCATTGAAAACTACAAGCCGACATCGGCAAAGGACAGAACTCTGTCTTTTTCATAAAGTGACAGCCGGTACAGGGAACTTCTCCCCACACTGCTGTCACACAGAGGACTCAGATCACTGAGCCGCAACAGGAACATGTAACATCTTCCCGAAGGTGAACGTTTCCTTTAACCCTTTCACTGCCAGAGCTGGTTTTGCTTTTTTTTTTCCCACATGTTTAACCATTTCAATACCGGACACTTTCACCCCCTTCCTGCTCAGGCCAATTTTCATCTTTCAGCGCTCTCACTCAATTTGACAATTGTGCGTTCATGTAATACTGTATTCATAAGACATTTTTAGCTTTTTTTCCCAAAAATAAAGCTTTTGTTTGGTGGTATTTGATCATCACTGGGGTTTTTATTTTTTGTGCTACAAATAAAGAAAGACAAATAAAAAATAAAAAAAAAAGTTTTTCTTTTTTTCTGTTATAAAATATAGTCATTTTATAAATAAGTAAGTTTTCTCCTTCACTAATGGGAACTGATGAGGCAACACTAATATGCAGCACTGATAGATGGACACTGATGAGAAGGTACTGACAAGCATCCCTGATGGGCACTGGTTGGCATCACTGGCGATCATCGCTGATGGGCCTGTACTGATAATCAATGCTGAATATCAGTGCAGATCCCCCCTGTCAGGAGATCCGCTGATCGGCTCTCCTCTACTCGCGCCTTGTCAGCATGAATAAAGAAAAGCCGGCACTTCTTAGTTACGATGTGATGAGCTTTGATTGGATACAGCTGATCACATGGTAAAGAGTCAACGTCATAGGCTCTTTACTGAGATTGGAGATGTGTGTCAGAGCGACTCACCACACCACAGATCGCTGTGCGCCCGTGCGACTTATTCTTCTGGATGTCATATGACGTCCACTCAGGATAATGGAACCCCCACCTGGCCGTCATTCTGCTATAGACCGGGAGTTAAAAAATTATTTTATGCCTAAAGATTATAGAGAACCCCCAAAACCTGATTTTCTGAAAGCAGACACCCTAGAGAATAAAATAGTGGTAGTTCCAATTTTTTATGTCACACGATATTACCACAAAAGTCTAGGAAATGTAAAGTTTCAGTCAAAAACACAATGAAGTTAATTTTGGGGGGCACAAAAACACAATAAATTACCCAATTTTTTGGTAAAATATAAAAGCAGAGGTTGCACCAAGTAAATAGATACCCAACATATCAAACCTTAAATTTGTGTGCGCCTGTGAAATGGTGACAATCTTCAGTACCCTATAATTTCTATAGGAAACGCTTTAAAAGCCCCCTGTAGGTCATCAGTTTAGTGTTACGGAGGAGGTCTGGTGATAGAATTATTGCTCTCATTCTGGTGTGTGCAGCGATATGTAACCAACCAATCAACGTTTTCTGGTGTAGGCATCCCAATGTGTGAG
Organism: Lithobates septentrionalis; assembly: GCA_037952835.1. Classification (NCBI taxonomy): domain Eukaryota; kingdom Metazoa; phylum Chordata; class Amphibia; order Anura; family Ranidae; genus Lithobates; species Lithobates septentrionalis. The sequence goes on along the minus strand of JBBDGP010003724.1, from coordinate 605,589 downwards.
TTTCTGCTTGTACATGTGTATATGTGGGGGGCGGGTCTCAGATTTTTTTTTTTGGAAGGGGTTATGTGCCTGAGTTTAAATTAGATTTTGTACAATCAAAATATATATGTTTTTCATCACATAGAGCAGCCTTTTTCAACCAGGGTGCCTTGAGGTTTCTTCAGGGGCGCCTTGGCAAAATACCGAACAATCGCCCCAAAATTGTACACAAGCCGGAGGGGGGATGAAGCCTTTTAGTTATACAAAGCCTCAGGTTTTCATTGTACACCATTACAACCTTCTAGCTGCCAACCGAGTCCTAATGACCAATGACATCATGAGCTGATAAGGAGGATGTCAGTTGTCTGAATATCATCCTTGTGAGACTCTCCCCCGCCTCTCTCTATCAGCTTTGGGGTCTCATTAGCTGAGTGATGGAGAAAAACCGAGGGAGAAAAGAAACATTGGAATACTAGTCAGTACCAGTTTGCAAAAGTGTATTTGCTTTGGAAGAATAATTGACTTATAATGTTGAGTGTCCTACACGTGTCGATGTTGTTGCATTATGTAGAATTATTAGAATAGCTTTTACATTTTAGATTGGGGCACCTCAAGACTGTCCATCATTTTGGAGGGTGCCTCAAGACTGTCCATAATTTTGGAGGGTGCCTTGACTTAATAAAGTTTGAGAAGCAGTGGCTCTTCCATCTGAATGTCCCATTCCTTTGTCTACTTCTTTCAAATATTTAGGGATTGTGGCACAGCTCCTTATTTCACGGTTTCTGGAGACTAATCTGTCTCCAATTATTGGGCCTTTAGAGAGAAGGTACAGAAATGGCAGAATTTGCTGATCACATTGATGGGACGAATAAATTTGTTTAAGATGATTTTTCTCCCTAAATTTCTCTATATCCTCTCGAACTCCCCAGTCTTTGTGACACTACAGATTTTCAGAACCATTGACTCCATTATTATGGGATTTCTGTGGGGTTCACGAGCCCCCAGAGTCTCTCTAGCAGTTTTAAAATTACCAGTTACAATGGGGGTTGGCCCTTCCGGACTTGCGCTCCTATTTGTTTGCATCACAATTGTCCTTTCTACACTGGCGACTTTTTCCCCAGACACCCAATGCCACTACTTTAGTGGAAGCAGCGGTTGCCACCTCGCAAGAAACCCTACTAAATATGGTCTACGGGAAAGGGATCCCGGGGAGGAAGGTGGGGTCTGTCATGGCGCTTCCTGGTAAAATATTCCATCTCTGTTCCCAACGGAGGAAGGATGGGCCCTTATAGCTATCCCCAAAAAACCCTATGTGGTGTAATAAATCCTTGGAAGAGTTTTCGTAATTAATAGACGGACAGATATGGGCAAAGTATGGTATAAAATATTTACATTATATATGTCAGGATAACGGATTGTCCACTTTTACACAATTGAGGGAACGATTTGGAATATCCAGGACGTGGCATTTCCGCTATGCTCAGCTGCGTCATGCAGCGGAGGCTCAGTTTGGGAACGGTGAGCATCAAATACAGAATACGGAGCTGGAGAAGGTTCTAATTGACCCTGATCCAACTAAACAAATTTCTAGATATTATAGGGAAGTGGGTCCTGGGACCCTGGGGTTTTTATCCAAGGCCAGGGCTCGGTGGGTGACTATTGTGCCGGAGTTGTCTGAGGAGATATGGCAGGAAGCTCTCAATACTTATCTTTTATCTGTCATCTCTTCCACGGACAAGATGTTTCAACTTTGATACCTTCACCAGATGTACTTTAAGCCAACTAGACTATACCGAATGTGTAGGAGGGACTCTGCAGTCTGTCATAAATGTATTGGGGGTGGAAGGGACCTTCATCCATATGGTAAAGGAATGCCCTAGAATAAGACCGTTATGGTCTCAAGTGACTGAATTTATTTCTGATAACTTTGGACTACCTAATATATGTTCTCCCTTACGTTGCCTCCTGGGGGTCTTTGACCAGGAGGAGATGAATGTATACACTAAACTGTTCCTTAGGATCTTATACTTTGGAGTAAGTAAACGTATAGCCTGGCGCTGGATCTATGGAGAGCAGCTGACAGTAGGGATGTGGGTAAAAGTAGTAAATGCGGATGTACTTTTATATAGGATGATGTATGAGGCCAGGGGTGCCCCCAAGAAATTTAGGAAGGTATGGTTTAGATGGGTGGACTCCAAGAACACACAGGAGGAAGAAGGGACCTTGAGTTGTGGATGTACCTAAGGCGCCTTTCACACTGAGGCACTTCTAAACTGCCAGTAAAACACTGAGAGCTTTTGAAGAGTTTTTCAGGCGATTTTGAAGAGCTTTCCATTCATTTCAATGGAGAGGGGCGTTTCTTCACTGTCCTGCCAGCGCACTGCCCCAGTGTGAAAGCATTCATTGATTTTAATGGAAATAGGTTTTCGTGAGCTTTTCAGGTGCTTTTTTTAGCGTGAAAGTGCCTGAAAAGCGCCTCAGTGTGAAAGGGGTCTAAGAGCGTAATCCCAATGGCAGAGTTCAGCCAGAGCTTTACCCCATTGCCATGGTTTTCTAAAATAAACATTGAAATCCCTGGGGGGGGGTTTGGGCTCTGCCCATCACTGAATAGGGAGGATTGGTTACTTCTTTCTCCTAAGGGGCAAGTTGGAGGGGGTTTGGTTGAACTGATGGTTTTCTACTGTTATAAAAAAAGAGCAACTATACAGAGGTGCGGGATAGGGTTGGAGATTCAGGACAGTATGGTTATGGACTGCTGATAGTTACACTAATGTCTGGATCACTGTGGAATGCATTGCTGCATATACTTGATGTAATACCTACCCGATGTCTTATATGTTTAATTTTTGATATGCTAAATAAAAACTTTTTGAAAAAAAAAGTTGAGAAACTTTGACATAGAGGACAAAAAGTCCCCTATGTGATGATTTTTTGGTGACAGGTTCTCTTCAATGAGAAATCCAGGATCTAAAAGACCCCCAATGTCTCCCCTGTGCTCCACTGAATGTAATGCAATACAGATCACACTGCATTATATTCTTTCCCGGTCCTGATAACCGAGGAAACTGTCACCAGGGACCCGGAAGTGATGTCATACATGTCACTTCCGGGTCAGGAACAAGAAGGGGAGGAGAGCAGATGTGTGTCCTCTCTCCTCCCTCCCCTCTACCCGACATCACCCGCTATGCTGGTCCCGGGTTTCAGATGGGCAAGAGGAGCCTGGGATACATAGTGGATGTGTGCCGGGGGTCACTTTACCAGGGGTGAGTGGAAACATTCGCTCAGCCACCCAAATGATTCCATTTGGCAAGTAAACCTGCTCCTTGCTCGCCCACAGCAGGGCAAAATGTTAAAAAAAACCTACCTGTCCGGCCCTCAGCACTGCATGTCCCGGGTGTCAGGCGATAGAAATTGTACATCCCTGAGTTCATAAGGAGATCAGAGCTGTTACAGTTTATACTGTAATGTTAGTTTATGTTGTTGCCATCTAGTGGTCAGAGATGGTTATTACTTTGCCAGAACTTGACAGGAAGTAGGATTCTCCTCATAGTAAAAGGCAGTAACCTTTAACCTGGAACTGTATTTCCTTCATTTCATTACTGCTCCTGGATCTAACAGACTGCATGCAGAAGAGCTCTTAAACTATTCCTGGACTAATGATGGAATTGTCTGTGAGTACTCTCACTGATAGAGTGAGGCTGCTGTATAATGTTTAATGTACTGACACATATGTTTTGTTTATGCTTATGCTGTAGTTTTACAAAGTTATTCGGGATAAAGAATACATACAGATCTGATGTCTCACGTTTCTTGACTTCTGAATTATTGTTAAGCTGTCTGACTAGTGTTATACAACAGTTCAATAACGCGAAGCAGAACAGTAAAAAGACACCCACTTGGCAGTCTGGAATGAACTGAGATGCCATTACTGCAGCATGAGTCTCAGATCAGGAACAAAGTACCAGGCTGATGACACGCTACCGCCGACACAGCAAGGCAGGGAGAACATTCCCAGTGCCCAGCAAGATGATGCACATTCGCATGTGTCCAGATCTTCATGGGCTAGCAAGATGTCCTCAGCAGTTAAAGCTTGCGCCAAGGCAGAAGCTGCCCGCATCCAGCTACAGTACTCAGAAAAAGAAGCCATGATGATGCAGGAGTTAGCAGCAAAGAAAGCTGCCATAGCACAAGAAGAAGCAAAGAAAGCTGCCATCGCACAAGAAGAAGCAGAATTAGAATCAAAATTGCTCATCCTGCAGCGACAGACTGCTGCTGCAGCTGCTGAAGCAGAGGCCGCTGCCTACATGGAAACAAGTCGTTCTGGAAGTGAAAAATCATATAAAGACTCAGAGGTTCCAGGAAAACCTCTATTCTCTGCAGATCGTACAAGTGAGTACATCCACAACCTTACTACTGCGCATGCAAAGGAACAGTCTCTTAAACCTGAAGCAAAACAAGTGTTCCCATCACCTCAACCTATAGATTACATGTGTGAACAACAATGTGCAGTGGATGTCACCAAATATCTCATCCGCAAAGAAATGGTAAGCTCAGGCTTTCTCCAATTTGATGACTGTCCTGAAAACTATTGGGCATGGAAATCTTCCTTTCTTAATGCCACTAAAGGTCTGAACTTTTCACCAGCAGAAATGCTTAATTTAATGATAAAATGGCTTGATACCGAGTCAGCAGAGCATGCTAAGAGGATGAGAAGCCTGTTCAACCCTGCAGCAGGACTCAACATGACCTGGAAAAGACTAGAAGAAACGTATGGATCCCCAGAGGTAATAGAAGGAGCACTGCTGAAAAAACTTGAAGTCTTTCCCAAGGTGGGCTACAGAGACAACGTGCGGCTACAAGAACTAAGTGATCTTCTACTCGAGATAGAATACGCCAAAGAGGATGGCTACTTGCCAGGACTTTCATACCTAGATACAGCTAGAGACACTAATCCCATAATAGAGAAACTACCCTCAAATCTACAAGACAAGTGGATGTCTGTGGGAGGTAAATTCAAAGAAGATTATGGAGTCGCTTCCCCCCCTTTCTCTGTGTTTTCAAAGTTTGTCCGTCAGCAAGTGAAAATCCAAAGTGATCCCAGTTTCGCCTTCACCACCAGCGGCAATCAATCACATAGACCTTAGAAACCTCACAGACCTCATGGTAAGACCTCTGTATCCACACACAAAACAGCTGTACCTTCAGAAGTCACAGACTATCAAAGCACCCACAAGGTACACACCATAGAAAACCCTGATAGACATTGCCCAATACACAAAAAACCACATCCACTAAAGAAATGCAAAGGCTTCAGAAGCAAACCTATTGCAGAGCGGATGTCCTTCCTTAAACAAAATGGCATCTGTTTCAAGTGTTGCGGATCTACTTATCACGTTGCTAAGGACTGCAAAATACCAGTAGAATGTACAGAATGTGGCAGTGAGAGACATATTGCAGCTTTGCACCCAGGCCCTGCTCCTGCCCCACTAGACACTGTAGAACCCAGGAAAGATCAGGGCAGGGAGCAAAAAGAGATCCCACTCTCCTCAGTAATGTCTAATTGCACTGAAGTATGTGGACAAGGCAAGAGTGCACGTTCATGCTCTAAAATCTGTTTAGTGACTGTGTATCCCACTGGCAAGTGAGAAAGGGCAGTGAAAATGTATGCAGTGCTAGATGAACAGAGCAATAGATCCCTTGCAAAGTCAGACTTCTTTGATATCTTTAATCTTAAGGCAAGTGCAGTTCCATACACTCTAAGGACATGTGCGGGGACAATTGAAACCACAGGGAGAAGAGCTTCATAACAACAGCATTATAGGGAGGGGGGTGCCCTCTACTGCAATACCATTCCATTTCCACTAAAATGGCAATCAACCACCATAAAGTGGGACCATTATCTTCTAATGCAAATCCATTCTGTGTCTACTAGATGGAAAACAGCAGCATTATCGGAAGTTGATGCCCTCTGCTTCAACACCATTCAATGGAGGCAAGTTGAAGTTCTGACTTTACCACTGAATCCTTCAATAAGAAAGTGCAGTTCCCACTTCCTACCCTAATAGAGTGTGGCATGATACCTGACGACAAAACTGAGATTCCCTCTCCAGAAGTAGCCCATCAGCACCCTCACCTCCGCTCAATTACTCACCTTATCCCAGCTGTTGAGCCAGATGTTTCTATCCTTCTACTTTTTGGGAGAGACATCCTTCAGGTACACAAGGTGCGCCAGCAAATCAATGGACCTTATAATGCCCCCTATGCACAGAGACTGGACCTGGGGTGGGTCATTGTAGGAGAAGTTTGCCTGGGGACAGTGCACCAGCCTGACAATATTAGCACTTTGAAGACATCTGTGTTAACAAATGGACGCACATCCCTTCTCAGTCCCTGTCACAACAGCTTCATTGTCAAGGAAAGCTTTGGCAGGCCAACACAACACTGACTCCTCTACTCTATATGGTAAAGAAGTCAATTCCAACATTGAGACAGACAATCTAGGGATTAAAGTGTTCCAGAAAACTAAAGATGATGATAAACAGGCCTTCTCTATAGATGATCAGACTTTCTTGCAGATTATGGATAGAGAGACTTACCAAGATGACAATCACAGTTGGGTGGCCCCTCTCCCTTTTCGCATACCCAGACGTTGCTTTGGCTAGTAACAGGGAACAAGCCATGAAGCGTTTGCATTCACTCAGCAAAACTTTGCAGAGGAAGCCAGAAGTGAAAAGAGAATTCACTGAATTTATTAAAGGGATGCTAGACAATGATCACGCTGAAGTTGCAGGACCACTTGAAACAGACAGGGAACACTGGTATCTACCAATGTTCGGTGTTTACCATCCACACAAGCTTGACCAAATCAGAATAGTGTTTGATTCCAGCGCAGAGTATAAAGGAGTCTCTTTAAATGACGTACTGTTGAGTGGCCCTGACCTAAACAATACTTTGCTAGGTGTCCTCATGCGCTTCAGAAAAGAGCCCGTTGCTTTCACAGCAGATGTGCGCCAAATGTTTTATTGCTTTCTCGTCAGAGAAGACCACAGAGACTTTTTACGTCTTCTCTGGTACAAAGACAATGACCTAGACAAAGAAATTGTCGAGTACAGAATGAAAGTGCACGTATTTGGTAATAGCCCCTCTACTGCATGCAAAAGGCTGCCCAGAAAAATGCAGAGTGCTATGGACAAGAAGCCAAACACTTTGTATTAAGGCATTTTTATGTAGATGATGGACTCGCTTCTGCTAGCACACCCGAAGAGGCAATTTCCATCCTCAGTAAAGCAAAGCAAATGCTGGCAGAATCCAACCTGCGTCTTCATAAAATCGCTTCCAACAGCCTAAAAGTAATGGAAGCCTTCCCTGTAGCAGACAGAGCTAAGGACCTTAAAGATCTTTGCCTAGGTACAGATACCCTTCCCCTGCAGAAAAGCCTAGGCCTAAGTTGGGATCTAGAAACAGATAGTTTTGTCTTCAGAGTTTCCTCAAGGGAAAAGCCTTTTACACGTAGAGGCATTCTATCTACCGTAAGTAGCCTCTATGATCCCCTAGGGTTTGTATCACCTGTGAAAATAAAAGGCAAGGTCTTAGTTCGAGAACTGTCATCTGGGAAAAGTGAATGGGATGCATTGCTTCCACAGGAGAGACTAAGCGAGTGGGTTCAATGGACAGAATCCTTGCAAGCGTTGGAGCACCTAAAGATAGACAGATGCTATGTGCCCGTATCTCTATCATCCGCTTGCAGGAAAGAACTGTGCATCTTCTCAGACGCATCCACCACAGCTATAGTTGCAGTAGCTTACTTGAAAGTAATTGATGCAGAAAATGTGTGTCATGTTGGATTTGTCATGGGAAAGTCTAAAATAAGCCCTAAACCAGCCCACACCATTCCTCGTTTAGAGTTGTGTGCTGCTGTACTTGCAGTCGAAATGTCTGAGCTAATCACAGATGAACTAGACACTGACTTTGATGCTGTGAAATTCTTCACTGATAGCAAGACTGTCCTAGGGTACATTTGCAGCACCACTAGGAGGTTCCATCTGTATGTCTCCAACAGAGTGAATAGAATCAGGCAATCTTCACACCCAGATCAGTGGTTCTATGTATCTACAGAGCAAAACCCTGCAGATTATGCCACTAGATCTACTCCAGCAACATGTCTTCAGAACTCTATATGGTTCTCAGGCCCATCCTTTTTGTACCAACCACACTGTGAGCAGATTGACACTTCTAATGTTTATCCACTCATAGAGCCCGAAGCTGACCCTGAAATCAGATCGGAAATTACGAGTTTCAGTACCAAAGCTTCTGAAGCCACACTTCACTCACATTGCTTTGATAGATTTTCTTGCTGGAAGATATTAGTTAAGACCCTAGCCAGACTCATCCACGTCGCTAAAACCTTCCGGAGCGAAACCAATAGCGATCAGGTCAGGAGGTGGGAAAGTTTCCATGAACAGGTCAATCTAGTAGAACTTGCCCAGGCAAAGTCTGTTATAATTTCTTCTGTTCAAAACAAATATTTCCAGAAGGAAATTGACTGCATCAAAAAACAAAAGACATTCCCAAAACAAAGCCGTCTTATAGTTCCTGTGTCCTCAGACCCACATACACCTATGGTCCTTACCCCAGCAATGTTGTTGACTCAAAAGGAGAACTCTTTGTCTGCTCCATCTGGGACCATAAGTACAACACAAGTTCATGCGAAACAATGGAAGCAAGTACAATGCTTGGCAGACACCTTTTGGAAAAGATGGAAGAGAGAGTATCTGTCAAATTTGCAACGCCGTACTCTTGTTCTTTGATTGGTTGATCAAAGAAGAGAGATGTCTCTTCAATTCTACAGGTATCATCCTTAGAATTGAAGGGGTAAATGGACTCTATGGTGAACATACCCTCGGGTAAAGAATTGAACGATTGTTCAATTAATTTCTCCTCAGATAAATATTCATCTGGTATGAGTCCAATCACTTGGTTGGTGACTCCAAGCGTATAATACCCGTCTCTACCGCAAGGCCGATAAGGGTGCCCTTGGTTAGGTTAAGGTCCTGATTGGAGAGGTTATGGACGTAGATGGATATTATCGACTGATGTGTATTGATCAAGGGTGCATGAGTAATTTTTTCCCTCCTCCTGTATCCTCTGGGACAGGAATACTAATGCATCTGACCCCTTCATTTTTTGTCCCTTCTTTACATTTATAGGGAGTAGGAAATTTTTTATGTCCCTGGGGATGATAATTTCTCAAGCTACCTAAATTTCAACAGCATAAGGCATCTGTTGCTGGAACTTCAGGGCTGAGGTCATATCCTGGTATCCCTCAGGGTCTCCCTTTAGTTGACTCCATAAGCAGTCGTTTATCAGGTCAATTTGGGTGGCAAAATGATGCAGTTGTTGCCAAGGTAAATTTAGGATTGGGGATTATCCAGCACTATGAACACGTGGGTGGTTGTCTTATTACCTATAGTGATATTTAAAAGGCATCTAGCAATTGAGTTATGGTCATCAGAGTCATCAAGGGCATCTGACATCCAATGTCACTGAGGAGTGGAGAAACTGATCATTTCCATGTCAGAAAGGTGGCTAACAAGGCCGTGGCTCACAAAGCTATGCTCTTGCTTTAGATCAATTGTGGCATATTTTGACCTATTAAGACCATTTATCCGAATAGGGATAAAGAGGTCGCTGCTAAACCTTTTTATTTCTGTCAGGAACTGGGCGTGATTTCCCCCTTTCTTAGTTTTATCTAGTTGGTGGAAGGATATGGTCAGTATGTTATCCTGGAGGGAGATCTCTTTTATTTTATCACGGGGAATTTTAAAAATATGGTCCTCGTCTCCTACTCCCAGGCCATGATTGTCAGGTTGGATAACCGTAACATCAGGAAACTGACTATTTCTGAAGTGGATTTCTAGGGATCCAGGCCTTTTCTCCACCAGGTGGCAGTGTCGCTGGGAATGGGGAGTTTTAAGTCTTTCACATTTAATCGGGGAATTGACCTGTGACCATATTACCTGATTCACACAGTCAACAATTGTGTTGAGCCTCTTAAGGAGATCCATTCCAATGATCATGTGATGGTGTGGGAGATTTGCAATAATAATAGGGTGCCTAATTTCCTTATTACCTAATTTGAGTTTAAGCCAGGCAGTACCCATGACTTGCAGTGGCTCTCCCCCCACCGCGATTAGTGAGCAATAAAAGCTCCTAAGTTTTGGTTTGTTGGGCATTGAATTTATTGCTTCATTAAATTGTTCCTGCCGCAGGATGGTGGCTTGGGATCCCGTATCAATTAAACCTGAAATGGGGTGATCACTGGCCTCATGTACCTTTACAGTAGTGAAATATCTTCCATCAGATTCAGCCAACAACATGAAATTAGCGTGGAGGATCTGTGGGCTTTCCAATAATTTAAAATTGGCATTTATTTCAATGCATGTTACAGCTTCTTTGCGCTTATGATTCCTGTGGGGCCTACTCGAGATGGAAGCACACGGAGTAGGAGGCATCCTGCCTGATTGGTCATTTACAGTGCCTTGCAAAAGTATTCCGCTCCCTTGAACTTTTCAACCTTTTGCCACATTTCAGGCTTCAAACATAAAGATATAAAATTTTAATTTTTTGTGAAGAATCACCAACAAGTGGGACACAATTGTGAAGTGGAACGAAATCTATTGGATATTTTAAACTTTTTTAGCAAATAAAAAACTGAAAAGTGGTGCGTGCAAAATTATTCGGCCCCTTTACTTTCAGTGCAGAAAACTCACTCCAGAAGTTCAGCGAGGATCTCTGAATGATCCAATGTTGTCCTAAATGACTGATGGTGATAAATAGAATCCACCTGTGTGTAATCAAGTCTCTGTATAAATGCACCTGCTCTGTGATAGTCTCAGGGTTCTGTTGAAAGCGCAGAGAGCATCATGAAGACCAAGGAACACACCAGGCAGGTCCGTAATACTGTTGTGGAGAAGTTTAAAGCCGGATTTGGATACAAAAAGATTTCCCAAGCTTTAAACATCCCAAGGAGCACTGTGCAAGCGATCATTTTGAAATGGAAGGAGTATCAGACCACTGCAAATCTACCAAGACCTGGCTGTCCCTCTAAACTTTCAGCTCAGACAAGGAGAAGACTGATCAGAGATGCAGCCAAGAGGCCCATGATCACTCTGGATGAACTGCAGAGAACTACAGCTGAGGTGGGAGAGTCTGTCCATAGGACAACAATCAGTCGTACACTGCACAAATCTGGCCTTTATGGAAGAGTGGCAAGAAGAAAGCCATTTCTCAAAGATATCCATAAAAAGTCTTGTCTAAAGTTTGCCACAAGCCACCTGGGAGACACACCAAACATGTGGAAGAAGGTGCTCTGGTCCGATGAAACCAAAATCAAACTTTTTGGCCACAATGCAAAACGATATGTTTGGCGTAAAAGCAACACAGCTCATCACACTCAACACACCATCCCCACTGTCAAACATGGTGGTGGCAGCATCATGGTTTGGGCCTGCTTTTCTTCAGCAGGGACAGGGAAGATGGTTAAAATTGAGGGGAAGATGGATGCAGCCAAATACAGGACCATTCTGGATGAAAACCTGTTGGAGTCTGCAAAAGACCTGAAACTGGGACGGAGATTTATCTTCCAACAAGACAATGATCCCAAACATACAGCAAAATCTACAAAGGAATGGTTCACAAATAAACGTATCCAGGTGTTAGAATGGCCAAGTCAAAGTCCAGACCTGAATCCAATCGAGAATCTGTGGAAAAAGCTGAAAACCGCTGTTCACAAACGCTCTCCATCCAACCTCACTGAGCTCGAGCTGTTTTGCAAGGAAGAATGGGCAAGAATTTCAGTCTCTCGATGTGCAAAACTGATAGAGACATACCCCAAGCGACTTGCAGCTGTAATCGCAGCAAAAGGTGGCTCTACAAAGTATTAACGCAAGGGGGCCGAATAATTTTGCACGCCCCACTTTTCATTTTTTTATTATTTAAAAAAGTTTCAACAATCCAGTAGATTTCGTTCCACTTCACAATTGTGTCCCACTTGTTGGTGATTCTTCACAAAAAATAAAAATTTTATATCTTTATGTTTGAAGCCTGAAATGTGGCAAAAGGTTGAAAAGTTCAAGGGGGCCGAATACTTTCGCAAGGCACTGTACAATGGCTCCCAGCAGCTCAGCTACATTAGAGGGGTTAGAAGGATACTGAAAAACAGGAGCCGAATTAACAATCCAACACTGATCCACCCTGTTCAGGGGCATGTCAGGGGTGTGGTGTGTGTCTCCTGTCATCGTACCCAGGGTTGTCCCTTGCTGGAGGACTGTCTGGGGTTCTAAGCATTCTGTGACCCTGGGTTGGTCACAGGAGTGGCCCCTAAAAAAGACGGGTTGGCAGATTGGCAGTTAATCAGATGTGTCATTTGTTCGCACATCCAATTAATCTGTGTCTCTACCTCTTCAATTCGCTAGCCCATGGCACTTTGGCGACCTGCCCTATGTCGCCTGACCCGGTTGCGTTCAAGACGGGACTGCAGAGATGCATCAGACTCATCACCACTCCTCTGGACTTAATGCTGCGGCCTTTCTCTCGTGGGTTCCTGTGGTTCCCTTTGATTTTGGGGAATTTGGGGAGCTACACCAACTCTGGAGTAATTGACGTGTTCCAGATTGGGAGGTGACCTGCGGTTATCGGGATTTTCATTAAAATTAGGGTCTCTTATGAAGTTGGGGTCTCTGTAATAACCAGGGTGCCCTTGGAAGTTGGGGTTTCTGTTAAAGTGGGGGTACCCCTGGAAGTTGGAGGTCTCTGTTAACCCCTTCAGCTCCGGAAGATTTTACCCCCTTCCTGACCAGAGCACTTTTTGCGATTCGGCACTGCGTCGCTTTAACTGACAATTGCGCGGTCGTGTGACGTGGCTCTCAAACAAAATTGACGTCCTTTTTTTCCCACAAATAGAGCTTTCTTTTGGTGGTATTTGATCACCTCTGCGATTTTTATATTTTTTGCGCTATAAACAAAATAAGAGCGACAATTTTGAAAAAAACGCATTATTTTTTACATTTTGCTATAATAAATATCCCCCAAAAATATATAAAAAAACATTTGTTTCCCTCAGTTTAGGCCGATCGTATTCTTCTACATTTTTTTGGTAAAAAAAAAAATCGCAATAAGCGTTTATTGATTGGTTTGCGCAAAAGTTATAGCGTTTACAAAATAGGGGATAGTTTTATGGCATTTTTATTTATAATTTTTTTTTTACTAGTAATGGCGGCGATCAGAGATTTTTATTGTGACTGCGACGTTATGGCGGACATTTTTGAAACATTTTTGGGACCATTGTCATTTATACAGCGATCGGTGCGATTAAAAATGCACTGATTACTGTGTAAATGACACTGGCAGTGAAGGGGTTAACCACTAGGGGCGGGGAGGTCTTAAGTGTGTCCTAGGGGAGTGATTCTAACTGTAGGGGGGATGGGCTGTGATCAGTGACACTTGTCACTAGGCAGAACGGGGAGATGCTGTTTACATCAGCATCTCCCCGTTCGTCCTCTCCGTGAGGGGACGCAGGTATCCCCGTGGCGATTGAGTCCGCGGGACCCGCGACCCGACTCACGGAGCTCCCAGCCGGCGTGCACGCGCGCCGCCAGTGGCGCGCACGCAATGGCACGGCGGGGAATTCAAATGGACGTACCTGTAAGTCCATTTGCCAGCCGTGCCATTCTGCCAACGTACATCGGCGCCGGTCGGGAAGTGGTTAAAGCGTGGGTACCCTTGAAACTTGGGGTCTCTGTTAAAATTAGGGTTTCTGTTAACGTTAGGGTACCTATTAGAATTGGGATCTCGATTCAAATTTGAATGTTGGTTGTTCTGGGACCCCTGCAGATATCCCCTCTGGCTAGTTCTGTGCCTGGGGCCCCTTTCACCCTCAGTACCGTAACCTGGCAACCTCTGTCTGTCCTCCATCATCTGCTGTGGCTGAGCAAAACTCCAGGAGGTCCCATGGGTTTCCCATCTCCTCTCTGTAGACCAAGAGGTTGGGGGGTAACAGTACTGGCTGCTACGGTTTTAGGGTTGGCTTCTCTTTTCACCCCACCTTCACTAGACTGCTGGATTGAGTACAGGTGATCACTCTCTCTGACTAACCAATCCAGGGAACGTCCTTTCTTAAAATCCCTTGCCAGTCCTAATTTTATATAAGCAGGTAGTGCTTCATAAAATAGAGTCTTGAATTTTGGCTGGTCCTGATTGGGGTCCTTTTCAGCCAGAAAGTATGCGCTTCTCAATATGGCCAGAAATTCTGTAGGCCGCAGCTTTGGCAGCGGTGACAGTTTTGTAGGGCCCAAACTCTATTTGACACCTATGTTTAATCTCCCTTCATGACTGACTATATAGGGCCTGTAATGAATAAAAGAATTGTCTGTACTTTTCTTCAAATATCCATGGCAGTAACTCAATTTTGGTACGATCGTCCTGAATGTCTAAGATTTTTAAGGTACGTTCGTAGGTTTCTAGATGGTCAGTGATGGTTGGGGATCCCTTCCTGGAAAAAACGGGAACAGTTTCTTTTAAGAATTTTATCATTTTGGGGGTGTCATACCTTTTAACTAGGGTCCTAGGCTTCCTTTTCTGCCTATATGAAGCTCTTTCTACTTCCTCCTCTGTACACTTTGGGGAGTATCTTTGCAGCTTAGGGGGTGACCTGACCCTTTCTCATCGTGACTTACCTGTGTCCCCTGGAAATATGAATCTTTCCATTTCCCGTTCCTCTAAGTGACTTTAGCTCATGGAGTCATAGTCTAACTGGCACGTTAGTTTTTCTATCCGCCCCTCCATTGCTCTCTGCTCGGATTTGAGTCTCTCAATTTCTGCTTCACTCTCTATCCCCAGCAGCAGAGTTTGCTTCAATGGGGCCTTTTCTCTCTCGTTTGCAATATTCTATTTCTTGTTTACATTTTTGATATTTCTCTTGCAGTTATTTAAGAAGGTGATGAGATTCTTCATATAAGGCCTGAGCATTTTGGATCTGGCCCACTAACTCTTCCTGATCTTCTCTAGATTGTCTGAGTCTACTCTCAGCCTGTTGGATCTCGATTGACAGGGATTCTATCTTTTCTGTTTTATTATTTAAGGTGGTGTGGGTTTCCAGCAATTCTCTCTTTATGGCTGGCATCTGTTTGGCAACTTCATTACACAAAAACCACAAGATCGGCCAAGACTCCATGATGAGCCGGTCTCGATTTTTTTTGTCTTTTGCGCTAGCAAAAGCCATAATCATATGGTAAACCCAACCATCTTCAATAAAAAAATTATCACTTAACCTCTGGGCCTGTTATTTCTCCTCTTTGATAAATTTCTCTAAATTGCCTCCTAGGTCTAATTTTTTACGAATATATTCAGTCACACCATAGTCAAGGACCCCACTTAAGTTTTCCTGAGGCCCAGTAACATTTTTTTAGGTTTGAGGTAGCTACAGCTGGGGCGATATTAACATCCCAGCTGTTTCTAGATGAATTTGATTCATTATCACTACCCGCCATGTTATTATAACAGATATCTTTCACAATGTATCTGCAACTACAATCACCAGTATGTTCTGTAATGTGGTAAGATTCCCTCTTACAAAATATCTCAGCAGTGTTTGCCAATTTTATGTTGTGAGTGTGGTATGGAATCTTAATAATACATATGGGGAATTCAAATTAAGATCTCAGTGTTTTTTTTTTTTTCAGTGCCTCCAAACTTACGGTAAAATTGTGAATCTTGTTCCGATAGTCAGTACATACCACAATACTTTCCTGAGTTCGTTAATCTATGGGGAATTCTTACCAATGTATAAATATCACCCAATAAAATTAATAAGTAAATAATTTGACTTTATTAATTTACAAGTATAGTTACACAATTTCATACAGAACCAGGATTTCTGGTGATTAATATCTCACACATTATCAAAAACATCAACACGGCAATAAAACTATTTTTATTAATATATTACAAATAACTCAGGGGAGCCCAAATGGCTCTGTTAGAAAAATATTTGCGATAATCGCGCCTTACGTTCAAAAACATAATATCCCAGTCGCTCCGGGAAACAGTCCTCTGAATTTCTACGGCCGGAAGAAATCCAAAGTATGTCTCACGGAGTCAACAGATAGATATTGTCAATTTGAAAGAAATATTAATTCAACAGAGCTACTAAATTGAATGGGGCGACAAATACTTTCCCTGGGACCACAGTAATTTAAATTGTTGTAATACAGGTCTATATCTGAATTCCCCCAAACACTGCTTCAATACACACAGCCTAGACAATCAATATGGGAAAATGATTAAATATAAAAGGTTACCACATAAGCTGTAAAATACAATGCCTACAATTTTGAGAGGAAAAGATAAATTAATATTTGTATGGTCTGTATCTTACCACAGTTTAAAAGGGGAAGATATCCGGCAAATTATAAGTACTTTGAGTAGTTCCAGTAACAAGGTCCAGCAAGATGGGGAGTGGTCAATTATCAGCAGGCTTCTTGATCATCTAGGGGGTGTATCCAGCGTGTGATCATCTAGGGGGTGTATCCAGCGTGTGGGTCTGTCATCCTCTCATACTTTATACCCTCTGGGACAATTAGCTCATAAAATTATAATAAGCTCAGCCCAGAAGGTTTGGCTTATTCTCCATTGGTTGGGAAACTCTGATTTACCTGGTGAGCTCAGGTAATATCATCTTCAACCACTAGGTGTGTCTGAGGGCAGAAAATGTGTTCTAAATTATTTATTAAAATATATGTTCTCTTTCTTACTGGGTATCTATATTATTCAGGGACTCCGCCAACTGGTACAATATACAATACACTCAGTATAAATTTGATTAATCAATATCACACAAAATGGATGTCTATATGGATAAATGCATAACTCCTGCATATCCTATGAAGACCTATTTATCTTGGGACAACCCATGCTATATGGGTATTTGTATGTAGATGTGGTCACGATTTCTGTGTCTTTATAACAATGATGGGTATCTTAACACAATTCTTAATTTGTTCCATATCAAAATATTATATTTCTACCTTATGACAGATTACTCATTGGGTCAGTGGATGCTAAAATCATAGTAGTATATATGACCTGGAATCTAATATAGGATTTGAATTACTTATAATCACATATATTTAAAATACCACATGTATACAGGATTTAAATGCTTTCCTAAAGCATTTGACATGAACCTTGGACAGGCTCAATGAAGTTTTAAATAAGGGTTTAGCTGTACAAACAATTCCTCCTTTTAGGTATTTTTAGACACATATTCATTATAGACTGTTCAGATACTTGTGACTGTTGTCGTTCTGGTGTATCATTAACCTCGCATCTCAGTCATTGTCTCAGGGAAAGCTGAGTCAACATTGGGTTCTTACTAGGGAGGCGATCTCCCCTTTGAAACAATGGGGTTATTTACCCTAGCTTTTCCTTTAATCAAAGTCTTTTTTTTTTTGGATCTTAAAACACAAATTTTTTTTTGGGGGGGGGGGGGACGCACCACCAGAAAAGTAGTAGCAACTGCACTGTTTTGTGTACTGTGTACACCACCAGAAAAGTAGTAGCAACTGTACTATGGCTGCACTGTATTGTGTACTGTGTATACCACCAGAAGTGTAGTAGAAACAGTACATCACGGAAAGCACTGTAGATATAGGCTACACTGGATGCATATAGATATATATATACACACACACACATATATACTAGACTGACTGTATATATATATCAAATACACTGCCACTAATTGAATAACGTGCCTGCTTAATGTAAATCACACTATCTCTCCGTCCACACCAACAACACTACACAGGGCTGCTGTGTAGGCAGCCTTATATAAGGTGGGGCATGGACTTAGTCCTTCTGAGCCATGATTGGCCAACCCTGCCTTTGGCCAATTATGGCTCTCTTAGCGGAGGGCACGGGGATTGGTCAGAGCATGCAGGTCAGGTGCATGCTTTGGCCAATCATCGAACACCAATGCACTGCGATCTTGCAGTGTATTATGGGGCGTTCCGCTGCATTAAAAATTGCCGCAAATGCCCCATAATGTTCGGTCTTCAGTGAACGGCCGAACACCCGATGTTTGAGTCGAACTTATGTTCAAGTCGAACTTGTGTTCGATCTGAACATCAAGCTCATCCCTAATGTC
Organism: Lithobates septentrionalis; assembly: GCA_037952835.1. NCBI lineage: Eukaryota > Metazoa > Chordata > Amphibia > Anura > Ranidae > Lithobates > Lithobates septentrionalis. The sequence goes on along the minus strand of JBBDGP010003724.1, from coordinate 587,408 downwards.
CAGGCACAATTTGGATATAGCTACCGATAGCGTATCCTTAATGTCAGCTGTGATGGTGCATAAGTCCCGGAGGCTGGGACACTGTGGTGGGTGATCGCTGTTCTCTCCCATCGCTGCCGTATTTCGTAAGAGCCGTATTCCAGTCAGTGGCGGTGCTGCTGCTTGTGACAGACTTTGGCGGGAAGCCACAATATTGCTTCTCTTGGTCCGGAATGTTCTGGCTCAATCACCCTGGTTGTTTGCGGGGAGAGCGAGAGCGGGTGGCGGAGGAGTTCCAGGATGCCGTGCCTATTCTCGTGTGATGATCTGTTATTAAGTGTGCCTCCTATGTAGCTCAAAAGAGCTCTGGATTCAAGCATCCATCTTCCAGCGAGGTTAGACCCCTCTTCCTGGCAATATTATAATTTCTCTTTGCTTGCTCTGTTGTTAGTGTTAGATAACACAAGTCCTTAGTTTCCATCTGACATTATTTTCCTGATGTCACAACATAATATATTATATTAGCCACTTCAGCCCCAGAAGGATTTACCCCCTTCCTGACCAGGCTCTTTTTTGCGATACGGCACTGCGTTGCTTTAACTGACAATTGCGTGGTCATGCGACGTTGTACCCAAACAAAATTGACGTCCTTTTTTCCCCACAAATAGAGCTTTCTTTTGGTGGTATACACAAGACTGTCAGGACCTGATTCCAGTAATTAGGCTCCACGTGATGCTGGCTACTGGGAAAATACATAACCTGTCCCTTAACTTTTATCAGTGCTTTAGTGTTCTGCCTGTGAGTCACTTGCCTGCTTGATCCTGCATCTGGTATCCTGTACCCTGTATCTGGTTTCCTGCATCCTGTTATCTCATCTTTGCTTCCCTTATTACCAGCCCCAGTCTCAGTCCTGGTCCTGCCCTTCTTATGTGAGCTTCCCTCCATTTCTACATAGTGTAGGTAGGTTGTTGGGTTGATCTTCACCTTCACATTTATATTTCACTTTTGCTTGGTTATGGTGTGTTGGTGTTGGATGGGTGTTGTATGCATTAATATATTTTATTTTATTCATACTCTGATTCCAGCTTCTTTAGGTGTCGCCCCCAGATCTGGTCATCCCTGCTGCTCCCTGAAATCCTGAACTCACAGACCCTGACTTTATCAGCGTGATTCCATAGACAAACAATACCAACTTTATGATAGGAGGTAAAGTCCCTCCTTAATGAGTATAAGTGTCACACAGAGTTCTTGCTAAATGAAGAAGAGACATGGAAGACCGCACAGTGGAAATGTCCAGTATTTTCAGCTAGCTCTTTGGTGGTGCACTTTAGGGGTTCTGACAAGCAGTGTCCTTTGTTAGGAGAGCATGTGCAAGTGCCCGCTCATCAATCCTGCATCAAGAAGGCCCAAGGGAGAGATGTCCTGGAACAGGCTTTTTCAGGTTGCCCGACTGGCTACCTGGTGACCGGAACCCCCCACGACACCTGCACAGATGCTCCTTGTGATGACCCGGGGTCCTCTCAGTTTGCAAGATGTCTGTGACCAACCAGGGAGCTATTGGCGGGGTAGTCACACCGACCCTGAAGTGCAACACCCCTCTCCTGTGTCCGGTTGTTTCTCTGGCCTCGTGGTCTCTCCCCTGCTCCCAGGCAGCCCCCGGGGGTCCTTTCTTCCTCTGCCTCTCCCCCTGCTGGGGTTTGTAGTCTGCCCCCAGGGAATTGCAATGGGGCCACTGGTGACCGGGACTACATGTCCCATAATCCTCTGTTGCTGTTGGCAATGACCAATCTGCATAGGATTAAAGCGGGGGGCAGTCTCGAGCTGCCCTGCTCTCTTGTATGTCAAGAGAAGGAGGGGAGAAATCCCCCTACAGTTGCTGATGGGCTTCGTCTCTCCTCAGAGCCTGCCTGTGTATCAGTGGCGCTGTCTGTGTCCAGCAGCACTGGCGGGATTACCAAGGGACAGGTAGGCACCCCCTACATTTGTATGGGACAGTATATCTTATGGCCATGATGATGTCACTCCTCTCTTTAGTATTCCTCAGATGGAGTCTCTGGTGGGGTTGCTGGAAGATGGCAAAGCTTATTTTCTTATAAAAAAGAGCCCATCCATATGGGTGAAAGAAAGGCTGCTCACCCCAATTATACAACAAAAGCAGAAAAAGAAGAGAGCTCCCATGGGCTTTTAGGCAGCAAAAACATACAAGATAAATGAATTGTGTATATAGAAAAATATTTTTATTCATACAAAATTGTATAAAGTTTCAAAAAAGTGCATCATAAAAAACATGAGCTCTGGTATGAGTACCCTCTATATTAACCGCTTGCTGACCGCCTCACGCAGATATACTGCGGCAGAATGGCATGTACAGGCAAACTAACGTACCTGTATATTGCCCTTTAAGAGGCGGCCTGCGGGCGCGCACGGCAAGCTCTGTGAGTCAGATCGCGGGTCCTGCGGACTCTATGTCCGCAGGGATACCCGCGATTGTCTCACGGAGAGGAAGAACGGGGAGATGCTAATGTAAACAAGCATCTCCCAGTTCTGCCTAGTGACACTGTCACTGATCTCTGCTCCCTGTGATCTGTTGCGGTGATCAGTGACGTGCCACGCGTAGCCACGCCCCCCCACGGTTAGAATCACTCTCCAGGACACACTTAACCCCTTAACTGCCCCCTAGTGGTTAACCCCTTCACTGCCAATGTCATTTACACAGGAATCAGTGCATTTGTATAGCACTGATTGCTGTATAAATGACAATGGTCCAAAAAAATGTGTCAAAAATGTCCGATGTGTCCGCCATATTGTCGCAGTCATGATAAAAATCGCTGGTCGCCGCCATTACTAGTAAAAAAAAAATATTATTAAAAATGCCAAAAAACTATCCCCTATTTTGTGAACGCTATAACTTTTGCGCAAACCAATCAATAAACGCTTATTGCGATTTTTTTTTACCAAAAATATGTAGAATACATATCGGCCTAAACTGAGGAAAAACATTTTTTTAAATATATTTTTTGGGGGATATTTATTATAGCAAAATGTAAAAAATAATGCATTTTTTTCAAAATTTTCGTTCTTTTTTTGTTTATAGCGCAAAAAATAAAAACCGCAGAGGTGATCAAATACCACCAAGAGAAAGCTCTATTTGTGGGGAAAAAAGGACGTCAATTTTGTTTGGGAGCCACGCCGCACGACTGCGCAATTGTCAGTTAAAGTGATGCAGTGCCGAATCGCAAAATGTGCTCTGGTCTTTGGCCAGCCAAATGGTCCGGGGCTTAAGTGGTTAAACAGGATGTCGTTGTGGCATGGATAAATAACATAATATACATGACATTTTCCAAACTTGATACACTGCTTTTTCTTCATTTCTGTTAAAATTTTTTGTAAATAAGTAAGTTTTCTCCTTCAATGATGGGCACTGATATGGCTGCACTCATGGGCATTGATAGGCACCGATGAGGTGGCACCAATGAGGTGGCAATGATGAGGCGGCATTGACGGGCACTGACAGGTGGCACTAGTATGCGGCACTGATGGGCACTCATAGGCGGCACTGATGGGCACTTGTAGGAGGCACTGATGGGTACTTATAGGTGGCACTGATAGGTGGCATGGATGGGCACTGATGGGCAATGATGGGTTGCACTGATGTCACTGATGGGTGGCATTGCTGGGCATCACTGAAGCCTGTAAGTACATACTGGTGCCAATCAGTGCCCATTTGTGGGCACTGATTGGGCATAATTTGCACAAGTGGATGGCCATGGGGTACATACCTGGCCATCCACATGTTGCCCCCTTCCCTGGTGGTCCTAGTGGCGTCCCTGGTGGTCCAGTGTGGTCATCTGAGGGGGGGCTGCGCTGATAAACAATCAGCGCAGACCCCCCCGGTCAGGAGAGCCGCCGATCGGCTCTCCTCTACTCACGTCTGTCAGACGCGAGTGAGGAAAAGCCGAGCAACGGCTCTTCCTATTGACATCGTGATCAGCCGTGATTGGACATGGCTGATCACGTGGTAAAGAGCCTCCGCCGAAGGCTCTTTGCCGAGATTGGTGGAGCGGTGTGTCAGACTGACACACCGCTTCACCGATCGCCGCGATGCGCGCCCCCACGGGCATGCGGCAGCTGTTATCCTGAAGGACATCATATGACGCCCAGTCAGGATAACTGAACCACCGCCTGGCCGTCATTTTGCGATAGGCCGGGCGGGAAATGGTTAATAAATTATATATATATATATATATACCGTATTTATCGGCGTATAACACCCCTTAAAATCAGGGGAAAATCGCGGGTGCGTGTTATACGCCGATCCCCTGCGATCCGGAGCTGTCAGATTTTCAAAATCGCCATTTTGAAAATGGCGCCGCCGGCGCCGAAATACACAGTGCCGGTCCTCGGCTCTTCTCGGCCACTTTCGTCTTCACTCGAGCGCCTCCCGAACCTAGCCGAGTGTACTCGGCTAGGTTCGGATAGCTCCGCTCGGGACTACGAGTGGAGCCGAAAGTAAACGAGAGCCGCCGAGGACCGGCTCTGTGTATTTCGGCGCCGGCGGCGCCATTTTCAAATTGCGGTCGGCGATTTTGAAAGACAGGATGGCAGGGGTCCGGGATCACAGGATGCAAGGCTGCATTGGGGAAGGCTGCACTGACAAGGCTGCACTGGGGAAGGCTGCACTGACAAGGCTGCACTGGGGAAGGCTGCACTGACAAGGCTGCACTGGGGAAGGCTGCACTGACAAGGCTGCACTGGGGAAGGCTGCACTGACATGGCTGCACTGACATGGCTGCACTGACAAGGCTGCACTGACAAGGCTGCACTGGGGAAGGCTGCACTGACAAAGCTGCACTGGGGAAGGCTGCACTGGGGAAGGCTGCACTGACAAGGCTGCACTGACATGGCTGCACTGGGGAAGGCTGCACTGACAAGGCTGCACTGGGGAAGGCTGCACTGACAAGGCTGCACTGACATGGCTGCACTGAGAAGGCTGCAATGATGGGCATTTAAATGTAAGTTTTTTTTCCTTCAACTTCCCTCCTAAAAGTTTTTTTTTCCTTAAAATTCCCTCCTAAATTGGGGTGCGTGTTATACGCCGGTGCGTGTTATACGCCGATAAATACGGTATATATCAATCAAACGGAACACACTGACACCGACGATGGGTCTTATTTTATATCAATGAACAAGAGATTACAGCACAGACATACAATAATGTCATTAAATCCTGCAAGGCTATTTAAAGCACCTGAACATATTAAGCAAAAATATGGGGATTTGGTCACATCATATGGCCATATAGTGCTAAGCCCACTACTGCATTAAAATACCCCATTATCAGTGGTTCCTACACTATTCATAGAATGGAAGAGGAGTGTATTTCCTGGATGATTGAGAAGTGGGATCTTCCATTCTATGAATAGTGTAGGACCCACTGATAATGGGGTATTGTGATGCAGTAGTGGGCTTAGCACTATATGGCCATATGATGTGACCAAATCCCCATATTTTTGCTTAATATGTTTCAGGTGCTTTAAATAGCCTTGCAGGATTTAATGACATTATTGTATGTGTGCGCTGTAATCTCTTGTTCTGTTTGTATGGTCTTATAGCGGCACCATCTTTACCACTTGCTGCCCGCCCACCGTCATATGACGGCGGGACGGTGCAGCTGTTATCCTGGGCCGCCGTGATATGACGTGACGGACTTCCAGGCCCCCCAGGGGGCGCGCGCGTGCCACGTCACTCAGGTCTCGGTGCGCGTGCCTCCGTCCTGTCAGATGGGAGGAGACAGATGGTGTGTTCCTTGTACAGAGGAACACAGAGCGGTCTCCTCCCCTTGTGAGTCCCCTCCCCCCACAGTTAGAATCACTCCTTAGGAACATAATTAACCCTACAGCGCCCCCTTCTGGTTAACCCCTTCATTGCCAGTCACATTTATACAGTAATCAATGCATTTTTATAGCACGGATCGCTGTATAAATGTGAATGGTCCCAAAAATGTGTGAAAAGTGCCCGATGTGTCCGCCGCAATATTGCAGTCACGATAAAAATCGCACATCGCCGTCATTACTAGTAAAAAAAAAAATAAGAATAAAAATGCTATAAATCTATCTCCTTATTTTGTAGACGCTATAACTTTTGCGCAAACCAATAAATATACGCTTATTGCGATATTTTTTACCAAAAATATGTAGAAGAATACTTATTGGCCTAAACTGAGGAAAAATTTTGTTTAAAAAAAAAATAAAAAAATTTGGATATTTATTATAGCAAAAAGTAAAAAATATTGTGTTTTTTTCAAACTTGTCACTCTTCTTTTGTTTATAGCGCAAGAAATAAAAACCGCAGGAGGTGATCAAATACCACTAAAAGAAAGCTCTATTAGTGGGGAAAAAATTATAAAAATTTTATTTGGGTCCAGTGTAGCATGACCACCCAATTGTTATTCAAAGTGCGACAGCGCTGAAAGCTGAAAATTGGCCTGGGCAGGAAGGGGGTGAAAATGCCCTGTATGGAAGTGGTTAATGTAATGCATTGTTAGGGTGTGCCCCCCAAGTCTTTGTTTGTCTATTTTAAATCACTACACCAAGGATGGAACTTATTTTATCTCACTGACACCAACAATGGTACTTATTTTATCTCACTGACACCAACAACGGGGATTATTTTATCTCACTGGCACCAACAATGGGGATTATTTTATCTCACTGACACCAACAATGGGGATTATTTTATCTCACTGACACCAACAATGGGTCTTATTTTCCTACTGACACCAATGATGGAAATGATTTTATCTCACTGAAACCAATGGCAGAGCTTACTTTATCATGAAAAAATATACGAGAACCCCCTATCGGGGCTTTTAAGCAGCCAATGAAATGCAATATAGGTAGTTGAAAAAGTTGAATTTTATTGATACAAAAAATCTAATAACATATTAAAAAATCACTAAAGTGATTTTTTAATATATTTAATATGTTATTAGATTTTTTGTATCAATAAAATTCAACTTTTTCAACTACCTATATTGCATTTCATTGGCTGCTTAAAAGCCCCGATAGGGGGTTCTCGTATATTTTTTCATGCACTTTTTGGGGTGTGCGGCCTACCCGTCTACACTCATGTGAGTGCTTCTTGTTGTTAGAGCTTACTTTATCTTACTGAAGCCAAAGATTGGCTTCTATCCCACAGACACCAATGATAGGACTTATTTTTTCTCACTGACACCAACGATGGATCTGCCGGGCAGTGATAAACACACAAACATAGAGATCCCTGTCTGCCAGATACAATCACTTCCGCACACTGACAATAATCTGCATTAGGGAGGAGCTCCGTGTCTGAACAGAAGATTGGATGAACACTGGCTCCTCCCACAGCATTTGGTGCAAACTAATGTGGCGGCTTCTGGCTGTCACTGGTTTCTAGGGAAGCAACGGCTGCCTGCAGCAGCTGCATCCTTAGCAACCGCCGACTTCACCCCGCCCATTCCCTTATGTGGTCATGTAAGCAAATGGGTGGGGCATAGATCATGACATCATTGTCAGACTATGGACATATATGGGCAATGATGTCACCACTATCCCCGCCCCTTCCTTTATATATCTAATGACAGCTCAGGACGCTAACAGTCAGTGAGTGTTACCGTCAGAGATCGCTTCTGTGTGGCGGGTCATTGGTGAGTCAGTGGGCTATTGGCACCATGACTGATGATGGATTTGCAATGAGACATTTTTGGGGGATTTTTTTAAAATAAAGGGCATTGAGTGTCTTTATTGTTTTATTTACTTTTTGTGAATGAGTAGAGGTGCTATGTACTCCTATGTACCCCAAACTCATTCATGTAGGGGGCGGTATCTGGGCCATTCCAGATTCTGATATGCCCCCCAAAATCACCAGGCCAGGGTTGTGGGGATGAGGCCCTTGTCCTCATCAACATGGGGACAAGGTGCTTTTGCCGCAGGGGGTTCTCCCTGACAAGACACCCCCATGTTGAGGGCACATGGCTTGGTATGGTTCAGGAGAAGGTGGGAGCCGCATTCTTGTCCCTCCCCATTCCTGGTCAGCCAGGCTGCATGTTTGGATTAAGGGTCTGGAATGGATTTTCTGGGGGGGCACACACTTTTTGTGTGAGGTACCCCCCTTAATATCCATCTTAGACTCAGAGGGTCTGGCATGTATTTGGGGGGTCTCTATACATTTTTTCATTCTTGCTGTAGGATGGGCTACAGAAAAAGTGACAATTACAAAGAAAAATTAATCAGTTTAAATTTCCAGAAAATGACATTTCATTGGCGGCTTTTTTATACAGCAATCAGTAATGCACTTTTGATGGACTATCAATTGTCAATTTGTCCTATTCCCCTTTTTTTTGTGTTTTATTTCATCACATTGTGTTTATTCACATATTGATTACTATTGTGGACTGGTGATCATATGCATGATTACTAGTCCCTTCTAGCGCGATTCCGTTATTTCCAATATACAGCACATAGACCCTTCAAAGGTCCCCCAAATACATAAAAGAACCTCGGGGGGGTTTGTGTGCTTTTTTGGCAATTATAAGTGTATGAGTATGACCTCAGGTATTAGTATGAAGACATGTCTGATGAAAGAAACTAAGGGGTCTACTTATAGAAAATAAATTGGATGAATGTGACAAACATTTATCCAATCATTACACATTCTGAGCATACTGTAACACAGTGATTTCCTATGATCACCAGCTCCATCTAGTGACCATAATGGGGTATTTTTCCCAACATACCTTCATTAGTAAAAATAGCACAATACCGCATTATGACCACTAGATGGAGCCAAATCAGTGTATGAAATAAAATACACCCAATATTCATCACAGCTGGGTGAATGCCGGTCACATTCGTTTTTTAACTATTTTTTTTTTAAATAGACCTCTAAGTGTTTGTGAAATCTTACACCACAAAATGTACTCAGCCAATGAAAGGTAATGACTCCATTTTTATTTTTTCTACTGCTATCAATGGCCAATACTTCATCCATGTCTTTAGTGATCTCTGATCTCCTTATGAACTCAGGGATGTACAATTCCTATCGCCTGACACCCGGGACATGCAGTTCTGAGGGCCGGACAGGTCAGTTTTTTAACATTTAGTCTTGCTGTGGGCAAGCAAGGAGCAGATTTACTTGTCGGATGGAAGCATTCGGGTGGCTAAGCGAATGTTTCCACACCCCCCCGGTAAAGTACCCCCGACACACACCCGCTATGTATCCCGGGCTCCTCTTGCCCATCTGTGGACCCGGGACCAGCATAGTGGGTGATAATGGGTAGAGGAGAGGGAGGCGAGAGGACACACATCCGCTCTCCTTCCCTTCTTGTTCCTGACCCGGAAGTGACATGTAGGACATCATTTCCGGGTCCCCACTGACTGTTTCTTACATGATAAAGATCAGCCATGGAGTATATCTGAGGTGTATATCAGGGTGTGCTTCTTCCCCACATGAGAGCTGTGATATCCAGCAACATTCATATAGAAGACATTTCCCGCACTCAAGGCACTAATACACCTCGAGGGTTGTGTGGGATTCCTGATGTACAGGAAAACAGGACTTCAGTGAGGAACAATTCCCTCACTTAGGACAGGAATACGGCTTCTCCCTGTGTGAGATCTCTGATGTTTGTAAAGATGGGACTTCTGTGAAAAACATTTCCCACATTCAGGACAGGAATATGGCTTCTCCCCCGTGTGAGATCTCTGATGTGTGGAAAGACTGGACTTCCGTGAAAAACATTTCCCACACTGAGGACAGGAATATGGCTTCTCCCCGGTGTGAGATCTCTGATGTGTGTAAAGAGTGGACTTCTGTGAAAAACATTTCCCGCACCCAGGACAGGAATACAGCTTCTGTCCTGTGTGAGATCTCTGATGTGTGTAAAGATTGGACTTCCTTGAAAAACATTTCCCGCACTCAGGACAGGAATACAGCTTCTGCCCCGTGTGAGATTTCCGATGTGTGTAAAGATTGAACTTCCTTGAAAAACATTTCCCGCACTCAGGACAGGAATGCGGCTTCTCCCCGATGTGAGATCTCTGATGTTTGTAAAGATTGGACTTCTCTGAAAAACATTTCCCGCACTCAGGACAGGAATGCGGCTTCTCCCCGGTGTGAGATCTCTGATGTCTGTAAAGACTGAACTTCTGTGGAAAACATTTCCCGCACTCAGGACAGGAATACAGCTTCTGCCCTGTGTGAGATCTCTGATGTTTGGAAAGATTGATCTTCCGTGAAAAACATTTCCCGCACTGAGGACAGTAATGCAGCTTCTTCCCAATGTGAGATCTTTGATGTTTGTAAAGACTGGACTTCTCTGGAAAACATTTCCCGCACTCAGAGCAGGAATACGGCTTCTCCCCTGTGTGAGTTCTCTGATGTGTGTAAAGACTGGACTTGACTGAAAAACATTTCCCACACTCAGGACAGGAATACGGCTTCTCCCCTGTGTGAGTTCTCTGATGTCTGTAAAGATCAGACTTCCCTGAAAAACCTTTCCCACATTCAGGACAGGAATACGGCTTCTCTCCTGTGTGAGACCTTTTATGCCTATTAAGTTTGGAATTAGACTGGAAACACTTCCCGCACTCAGTACAGGAAAACCTCTTATCTGTTGTAAGGACGGCACCGTCCCTCACAGTCTGAGGTTCCTCAGGATAAGAGGAATACGATGGTCCATCTACACTGTGTGGTGCCGGATGGACATTTGAGGTAGCCAGGTTTTCTCCTGGACTATACTGTGTGATGTCCTCATCTTCTACTTTACAGTCTGGAGACAAAGTGAGACAATCCTCTGAGGTTTTCCTCATCTCCCGTCCATCTACTAAAATAGAAATAAAAAGATTATTACTAGACATGAGCAGATTGGTTCCCCTAAACCAGGACTCCGCCCACATCAGGCAGCTTTGTCTCTGAGGATCTTACAATTCCACCCTTAAGGTAACTAGTAAATGGGTCCTCTGATCTCCTACCAGTTCATTTCTTTATTTATGGACCTTAGTCAGAGAGTGAGGAAACAACGAGAACTGTCTTTTATAGGAGTGACAGTGATGAGGGGATTATAGGACGAGTGTCCCCACCCCCTCTATCACTCATTGCCATATTCCCAACACAATAAGTACTGCACTTCCTTATTTAGTCCATGATTTAGTCATGAATAACAGCCGAGCTGAGCCCCACCAGAGGTCAGAGAGTGAGGGTGGGGGGAGAACAACCAAGATGAAGACTGGACTGTTCCTGAAGACCACCATCATTGGGTTATTGACTCCTCCCTCATTATCACTTTCTGTTTAAGGTTCCAAAGTTTGGGGATGCTATCACATTATTATCAGCATGTAAAAGTCTGTGCTCCAATCAAATCATCAGATATAAAATGTTCAGCCGGTAGGAAATGGTTGTACAACTTATTATATAGGATACAACAGTTAGGATTTTATAGCATCAGAATGATGTAATGTACAGCATAGAGTATATAGTGCAGGGGTCAGGAGTATGCAATGTACAATATAAATTATACAGTGTAATGTTTAGGACTCATAATATAGGTATTCAGTAATCAAAGGAAGCTTAAATGTTTACATGAGATGTCATGGCCGAGACACTTCAAAATATCATAATTGTCATTTAGACTTTAACCGAGTCATCGCTCCAGGAAAGCACTTCCCCTCCCATCAGAAATGGATGATTAAGTTATACAATCCATTGAAAGGCTGAAGTAAAGAGACAAATGCTATGTTAAAGCCGAGTAAACATGAACACTAATGTCATCTTACACGAAACTAGCTGACTATGGTAAAAATGTGTGTTTCCAAATCCTAGTTCCAAAACCTTCGATTAAAGAAAAAAGTGGGTAAATAAACCCATTGTTTCAAAGGGTGAAATTATCTCCTTAGTCAACCCCAATGTTGACTCAAGCTTTCTCTCAGACAAAGACTAAGACGCGAAATTAATGTTACACCAAAAGGACAAATAGACACTAATATCAGAATAGTCAATAATGGAAATGTGTCTGAAATGTTCAAGATTCATTTCAGACGCTATAGGAAAACACTGAAAACCTGTATACATGTGGCATTGTAAATATATGTGATCCTAAAAAGTAGAAATATAATATTTTAATATAGTACAAATGAAGAATTGCGTTTAGAAACCCACCATTGTTGTAAAGACATAGAAATCATGACCACATCTATATGAAAATACCCATATTACATGTGTTGTCCCAAGACAAATAGGTTTTCATAGGATATGCAGGAGTCATGCATTTGTCCATATAAATATCCATTGTGTGTGATATTAATTAATCAAATTTATACTAAATGTATTATATTTTGTACCAGTTACCGGAGTCCTTAAACAATATATACACATATTCAAAAGCCCTAATATATAGATAAATACCCATTATAAAAGAAAACATATTTTTCTTTTAACAAATAGTTTAGAATACATTTTCTGTCCTCAGACCCACCAGGTGCTGAAGATGATATTACCCGAGCTCACCAGGGAAATCATTGAAATTCTCCAAACCAATGCAGAATAAGCCAAACCTTCTAGGCTGAGCTTATGATAATTTTATAAGTTTATTGTCCCAGATGGTATAAAGGGGGTGAGGATCATAGAGAGAGGATCACAGACAAACACACCGGATACACCCCCTAGACCAGGGATATGCAATTAGCGGACCTCCAGCTGTTACAGAACTACAATTCCCATGAGGCATAGCAAGACTCTGACAGCCACAAGCATGACACCCAGAGGCAGAGGCATGATGGGACTTGTAGTTTTGCAACAGCTGGACGTCCGCTAATTGCATATCCCGGCCCTAGACGATGAAGAAGTCTGCTGATATTTGACCACTCCCCATCTTGCTGGACCTTGTTACTGGAACCACTCGATGTACTTAAATATTGGCGGACATCTTCCACTTTTAAACCGATTGGTAAGATACAGATCATGCAATTCTTAATTATATTTTCTCTAAAAATTGTAGGGATTAAATATGATAGTTTATGTATTGACACTAATTGATTGTCTAGGCCGTGTATTATTGTAGCCGTGTTTGGGGGAATTCAGACAAACTTGTTTACATCAATTTAAATTTCTGTGGTCCCAGGGAGAGTACCATTGCCCCATTTCATTTTAGTAGCTCTGTTGGTTTAATATTTCTTTCAAATTGGCAATGTTTTTCTGTTGACTCCGTGAGACATACTTTGGATTCCTTCCGGCCGGAGAAATTAAGAGGAATGTTTCCCCGAGTGACAAGGGATATTGCGTTCTTGAATATAAAGCGTAGATTACCGCATATATATTTTTCTAACAGACCAATTTGGGCTCCCCTGAGTAAATTGCAATATTTAGATACATTGTTTCATTGCCGTGTTGATGTTTTTATAATGTGTGTGAAATACCAATCACCAAAAAATCCAGTTCTGTGTGAAATTGTATAACTATACTCGTTAATTAATAAAGTCAAATTATTTACTTATTAATTTTGTTGGGAGATATTTATACATTGGTAAGAAAACCCCAAAACTCAGGAAAGGATTGTGGTATGTACTGATATTCTGAACTAGGTTCACAAAATTTACCGTAAGGTTGGAGGCACTGAGTCGTTTGTGCCCTGTCACCACGCGATTTTATATACCCATTGTGATCACCGCTATTACTCACCAGACCAGGTGTTTGTATATTCTTTTTTTCCTGGCGTTTTTTTAAATAAACCCTTTATACTGGATACTTGCACTATGTGGAGATCTTTTCCTTTCTCCATATGATCTGATATCCTGTGTGGTGGAGTCTGCATGCTCCAGCTGTCTGCTCTCTGTGAATGTGAGCCCATCCATCCGCTGGGGATCCTAGCATCACCATCTATCTATGGTTGCTTTAGATGAGGCCATTGGAACGCATCTTCACACCACCATTGCCTTCTATCAAGCACCCTCAGGATTGATTGATCCAAAAGCCTGATCAACATACCGCCGTATGGTGAGTGTGTCCACCCTTTCTGGTAAGCGTATTCATTTCTTCTGCCATTACAATCTGTGTGTGGACCCTGAATACATGAATACCTCTGTTTCGTTTACCTATTGGTTGAAAGGCACCATCCGCATATATCCCTCTTTTTCCTATGAAAAATATTGCCTTCCATTTATTGATGAACTTTTACCTCATTATGGACACCTTTTCTAGTTATTGGAGATTGTTTTTTCACTTTACCTGTTTTGGTATATAATTACAACTATCAGTAACTTTACAATACGTTTAGGGTGATATGTTGTCACCCCGTTTTCTGTATCACTTAGCGCTGCATTTATATCTATTTGTACTGAGAAATAAAACACTGAGATCCTAATTAAGATTCCATACCACACTCACAACAGAGACAAGTTGCAGAGGCCACACACTGCTGTCTCCCATCTCCTGAGATTGCACTCAGTGACTTGGGTCTGAGACTATACAGATATATCCCTCCACCCGGCACAGCCAGCAAATAACAGAGCAAGTAATCCCAGGAGAATTGTTCTGTCAGAGATCTTACTAGACCCGGGTATGGGGCAGAAGACCCAAAGCACACACCTCAGGTGCCCAGGTCTAGTAATAACTATAATGAAATCAAAGAAAGAGACCGCTGCTCACAGGTGATACAATCAGTTACACGCCAAGGTTTCTTCTGTGAGGTGGGGCGCACGCCCTGCCACTGCAGCAGAAAACATGGAACAGGAAACTTCGGATCGGCAGCACACCCACACAAAAAATAAAATAGAATGTCTTTATTGAAACATGAATAATAATAAAAGCAATGGATGGGTACAGGCAGGGGAAATGCAGGTAGGTTGACGCGTTTCACACTATAGAAGTGCTTTGTCAAAGCCACACGTTTTCAAAAAGCCACAGTCTCTCTTATAACACATAAGTCACATGACATTCACAGGTGAAAATAATCAGATTAAGCGATTGCAAACACAAACCAATAAAATCTCCTGTTGAAAAAAGTTATTTTGAAAACGCAAAAAGACAGAAAAGATTATATTCTATATAGCAACCTCAAAAAATAAAAAAGGGGGGGCGTGGCCTGGACATGGCTGAATGAAGACGTGTGGTGTCTGAGCTCCCGGCCGTTTCACCCCCACTCTAGCTAATCCAGCTGATATTCCGAGCTATGCACTCCTCAAGAAAGAGAGCGGTAAAACAGAGCAGTAGATCAGCTAAATCCGCTCCACAACCGCCCTCATCTAGCGAACTCAGACGGCGATTCCAGCTCTCCCTCCTCGGCTCGCCGGAGCTCAAGATGGCGACGCCGCGTGGAGAGCACCAGGAGAGACAGACGGCGCGAGGCTCCCAGTCACCGCTAGAAGACACACTGATCACAGACACATACGCTGGCTTCCCTCCGGATCTCCGCGCTGGCTGCAGTGAGTTGTCACAACCCTTTCCCCAAGTGTCAGGAGGAGATGCAGAGCTACGCTCTATTCTATTGGCATTGCCCACTAAAGCAGACATTACTGCCCTCATAGCTATGGTGGAAGCCACCCACCGTAGGGAGATGAAGGCAGTCAGGGCGGATGTTAATGCGCTGACCACTAGACTGGAAACAGGGGAGAGCTCCCTAGCAGCATTGGAACGCCGAATGTCGGCAGTAAAAGAGACCCAGGACACACAGACAGAGGCACTGCAAGAGCAGATACTGCGATTAGAGGAAATGGAAGACCGAAGTCGCAGGAATAATCTGCGACTCCGAGGACTCCCAGAAGCCACGGGGCCTGAAGACCTAGCAGACACGGCAGTGGCAATCTTTCATAGCCTGCCAGGTATAGATTTGCCAGACCGCATTGTGATTGATAGAATCCACCGCGCCTTGGGCCCTAAACCCACCGACCCTCTGAGACCTAGAGACGTCGTTTGCAGAGTCCACCATTATATACATAAGGAGCAAATCCTGCGCAAGGCCTGGGAAGCAGACGACCCGGAATTAGATGGCGCCACGATCAAGATCCTTCCAGACCTTTCTCGTGCAACCCTACAGCGACGTGCGATTCTAAAGCCACTTCTTGACCTGGCTAGACGGAAAGGAGCCACATATCGCTGGGGTTACCCCTTGTCTGTTACACTTAGACGAGACCAAGGATCCTTCACCTTACGCAAGCCAGACGCCCTGCCAGCTCTTTTTACTTTTCACGGAGCAGAGCCAATAGATGTCCCGACCTGGCTGGGCCCTCTCCCGAGACCGCCCATGCAGAGAATGGGAAATAGTCTGCCACCAAGACCACAAAGAAACCGCCGCCAGCCTGGAGCACCTTCACAGGAGGGTGCACGTGAGTCTTGAGCTTCTGTAATGCCGCATTATTTTCAAGATCAGAGAACTGATGCACAAGTTTTAATGTTGCTAACTGATTACGTTTAATCGTTCTTTACCTACACTAATGGCTACTTGCCCACCTCAATAACATAAGAGTCTGGAACTTACCTGATTCTTGCTGTAAGAAGCAGATCTTCAGGACAGCTACATCAAGTAGACGGAATTTTCAGTCCCACCCCTACAGGTACTATTTTTCAGAAACACACTTTAAGGGCCGGAAGCCCTGCACTTAAGGGGAGACGAGACACTACACAGAAGCCACAGCAATAAGAAACTGCTGTAATAGCCTGAGGAAAAGATGAGCAGAAAGACAAAACAGTCACACCCTTCTCCCAAGATCTGTTATACAGATATCTACAGAGTGTCCAATAACCTGCACAGATTACAAGATCAGCAGTAACATTGATAGGGTTATATAAATGTGTCATTTATGATCATTCACCCTTCACAGGCTTGGTTTCAGAAGGGGTCTGCAGAGCCTTATTTTAGTGGCTCCATGGGGACGCAAATTGACTCCTAAACAGTGGAGTGACAAAGTGCTTACCCCGCAGCCCTAATACTATGACTAAAGAAGCAGGTTCTCGTTTAGAGACATGCTACATAGTAACGCAAAGAAGGGGTTATTGTCTTATGTTGTCATATATCCCTGACCATAATAATAGTAAAGATCCACTAAGTCATGATAACTAAAAATGGATCAATACACTAGACAAGAAAAGACAGGGCATTACCTTATCTCTTAGTTAGTAACATTGTAAGGAGATGATCATACTGTCTGTTCGGTTCACATTATAGAGTTTATTTGTTATGTTGGTTATAGAGTCGCATAGTACTATCTATAGTTATGTTGATCAGATATGCTGGAGTGGGGGGACTGACGGGAGACTCTATTTATGAGCCTTGTTCTTCCTCCCTCCCAATTAGGTTCATATAGACTCCTAGGGGGCAAAACTCTGCCACCTGAGAGTTATATGCAAAATAAAATCCCCACTGTTTTGGGGGAACGTAGCAGACAAGACACTAGGCCTTGTCTGTATCTCACAATTCTTTACTAACTCTCTTTCTGTATTTCCTGCTTTTTCTTCCCTTTTTCTCTCCCCCCCCCCTTTACCCTTCCTTTGACTCTTCCCTTTCCCCCTTTTCCCCCTCCCCCCCACCCCCCCTCCCTACAATATGGCGGCCAGTAAAATTAAGGTGATGTCCCTGAATGTAAAAGGACTTAACATACCAGAGAAGAGACGTATGCTAATAGATGACTTAAAGAGAAACCATACCGATATAGCCTTCATCCAAGAGACACATTTTAAGACTAATAAATTACCATACTTACAAAACAGACACTTCCCTGTAGCCTACCATTCCATGAACCCAGACTCCAAATCCAAAGGAGTCTCCATTCTAATTTCAAGTAAGATCCCCTGGCAACACCAGAGCTCCATAATAGACCAGACAGGAAGGTACATCTTCCTGAAGGGCACAATTGGCACTGTCAAGGTAACGCTTGCAACTATATATGCCCCTAATGAGCAACAGGCCACGTTCCTACGAGAGACATTAGAGAGACTAAATGACTACAAAGAAGGACAACTGATTCTAGGAGGGGACTTCAACACTCCACTGATCCCCTCAACAGACACGTCGTCAGGCAAAACATTGATCCCGCCAAACCAACTCAAGCGTATAGCTAAAACACTGTACAAACTACAATTAATAGACGTTTGGCGCTTACAGCACTCAGGAGAAAAAGACTTCACATTCTACTCCCACATGCATCAAATATTCACCAGAATTGACTATTTTATGATCCCCCACACACAACTGCATGCAGTAGAACAGACTTCGATTGGAATTAGGACTTGGTCAGACCATGCACCTATATTCCTGAGCTATCGCCTATCAGACACTTCCTCTCCCAGACATCGATTCTGGAGGCTTAACGAAAGCCTCTTACAAAACTCAGAAGTTCTGACAGAAGTGACTAAGGCACTAAACCTTTATTTCCAGGAAAATGACCTCCCAGACTGTGACCCGGGGACATTATGGGAAGCCCACAAGGTAGTTATGAGGGGGATCCTCATTTCTCATGGGGCCCGAATAAAGAGAGAGAGAAATAAAATGCTGACGCAGCTCTTAAAGGAGCTTACCACTACGGAAGCAAAACACAAACACGCCCCCACCCAATCATCGGAAACCCAACTGTCCACCCTTCGTCGCAAAATCACTGATCTTTTACATTACAGGGCAAAAGCGGCCCTACAATGTGGTCACAAAAAAACATATGAGTCAGGGGATAAGTGTGGGAAATTACTAGCTAACATAGTTAGAAATCACAAATCAGTGACCTATATCCCTCATATCATTGCGATGGGAGGCAAAAAAGTAACCCTGCCCACACATATAACTGAGGAATTTAGACAATTTTATGCAAAATTATACAATCTACCACGGGAAACTCCCCCCACTACTGTATTAGAAGATTATATTAAATCCTCCCAAATGCCAACTCTCGCCCAGGAGATCAGGGACGAGTTGGACTTACCTATAACTCTGACGGAAATACAAGGCGCCATAAAAACAATGAAACCAGACAAAGCCCCAGGCCCTGACGGCTATACATTACAATATTACAAAACTCTCCTACCAATACTGGGACCCCGCATGACCACGCTATTTAACAAGCTTGGAACAGGTACAGCTTTCGCTAGGGAAACATTAGGGGCCCATATCTCAGTAATTCCTAAAGAAGGGAAGGATCCGGCGGCATGTGGGAGTTACAGACCTATATCTTTGCTAAACCTAGACCTTAAGATATTCACTAAGGTTCTTGCTACTCGGCTGGCGCAGCACCTCCAACAACTTATCCACCTAGACCAAGTTGGATTTATTCCTTCTAGAGAAGCTAGAGATAGCACTACAAAAGTGCTAAATTTATTACATATTACTAGATCCAGGAAAACCCCATGTGTCTTTCTCAATACTGACGCGGAAAAGGCCTTTGACCGTGTCAGTTGGCCATTTATGACTGCGGTACTCAGACACATAGGCCTAGGGGAGGTGATGCTCAACCGAGTAGCTGGTATTTATTCCACTCCCACAGCGCAGGTAAAAGCGAATGGGGTATTGTCAGACCCCTTCCCAATCACAAATGGGACGAGACAGGGCTGCCCCCTGTCCCCTCTCCTATTTGCCCTCTCTCTCTCGAGCCTTTTCTCTCCAAAGTCAGGTTGAACCCTGATATACACGGAATATCAAACGGCCCCATGCAACATAAAATATCAGCATATACAGATGACCTACTTTTTTCACTAACTAACCCGGTAGTGTCCTTACCCAACCTCCTAAAGGAATTTGAAACATACGGGAAGCTGTCAAATCTAAAAATTAATTTTTCAAAATCGGAAGCGATGGGTATATCCATACCACCTAATGTCCTTACAAATTTGCAATCAAATTTCCGGTTTAGATGGACCACCTCTGCCTTAACATACCTGGGCACGAAGGTACCGCCGGACCCAACATTACTATATGACAGCAATTTTTCCCCCCTATTAACCAAAACCAAACTGATATTGGAGGATTGGAATAAGGGATTACACTCCTGGTTTGGGAGGTGTAACTTAATCAAAATGTGCATATTACCCAAATTCTTGTACCTCTTCCAAGCTCTACCAATTAAAATACCACCCACATACTTTAAACAAGTGCAAACTCTTTTCACTCGCTTTGTATGGGCGCATAAAAAACCTCGCATCCCCAGATCGCAACTATCCCTGCCCAAACATTACGGTGGAGTGGCACTCCCAGACATACGGAGATATTACTACGCAGTACACCTGGGCAGGATGATAGATTGGAATCGACATAAAGAAACTAAATTATGGGCTCAATTAGAGCAACATCAAACGAATATACCTCTACAGTCTGCACTGTGGTGCTACGACTCCCTTCCATTAGAGCTAAAAGCACACCCCTTCATAGGAAACACTATAAAGCAATGCCTTCAGGCTACTTCGCAAGCTTCATTAACGACCACGGAATCTCCTCTGACCCCAATTTTGGGAAATCCTAAATTTCCTCCTGGGATAAGTCCTGGACGGTTTCAGACATTGAAGAGTGTTGGATTTGACAGAGCCTTGCAATTTGTGAGGCAGGACAGATGGCCCTCCATTGAGGAACTAATGGACCCGGTAGGTCCGTTCGCACTAACATTCTGGAACGCAGCTCAAATCCACCACTTTCTATGGACGATTCAGAATCCTAAATCTTACACTAGACCCCTAACAGAGTTTGAGGAACTATGCTCAGACACAGAACCGTTGTCACAAGTACTGTCCAAAATGTACACACTGGTTAACACACCTACACAGCCACCCTGCCTGCCATGCATCACAAAGTGGGAAACAGACCTTCAACGTACTTTTACAGCAGTCCAGAAACAAAACATGATAGTTCTTTCCCAGAAATCCTCCATTTGTACTAAAATACAGGAGATGAATTTTAAAATCTTAACGAGGTGGTATTTAACACCTAGTCGCCTACATATTATGTTCCCTGAGGCATCTAAATATTGCTGGCGCTGTCAGAAAGAAGTGGGAACGCTTCTACACGTGTTTTGGTCATGCCCCGGCTTGACAAACTTCTGGACTGCGGTACGTTCCATTTCTCAGAAATTCACTGACTTTCAGATCCCCAACGACCCGGCATTTTTCCTACTTCATGTATCCTCCATGCCACTTAAAACCTATAAAAAATCCATCCTACGACACCTAACAAATGCAGCCAAGTCCTGTATACCCAAATTGTGGAAACAGCATTCCCCACCAACCATAGCAATGTGGTTGAGGAAAGTAGAAGAAATAAACACAATGGAAGATCTAATAATGACAGCCCAAAATAGACAAGCAAAATATCAAAAGACCTGGTTACTCTGGAATATGTTCAAATACTCAGATGAAGGCAAAACTCTCTTTGAGACCTCAAATTAATAGACCTAGCAGATAGAAGATAACTCACAGAACCAATGACCTTAGTTTACCCCCATTACTCCCCACCCATGTTTCCCCTCCCCCCTCTGTCCCTACCCCCACCTTTCCTTGACCACCCTCTCCTTTTCTTCTTTACTATTTATATTTTTATGTCTTTATTTCACCTGCTGATCATCGCCTCCTAAATGCAGGTACCTAAATCTTACATGTTTAGGCAATGACATACGAATGGCGACTCAGATTGAGGATTGCTATATACAGTCATGGTAATTATAACTCTGAGCTGTAGTAACCTGGTTAAAGGTACATATATGGACTCTAGTTACATAAAACGGAACTTGTATGTCAATATTCGAAATATGCTATGTATCAATACGATATAATGTTGGGAGGCTGCGACCCCCCCCCCCTTTTTTCTTCTCTTTGTTTGTATTCTTTGGGCTTTGCCCCTTTTTTCTCAAAAAATAATAAAATATATATTTGAAAAAAAAAAAAAATAAAAAAGGGAAAAAAATGATATTTCCCTTTAATCCAAAGAGGATAAACACACAACAATTTTTATTTCACTTCATGTCAATTATCTGTTCACATGGCTCTTCCTTTCTTTAATCACTTGATTAAAGATCCTCCGCAAGATGTAGTGTGTAACCTTTTTAGATTAAAGGGAAATATCATTTTTTATTTGTTGAGGTTGCTATATAGAATATAATCTTTTCTGTATTTTTAAAATATATATAAAGGAGATTTCATTGGTTTGTGTTGGCAATCACTTAATCTGATGATTTTCACCTGTGAATGTCATGTGACTTATGTATTATAAGAGATACTGTGGCTTTTTGAAAACTTGTGGTTTTGACAAAGCACTTCTATAGTGTGAAACGCGTCAACCTACCTGCATTTCCCCTGCCTGTACCCATCCATTGCTTTTATTATTATTCAAGTTTCAATAAAGACATTCTACTTTATTTTTTGTGTGGATGTGCTGCCGATCCGAAGTTTTCTGTTGCATATAATGAAATCAAGATTTTGCTGCCAGCTGAACCCCAGAATCTTCATAAATCCAGTTTAGATACATAAATTGTGTCTGCAGCACAGAGAAGGAAGATTATCCAAGAGAAATACAGAAAATTTAGGATGGGGAACACAGCTCAGGAAAGTGACCAGGGGATTACAGGCTGATATCACCCAGTCCTTGCCTTACTCTGGACCAATCAGTGAGCAGTATGGGTGGAGGAATGTATTTAGTGTTAATGACCCACCTGTGCTGATCTCTGTAGGAGTGTCCTCCTCTATAAATGTCCCCGTTATTCCATCCTCCTCCATAGACTGCTGATCATCCCTCACATACCTCTCTTCTTCTTCTGCTTTAACCTCAAATTCTATATCGATTGGATCTCCACTCTAAATCAAGAAAATGAGAGAGAATGTCATCCACACATTGTCTTCATGAGTCTGTTTTATAACCTCCGTCCCACCAACCTTGAGGTAACAGTGAGGGATGGTGTGATCTTCCTGTGTGGAATCCCGGGAATACAGAGGATGGGGAGATCTCTCTGGTGGGTTCCTGGTATTAGGTGGCTCCATCATATCCTTGTGTCCTTCTGAAAACTCCTCCATCACTCCATACTCCTCATCCTCCTCTTTATACTCTTCTTTAACATCAATATTATCATCCCCGAGGTTTCCACCCTGAATATATAATAAAACATTCATTATAACAAACATGCTGTGTATAAATCAGAACTACCAATAATTGTCAATCATCTACCTGATGATGGTGAGGGATGGTGTGATCTTCCTGTGTGGAATCCCGGGAATACAGAGGACGGGGACATCTCTCTGGTGGGTTTCTGTAGCTGAATGTCTCCACCATGGTGTCCTGGTACAGATCTTTGTGTTCTTTTAAAAAGTCTGACTCCTTCATCACCCCATCCTTATCATCCTCCTCTTTTATCTCTTCTTTAACTTCAACTTTAGAATCTCTCAGGTTTCCACTCTGAATATATAATAAAAATGACATCAATTGTAACAATGCAGATAATGTACAGATCCTAATGATACTATCAGTGATTGTTCCTCATCTACCTGATGATGGTGAGGGATGGTGTGACCTTCCTGTGTGGAATCCCGGGAATACAGAGGACGGGGACATCTCTCTGGTGGGTTCCCATTACTGGATCCATCTGTAGGAAACACACACACTGACTGAATACATTGTTTCTATGTGTTATGGGGGATCTAGGTGGACCCTCCGTACTGCTCTGTCTTTTACAATAAAGTCTCCTCTTACCCGGTGATGTGAGGGGCGGCTGATTGTCCATCATGACGTCCTTGTAGAGATCCTTGTGTCCTTCTAAATACTCCCACTCCTCCATGGAGAAATAGACAGTGACATCCTGACACCTTATAGGAACCTGACACACACAATGATACAGTCACCACCCAGACACATCCCTTGTCTGTTACTGGACAATGTCCCAGAATTCCCAGCACCGCTCACCTCTCCTCCATGATCTCTCTGGTGACTTCTAGAATCTTCTTTGTATTTCTCTATTCTATCAGGGAGGGAGGTGGAGGCAATGTGATGTCATATGATCTCCAGACTTCACAGGAAGAAAACTCTAGATCTGAACACAAATAGTAAAATCAAATAATATTCCCAGAATCCTCCTCACCTCATCATTCAGGTCTCCATTTTATTAAAGCCTCACTTCAGACTGAGGTATACCTTACCCACACAGCACCCCCACACTATCCAGGTTAAAAGCTTGTTGCAGGCATTCTGATGTCATTACATACAACGCAGGACCAACAGTCCCACTTTGCTAGTGAGGATGCCAAAGGTCCGCCCACATCCTAAGAGCATCAGAAAAAACAGCAGATGGAGGGACATTGGGAGGAGGAACTGTGAGGTCAGTGTGATGTCATAGGACATATAGACTCTGGATGGAGGGACATTTGGATGAGGAGATTTGAATCATTGTTCCTGGGTGTGTCCTTCCTCTCCTAAACTGAAGAGTGAACTTTGACCTTTACCATACAGAAATCTGTCAGGAATCTGTGAAAGTAAGCTCTCATGTGATCAGGTGATGTGTGGAGGAACGGAGTGTAAATAGCAGACAATTTTCCCCAGAGCTCCTAATGGTGGGGATGGATTTTGCTGTGTGCTGGTGTGTAGTTTCCACACCCCAGGATCACTGCAGGTGTGGAGAAAAGCCGTGTAAGAGGATATGGAGGAGAGATGAGGAGGAGATCCAGGAATCAGGATAAAGGTCAGGACAAGCAACAGACGAGCGCATCCAAGAGATGAAGCCGGGGTCACTACACAGAAAATCAATCCAAGGAAACAACAGGCAGGACGAGGAATAGCAAGAAGGAGCTCAGAGACAAATGAGAATATTGCTCAGCCAATGGGAGATTATCTCAGCATGACTTACATAATGAAGGAGATGAGGGGGAGGGGAGGAATTCACTTAAGGTGACCATAGATACATGGAAATTCAGCTGGTTCAGCAGGGATCGGTCACATTCCCATCCATGTGTGGTCACTGCCGGATAAAAGTCACTCGATCAGCGGCTGCAGCCAATAGCTTCATCACTGATCTGTGTATTCTGAGAGCGGAGGAGCGCCCCCCATTGTCAGAATACAATAGTGCAGCGGGGAGGATTCCCCCATCCCCCTCCAATGTGTGGATGGGGGAATCACTTCAGTTTTTTCACTCATCCCGCTGGCTGAACGATAAAACTGAACCATGTATGGCCAGCTTTGGAAGCAAAATATATTCACCATCAACTGATCCCCCCTGAAGGGGTTAATTCATGTATTACCTCCTCTGCCGCCAGACCCTGCAGTGTCTTCTCTCTACGTCTTACAAAATGGAATGTCTGTCAGTACCTGACATCATTTCCTGTCTGTATCTGACATCACTTCCTGTCTGTGTTCCATATAGACTTCCTGTCTGGGTAGAGGTGAGATCACCACCTTGTGGAGCTCAGAGGAACTGCAGTCCTGAGAAACATCTTATAGTGAGAACACGGCCTGAGTGTGTATGACAGTGGTTCTCAACCCTTCTATTGCCCTGACCCCTTGATAAAAATTCCCAAGTTGTGGGGACCCCTAACAGTAAAATTATTTTCGTAGCGTGGGTTGTCAGCACCCAAGGCAAGATAAGTATTATGCTCCCCTAACCCACGGACATTTAGCGCCCCCTGAGTTCCTTCCACTCGTACAGTATTAAAACCCCTTATGGTACATTTTAGGATGTACCACTCTTTCTCTTTGTTCTCCTTTCTTTCCCCTTTATCTCTCTCTATCCTAATTTCTTGTTTTTTTTCCCCATCCTCTCTCTAGCCTTCTTTCTTGTTCTCTCTCTTATTCTTTCTCTCCCTATTTCTTTATTCCTCCCCCTCTTTTCCTCTCCCTTCCATGTATTCTCTATTTTTATTCCTTCTCTTACTCCTTGGTGGGGGAAATGGGATGAGTGGCAGTGCTGGCGTGGAGTTGGGATGAGTGGCAGTTCTGGTGGGGGATGGGATCAGTGGCAATGCTGGGGGGAGTTCTGATCAGCCAACTTAGGTGCTCTTGATCAAGGTCATCTGCTGATCTGAGAACTGTATTTGTGACTTTTAATGGCAACTCTAATCACAGGTAGTGTTAGTCACTGTGTCTCCAGCTTCACTGTGTCTCCGACTTTGTGGTGTCTCGCAGCAGTGACATCTATGCCGAAATCAGGAGATGGGGTCTCCTCCAGCCCCTCCCACTTCACATTCCTCACCGGTCAGCTGACCTCTAGTCTCTAGCCATGCCTTGAACTGAATGGGCGGCTGCAAAGAGGCTGAGTGGGCGGCTGTGGGCTCCAGGAACAGCCCAGGATTTGGTGACCCCTGGTAAATCATCATTCGACCCTCGAGTGGGTCCCGACCCCCAGGTTGAGAACCACTGGTGTATGAAGAAGCGGAGCTCTGAGTGTGTGTGAAGAGGCGGGGCTCTGAGTGTGTGTGAAGAGGCGGAGCTCTGAGTGTGCGTGAAGAGGCAGAGCTCTGAGTGTGTATGACGAGGCGGACCTCTGAGTGCGTATGAAGAGGTGGAGCTCTGAGTGCGTATGAAGAGGCGGAGCTCTGAGTGCATATGAAGAGGTGGAGCTTTGAGTGCATATGAAAAGGCAGAGCTCTGAGTGTGTATGAAGAGGCAGAGCTCTGAGTGTGTATGAAGAGGCGGAGCTCTGAGTGTGTATGAAGAGACGGATCTCTGAGTGTGTATGAAGAGGCGGAGCTCTGAGTGTGTATGAAGAGGCAGAGCTCTGAGTGTGTATGAAGAGGCGGAGCTCCTGCTGGAACAGCGGTTGGAGGAGGAGTCTAGGAGGGAGATGACAGAAAGCGCAGCAGACTTGCAGGAGTGAGCGAGGAGGATCCAGTTCCTTTGCCTTCGGAGGTGAGGAGAGTGTGAAGGATGTTGGTGACTCTGGTAGATGAAAAGCTGGGAGTCATATTGCTCTGGTGAGTGGGGAAGCACTACTAAGGGGGCGCCCTCACCATCACATGTGTAAGAGGTGGAAGAAGACGTGGCTACACTACAGCTGGCACAGTTTGGAGCACCGAGAACTTTACACCTTATCAACTTTTCATTGATTGGTGGATTTTTTATTTTTTAGCAAAATACGTTCATTGAAGTAGATGTAAAGTGGAAGCAGTGGACTTGCAGAGAACACTATATTGATCACAAAATATTGTATGATTACATGAATTTGCACATATTTTAAGTTTATTTAATATAGCAGCAAATATTATGAGAGTAATAAAGTAGGTGCAAAGTGGATGTGTAGAGAACATCATCTTGAGCACAAAGCACTTTATGTTGAGGTCATATGACGTCCAGAAGAATAAGCCGCTCAGGCTCGCGGCGATCGGTGGTGAGGTGAGTCGCACTGATACACCGCATCTCCAATCTTGGTAAAGAGCCTATGACTTTATCATGTGATCAGCTGTATCCAATCAAAGCTAATCACATCGTAAGCAGGTTTTCCTTTATTCATGCTGACAAGGTGCGAGTAGAGGAGAGCCAATCAGTGGATCTCCTGAAAGGGGGATCTGCACTGATATTCAGCATTGATTTTCAGTGCAGGCCCATCAGTGAGGATCACCAGGGATGTCAATCAGTGTCCATCACGGATGCCAATCAGTGCTCATTAGGGATGCTTGTCAGTACCACCTCATCAGTGCTACCCATCAGTGCTGCATTTTAGTGCCTCCTCATCAGTGAAGGAGAAAACGTACTTTTATTATTTTATTTTTTTAAATGTTCTCTTTTTTTTTTTTGTAGCGCAAAAAATAAAAACTCCAGCGATGATAAAATACCACCAAATGAAAGCTCTATGTGTGGGGAAAAAAAGATAAAAATGTCTTATGTGTACAGTGTTACATGACTGAGTAATTGTCATTCAAAGTGTGGGAGCGCTGAAAGCTGAAAATTGGCCTGGGCAGGAAGGGGGTGAAAATGTCCA
This sequence comes from Lithobates septentrionalis, assembly GCA_037952835.1. Taxonomy (NCBI): domain Eukaryota; kingdom Metazoa; phylum Chordata; class Amphibia; order Anura; family Ranidae; genus Lithobates; species Lithobates septentrionalis. The sequence continues at coordinate 559,548 of JBBDGP010003724.1, read as the reverse complement.
GTATTGAAGGGGTTAAACATGTGGGCAAAAAACAACCCACAAAAATGTCCCTGACAGCGAAAGGGTTAAAGAATAAGTTCACCTTCAGGAACATGTTACATGTTCCTGCAGAGGCTCAGCGAACAGAGTCCTTTGTGTGACAGCAGTGCGGGGAGAAGTTCCCCGTACCGGCTGTCACTTTATGAAAAGAGCGCGGCCGTGCCATTCATTCACAGAGTTCTGTCCTTTGCTGATGTCGGCTTGTAGTTTTCAATGAACTCCCACACCGCTGCTGAGCTCTCTGGTAGATGAGGAACAAGGAGATTGTCATAAGGGACAAGGAGATTGTCATAGGGGACAAGGAAATTGTCATAAGGGGTAAGGAGATTGTCATAAGGGAAAAGGAGTGTTAAAGAAATCAAATAAATTTCATACCGCACTCTAAGTACTCAAATATACATACAAAAAAATGCAAAAAAAAATCATACGTGAAATTCATAAAGAACATATATGCTAAAACACTAAAATAAATGTCCATATAATTTCCAAAGAAATTTGAAATCAAATTAAGTGTCCATGAACTAGGGATGAGAAGAACACCCACTGTTCGGTTCGCAGCAGAACATGCGAACATGCAAAAAGTTTGTTCGAACACCGTTAAAGTCTATGGGGCACAAACGTGAAAAAACAAAAGTGCTAATTTTAAAGGCTAATATGCAAGTTATTGCCATAAAAAGTGTTTGGGGACCCGGGTCCTGCCCCAGAGAACATGTATTAATGCAAAAAAAAGTTTTAAAAACGACCGTTTTTTCGGGAGCAGTGATTTTGATAATACTTAAAGTGAAACAATAAAAATGAAATATTTCTTTAAATATCGTGCCTGGGGGGTGTCTATAGTATGCCTTTAAAGTGGCACAGTTTTCTCGTGTTTAGAACAATACCACAGCAAAATTACATTACTAAAGGAAAATTTCATTTAATACTGCTTGCGGCTGTAATGTATGGTCGGGTCCCGGCATATAGATGAAAATCATTGAGGAAAATGGCATGTTTCCCCCCAGCCCATTACCAGGCCCTTTGGGTCCGTTTTGGATACTAAGGGGAACCCTGCACCTAAATTTAAAAAAAAATGGCGTGGGGGGCCTCCAGGCACTATATACTCTGAACAGAAGTATATATACTATACTGCCTGCCCTATATACTCTGCAGAAAAATGGGCCTTGGGTGTTGGTGGTACCAGAACACTGTAAGCCCTCACAGTTACTCTTGGTGAGTGCAGGAACGGGCCCTGCTGTAAAATACTGTATCAAAAATTGTAATTACATGCCCCTGTTAAACAGGGGCAGAAAAATTGGGCCTTTGGTGGTGGTGGTTGTGGCACCACAACACTGTAAGGCCTCACAGTTATTCTTATAGAGTGCAGGAACGGGCCCTGCTATGAAATATTATATCAATAATTGTAATTACATTCCCCTGTTAAACAGGGGCAGAAAAATTGGGCCTTGGGTGGTGGTGGTGCCCTAAACCAAAAATATTGTTGGAAGCTAGCATCATCAAGATTGAGGAGGAATAAGATAGTCACTCAGCATAGGCAGTCTTCAAGGGATCCCACATCCATAGAAAAATCAATCAGTTACATCAGCATCAGGTGCTTGATAGCTGCTGATCCAAGACTGATTCATTTTTATGAATGTGAGCCTATCAACGGAGTCTGTGGACAGGCGCACTCTATGAGCTGTTACAAACCCTCCAGCAGCACTGAATTCAGAAAGAATGCTGGATGCAGGACAGGCCAGTAGTTCAATTGCATATTGAGCAAGTTCTGGCCAATGGTTCATCCTCAAGACCCAGTAACCCAGTGGATGGTCTGCTGGAAAGGTCTCCAAGTCTCCTCTTGTCCCTAGATATTCCTGCACCATGTAATGCAGACGCTGGCAATGGTTGCTTGAACCGATCAGACCTTGGCGCTGAGGACTGAAAAATTGTCTAAAGGCAATGGTGCATGATGGTGGGGCTATGGAAGGAGTGACTGTGGACAAGTAACCGGTGGAGTAGCCTGCTTTGGCAGCTGCATTGATAGGCAAACTACTCTGAGCCTGGGTGACAGAGGATGAGGACGGCTTTGATATCCACTCTGCCAACTTTTCTGCATGTTCTGGCTCAATAACACGGCCAGCAGCAGAAAGAAAGGACAAGCGTGCCCCACGGCCACCTGCAGAGGATTCACCATGTCCACCACCAGCACTGTTGACTGTAGACACAGAGCCTGCTTTCCCTCTTTTAGTGGCCTGCAAACGTATGCCTCTCCTTGGTGGCCTTCCGGACATGATGTATATTTCTGTTTTGCAACACCACACTGCACTGTATTGTGTACTGTGTACACCACCAGAAAAATAGTGGCAACTGCACTACGGTTGCACTGTATTGTGTACTGTGTACACCACCAGAAAAGTAGTAGCAACTGCACTACCGCTGCACTGTATTTTGTACTGTGTACACCACCAGAAAGGTAGTAGCAACTGCACTACAGTTGCATTGTATTGTGTACACTACCAGAAAAGTAGTAGCAACTGCATTATGGCTGCAATGTATTGTGTACACCACCAGAAGTGTAGTAGCAACTGCACTACGGCTGCACTGTATTGTGTACTGTGTACACCAGCAGAAAAGTAGTAGCAACTGCACTACGGCTGCAGTGTATTGTGTACTGTGTACACCACCAGAAAAGTAGTAGAAACAGTACAACACGGAATGAACTGTAGATATAGGCTACACTGGATGCAGAGTGTGTATATATATATATATGTATATATACACTAAACTGTATATATATATATATATATATATATATATATATATATATATATTTATATATATTAATACACCATCTGAAGTATATTAGAAATAGTACACCACGGAATGAACTGTAGATATAGGCTACACTGTATGCATAGTACTGTATATACTCGAGTATAGGCCAACCCGAATATAGGCAGAGGCACCTAATTTTACCACAAAAAACTGGGAAAGCGTATTGACTTGAGTATAGGCCTAGGGTGGAAAAATGCACCAGCTACTGGGTAATCAATGCCAATATGCCCATTGCAGGCTCACTGTGCCCATTTGCAGCCTCACTGTGCCCATCTGCAGCCGTACCTTTGATTACTAAAACAGTGGGTGTCTCCCGCTGTGTTATGCAGTCTGTTCGGCCGTCCATTGTAACAAAGCCCCACCTCCTCCTTGTCCGTGATAGATGGAACACTGATACAGTTTCCCAGCATTGTATCAGTGTTCCTCTATAACAGACGAGGAGAAGGCAGGGCTTTGTTACAATGGACAGCTGAACAGACTGCATAACACAGCTGGAGACACCAATCAAAAGGTACGGCTGCTGTATGGTTTACTGGAGTATAAGCCGAGGGGGGTTTTTTCAGCCTAAAAAATGGGCTAAAAACTTGGCTTAAACTCGAGTATGTACGGTATATATATATATATATATATATATATATATATATATATATATATAGAAAAAACACATGGAACGATGCTTGATGCCAAAAAGTGTCCTTTTACTGAAAAGTTAATCCATTAATTGTTTCAATATACAAGCAAGCCACTGTACAGTTCCGAGCACAGATCGCTCTTCGTCAGGCTTTTCAGGCTGTGTGTGAAAGGCTAAACCACACTGTGTTCTTTTATCCACACCCAGTCTGATACACACCTGTGTCACATAATTAATTATCCTATACAAAACACCTAAAACCATTCCAAATTTAACCCTATTGAATAAACCTACTACCCTAAAACCATCCTAAATTCCCCAATAGGGGATAATCTACAAGACAGGTTCATCATATTATCTCTCAAATATCCTCATCATGTCACTTATGAACCAATTATATTATCTCATTTCATTAGCTCGGTGTTTTACAAATATTTCTCATGAATATACATATGTTGCTATTTCTGTTCATGTCTCAAAATTCTTCATGGATTCCAGTTGATATTCTGCTATCTAGTATTTCCAACGGGAGCCTTTTGTGATCAATCTAAAGAAAATATAACATATTCAAAAATAGTCATACCTTCTAATCAATCTTGTACTGTAAATTTTTAAACAAACAAAAACAAATCATAGTCCCTGTTCATACCATCAGGGTACAGGGACTGTAATTTGTTGATCCACCAAACTTCACGTCTTTTTAGTTTCAAAATCCTATCCCCCCCTCTTTTGTCATGGGGAATCTCTTCTAAAACCATAAAGCATAGATCGGTGTCTTTGTGGCCCATTTCTGAGAAGTGACGTGATACAGGTAAACTTGATTGGGGATGTCTAATTGTACTACGGTGTTGTGCGATACGGTCTTTAATTTTTTGGGTGGTTTCCCCCACGTACAGGAGATTGCAGGGGCATGTGAGAATGTAAATCACATATGATGACTGACAGGTGTAGAAACCGTTAATTATTATTTTCTTGTTAGTCCTAGGATGAGAAAAGTTATTCCCTTTGATCACTAAATTGCATTGAATGCAATTAAGACAAGGGTAACAGCCTTTTCTTTTACTGCCAAGAAAGGTCATCTTTTTCTCATCCTGCCTCTCTGGTTTAAATTCGGATCGCACTAAGAGATCGCGCAAGGTTTTATTGCGCCGGTATGCCTTCATCGGAGTTAACTGAAACTCCTCTATATGAGGATAGGATCGTTTCAATATCGTCCAATGTTTTCTCAAAACATTAAAGATCCTCTCGCTATAACTGTTAAACTGGAAGACAAATGGAATTCGAGGTTTATCAACTGAGTATCTCTTCCTATTGGGAATTTCAATAGGATTCAAAATCTTATTTAATTCGTGTCGGATTATGTTTTCTGGGTAGCCCCGCTCCTTAAACTTGCAGCACATTTCATCTAATCTTTCATTTTTAACTGTAGTATCACTCACTATTCGCGTCACTCTGAGAAGCTGACTTCTAATGATAGAACTAAAGACATGAGGGGGATGATAACTGTCATATCTCAATAACTGATTCCTATCTGTAGGTTTCGTGTATATGTCAGTTTCAATGCGTCCCTGTTTTATATATGCCCGTATATCTAGAAAGGGGACCGAATCTCCACCAATATGAATCTTGAACTGGATCTCTGGTGAAATACTATTAATCATCTCATCAAACATTTTGAGTGATTCAATGTTGCCCCGCCATATGACAAAAATGTCATCTATATAGCGCCACCAGGTGGCGCAATGCTCCCGAAACAGGTCATTCACAAAAATATGTTTTTGCTCAAAATCATGCATAAATGAACAGGCATATGGCGGGGCAACATTAGAACCCATGGCTACCCCCGTCAATTGCACATAGTACCGGTCCTTAAAGAGAAAATAGTTATTGTACAAAATCAATCTAAACAGTTTCTCAAAAAAAATTATCTGAGCTTCTGAGTACTCCTGACATTTCCTAATTAGGCTTAGCGCTGCCTCAATGCCAGCCACATGAGGAATCGATGTATATAGACTTGTTACATCCCAAGTGACAAGGATATATTCATTCTGAATTTGTGGTAAGTCCCTGATCTTGGTTAGAAAGTCACCAGAGTCCTTGATGTAGGATGGGGTGGCCTTAACCAAGGGTGATAGTACTTTATCCAATAACTTGGCCGTGGGTACAAAGATCGAATCCCTCCCCGATACGATCGGGCGTCCCGGTGGGGAATGTTTGTCCTTATGGATCTTGGGGAGTATATACAAGACCGGAATGCGGGTATGTGTTGGTAACAAAAATTCGCATAAATCATGTGAAATTAATCCTTCTTTAAATGCCGGTTTCACAATACTTTCCAAGATCTTTCTAATACTCCATGTGGGATCTGATTGTAGAGGTTTGTATACTGTGTCGTCATCCAGTTGTCGCTTGATCTCATTCTCATAAGCCTGGGGGTCCATAATGACTACCGAACCCCCTTTATCAGCAGGTTTACAAATAATATCATTCCGTTTGGTTAATTCCCGTAATGTCACTCTTTCATGAGGGGACAGATTGTTAGGTACATGATCTTTAAAGTCCACTTGCTTTAACAGACGTTTCACATCTCGGGTAACCTCCTGTACAAACATCTCAACAGGGACATAGGTAGTAGGGGGGACGGATTTAGATTTCATTACCAGTCCTAGACTTTTACTACTTAGTCTCCCTTCAGGTATGTCATTATGAACAAATGGTTTGTGAAGAAAATGGACCTTCCATCTAATATTACGAAATAGGCGATACAGATCTTGATCTAACTGAAATGGATCTAAGTGACTCTTAGGACAATAAGATAAACCACGGTTAAAAAGTCCTACCTCCTCCGGTGAAAGGACCCGCCTGGAGATGTTATGAACTAGGTCTCCCTTGGTCGGCCACGGTTGCCTCGTGTATTGCGATATCTGTCGTGGCTTCCTTCTCTGTTGTAACGGGATCTGGTTTGCATCCGAGTGGTAGATCGTTCTCTGCGATCTGCTTGTAAAAAATTGGATGAAGAATCGGTATCTGTATTGGCTGAAGAGTTGTCAGATATCTCTCTCCTATGGCTTCCATAGTCGCTGCGACCTCGTCGGTTGTATGGACGTGGCCATCGGTACACCTGATTCCTCTCATAATCCTCAATATCCCGATCAAATTTGCTGCGTTTTCTGGTCTCCAGTTCACAACGATACCTGTTGATACTTTCATCGGCCATCTCCTTACATTTATTAAACTCTTCCAGAGACATCGCGGTACGCAATTCTGAGACCACACAGATCATGTCTCAGATCTCAGGATCCAGAAATTTTCTAACGGGCAATACCCCGGTCTACAACTCTCGTACATGGGAGAAATTAAGAAGGAAGCATACTTCTTTGGAATTGCACGGGCTAACCTTGGCCGAATACCATCGAGTACAACGAATCCCCAGAGGTCTGAGGGTACGTTTGGCCCCGACCCTATTCAGCGATAATGATGAGTTCAAGAGTACATTTATGCAGATTCTCAACAAATGTTCATTTGATTTAATGACTTTGACTATTTCATTTATACATAAGGAATTGGCTTCATTGTCGGAACAACTCACCAAGATTGAATCAGAATTGCGTACCGCGATGTCTCTGGAAGAGTTTAATAAATGTAAGGAGATGGCCGATGAAAGTATCAACAGGTATCGTTGTGAACTGGAGACCAGAAAACGCAGCAAATTTGATCGGGATATTGAGGATTATGAGAGGAATCAGGTGTACCGATGGCCACGTCCATACAACCGACGAGGTCGCAGCGACTATGGAAGCCATAGGAGAGAGATATCTGACAACTCTTCAGCCAATACAGATACCGATTCTTCATCCAATTTTTTACAAGCAGATCGCAGAGAACGATCTACCACTCGGATGCAAACCAGATCCCGTTACAACAGAGAAGGAAGCCACGACAGATATCGCAATACACGAGGCAACCGTGGCCGACCAAGGGAGACCTAGTTCATAACATCTCCAGGCGGGTCCTTTCACCGGAGGAGGTAGGACTTTTTAACCGTGGTTTATCTTATTGTCCTAAGAGTCACTTAGATCCATTTCAGTTAGATCAAGATCTGTATCGCCTATTTCGTAATATTAGATGGAAGGTCCATTTTCTTCACAAACCATTTGTTCATAATGACATACCTGAAGGGAGACTAAGTAGTAAAAGTCTAGGACTGGTAATGAAATCTAAATCCGTCCCCCCTACTACCTATGTCCCTGTTGAGATGTTTGTACAGGAGGTTACCCGAGATGTGAAACGTCTGTTAAAGCAAGTGGACTTTAAAGATCATGTACCTAACAATCTGTCCCCTCATGAAAGAGTGACATTACGGGAATTAACCAAACGGAATGATATTATTTGTAAACCTGCTGATAAAGGGGGTTCGGTAGTCATTATGGACCCCCAGGCTTATGAGAATGAGATCAAGCGACAACTGGATGACGACACAGTATACAAACCTCTACAATCAGATCCCACATGGAGTATTAGAAAGATCTTGGAAAGTATTGTGAAACCGGCATTTAAAGAAGGATTAATTTCACATGATTTATGCAAATTTTTGTTACCAACACATACCCGCATTCCGGTCTTGTATATACTCCCCAAGATCCATAAGGACAAACATTCCCCACCGGGACGCCCGATCGTATCGGGGAGGGATTCGATCTTTGTACCCACGGCCAAGTTATTGGATAAAGTACTATCACCCTTGGTTAAGGCCACCCCATCCTACATCAAGGACTCTGGTGACTTTCTAACCAAGATCAGGGACTTACCACAAATTCAGAATGAATATATCCTTGTCACTTGGGATGTAACAAGTCTATATACATCGATTCCTCATGTGGCTGGCATTGAGGCAGCGCTAAGCCTAATTAGGAAATGTCAGGAGTACTCAGAAGCTCAGATAATTTTTTTTGAGAAACTGTTTAGATTGATTTTGTACAATAACTATTTTCTCTTTAAGGACCGGTACTATGTGCAATTGACGGGGGTAGCCATGGGTTCTAATGTTGCCCCGCCATATGCCTGTTCATTTATGCATGATTTTGAGCAAAAACATATTTTTGTGAATGACCTGTTTCGGGAGCATTGCGCCACCTGGTGGCGCTATATAGATGACATTTTTGTCATATGGCGGGGCAACATTGAATCACTCAAAATGTTTGATGAGATGATTAATAGTATTTCACCAGAGATCCAGTTCAAGATTCATATTGGTGGAGATTCGGTCCCCTTTCTAGATATACGGGCATATATAAAACAGGGACGCATTGAAACTGACATATACACGAAACCTACAGATAGGAATCAGTTATTGAGATATGACAGTTATCATCCCCCTCATGTCTTTAGTTCTATCATTAGAAGTCAGCTTCTCAGAGTGACGCGAATAGTGAGTGATACTACAGTTAAAAATGAAAGATTAGATGAAATGTGCTGCAAGTTTAAGGAGCGGGGCTACCCAGAAAACATAATCCGACACGAATTAAATAAGATTTTGAATCCTATTGAAATTCCCAATAGGAAGAGATACTCAGTTGATAAACCTCGAATTCCATTTGTCTTCCAGTTTAACAGTTATAGCGAGAGGATCTTTAATGTTTTGAGAAAACATTGGACGATATTGAAACGATCCTATCCTCATATAGAGGAGTTTCAGTTAACTCCGATGAAGGCATACCGGCGCAATAAAACCTTGCGCGATCTCTTAGTGCGATCCGAATTTAAACCAGAGAGGCAGGATGAGAAAAAGATGACCTTTCTTGGCAGTAAAAGAAAAGGCTGTTACCCTTGTCTTAATTGCATTCAATGCAATTTAGTGATCAAAGGGAATAACTTTTCTCATCCTAGGACTAACAAGAAAATAATAATTAACGGTTTCTACACCTGTCAGTCATCATATGTGATTTACATTCTCACATGCCCCTGCAATCTCCTGTACGTGGGGGAAACCACCCAAAAAAATTAAAGACCGTATCGCACAACACCGTAGTACAATTAGACATCCCCAATCAAGTTTACCTGTATCGCGTCACTTCTCAGAAATGGGCCACAAAGACACCGATCTAGGCTTTATGGTTTTAGAAGAGATTCCCCATGACAAAAGAGGGGGGGATAGGATTTTGAAACTAAAAAGACGTGAAGTTTGGTGGATCAACAAATTACAGTCCCTGTACCCTGATGGTATGAACAGGGACTATGATTTGTTTTTGTTTGTTTAAAAATTTACAGTACAAGATTGATTAGAAGGTATGACTATTTTTGAATATGTTATATTTTCTTTAGATTGATCACAAAAGGCTCCCGTTGGAAATACTAGATAGCAGAATATCAACTGGAATCCATGAAGAATTTTGAGACATGAACAGAAATAGCAACATATGTATATTCATGAGAAATATTTGTAAAACACCGAGCTAATGAAATGAGATAATATAATTGGTTCATAAGTGACATGATGAGGATATTTGAGAGATAATATGATGAACCTGTCTTGTAGATTATCCCCTATTGGGGAATTTAGGATGGTTTTAGGGTAGTAGGTTTATTCAATAGGGTTAAATTTGGAATGGTTTTAGGTGTTTTGTATAGGATAATTAATTATGTGACACAGGTGTGTATCAGACTGGGTGTGGATAAAAGAACACAGTGTGGTTTAGCCTTTCACACACAGCCTGAAAAGCCTGACGAAGAGCGATCTGTGCTCGGAACTGTACAGTGGCTTGCTTGTATATTGAAACAATTAATGGATTAACTTTTCAGTAAAAGGACACTTTTTGGCATCAAGCATCGTTCCATGTGTTTTTTCTATTATTTATGGTGGAGTTTTGGGAGTCCACCCTGACGGTGCCTTGATTGAACAAGGATTTCAAGACAAGAGGGTAACCCACCTGATGTTCATTTATATATATATATATATATATATATATATATATATATATATATATATATATATATATATATTAATACACCGCCTGAAGTATATATTAGAAATAGTACACCACAGAATGAACTGTAGATATAGGCTACACTGGATGCAGAATATATATATATATATATATATATATATATATATATATATATACACACACACACACACACATACATACATATACACACTAGACTTATTGTCTTTTAACCCCTTGCCACTGAGCGTACGCAGATAAGCGGCCTCGGCTTTCGGGGGTTATACCAAGATGATGCCCGCAGTCCCCGATCATCGATCCACCTCTTCCAGCGGCTAGAGAGAGACTGGCACGAAGCCGGAAACGGCTTCGTGCCAGTCTCCTCTCTGTAAACACATCACAACGTCACTTCCTGTTTTCTCGGCTGCCAATGGCACCGGTTTTTAAAAAATATACTATAGTATTCAGAATCGTTGTTTTTGGCGATTTGAATACTTTGAAGTGCAAAGGAGGGATCGAGGGTCTTTTAGACCCCCGATCCCTCCATGAAGAGTACCTGTCACCACCTATTAGTTTTACAAGGGATGTTTACATTCCTTGTGACAGCAATAAAAGTGATCAAAATTTAATTTTTTTTAAAAACAATGTAAAAAAATTAAAATAAATTAAATTTAAAGAAAAATTTTTTTTTTAATAGCGCCCCATCCCCGCGAGCTCGCACAGCAAAGAAAACGCATACGGAAGTCGCGCCCGCATCTGTAAACGGTGTTCAAATCACACATGTGCAGTATCGCCACGATCGTCAGAGCGAGAGCAATAATTCTAGCACTAGACCTCCTCTGTAACTCTAACCTGGTAACCGTTATTTTTTTTTAAATGTCGCCTATGAAGATTTTTAGGTACCGTAGTTTGTCGCCATTCCACGAGTGTGCGCAATTTTAAAGCGTGACATGTTTGGTATCTATTTACTTGGCGTAACATCATCTTTCACATTATACAAAAAAATTGGGCTAACTTTACGGTTTCGTTTTTTTTAAATTCGTGAAAGTGTCTTTTTCCCCAAAAAGTTGCGTTTAAAAGACCGCTGCACAAATACAGTGTGACATAAAATATTGCAACAATCACCATTTTATTCTCTAGATTCTCTGCTAAAAAAATATATATGTTTTGTTTTTTCTAGCAAAAAATACAGATTTTAACATGTAAACACCAAATGTCAGAAATAGGCTTAGTCATGAAAGGGGTAAAGTTTGAGTCAGCGCTCCCAAAAGAGCACTTCCCCTCCCAACAGAATTAGGTGACTACGTTATACGACCCATTGTAAAGCTAACAGTCAAGAAACAGAACTCATGTTGAAGTCGAATAAACATCAATCTGATACGAAATCAGTTGACAAATAGTCAAAATGGGTGGTCAGACCAAAGTTACAAAACTTTTAATTCAAGGAAGACTTGGGTAAATATGCCCTATTGTGTCAGAGGATGACATTGCCTCCCTACTCAAACCCCGATGTTGACTCAAGCTTTCCCCCAGAAAATGGCTGAGAGGTGAAGTTAATATTACATCAAATGACACACAGACTTAAATCTCTGAACCGTATGTGACTAAATTGTATATATAATCATAAGTGATGCAAATGCTATATATGAAACTTTTTAAGAAAACACTAATAACCTGTATACATGTTGCATTATAAATACATGTGATATTAAAAGTAAGAATCTGATATTTTAATATAGAATGAAGAAAAAACTGTGTTTTAGATAACAGCATGGTTGTAAAGACATAGAATCCGTAATCCCATCTACATAAAATTACATATAAGTGTTCATAGGATTGGCAGGAGTCATGCATCTGTCCATATAAATATCCATTGTGTGTATATTGATTAATCAAATTCTTACTAAATGATTATATTTTATACCAATTGCTGGGGGGTCATAAGCAAAATATACATATATTCATAGCCCCAATATACAGATAAATACCCTTTATAAAAGAAAACATTTTTCTTGTAACAAATAAGAATAGAACACATTTTCTGTCCTCAGACACACCCAGTGGCTGAAGATGATATTACCCAATTGTACCCGGCAAATCATTAGAATTCCCCAACCAATGGAGAGTGAGCCAAACCTTCTGGGCTAAGCTTATGATAATTTAATGAGCTTATTGTCCCAAAATGGTATAAAGGTTGTGAGGGTCATAGAGAGAGGATCACAGACCCATACACCAGATACACCCCTAGATGATCAAGAAGTCTGCTGATATTTGACCACTCCCCATCTTGCTGGACCTTGTGACTGGAACCACTCGATGTTCTTAGATATTGGTGGACATCTCCCCTTTTAAGATGATTGGTAAGATACAGATCATTCAGATTCTATTTCATCTTCTCTCTCAAAATTATAGGGATTATATTTTATAGTTTATGTATTGACAATAATTGACTGTCTAGGCCGTGCATCATTGTAGCCGTGTGTAGGGGAATTCAGAAAAACTCATTTACATCAATTTAAAATTCTGTGGTCCAGGGAGAGTTCTATTGCTCCATTTAATTTTAACAGCTCTGTTGGTTTAATACTTATTTCAAATTGGAAATATTGTTCTGTTGACTTTGTAAGACATATTTTGGATTCCTTCCGGCCGGAGAAATTCAGAGGAATGTTTCCCTGAGCGACAAGGGATATTGCGTTCTTGAATATAAAGCGTAGATTACCGCACATATTTTTCCAACAGATCAATTTGGGCTCCCCTGAGTAAATTGTAATATTTAGATACCGTATATCGTTTCAGTGCTGTGTTGATGTTTTGATAATGTATGTGTGAAATATCAATCACCAGAAAATCTTGTTCTGTATGACATTGTATAATTATACTCGTTAATTAATAAAGTCAAATTATTTACTTATTAAATTTTGTTGGGAGATATTTATACTTTGGTAAGAAAACCCCATAACTTAACGAACTCAGGAAAGGATTGTGGTATGTACTGATTATCTGAACTAAGTTCACAAATTTACCGTAAGGTTGGAGGCACTGAGAAATAAAACACTGAAATCTTAATTAAGATTCCATACCATACTCACAACAGTATATTATATATATATATTTTAATACAACGCCTGAAGTATATTAGAAATAGTACACCACGGAATGCACTGTAGATATAGGCTGGATGCAGAGTGTATATATATATATATATATATATATATACACACACACATACACATACATATACTAGACTGACTGTATATATATATCAAATAAACTGCCACTAACTGAATAACCTTCCTGCTTAATCACACTACCTCTCCGTCCACGCCAACAATACTATACAGGGCCGCCGTGTAGGTAGCCTTATATAGTGTGGGGCGTGGACTTAGTCCCCCTAAGCCATGATTGGCCAAAGGCACCCTGCCTTTCACCAATTATGGCTCTCTTAGCAGAGGGCGCTGGGATTGGCCAAAGCATGCAGGTCAGGTGCATGCTTTGGCCAATCATCATACAGCAATGCACTACGATCTCGCAGTGAATTATGGGGCGTTCTGCGGGTGCTCGAATTTCCCGCAAACGCCCCAAAATGTTCGTTCTTCGACGAACACTTGATGTTCGAGTCAAACTTATGTTCGACCCGAACATCGAGCTCATCCCTACCATGAACCACCACCATGAATCTTCTATCAATGTGAGTGATGGCAATCCCTGCAATCTGGGTGAGAAAACATCTTCCACCACCACCAGGAAAACAATCTACTCACCAGGGGGTGTTGACACCCGTTACAGGTAGTCAAACCAGGGGCAGACACCAATGGAAGTATGCCTTATGAAGGGAGACTGGTCCACATCCCAATATGATCCAATGATCGATCAGAGAAGATCGGCACCCATTACAGGTGGTCAGATCAAGCGCAGATACCAATGGAAGTGTGCCTCTTAAAGGGAGACTGGTCCCTGGCCTGATAAACTCCAACGATTGGTCATGTGTTTAAAAGCTAACAAGAAGAAGGGGCTCCTCATTGCATAGTATAAAACATCCCTTTATTCCATAAGAGACATCGGCATAAAACATAAAAAAAACACTTTGCCCAAATCAAAAAGCATGCAGGTATGCCATTTGCGTTCCAACTTGTTGAGATGATGTATATATCTTCATCATTTGAGAACTGTCTCTTACATGATGAAGATCAGCCATGGAGTGTATCTGAGGTGTATATCAGGGTGTGCTTCTTCCCCACATGAGAGCTGTGATGTCCAGCAACATTCATATAGAAGACATTTCCCACACTCAAGGCACTAATACACCTCATGGATTGTGTGGGATCCCTGATGTACAGGAAGACAGGGCTTCAGTGAGGGACAATTCCCTCACTTAGGACAGGAATAGGGCTTCTCCCCTGTGTGAGATCTCTGATGTTTGTAAAGATGGGGCTTCTGAGAAAAACATTTCCCACACTCAGGACAGGAAAGTGGCTTCTCCCCCATGTGAGATCTCTGATGTGTGGAAAGATGGGACTTCTGTGAAAAACATTTCCCACACTCAGGACAGGAATACGGCTTCTCCCCCGTGTGAGATCTCTGATGTGTGGAAAGACTGGCCTTCTGTGAAAAACATTTCCCACACTCCGGACAGGAATACGGCTTCTCCCCTGTGTGAGATCTCTGATGTGTGTAAAGATGGGACTTCTGTGAAAAACATTTGCCGCACTCAGGACAGGAATACAGCTTCTGCCCCGTGTGAGATCTCTGATGTCTGTAAAGATTGAACTTCTGTGGAAAACCTTTCCCGCACTCAGGACAGGAATACAGCTTCTCCCCCGTGTGAGATCTCTGATGTGTGGAAAGACTGGCCTTCTGTGAAAAACATTTCCCGCACTCAGGACAGGAATGCGGCTTCTCCCTGGTGTGAGATCTCTGATGTTTGTAAAGACTGGACTTTTCTGAAAAACATTTCCCGCACTCAGGACAGGAATGCGGCTTCGCCCCTGTGTGAGATCTCTGATGTGTGGAAAGACTGGACTTCTGTGAAAAACATTTCCCGCACTCAGGACAGGAATGCGGCTTCTCCCCAGTGTGAGATCTCTGATGTGTGTAAAGATTGGACTTCAGGGAAAAACATTTCCCACACTCAGAACAGGAATACGGCTTTTCCCCAGTATGAGATCTCTGATGTATGACAAGGCATGATTTTTGTATAAAACGTTGCCTGCACTCAGGACAGGAATACGGCTTCTCCCCCATGTGAGATCTCTGATGTCTGTAAAGATCAGACTTCACTGAAAAACATTTCCAACACTCAGGACAGGAATACGGCTTTTCTCCTGTGTGAGATCTTTTATGCACATTAAGATCAGATTTAAAACGGAAACACTTTGCGCACTTAGTACAGGAAAGCCTCTTATCTGTTGGAAGGATGGCACCGTCCCTGACAGTCTGAGGTTCCTCAGGATAAGAGGAATACGATGGTCCATCTACACTATGTGGTGCCGGATGGACATTTGAGGTAGCCGGGTTTTCTCCTGGACTATACTGTGTGATGTCCTCATCTTCTACTTTACAGTCTGGAGACAAAGTGAGACAATCCTCTGAGGTTTTCCTCATCTCCCGTCCATCTACTAAAATAGAAATAAAAAGATTATTACTAGACATGATCAGGTAGCTTTGTCTTGGAGGATCTTACAATTCCCCCCTCAAGGTAACTAGTAAATGTGTCCTCTGATCTCAATCCAGTTCATTTCTTTATTCATGGACCTTAGTCAGAGAGTGAGGAAACAACGAGAACTGTCTTTTATAGGAGTGACAGTGATGAGGGGATTATAGGACGAGTGTCCCCACCCCCTCTATCACTCATTGCCATCTTCCTAACACAAAAAGTCCTGCACTTCCTTATTTAGTCAATGATTTAGTCATGAATAACAGCAGGGCTGAGCCCCACCAGAGGTCAGAGAGTGAGGATGGGGGGAGAACAACCAAGATGAAGACTGGACTGTTCCTGAAGACCACCATCATTGGGTTATTGACTCCTCCCTCATTATCACTTTCTGTTTAGGGTTCCAAAGTTTGAGGATGTTATCACATTATTATCAACATGTAAAAGTCTGTGTTCCGAATCAAATCATCAGATATAAAATGTCCAGCTGGCAGGAAATGGGTGCAATAGAAGTCAGGGCAATGAAATGTACAACATAAAGTATAAATTGCAGGGGTCAGGAGTATGTAATGTACAATATAAATTATACAGTGTAAGGGTCAGGACTCATAATATTGGTATTCAGTAATCAGTGAAAGCTTAAATGTTTACATGAGACAAGTTGCAGAGGTCCCACACCGCTGCCTCCCATCTCCTGAGACTGCACTCAGTGACTTGGGTCTGAGACTATACAGACATATCCCTCCACCCGGCACAGCCAGCAAATAACAGAGCAAGTAATCCCAGGAGAATTGTTCTGTCAGAGATCTTACTAGACCCGGGTATGAGGGCAGAAGACCCAAAGCACACACCTCAGGTGCCCAGGTCTAGTAATAACTATAATGAAATCAAAGAAAGAGACCGCTGCTCACAGGTGATACAATCAGTTACACGCCAAGGTTTCTTCTGTGAGGTGGGGTGCAAAAAATAAAATAGAATGTCTTTATTGAAACATGAATAATAATAAAAGCAATGGATGGGTACAGGCAGGGGAAATGCAGGTAGGTTGACGCGTTTCACACTACAGAAGTGCTTTGTCAAAACCACAAGAATGTCACATGACATTCACAGGTGAAAATCATCAGATTAAGAGATTACAAACACAAACCAATAAAATCTCCTGTTGAAAAAAAAAAGATATTTTAAAAACACAGAAAAGATTTTATTCTATATAGCAACCTCAAAAAACAAAAAATGGAAAAAATGATATTTCCCTTTAATCCAAAGAGGATAAACACACAACAATTTTTATTTCACTTCATGTCAATTATCTGTTTACATGGCTCTTCCTTTCTTTAATCAATTGATTAAAGAACGTCCGCAAGATGTAGTGTGTAACCTCTTTATATTAAAGGGAAATATCATTTTTCCTTTTTTATTTTTTGAGGTTGCTATATTGAATAAAATCTTTTCGATGTTTTTAAAATATCTTTTTTCAAAAGGAGATTTTATTGGTTTGTGTTTGCAATTGCTGAGTTTAATCTGATGATTTTCATCTGTGAATGTCATGTGACTTATGTGTTATAAGACAGACTGTGGATTTTTTTTTAAAACTTGTGGCTATAGTGTGAAACGCGTCAACCTACCTGCATTTCCCCTGCCTGTACCCATCCATTGCTTTATTATTCATGTTTCAATAAAGACATTCTACTTTATTTTTTGTGTGGGTGTGCTGCTGATTCAAAGTTTCCTGTTCCATATAATGAGATCAAGATTTTGCTGCCAGCTGAACCCCAGAATCTTCATAAATCCAGTCTAGATACATAAATTGTGTCTGCAGCACAGAGAAGGAAGATTATCTGAGAGAAATACAGGAATACAGGACGGGGAACACAGCTCAGGAAAGTGACCAGGGGATTACAGGCTGATATCACACAGTCCTTGCCCTACTCTGGACCAATCAGTGAGCAGTATGGGTGGAGGAATGTATTTAGTGTTTTTTAGAGTGTTCTTTTAGAGACCCCTCCATCACCCCATCCTCATCATCCTCCTCTTTTATCTCTTCTTTAACCTCAACTTTAGAATCTCTCAGGTTTCCACTCTGAATATAGAATAAAAATGACATCAATTGTAACAATGCAGATAATGTACAGATCCTAATGATACTATCAGTGATTGTTCCTCATCTACCTGATGATGGTGGGGGATGGTGTGACCTTCCTGTGTGGAGTCCCGGGAATACAGAGGATGGGGACATCTCTCTGGTGGGTTCCCATTACTAGATCGATCTGTAGGAAACACACACACTGACTGAATACATTGTTTCTATGTGTATATCAGATGATGGGGGATCTAGGTGGATCCTCCGTACTGCTCTCTCCTTTACAATAAAGTCTCCTCTTACCCAGTGATGTGAGGGGCGGCTGATTGTCCATCATGACGTCCTTGTAGAGATCCTTGTCCTTCTAAATACTCCCACTCCTCCATGGAGAAATAGACAGTGACATCCTGACACCATATAGGAACCTGACACACACAATGATACAGTCACCATCCAGACACATCCCTTGGGGATGGATTTTTCTGAGTGCTGGTGCCAAGTTCCACCCCCCAGGATCACTGCAGGTGTGGAGAAAAGCTGTGTAAGAGGATATGGAGGAGAGATGAGGAGGAGATCCAGGAATCAGGATAAAGGTCAGGACAAGCAACAGACAAGAGCATCCAAGAGATGAAGCCGGGGTCACTACACAGAAAATCAATCCAAGGAAACAACAGGCAGGACAAGGAATAGCAAGAAGGAGCTCAGAGACAAATGAGAATATTATTATTATTATTATACGAGATTTATATAGCGCCAACAGTTTACGCAGCGCTTTACAATGTATAAGGGGGGCAATACAATTACAGTACAGTTAAATACAAAAGGTACAGGAGGGCCCTGCTCATAGAGCTTACATTCTAAAAGGGAGGGGGTGGTGGTACAAAAGGTAATAGCTGCAAAGAATGATTTGATGGGGGTGGCTCAGGGACAGTTATGTGGGTGTGGGATAGGCTTCCCTGAATAAATGAGTTTTCAGGGATCTCCTAAAGGTGGACAGGGTAGGGGCTGATCGGACATACTGGGGCAGGGAATTCCAGAGGATGGGAGAGGCTCTGGAGAAGTCCTGAATGCAAGCATGGGAGGAGGTAACAAGGGAGCTAGAGAGCAGGAGGTCCTGGGAGGAGCGGAGGGGGCGATTTGGGCGATTTCTGCAGATGAGGTTGATGATGTAGATGGGGGCGATGTTGTGAATGGCCTTGTATGTTATGGTTAGCATTTTGAATTTTACACAGTGGGGTAGGAGAAGCCAGTGAAGGGATTGGCAGAGAGGAGCAGCAGTCACGGATCGATTAGTGAGGTGTATTAGCCTAGCAGCAGCATTCATAATAGACTGAAGGGGGGATAGCCTGCTTAAGGGTAGGCCATCAAGGAGAGAGTTGCAGTAGTCGAGGCGGGAAATAATCAAGGAGTGAATAAGTTGCTTTGTGGTGTCATTAGTCAGGAAGGGTCGAATTCTGGAGATGTTGTGGAGGTTAAGGCGGCGGGATTTAGCCAGTGATAGGATATGGGGCTAAAGGAGAGGTCAGAGTCAAGGATTACACTCAGGACCCTGGCATGTGTGGAGGGACCAATGGTTGTGTTGTTGATATTAATGGTGAAGTCACAGGAGGGGGACCATGAAGGAGGAAATATAACAAGCTCAGTTTTAGAAAGATTAAGTTTGAGGAAGTGTCGTGACATCCATACCGATATGTCATTCAGCAAGTTTGAGATCCGTGAGGAGATAGAGGGGGTGAGTTGAGGAGTGGAGAGATAGATCTGTGTGTCATCGGCATAGAGGTGGTATTGGAAGTCATGGGAGGTTATCAACTGGCCCAGGAAAGAGGTATAGAGTGAGAAAAGGAGAGGCCCAAGGAGGGAGCCTTGGGGTACCCCAACAGAAAGAGGAAGGGGAGCGGAGGAGATGGAATTGTAAGTGACACTGAAAGTGCGCTGAGATAGGTAGGAGAACCAGGATAAAGTAGAATCACGGAGGCCAAGGGAGTGTAATTTGCTGAGGAGGAGCAGGTGGTCAACTGTGTCAAAGGCAGCAGAGAGGTCTAAAAGTATGAGTATGGAGTAGTGGCCATTGGTTTTAGCAGTTATTAGGTCATTGGTGAGTTTTAGTAGGGCAGTTTCAGTAGAATGAAGCCAGACTGTAGGGGGTCGAGAAGGTTGTTGTCCATGAGATAGCGACTCATTTGGCCACGAATAAGGCGTTCGATGAGCTTGAAGGCAAACGGGAGCAGGGAGATGGGTCTTAAGTTATTTAAACAGGTGGGGTCTAGTGAGGGTTTTTTGAGTATGGGGGTAACCAGTGCATGTTTGAGTGGGGAAGGAAAGGTGCCGAAGGAGAGGGAGAGGTTGAAGATGTGGGTTAGGGAGTTGAGGATAGAGTGGGAAGTTGGGCGCAGTAATTGAGAGGGGACAGGTAGTGAGGTGGGCCATGGAGAGGAGTTTATCAACTTCTTCTGTGGTAACTGGGCAAAAGGAGAAGAGTATTGAGTGTGGTGTTGGACCTGATATGTTGGGTAGGGGAGGAATTTGAATGCTGGATATCTCCTTGCGAATTGTGTTGACTTTGCTATTGAAGTGGTTGGCAATATGTTGAGCGGTAAGCAAGTTGGTGGGTGGGAGCAGTGGGGGGTGAAGTAAGGAATTAAGGGTAGAAAAGAGTTGACGAGGTTTGGATGAGAGGGTTTTGATGAGTGTTGTAATAGGTTTGTTTTGCAGTGTGGAGGCAGGAGTTGTATTTGAGAAGAACAGATTTGTAGAGGGTAAAATCTTGCAGGGATTTAGATTTACGCCATGCTCGCTCAAGAGCACGGCTGTGTCTCTTGAGGCTTCTGGTGTTGTCTGTTTGCCAGGGTTGTGGCAGATGGGGCCTGGTTCTGTGTGTAGAAAGAGGAGCAAGTATGTCTAGGGAGGATGACAACGTGGTGTTGTAGATGGAAGTGGTTTGGTCTGGGCAGGATAGGGGTGCGATTTTGTCATAAAGGCCATCAGTAGCAGAGTGAAGAAGGGAAGGTTTGAGGTTGCGAAGGTTCCTGAGGGTAGTGGTTTGTGGGTTGGCAGCATGGGAGGTAGGAGACTAGGAGAGTGTGAAACGGATAAGGTTGTGATCAGAGAGAGGAAAGGGTGCGTTAGAGATATTGCAGGGAGTGCAGCGATGGGAGAATACAAGGTCGAGAGTGTTGCTATTGGAGTAAGTGGTGGTTTGTGTCCATTGTGTTAGGTTAAAAGAGGAGGTTAGGTTGAGTAGTTTAGAAGTGGTAGCATTATTAACATTGATTGGAATGTTAAAGTCACCTAGGATGATGGCAGGCACTTCGGATGATAGAAAGTAGGGTAGCCATGCAAAGAAGTCACCCAGAAAGTGTGACACTGGTCCAGGAGGCCGATAAATGACTGCGACCCTCAGACAAGCTGGAGAGAAAAGACGAATGCAGTGCATTTCGAAAGAGCAGGGGGAAAGAGAGGGAGGTGTGGGAAATACCTGGAAGGTACATTGTGGGGAGAGAAGTCCGACACCTCAGAGAAGAGCTCAGAGACAAATGAGAATATTGCTCAGGCAATGGGAGAATATCCCAGCATGACTTACATATTGAAGGAGATGAGGGGGAGGGGAGGAAGTCACTTATGGTGACCATAGAGACATGGAAATTCAGCTGGTTCAGCAGGGATCGGTCACATTCCCATCCATGTGTGGTCACTGCCGGATAAAAGTCACTCGATCAGCGGCTGCAGCCAATAGCTTCATCACTGATCTGTGTATTCTGAGAGCGGAGGAGCGCCCCCCATTGTCAGAATACAATAGTGCAGCGGGGAGGATTCCCCCATCCCACTCCAATGTGTGGATGGGGGAATCACTTCAGTTTTTTCCTCTCATCCCGCTGGCTGAACAATAAAACTAAACCATGTATGGCCAATTTTGGAAGCAAAATATATTAATCATCAACTGATCCCCCTTAAGGGGTCAATCTACATATTACCTCCTCTGCCGCCAAATCCTGCAGTGTCTTCTCTCTACTTCCTTCCAAATGGAATGTCTGTCAGTACCTGACATCATTACCTGTCTGTATTCCATAGAGACTTCCTGTCTGGGTAGAGGTGAGATCACCATCTTGTGGAGCTCAGAGGAACTGCAGCTTGAGAAACATCTCGTAGTGTGAACACGGCCTTGTGCTGTGTGTGTATGTACTGTATATCCTTCCCCTTTCTCTCCTCCCTGAGTGTGTATATGAAGAGGAGGAGCTCTGAGTGTGTATGAAGAGGCGGAGCTCTGAGTGTGTATGAAGAGACGGAGCCATGAGTGTGTATGAAGAGGAGGAGCTCTGAGTGTGTATGAAGAGGAGGAGCTCTGAGTGTGTATGAAGAGGCGGAGCTCTGAGTGTGTATGAAGAGGCGGAGCTCTGAGTGTGTATGAAGAAGCGGAGCTCTGAATGTGTATGAAGAGGCGGAGCTCTGAGTGTGTATGAAGAGGCGGAGCTCTGAGTGTGTATGAAGAGGCAGAGCTCTGAGTGTGTATAAAGAGGTGGCGCTTTGAGCGTGTATGAAGAGGCGGAGCTCTAAGTGCATATGAAGAGCCGAAGCTCTGAGTGCGTATGAAGAGGCGGAGCTCCGAGTGTGTATGAAGAGGCGGAGCTCTGAGTGTGTATGAATGGGAGGAGCTCTGAGTGAGTATGAAGAGGCGGAGCTCTGAGTGTGTATGAAGAGGTGGAGCTCTGAGTGCGTATGAAGAGGCAGAGCTCTGAGTGTGTATGAAGAGGCGGAGCTCTGAGTGTGTATGAAGAGGCGGAGCCCTGAGTGTGTATGAAGAGGCAGAGCCCTGTGTGTGTATGAAGAGGCGGAGCTCTGAGTGTGTATGAAGAGGCGGAGCTCTGAGTGTGTATGATGAGGCGGAGCTCCTGCTAGAACAGCGGTCAGAGGGGGAGTCTAGGAGGGGGACTGACAGAAAGCACAGCAGACTTGCAGGAGTGACCGAGGAGGATCCGGTTCCTTTGCCATCGGAGGTGAGGAGAGTGTGAAGGATGTTGGTGACTCTGGTAGATGAAAAGCTGGGAGTCATATTGCTCTGGTGAGTGGGGAAGCACTACTAAGGGGGCGCCCTCACCATCACATGTGTAAGAGGTGGAAGGAGGCGTGGCTACACTACAGCTGGCACAGTTTGGAGCACCGAGAACTTTACACCTTATGAACTTTTGATTGATTGGTGGACTTTTTTTTTTTTTAGAAAAATACGTTCATTGAAGTAGATGCAAAGTGGAAGCAGTGGACTTGCAGAGAACACTATACTGAGTACAAAATATTTTATGATTACATGAATTTGCACTTTATATATGAATGTATCTACATATTTTAGTGTATTTGTGATTATTTATGTGTAAACTGGTACTGACTAGTATTCTAGTGTTTCTCTTCTCCCTCAGTTTTTCTCCATCACTCACCTAATGAGACCCCAAAGCTGATGGAGAAAGGCAGGGGAGGGTCACACAAGGATGATATTCAGGCAACTGACATCCTCCTTATCAGCTCATGATGTCATTGGTGGTTAGGAGGTCGGCAGCTAGAAGGTTGTAATGGTGTACAATGAAAACCTGAGGCTTTGTGTAACTAAAACGCTTCATCCACCCTCCGGCTTGTATACAATTTTGGGACAATTTTTAGGCATTTTGCCAAGGAAACCTCAAGGCACCCTGGTTGAAAAAAGCTGCTCTATGTGATGAAAACCCCTCCAAAAAAAATGAGGCCCCACCCCCACATATACACACCTGCCAGGGGTTTAGACATTAATGGCTGTGTGTTGAGTTATTTTGAGGGGACAGCAAATTTACACTGTTATACAAGCTGTACACTCACTACTTTACATTGTAGCAAAGTGTCATTTCTTCAGTGTTGTCACATGAAAAGATAGAAGAAAATATTTACAAAAATGTGAGGGGTGTACTCACTTTTGTGAGATACTGTATATATACAGTAAGGTTGCAGAACTCATCCTGCCTTTGCAGATGGAGCAGAGGATAAAACATCTTCAGGAGGCCTTGAAGAAAGGTTTGTGCAATGCATTTCCAGACCCTGTGCCACGGGTTCTACCATGCCATGCAAATGGCCAGGTGTGGCCACCCCCAGGTGGCTCAAGGAGGTTTTGAACCCAGGACTTTCTGTGTACTGGTCCTGCTGTATTGTCTCTGAGCCACACCTCAGCTCATTATTAAGCCTGGTTTCCAACTATGTCTTGTCCTGCTTGCAGCACTGAGGGCTATACTCTGGATCTTGCTTTGCAATTAGCACCTGTCACTCATTGTTCAGCTGAGACAGTCTATCAAATCAGCTGGGTATAAAGCACCGCCTCCCTGAGTGCTGGGTAAGTTCATTGTCTCTTGTATTGCCAAAGGTTCCTGTTTTCCTGTGTTCTTGTTTTCAAGTTTTGGTGTTCCAAGACTGACCCTGGCTTCTGACCCTGGCTCTGTTCCTCGTTAACTCTGACTTCTGGAATCCCCTGACTACGGCTTCACTTCAACAATCCTTTGGTAAATTCCCTGTCAAGCCCCCGTGCTCAGATTCACAGCCCAGGCAGCCTTTTACCTAGTTACCGTGGGCTGTGTGTATTTGCAAGGGTGAGCATACATCTCTGCACTAGGGATGAGCTTCGAGTTCGAGTCGAACTCATGTTCGACTCGAACATTGGCTGTTCGCAAGTTCGCCGAACAGCGAACAATTTGGGGTGTTCGCGGCAAATTCGAATGCCGCGGAACACCCTTTAAAAGTCTATGGGAGAAATCAAAAGTGCTAATTTTTAAGGCTAATATGCAAGTTATTGTCATAAAAAGTGTTTGGGGACCCAGGTCCTGCCCCAGGGGACATGGATCAATGCAAAAAAAAGTTTTAAAAACGGCCGTTTTTTCAGGAGCAGTGACTTTAATAATGCTTAAAGTCAAACAATAAAAGTGTAATATCCCTTTAAATTTCGTACCTGGGGGGTGTCTATAGTATGCCTGTAAAGGGGCGCATGTTTCCTGTGTTTAGAACAGTCTGACAGCAAAATGACATTTTGAAGGAAAAAACTAATTTAAAACTACCCGCGGCTATTGCATTGCCGACAATACACATAGAAGTTCATTGATAAAAACGGCATGGGAATTCCCCAAAGGGGAACCCCGAACCAAAATAAAAAAAAAATGACGTGGGAGTCCCCCTAAATTCCATACCAGGCCCTTCAGGTCTGATATGGATATTAAGGGGAACCCCGCGCCAAAAAAAAAAAAAGCGGCGTGGGGTCCCCCCAAAAATCCATACCAGACCCTTATCCGAGCACGCAACCTGGCAGGCCGCAGGAAAAGAGGGGGGGACGAGAGTGCGCCCCCCCCCTCCTGAACCGTACCAGGCCACATGCCCTCAACATTGGGAGGGTGCTTTGGGGTAGCCCCCCAAAACACCTTGTCCCCATGTTGATGAGGACAAGGGCCTCATCCCCACAACCCTGGCCGGTGGTTGTGGGGATCTGCGGGCGGGGGGCTTATCGGAATCTGGAAGCCCCCTTTAACAAGGGGACCCCCAGATCCCGGCCCCCCCCCTGTGTGAAATGGTAAGGGGGTACAAAAGTACCCCTACTATTTCACTAAAAAACTGTCAAAAATGTTAAAAATGACAAGAGACAGTTTTTGACAATTCCTTTATTTAAATACTTCTTCTTTCTTCTATATTCCTTCATCTTCTGGTTCTTCTGGCTCTTCTGGTTCTTCTGGCTCTTCTGGTTCTTCCTCCAGCGTTCTCGTCCAGCATCTCCTCCGCGGCGTCTTCTATCTTCTTCTCCTCGGGCCGCTCCGCACCCATGGCATGGGGGGAGGCTCCCGCTCTTCTCTTCTTCTTCATCTTCTTCTCTTCTTCTTTTCTTCTCTTCTTCATTTTCTTCTCCGGGCTGCTCCGCACCCATGCTGGCATGGAGGGAGGCTCCCGCTGTGTGACGGCGCTCCTCGTCTGACAGTTCTTAAATAACGGCGGGCGGGGCCACCCGGTGACCCCGCCCCCCTCTGACGCACGGTGACTTGACGGGACTTCCCTGTGACGTCACGAGGAATGCCACAGGGAAGTCCCGTCATGTCCCGTGCGTCAGAGGGGGGCGGGGTCACCGGGTGGCCCCGCCCCCCGTTATTTAAGAACTGCCAGACGAGGAGCGCCGTCACACAGCGGGAGCCTCCCTCCATGCCAGCATGGATGCGGAGCGGCCCAGAGAAGAAAATGAAGAAGAGAAGAAGAGAAGAAAAGAAGAAGATGAAGAAGATGAAGAGAAGAGCGGGAGCCTCCCCCCCATGCCATGGGTGCGGAGCGGCCCGAGGAGAAGAAGATAGAAGATGCCGCGGAGGAGATGCTGGACGAGAACGCCGGAGGAAGAACCAGAAGAGCCAGAAGAACCAGAAGATGAAGGAAGATAGAAGAAAGAAGAAGTATTTAAATAAAGGAATTGTCAAAAACTGTTTCTTGTCATTTTTAACATTTTTGACAGTTTTTTAGTGAAATGGTAGGGGTACTTTTGTACCCCCTTACCATTTCACACAGGGGGGCCGGGATCTGGGGGTCCCCTTGTTAAAGGGGGCTTCCAGATTCCGATAAGCCCCCCGCCCGCAGACCCCCACAACCACCGGCCAGGGTTGTGGGGATGAGGCCCTTGTCCTCATCAACATGGGGACAAGGTGTTTTGGGGGGCTACCCCAAAGCACCCTCCCAATGTTGAGGGCATGTAGCCTGGTACGGTTCAGGAGGGGGGGGCGCACTCTCGTCCCCCCCCTCTTTTCCTGCGGCCTGCCAGGTTGCGTGCTCGGATAAGGGTCTGGTATGGATTTTTGGGGGGACCCCACGCTGTTTTTTTTTGTTTTTTTGGCGCGGGGTTCCCCTTAAAATCCATACCAGACCTGAAAGGTCTGGTATGGAATTTAGGGGGAACCCCACGTCATTTTTTTTTTTAATTTTGGCCGGGGTTCCCCTTAATATCCATACCAGACCTGAAGGGCCTGGTATGGAATTTAGGGGGACTCCCACGTCATTTTTTTTTTAAATTTTGGTTCGGGGTTCCCCTTTGGGGAATTCCCATGCCGTTTTTATCAATGAACTTCTATGTGTATTGTCGGCAATGCAATAGCCGCGGGTAGTTTTAAATTAGTTTTTTCCTTCAAAATGTCATTTTGCTGTCAGACTGTTCTAAACACAGGAAACATGCGCCCCTTTACAGGCATACTATAGACACCCCCCAGGTACGAAATTTAAAGGGATATTACACTTTTATTGTTTGACTTTAAGCATTATTAAAATCACTGCTCCTGAAAAAACGGCCGTTTTTAAAACTTTTTTTGCATTGATCCATGTCCCCTGGGGCAGGACCCGAGTCCCCAAACAATTTTTATGACAATAACTTGCATATTAGCCTTTAAAATTAGCACTTTTGATTATTCATGTTCGTGTCCCATAGACTTTAACGGTGTTCGCGTGTTCTAACAAACTTTTTTCCTGTTCGCATGTTCTGGTGCGAACCGAACAGGGGGGTGTTCGGCTCATCCCTACTCTGCACTATGGACTCCAACCAAGGTAAGCCCTTACACTCTGGGAGGTTACAATTTCCTGGTGCTTGACAACGTGTTGCTGAGGCTTTGTTCAGTCAGAGGAAGAGCGGTGGAGAAGGTGGCCGGCTGATCGATGCCTTTAGACAATTTTTCAGGCCTCAGCGTCAAGGTCTGATCGGTTCAAGCAACCATCGCCAGCGTCTGCATTACATGGTGCAGGAATATCTAGGGTCAAGTGCAGACTTGGAGACCTTTCCAACAGACCATCCACTGGGTTACTGGGTCTTGAGGATGGACCACTGGCCAGAACTTGCTCAATATGCGATTGAGCTAATGGCCTGCCCTGCATCCAGCATTCTTTCTGAATGCACAATCAGCTGCTGGAGGGTTTGTAATAGATCATAGAGTACGCCTGTCCACAGATGCCGTTAATAGGCTCACATTCATAAAAATGAACCAGTCTTATATCAGCAGCTATCAAGCACCTGAACTGTAACTGATTGATTTTTTTATGGATGTGGGATCCCTTGAAGACTGCCTATGCTGAGTGACTATCCTATTCCTCCTCAATCTTGATGATGCTAGCTTCCAACAATATTTTTGGTTTAGGGCATCACACCACTGCCTAAGGCCCAATTTTTCTGTTCCTGTTTAACAGGGGCGTGTAATTACAATTTTTGATATAGTATTTCACAACAGGGCCTGTTCCTGCGCTCACCAAGAGTAACTGTGAGGGGTTACAGTGTTCTGGTACCACCAACACCTAAGGCCCAATTTTCTGAAGAGTATATAGGGCAGGCCATATAGTATATATACTTCTGTTTAGAGTATATAGTGCCTGGGGGCCCCCACACCATTTTTTTTTTATTTGGGTGCGGTGTTCCCCTTAATATCCATAACAGACCCAAAGAGCCTGGTAATGGGCCGAGGGGGGGAACCCATGCCGTTTTTCTCAATGATTTTCATCTATATTGCCGGGACCCGACAATACATTACAGCCGCAAGCAGTTTTCAATGACTTTTTTTTCCTTTAGAAATGTCATTTTGCTGTGGTATTGTTCTAAACACGGAAAAACTGTGCCACTTTACAGGCATACTATAGACACCCCCCAAGCACGATATTTAAAGGAATATTTCTTTTTTATTGTTTCATTTTAAGCATTGTTAAAATCACTGCTCCCGAAAAAACGGTAGTTTTTAAAACTTTTTTTTGCATTGATACATTTCCCCTGGGGCAGGACCTGGGTCCCCAAACACTTTTTATGGCAATAACTTGCATATAATCCTTTAAAATTAGCACTTTTGTTTTTTCACGTTCCTGTCCCATAGGCTTTAACAGTGTTCGCGTGTTCGAACAAACTTTTTGCATGTTCGCATGTTCTGCTGCAAACTGAACCGGGGGGTGTTTGGCTCATCCCTACTGATGACCTATAGGGGGCTTTTAAAATGTTGCCTGTAGAGAATATAGGGTACTGAAGTCTGTCACCATTTCACTCAGTGCAACCTCATCTTATATTTTACCACAAATTGGGTAATCAAAGTGATTGTAAAGGATCGTTTTTTTTTGTTTTTTTTAAAATAACAAACATATCATACTTGTCTCCACTGTGCAGCTCGTTTTGCACAGAGTGGCCCTGAACATCCTCTTCTAGGGTCCCCCGCCAGCTCTCGCAGCTCCTCCCCGCATCGGATAACCCCCTAGGGGAAGCGCTCTCCCGAGGGGGTTACCTTGCAGGCGCGCTCCCGAGTCCAGCATTTGCGTTCACAAACACAAATGCCAGACTCGACCCCGCCCCCCGCGTCATTGGATTTGATTGACAAAAGCAGGAGCCAATGGCTGCGCTGCTATCAATCTAGCCAATCAGGACACGAGACGCCGGCTAGAGCTGGTGTGCTTGTCCCTGGCATGAGAAAAAGAGGGTTCAGGTAAGTAAAACAGTGCACTGGGGGGCTGCTGCACTACAAAAGGTTTTTCACCTCAATGCATAGAATGCAAGTTTTTCACCTCAATGCATAGAATGCCTATAGTACAATGACGGCCAGGCTGGGGTTACATTATCCTGAGTGGATGTCATATGACCTCCAGAAGAATAAGCCACTCAGGCGCGCGGCGATCGGTGTGTTGCTCTGACACACCGCATCTCCAATCTCAGTAAAGAACCTATGACGTAGGCTCTTTACCATATGATCACCTGTGTCCAATCAAAGCTAATCACGCCATTACCAGGAAGTCCCGGTTATCGGCTTTCCTTTATTCATGCTGACAAGGTGCGAGTAGAGGAGAGAAGATCAGCGGCTCTCCTGACGGGGGAGATCTGCGCTAATATTCAGCATTAATTTTCAGTGCAGGCCCATCAGTGATGACCACCAGTGATGCCAATCAGTGCCCATCAGGGATGCCAATCAGTGCCCATTAGAGATGCTTGTCAGTACCACCTCATCAGTGCCACCCATCAGTACCCATTAGTGCCTCCTCATCAGTGAAGGGGAAAACTTACTTATTTAGGAAATTTTATAACAGAAACAAAGAAATGTTCTTTTTTTATTTTTAGCACAAAAAATAAAAACTTCAGTGATGATCAAATACCACCAAAAGAAAGTTTTATGTGTGGGGGAAAAAAGATAAAAATCTCATGTAGATACAGTGTTACATGACCGTGCAATTGCCAAACAAAACCTGAGAGTGCTGAAAGATGAAAATTGACCTGGGCAGGAGGGGGTGAAAGTGTCTGGTATTGAAGGAGTTAAACATGTGGGCAAAAAAAATGCAAAAATGTCTCTGGCAGTGAAAGGTTTAAAGGAGAATTTCACCTTCGGGAAGATGTTACATGTTCGTGCAGCGGCTCAGCGATCCGAGTCCTCTGTGTGACAGTAGTGCGGGGAGAAGTTCCCCGTATCGGCTGTCACTTTATGAAAAGAGCGCTGCCGTGCCATTCATTCACACAGTTCTGTCCTTTGCCGATGTCGGCTTGCAGTTTTCAATGAACTCCCACACAGCTGCTGAGCTCTCTGGTAGATGAGGAACAAAAAGATTTCATAAGGGATAAGGAGATTATGATAAGGGACAAGGAGTGTTGAAGAAATCAAATACATTTCATACTGCGCTCTAAGTACTCAAATATACATACAAAAAAATCATGTGTTTTTTCATAAAAAACATATATGGTAAAACACTAATGTGTTATAAATGTGTTAATGTGTGTTAATAAATGTCCATATAACTTCCAAAGAAATTTGAAATCAAATGAAGTGTCCATGAATCCTTTATCAATGTGAGTGTTGGGAAGAGAAAACACGATCTTGGTGAGAAAACATCTTCCACCACCACCAGGAAAACAATCTACTCACCAGGGGGAGTTGACACCCGTTACAAGTAGTCAAACCAGGCGCAGGCACCAATGGAAGTATTCCTTTTGAACGGAGACTGGTCCACATCCCGATATGATCCAATGATCGATCAGAGAAGATCGGCACCTATTACAGGTGATCAGATCAAGCGCAGATACCAATGGAAGTGTGCCTTCTAAAGAGAGACTGGTCCACGGCCCGATAAACTCCAACGATTGGTCATGTGTTTTAAAGCTAACAAGAAGGGGCTCCTCATTGCGTAGTACAAAACATCCCTTTATTCCATAAGAGGCATCGGCATAAAACATAATAAAAACACTTTGCCCAAATCAAAAAGCATGCAGGTATGCCATTTGCGTTCTAACTAGCGGAAATGACATATATGGCTTCATCATGTAAGAATTGTTTCTTACATGATGACGATCAGCCATGGAGTATATCTGAGGTGTATATCAGGGTGTGCTTCTTCCCAACATGAGAGCTGTGATGTCCAGCAACATTCATATAGAAGACATTTCCCGTACTCAAGGCACTAATACACCTCGAGGGTTGTGTGGAATCCCTGATGTACAAGAAGACAGGACTTCAGTGAGAAAAAATTCCCTCACTCAGGACAGGAATACGGCTTCTCCCCCGTGTGAGATCTCTGATGTCTGTAAAGATTGGACTTATCTGAAAAACATTTCCCGCACCCAGGACAGGAATACGGCTTCTGCCCTGTGTGAGATCTCTGATGTTTGTAAAGATTGGACTTCTCTGAAAAACATTTCCCGCACTCAGGACAGGAATACAGCTTCTCCCCTGTGTGAGATCTCTGATGTGTATAAAGATGGGACGTCTGTGAAAAACATTTCCCGCACTCAGGACAGGAATACGGCTTCTCCCCGGTGTGAGATCTCTGATGTTTGTAAAGATGTGACTTCTGTGAAAAACATTTCCCACACTCAGGGCAGGAATACGGCTTCTCCCCGGTGTGAGATCTCTGATGTTTGTAAAGATGTGACTTTTGTGAAAAACATTTCCCACACTCAGGACAGGAATGCGGCTTCTCCCCTGTGTGAGATCTCTGATGGTCGCAAAGACTGGACTTCTCTGAAAAACATTTCCCGCACTCAGGACAGGAATGCGGCTTCTCCCCTGTGTGAGATCTCTGATGTGTGTAAAGATGGGACTTCTGTGAAAAACCTTTCCCGCACTCAGGACATGAATGTGGCTTCTCCCCCGTGTGAGTTCTCTGATGTGTGTAAAGATGGGACTTCAGTGAAAAAGATTTCCCGCACTCAAGACAGGAATGCGGCTTCTCCCCCGTGTGAGATCTCTGATGTGTGTGAAGACTGGACTTCCGTGAAAAACAATTTCCACACTCAGGACAGGAATACGGCTTCTCCCCTGTGTGAGATCTAACATGTTCATTAAGATGGCATTTATAACGGAAACACTTCCCGCACTCAGTACAGGAAAAGCTCTTATCTGTTGGAAGGACGGCACCATCCCTCACAGTCTGAGGTTCCTCAGGATAAGAGGAATACGATGGTCCATCTACACTGTGTGGTGCCGGATGGACATTTGAGGTAGTCGGGTTTTCTCCTGGACTATACTGTGTGATGTCCTCATCTTCTACTTTACAGTCTGGAGACAAAGTGAGACAATCCTCTGAGGTTTTCCTCATCTCCCGTCCATCTACTAAAATAGAAATAAAAAGATTATTACTAGACATGAGCAGATTGGTTCCCCTAAACCAGGACTCCGCCCACATCAGGCAGCTTTGTCTCTGAGGATCTTACAATTCCACCCTAACTAGTAAATGGGTCCTCTGATCTCCTACCAGATCATTTCTTTATTCATGGACCTTAGTCAGAGAGTGAGGAAACAACGAGAACTGTCTTTTAAAGGAGTGACAGTGATGAGGGGATTATAGGACGAGTGTCCCCACCCCCTCTATCACTCATTATCATCTTCCCAACACAAGAAGTCCTGCACTTCCTTATTTAGTACATGATTTAGTCATGAATAACAGCGAGGCTGAACCCCACCAGAAGTCAGAGAGTGAGGATGGGGAGGAGAACAAACAAGATGAAGACTAGACTGATCCTGAAGACCACCATCATTGGGTTATTGACTCCTCCCTCATTATTACTTTCTATTTAAGGTTCCAAAGTTTGAGGATGTTATCACATTATTATCAACATGTAAAAGTCTTTTCTCCAATCAAATCATCAGATATAAAATGTCCAGCTGGTAGGAAATGGGTGCAAAAGAAGTCAGAACTATGTAATGTACAACTTATTATATAGGATACAAAAGTTAGGATTCTAAAGCATCAGAAGTATGTAATGTACAACATAGAGTATATAGTGCAGTGGTCAGGAGTATGTAATGTACATTTAGCACCTGGTTATACTGGGAGCAAAGAGGGTACCTCCAGATACAGGGAGCGGACTTACATTCACCCCAGAGCTGAGTCAATGGCTATAATAGGAAGTTAAAACAAATGTGGGCGCCAGTCACTTAGGTATTTTTCAATGCTTTAATTATAACTTGAGAAAGGTTGTAGAAAAGAGGTTGTTGGGACATTTCAGATACCCTTTTTAGCAGATCACTTACAGACTCCTTTAATCAAAGGACAAAATGCAGCTTTCTTTCAGCAGATCTTGAATACCTGGGTAGGTCTCTCACACAGACCTCACAACCAGTACGATGTCTGGATAAGCCTCTCTCACAGACTTAGCAGCCAGTAGATGCCTGGATAAATCTCTCTCACAAACTTAGCAGCCAGGAATGTGTTACCTTGATTAGATTGTAGAACAGCTCCACAGTACCAGAACCTTTAAGCCATTCGGCGGTACTGTGAGGGTAGTTAGATGTAGGTGCATCCTCCAAACGAGTTACCAGGCCTTTCTGAGAGACCAGCCTTCCTCCTGGCTCTCTCCAGCAAGGGTCCCCCCCTGGATCTCCTCAGCTTGGCTCGGCTTCTTCCATTCAGACAAGACAGCCTAAGGACTACCTCAGAAGTAGTAGGCCCCAGACAGGCTTCTGGGCCTACTTGCAGAGCTAGCAGCACCGTAGCCTCAGGCCTGGAGGGCCACGAGGTAAGGAATGACTAAAGCACATGGCATCTGGCCAATAAATACCCCTTCCCAGAATGCACAGAGGCAGGAACCAGCTATTTCTGGAAAAAGAATATTCATTACAGCTTAACTTACTTGTTATTCTCACACTGTCCTGTGGTACCAGTGACACCTACTGGCAACAGTGGGAAATGCACAACACAGTCAAGACTAGAACAGAACCAAATAAACTATGTACAATCAATCTGAGCTGTTTGCAGCTCAGCCAAAAACTAAATTTACATTATAGCCCCATTTTTAGGAACAGGGGGCTACATACAACATAAATTATACAGTGTAAGGGTCAGGACTCATAATATTGGTATTCAGTAATCAGTGGAAGATTAAATGTTTACATGAGACAAGTTGCAGAGGTCCCACACCGCTGCCTCCCATCTGCTGAGACTGCACTCAGTGACTTGGGTCTGAGACTATACAGACATATCCCTTCACCCGGCACAGCCAGCAGACAACAGAGCAAGTAATCCCGGGAGAATTGTTCTGTCAGAGATCTTACTAGACCCGGGTATGGGGCAGAAGACCCAAAGCGCATACCCCAGGTGCCTAGATCTAGTAATAACTATAATGAAATCAAAGAAAGAGACCGCTGCTCACAGGTGATACAATCAGTGACACGCCAAAAAAAATAAAGTAGAATGTCTTTATTGAAACATGAATAATAATAAAAGCAATGGATAGAAGTGCTTTGTCAAAACCACAAGTTTTCAAAAAGCCACAGTCTCTCTTATAACACATAAGTCACATGACATTCACAGGTGAAAATCATCAGATTAAGCGATTGCAAACACAAACCAATAAAATCTCCTGTTGAAAAAAGATATTTTTTAAAACACAAAAACACAGAAAAGATTCTATTCAATATAGCAACCTCAAAATATAAAAACATGGCAAAAAAATGATATTTCCCTTTAATCTAAAGAGGTTACACACACGACAATTGTTGTTTCACTTCATGTCAATCATCTGTTCACATGGCTCTTCCTTTCTTTAATCAATTGATTAAAGATCCTCCGCAAGATGTAGTGTGTAACCTCTTTAGATTAAAGGGAAATATAATTTTTCCCTTTTTTATTTTTTGAGGTTGCTATATAGAATAGAATCTTTTCAGTGTTTTTAAAATATCCATTGCTTTTATTATTATTCATGTTTCAATAAAGACGTTCTTTACTTTATTTTTATTTATTTATTTTTTGTGGGTGTGCTGCCAATCCAAAGCTTCCTGTTCCATATAATGAAATCAAGATTTTGCTGCCAGCTGAACCTCAGAATCTCCATAAATCCAGTCTAGATACATAAATTGTGTCTGCAGCACAGAGAAGGAAGATTATCCAAGAGAAATACAGGAATACAGGACGGGGAACACAGCTCAGGAAAGTGACAGGGGTATTACAGGCTGATATCACCCAGTCCTTGCCCTACTCTGGACCAATCAGTGAGCAGTATGGGTGGAGGAATGTATTTAGTGTTAATGACCCACCTGTGCTGATCTCTGTAGGATTGTCCTCCTCTATAAATGTCCCCGTTATTCCATCCTCCTCCATAGACTGCCGATCATCCCTCACATACCTCTCTTCTTCTTCTGCTTTAACCTCAAATTCTATATCGATTGGATCTCCACTCTAAATCAAGAAAATTAGAGAGAATTTCATCTGTAAGATATAAGATTTATTATTGTGATATCACATAAAAAATCCACGCATTGTCTCTATAAGTGTGTTTTTTAACCTCTGTCCCACCAACCTTGTAACAATGAGGGATGGTGTGACCTTCCTGTGTGGAATCCCGGGAATACGGAGGATGGGGACATCTCTCTGATGGGTTCCTGGTATTAGGTGGCTCCATCATATCCTTGTGTCCTTCTGAAAACTCCTCCATCACTCCATACTCCTCATCCTCCTCTTTATACTCTTCTTTAACATCAATATTATCATCCCCGAGGTCTCCACTCTGAATATATAATAAAACATTCATTGTAACAAACATGCTGTGTATAAATCAGAACTACCAATAATTTTTCCTCATCTACCTGATGATGGTGAGGGATGGTGTGATCTTCCTGTGTGGAATCCCGGGAATACAGAGGACGGGGACATCTCTCTGGTGGGTTTCTGTAGCTGGATGACTCCACCATGGTGTCCTGGGACAGATCTTTGTGTTCTTTTAGAGACTCCTCCATCACCCCATCCTCATCATCCTCCTCTTTTATCTCTTCTTTAACCTCAACTTTAGAACCTCTCAGGTTTCCACTCTGAATATAGAATAAAAATGACATCAATTGTAACAATGCAGATAATGTACAGATCCTAATGATACTATCAGTGATTGTTCCTCATCTACCTGATGATGGTGAGGGATGGTGTGACCTTCCTGTGTGGAATCCCGGGAATACAGAGGACGGGGACATCTCTCTGGTGGGTTCCCATTACTGAATCCATCTGTAGGAAACACACACACTGACTGAATACATTGTTTCTATGTGTTTATCAGATGATGGGGGATCTAGGTGGACCCTCCGTACTGCTCTCTCCTTTACAATAAAGTCTCCTCTTACCCGGTGATGTGAGGGGCGGCTGATTGTCCATCATGACGTCCTTGTAGAGATCCTTGTGTCCTTCTAAATACTCCCACTCCTCCATGGAGAAATAGACAGTGACATCCTGACACCTTATAGGAACCTGACACACACAATGATACAGTCACCATCCAGACACATCCCTTGTCTGTTACTGGATAATGTCCCAGAATTCCCAGCACTGCTCACCTCTCCTCAATGATCTCTCTGGTGACTTCTAGAATCTTCTTTGTATTTCTCTATTCTATCAGGGAGGGAGGTGGAGGCAATGTGATGGTCATATGATCTCCAGACTTCACAGGAGGAAAACTCTAGATCTGAACACAAATAGTAAAATCAAATGATATTCCCAGAATCCTCCTCACCTCATCATTCTGTTTTCTATTTTATTAAAGCCCTACTTCAGACTGAGGTATAATTTAACCACACAGAAACCCCACATTATGCAGGCTAAAAGCTTGAAGCAGGTATTCTGATGTCTTTACCTACAACGCAAGAACAACAGTCCCACTTTGCTAGTGAGGATGCCAAGGGTCTGTCCACATCCTAAGAGCATCAGTGCAAAAAAGCAGATGGAGGGACATTGGGAGGAGGAGCTGTGAGGTCAGTGTTATGTCATAGGACATATAGACTCTGGATGGAGGGACATTTGGATGGGGAGATTTGAATCATTGATTCTGGGTGTGTCCTTCCTCTCCTAAACTGAAGAGTGAACTTTGACCTTTACCATACAGAAATCTGTCAGGAATCTGTGAAAGAAAATCAATCCAAGGAAACAACAGGCAGGACGAGGAATAGCAAGAAGGAGCTCAGAGACAAATGAGAATATTGCTCAGCCAATGGGAGATTATCTCAGCATGACTTACATAATGAAGGAGATGAGGGGGAGGGGAGGAAGTCACTTAAGGTGACCATAGAGACATGGAAATTCAGCTGGTTCAGCAGGGATCGGTCACATTTCCATCCATGTGTGGTCACTGCCGGATAAAAGTCACTCGATCAGCGGCTGCAGCCAATAGCTTCATCACTGATCTGTGTATTCTGAGAGCGGAGGAGCGCCTCCCATTGTCAGAATACAATAGTGCAGCGGGGAGGATTCCCCCATCCCCCTCCAATGTGTGGATGGGGGAATCAGTTCTTTTTTTTCCTCTCATCCCGCTGGCTGAACGATAAAACGGAACCATGTATGGCCAGCTTTGGAAGGAAGATATATTAAGCATCAACTGATCCCCCTGAAGGGGTTAATCTACATATTACCTCCTCTGCCGCTAGTTCCTGCAGGGTCTTCTCACTACGTAATACCAAATGGAACTTCCTGTCTGTAGCTGACATCACTTCCTGTCTGTAACTGACATCACTTCCTGTCTATATTCCATAGAGATTTCCTGTCTGTGTAGAGGTGAGATCACCACCTTGTGGAGCTCAGAGAAACATCTCGTAGGTGTCCGTTTATGAAGCAGTGAAATCTAATCCGGCATTCATAGAGGAGATCTTTCTCCTCTGTGTGCCAGTTTATGAAGCAGAGTAGATCGCTTCACCTTTGGAGAAGTGAAGTGATCTACAAACGCTTCCAACACTGGAGAATGGCCCCTGATACTGGAATCTTGTGTGACTTTATGAGATTACAGTACCAGAAATATATGTATACACACACACGCATTGTATAGACATGTATATCATAGTTGCCAACAATCCCGATTTTGGGACCCTCGTCCCAATTGGAGGCTGTTCCGAATCAGGATTTTGCCCAGGGAAATCGGGAATGTTTGCTTTTTTCATTTTTGGAGCAGCTGGCTTCAGCAAAATTGCCGCTGGCGCCGCCTCTAGATCCTTCCCCCTTGTGTTCAGTGGAGAGAGGAAGGGGGCTCGATCCATGCAGCCAATGAATCAGCTTCTCCTCTCACAATACTTCAGCCGGGGTTAGCTGCACGGATCGGCCCCTCCCCTCTCCACTGAGCACACGGCGCCGGCCACTCATGCCATGTTCATTCTGCTCTAATGGACATGTGCTTGGAGGGAAGGGTCTGCACTGGCACTGATAGAGGGGGTGGTCTGCACTGAGGGGGGCCTGCACTGATAGAGGGGGTCTGCACTGAGGGGGGTCTGCACTGATAGGGGGGTCTGCACGAAGGGGGGTCTGCACTGAGGGGGGTCTGCACTGAGGGGGGTCTGCACTGAGGGGGTCTGCACTGAGGGGGTCTGCACTGATGGAGGGCGTCTGCACTGAGGGGGTCTGCACTGATGGAGGGGGTCTGCACTGAGGGGGGTCTGTATTGAGGGAGAGGGGTCTGTACTGAGGTGGTCTATACTGATGAGGATGGTCTACACCAGGGGTCTCAAACTGGCGGCCCTCCAGCTGTTGCAAAACTACAAGTCCCATCATGCCTCTGCCTGTGGGAGTCTTGCTTGTAACTTGCAATGCCTCATGGGACTTGTAGTTTCACAACAGCTGGAGGGCCACCAGTTTGAGACCCCTGGTCTACACTGAGGGGGTCTAAACTGATGGAGGGGGTCTGTACTTAGTGGGGGGGCTGTACTGAGGGAGGAGGATCTATACTGCTGGAGGGGCGGTCTGTACTTAGTGGGGGGGTCTTTACTGAGGGAGGGGGGTCTGTACTGAAGGGGGACCATAGTTAGTGGAGGGGGGTTGACACCAATTTTTTTCCACACTGGGTGACACCATCTGTAGTGACGCCACTGGCTCTTGTCTCTGCAGCAATTTAACTTTAATGTACAGGAGGGGGGTTAACTACATACAGGAGGGGGGTACGTATATACAGGAGGGGGGGTAGCTATATACAGGAGGAGGAGGGGTTAGCTATATACAGGAGGAGGGAGGGTTAGCTATATACAGGAGGAGGGGGGTTAACTATATACAGGAGGGGGGTTAACTATATACAGGAGGGGGAATAACTATATACAGGAGGGGGGTTAACTATTTACAGGAGGGGGTTAACTATTTACAGGAGGGGGGTTAACTATGTACAGGAGGTGTTACTATGTACAGGGGGGGTAACTATGCACAGGGGGGTAACTAGGGGGGGAGGGGAAACTATGCACAGGGGGAGGGGGTAACTTTGGCTCTGCCTGGGACACTGATTTAAGGACTGAGGCTGGGAACACTGGTGTAAAGACTAACTCTGCTAGGGGCACCTGATGCAAGGAGGGACTCTGCTGGGGGGCACCTGATGCAAGGAGGGACTCTGCTGGGGGCACCTGATGCAAGGAGGGATTCTGCTGGGGGGCACCTGATGCAAGGAGGGACTCTGCTGGGGGCACCTGATGCAAGGAGGGACACTGCTGGGGGCACCTGATGCAAGGAGGGACTCTGCTGGGGGCACCTGATGCAAGGAGGGACTCTGCTGGGGGCACCTGATGCAAGAAGGGACTCTGCTGGGGGCACCTGATGCGAGGATAGACTCTGCCGGGGGCACCTGATGCAAAGAGGGACTCTGCTGGGGGCGCCTGATGCAAGGAGGGACTCTGCTGGGGGGCAACTGATGCAAGGAGGGACTCTCCTGGGGGCATCTGATGCAAGGAGGGACACTGCTGGGGGCACCTGATGCAAGGAGGGACTCTGCTGGGGGGCACCTGATGCAAGGAGGGACTCTGCTGGGGGCACCTGATGCAAGGAGGGACTCTGCTGGGGGCACCTGATGCAAGGAGGGACACTGCTGGGGGCACCTGATGCAAGGAGGGACTCTTATGTGTATATATATATATATATATATATATATATATATATATATATATATATATATATATATATATACACATAAATATGACAGTGGGACATGGTTACAGTGTTGGGGGGTCTGAACATAAGTTAAAAATCTTCCTCCTTCCCCCTCAGATCCTCCGGGATTCTCTCTTCACTCCCCAATTCTCCACCTCTGAGCTGGTGAATCTGGGAGGGTGAATTCTGACACAGATCACCAGTGAAGCACTGAGATCGCAGCTTTATAAACTGACCGTTTCTGTGTCATTCAATGAGGATTCTCGGTGTGCGGAGATCATCGGAAAACAAGTTCAAACTCTTCTCCCCCCAATTATCTCTGTTTCATAAACTGTTTATGAACTGTGATCAGCGACGATCCTGGGGAGCACCACTGTTCACTGCTTCATAAACGGACATCTTAGTGTGAACACGGCCTTGTGCTGTGTGTGTATGTACTGTATATCCTTCCCCTTTCTCTCCTCCCTGAGTGTGTATGAAGAGGCGGAGCTCTGAGTGTGTATGAAGAGGCGGAGCTCTGAGTATGTATGAAGAGGCGGAGCTCTGAGTGTGTATGAAGAGGCGGAGCTCTGAGTGTGTATGAAGAGGCGGAGCTCTGAGAGTGTATGAAGAGGAGGAGCTCTGAGTGTGTATGAAGGGGCGGAGCTCTGAGTGTGTATGAAGAGGCGGAGCTCTGAGTGTGTATGAAGAGTCGGAGCTCTGAGTGTGTATGAAGAGGCGGAGCTCTGAGCGTGTATGAAGAGGCGGAGCTCTGAGCGTGTATGAAGAGGCGGAGCTCTGAGCGTGTATGAAGTGGCGGAGCTCTGAGTGTGTATGAAGAGGCAGAGCTCTGAGTGTGTACATAGGTGTGTGCAGCTTAATGCATTAGGGTGTGTACCCCAAAGCTCAAACATACACTACCCATCACTAGGGATGAGCTTCGTGTTCGAGTCGAACCCATGTTCGACTCGAACATCGGCTGTTCGACCGTCCGTCGAATTGCGAACGTTATGGGCCGTTCGCGCCAAATTCGTGTGGCGCGTCACGGCCCATAATTCACTGCGGCATCGCAGTGCATTGCTGGCTGATGATTGGCCAAGCATGCACTATGACCCGCATGCTTGGCCAATCACAGCGCCGTCAGTAGAGAGAGCTGTAATTGGCCAAAGCCAGGGTGGCTTTGGCCAATTATGGCTCAGGGGATTTAGTACACGCCCCACACTATATAAGGCCGCCTGCACGGCGGCCCTGTGTAGTGTGTTCCGGTGTGCTGATAGAGAGAGAGACAGACAGTGTCATTTGATTTGAGAGCTAGATTAGGCTAGATCTGTTCCTGCTCTTTACATTTAGTGCAGTGCGTCCTGCTCACAGTGTTCAGCTAGATCCGTTCCTGCTATTTACATTTAGTGCAGTGCGTCCTGCTCACAGTGTTCAGCTAGATCCGTTCCTGCTATTTACATTTAGTGCAGTCAGTGCGTCCTGCTCACAGTGTTCAGCTAGATCCGTTCCTGCTATTTACATTTAGTGCAGTCAGTGCGTCCTGCTCACAGTGTTCAGCTAGATCCGTTCCTGCTATTTACATTTAGTGCAGTCAGTGCGTCCTGCTCACAGTGTTCAGCTAGATCCGTTCCTGCTATTTACATTTAGTGCAGTGCGTCCTGCTCACAGTGTTCAGCTAGATCCGTTCCTGCTATTTACATTTAGTGCAGTGCGTCCTGCTCACAGTGTTCAGCTAGATCCGTTCCTGCTATTTACATTTAGTGCAGTCAGTGCGTCCTGCTCACAGTGTTCAGCTAGATCCGTTCCTGCTATTTACATTTAGTGCAGTGCGTCCTGCTCACAGTGTTCAGCTAGATCCGTTCCTGCTATTTACATTTAGTGCAGTCAGTGCGTCCTGCTCACAGTGTTCAGCTAGATCCGTTCCTGCTATTTACATTTAGTGCAGTGCGTCCTGCTCACAGTGTTCAGCTAGATCCGTTCCTGCTATTTACATTTAGTGCAGTGCGTCCTGCTCACAGTGTTCAGCTAGATCTGTTCCTGCTATTTACATTTAGTGCAGTGCGTCCTGCTCACAGTGTTCAGCTAGATCTGTTCCTGCTATTTACATTTAGTGCAGTCAGTGCGTCCTGCTCACAGTGTTCAGCTAGATCCGTTCCTGCTATTTACATTTAGTGCAGTGCGTCCTGCTCACAGTGTTCAGCTAGATCTGTTCCTGCTATTTACATTTAGTGCAGTGCGTCCTGCTCACAGTGTTCAGCTAGATCTGTTCCTGCTATTTACATTTAGTGCAGTCAGTGCGTCCTGCTCACAGTGTTCAGCTAGATCCGTTCCTGCTATTTACATTTAGTGCAGTGCGTCCTGCTCACAGTGTTCAGCTAGATCTGTTCCTGCTATTTACATTTAGTGCAGTCAGTGCGTCCTGCTCACAGTGTTCAGCTAGATCCGTTCCTGCTATTTACATTTAGTGCAGTGCGTCCTGCTCACAGTGTTCAGCTAGATCTGTTCCTGCTATTTACATTTAGTGCAGTGCGTCCTGCTCACAGTGTTCAGCTAGATCCGTTCCTGCTATTTACATTTAGTGCAGTCAGTGCGTCCTGCTCACAGTGTTCAGCTAGATCCGTTCCTGCTATTTACATTTAGTGCAGTGCGTCCTGCTCACAGTGTTCAGCTAGATCCGTTCCTGTTATCTTCCTACTGACAGGCAGGCTTGTCTGGTTACAGTATATAAAGCTACCTGAAGAAAATTACAGGTGTTCTATCCCAGCTTAGTGCAGCTACAGGCCATTAGTATGTCTGGAAGGCCAAGAAGGAGAGGCAGACAGTCACAAGCCAATAAGAGAGGGCAAGCAGGCTCTGTGTCTAGTGCTGGTCGTGGAGACGGTGCATCCTCATCAGCACGTGGCCATGGGACACGCTTGGCCTTTTTTTCGGCAGCTGGCCGTGTTGAGCCGCAACATGCAGAAAACTTGGTCGAGTGGATGACCAAGCCGTCCTCATCCTCCTCATCCTCTCTCACCCATGCCCAGGGTGCTTTGTCTGGCAAAGCAGCGGCCTCTTCCCTCAGCTCAATGTCATCAGTGACTCCTTCCCTAGCTCCACCATGTCCTCATGAGGATTCCCTCGAACTGTTTGACCACAGTGTTGGGTACATGCTCCAGGAGGATGCCCAGCGTTTGGAAGGCTCTGATGATGATACTGAGCTCGATGAAGGCAGTAACATGAGCACGGACAGAGGGGGTGCCCAAGAAGGACAGCAATCTGGCAGTCATGCTCCCCCTGCTGCAGCATACTGCCAGGTTTGCTCCAGTGATGAGGAGGGAGGGGATGATGAGGTCACTGACTCAACGTGGGTGCCTGATAGGAGAGAGGAGGAGGAGGAGGAGGAGGAGGCGGCACATCACCAACGAGGCAGGATGCCCTCCAGGGGCCAGCCTAAGGGCAGCACATTGACTGCATCACACCCCAAAGCTCCACATGTGCAGGGCGCTGCAGTCTCTGCGCGTTATTCAAAAAGTTCTTTGGTGTGGGCCTTTTTTGAGACGAGTGCATCAGATCGCACCGCTGCTATTTGCAACATATGTCTCAAGCGTATCTCGCGTGGCCAAAACATCTCCCGCTTGGGTACCACATGCTTGACCAGACATATGTTGACCTGCCATGCAGTTCGTTGGCAAGCATATCTAAAAGACCCACACCAAAGAACAAAGAGGATCTCTCCTTGCTCCTCATCAGCTGAGATTTCCAACCCCACTAGACCTTCAGTCCTCTCTGAGACCTGCAGTGAGAGGAATGAAGGTGTAGAATTAGGTGTGTCACAGCCAAGTACTTGTGGGCAATCTGCTTTTGGTACACCGACGCCAGATTGTACCAGGCAAATTTCCCTGCCCCAGCTGCTGCACCGCCGAAAGAAGTTTGCTCCCAGCCATCCACATGCCCAGCGGTTGAATGCTAGCTTGGCAAAATTGCTAGCACTTCAACTGCTGCCTTTTCAGTTGGTAGACTCTGCCCCCTTCCGTGAGTTTGTGGAATGTGCGGTTCCTCAGTGGCAGGTACCCAAACGCCACTTTTTCTCACGGAAGGCGATTCCAGCTCTCTACCGGCATGTGGAAGGCAATGTCCATGCCTCGCTGGACAGGGCGGTCAGCGGTAAGGTGCATATTACCGCTGACTCATGGTCCAGCAGGCATGGACAGGGACGTTACTTAAGTTTCACGGCGCATTGGGTGACTCTGCTGGCAGCTGGGAAGGATGCAGGACAAGGTGCAGTAGTGTTGGAGGTTGTTCCGCCACCACGCCTCCAAAATGCTGATTGTGACACACCTCTCTCCTCCACCCCCTCCTCTTCTTCTTCCTCCATGGCCTCTTCCTCGGAACCAGCGGTGCTCCGTAGGCGTTC
Organism: Lithobates septentrionalis; assembly: GCA_037952835.1. Taxonomy (NCBI): domain Eukaryota; kingdom Metazoa; phylum Chordata; class Amphibia; order Anura; family Ranidae; genus Lithobates; species Lithobates septentrionalis. Next base: position 514,704 of record JBBDGP010003724.1, on the reverse strand, counting down.
AAGGGGCTACGCAAGTACGCAGGCCAAAAGATGCCATGCGGTGCTTGAGCTGGTGTGCTTGGGGGACAGGAGCCACACTGGGGCAGAGGTTCTGTCAGCTCTGCAGGGGCAGGTTCAGAGGTGGTTGACGCCACGCCAACTTAAGGCAGGAATGGTGGTTTGCGACAATGGCACCAACCTCCTCTCTGCCCTCCGACAGGGACAACTGACCCATGTGCCCTGTTTGGCTCACGTCCTTAACTTGGTGGTGCAGCGGTTCTTGGGCAGGTACCCGGGCTTACAGGATGTCCTGAGGCAGGCCAGGAAAGTCTGTGTGCATTTCCGCCGGTCATATAATGCCAGTGCTCGGCTGACGGACCTCCAAAAGGAGTTTAACCTGCCCAAGAACCGCCTAATCTGTGACATGCCCACCAGGTGGAACTCGACATTGGCCATGCTGCAGCGGCTGCACACGCAGCAGAGGGCCATAAATGAGTACCTGTGCGACTATGGCACCAGGACAGGGTCAGGGGACCTTGGTTTTTTTTCCCCACGCCAGTGGGCCATGATCAGGGATGCATGCACTGTCCTGTCACCATTCGAGGAGGCCACGAGGATGGTGAGCACTGACAGTGCATGCATCAGTGACACTGTCCCCCTTGTCCACCTGTTGGAGCACACGCTGCGTGGAATAATGGACAGGGCACTTGAGGCAGAACAGTGGCAGGAAGAGGAGGACTTCCTTAGCTCTCAAGGCCCCCTTTATCCAGACAGTGTTCCTGCGTGCCCGCCGATCACACAGGAAGAGGACGAGGAGGAGGAGGAGGAGGAGGAGGAAGATTGTGTCAGTATGGAGGTGGAGCCTGGCACTCAGCATCAGCAGTCTTTAAGGGATCAGTCCCAAGGAACACATGGACTTGTACGTGGCTGGGAGGAGGTGGCTGCGGACGTTGTTGTCCTTAGTGACCCAGAGGACTCCGGACTGAATGCCTCAGCAAACCTACGCTGCATGGCCTCCCTGATCCTGCAAAGCCTGCGTAAGGATCCTCGTATTCGTGGTATCAAGGAGAAGGACCAATACTGGCTGGCAACCCTCCTTGATCCACGTTACAAGGGTAAGGTTGCGGACCTTATCTTGCCATCGCAGAGGGAGCAGAGGATGAAACATCTTCGGGAGGCCTTGCAGAAAGGTCTGTGCAACGCGTTCCCAGAGACTGGGAGGTTACAAACTCCTGTTTCTGGACAACGTGTTGCTGAGGCTTCGGTCAGTCAAAGAAGGAGCGGTGGAGAAGGTGGCCGTCTGACCGATGCGTTCAGACAATTTTTTGGTCCGCAGCCCCAAGGTATGATCGGTTCCAGCAACCATCGCCAGCGTCTGTTTTACATGGTGCAGGAATACCTAGGGGCAAGATCAGACTTGGTCACCTTTCCCACCGAAAATCCTCTGGGTTACTGGGTCTTGAGGATGGATCACTGGCCAGAGCTTGCACAGTATGCAATTGAGCTACTGGCCTGTCCTGCATCCAGCGTTCTTTCGGAACGCACATTCAGTGCTGCTGGAGGCGTGGTAACCGATCACAGGGTGCGTCTGTCCACTGACTCGGTCGATCGGCTGACCTTCATAAAAATGAATCAGTCTTGGATCACCACCAGCTACCAAGCACCTGATGCTGATGTAACTGAATAATTTTTTTCAGATCCCTTCAAAGACTGCCTATGCTGATGCTGAGTGACTATCCCTGAGTAATTATCCTCTTCCTCCTCAATCATCACGCTGATAGCTTGTAAGAACATTTTTGGTTCTGGGCGCCACCACCAGTGCCTAAGGCACAATTTTTCAGCCCCTGTATAACAGGGGCGTGTAATTACAATTTTTGATGTAATACTTTGCAGCAGGGCTCGTTCCTGCATTCCAACTAGAGTGTCTGTGAGGGGTTGCAGTGTTGTGGCACCAGCACCAGTGCCTAAGGCCCAATTTTTCTGCCCCTGTCTAACAGGGGCGTGTAATTACAATTTTTGATGCAATACTTTGCAGCAGGGCTCGTTCCTGCGTTCCAACTAGAGTGTCTGTGAGGGGTTGCAGTGTTGTGGCACCAGCACCAGTGCCTAAGGCCCAATTTTTCTGCCCCTGTCTAACAGGGGCGTGTAATTACAATTTTTGATGCAATACTTTGCAGCAGGGTTCGTTCCTGCGTTCCAACTAGAGTGTCTGTGAGGGGTTGCAGTGTTGTGGCACCAGCACCAGTGCCTAAGGCCCAATTTTTCTGCCCCTGTCTAACAGGGGCGTGTAATTACAATTTTTGATGCAATACTTTGCAGCAGGGCTCGTTCCTGCGTTCCAACTAGAGTGTCTGTGAGGGGTTGCAGTGTTGTGGCACCAGCACCAGTGCCTAAGGCCCAATTTTTCTGCCCCTGTCTAACAGGGGCGTGTAATTACAATTTTTGATGCAATACTTTGCAGCAGGGCTCGTTCCTGCGTTCCAACTAGAGTGTCTGTGAGGGGTTGCAGTGTTGTGGCACCAGCACCAGTGCCTAAGGCCTAATTTTTCAGCTCCTGTTCAACAGGGGCATGTAATTACAATTCTTGATCTAATATTTCACAGCAGGGCCCTGTGAGGGCTTACAGTGTTTTGGCCACAGCAACACCTAAGGCCCAAATTTCTGCTGAGTATATAGGGCAGGACCCTACTTTCAAACATCTAACTTACAAACGACTCCTACTTGCAAACGGAAGGAGACAACAGGAAGTGAGATGAAATCTACCCCTAGGAAGGGAAATTCTCTCATTTAAGAGTTAATATGGGAAAACAATTTCTCCTTTCCACTGATGCTTTCCAATCCTTGTTCCACAAAAAAACCCAAATTTTCAAAAAACATTTTTCATTGGGACAAAAAAGTGAGGTGAAATCTTCTGAAGAGGAGGAAAGACGCAAAACAAATGTCACAGGGGTGATAACCCTTCCCTATGTTTTCCAAAAAGCTTAGAAAAGATTTTTTGGCTGGAGCTAAACACGTTAAAAATGTTCAAAATTACAAACAGATTCTACTTAACAACAAACCTACAGTCCCTGTCTTGTTTGCACCGCCTGTATACTGCTGTTCAGAGTATATAGGGACCTTTCCTTATTTTAATTTGGGTGCGGGGTTCCCCTTAATATCCATACAAGACCCAAAGGGCCTGGTAATGGACTGGGGGGTACCCATGCCGTTTGTCTCACTGATTTTCATCCATATTGCCAGGACCCGACATGACATTAAACCCGCAAGCAGTTTTAAATGAGATTTTTTCCTTTAAAAATGACATTTGGTGCAGGGACTGTTCTAAACATGGGAAACACGCGTCACTTTACAGGCATACTATAGACACCCCCCAGGTACGATATTTAAAGGAATATTTCACTTTTTTTTTTTTACTTTAAGCATCATTAAAATCACTGCTCCCGAAAAAACGGCCGTTTTTAAAAGTTTTTTTTGCATTGATACATGTCCCCTGGGGTAGGACCCGGGTCCCCAAACCCTTTTTAGGACAATACCATGCAAATTAGCCTTTAAAATGAGCACTTTTGATTTCGAACGTTCGAGTCCCATAGACGTCAATGGGGTTCTAACGTTCGTGCGAACTTGCGGTCCGTTCGCGGGTTCTGGTGCGAACCGAACCGGGGGGTGTTCGGCTCATCCCTACCCATCACTCACAATGTTCATTCAGAAAGGGAAGGAGACGGTACATTATATATTTACCAGCCCCTTCCCCCACTCATCCTAAAACATCCTTGCAGCCGGCAGGAGAGGAGAGGAGGGAAACCCACAGCTCTGCAAGGGGAAGTGGGGGCAGAAGGGGAAATCTGTGCTGCACATGGTGATTAGGGTGTGCCTGGGCACACCTGGCACATCCTGTGCGCACCCCTGAGTGAGTGAGCGAGGAGGATCCAGTTCCTTTGCCATTGGAGATGAGTAGAGTGTGAAGGATGTTGGTGACTCTGGTAGATGAAAAGCTGGGAGTCATATTGCTCTCCAGGCTGATTGAATCCATGAGGGAGAGAGCTGCCTGCTAGCAGCTGCGTGGGCTTTTTCACCCACCTTCCTCTCTTCTCACACACACAGAGACACACAGAACTGCTTGCTTTGTAGCCTCCCTATTGGAAGAGCCTGAGAGCCAATCACCAGGAAACAGCAGCAGAGAAGTGTGGAATATGAAGTCTAAACACAAGGCAGCCTGATCGACTGTAAGGGGACAGGACTGCAAATCCCAGGCTGTACTGTTCAGAGTCAGGAGGATTGTGGGAGAGACTATAAAAGACACAGAGAGAACTAGGCCAAAAAGCCTTGTTCCTGGATCCCATAAGGAGAGCAACCCCTCTGTTGCTGTGTGTGAGTGGGGATTGCGGCCTACCAAGGGCCACACAGTCTGCAGCTCCAGCCCAGAGAAACAGAACATGGATGCTTCCAGAAGCACGCTCTGCAGCTGCACGGAGTGTCATGGAAGAGGCAGTTTCAACATTACAGAGACTGAACGCCATCGCGACACACCTGCAGCCAGGAGAGTCGGTCAATCGCTCGCTCTGTGAAGGACCGCTGATTGCATATAGGATTGGTGAGAGGGCTTTGCCCAGGAACCTTATTGCATTCCATAAGTTACCACACCTAAACACTGTGCACATACACCTATTATCTGGATCACATATGGAAGTGCTACATTACACTACTGTTGTTGTTCTTAAAGGGGACACTCCACTGGTGTTTAAATTACTTCATTGTGTGTATTGGAAGTATTATAGGCCGGCCTGGGATTCCCCTTTAGCCATAGCATTCTACATACTTCAATAGCGTGTTTGGGGAGCCTATTTAATCTGTGTACAATGTTATTTACCCTTTATATGTTGCATAGTGTTACGGACTGTTTCTTTTTTTTTTTTGAAAACTGTTTCAACCAAGTCCTGCCCACTTACACAGGCCTTGGTTGACAAATGTCAATCTAAACTGTATTCTGCTCCAAGTAAACTTGAAGAACAGAACTGTGTTGTGTATTATTATCGGGTTATTCCATCAACCATCTTGCTAGGTGTGCCAGAGGGGCTGGGACAGTTCTTTGGGGTTGAGAGGCAGAGTAACGGACTGAACCAATAAAAGCAGCTCCTTCGGGGGTGTTGTTACATTTAATACAGCACAAATATTATAAGATTAAAGAAGTAAATACAAAGTGGAAGCAGTGGATCTGCAGGGAACATCATCTTGAACACAAAGCACTTCATGTTGTATATGAATTTGCACATGATTCTGTTTATTTAATTTATTGACAAACACCATAAGATCAATGAAGTAGGTGTAAAGTGGAAGCAGTAGATCCGCAGAGAATATTATTTTGAACCCCTAGCACTTTATATATGAATGTATCCACATATTTTAGTGTATTTGTGATGATTTATGTGCACACACAATAGGACAGCACTGTGACACATTATTATTATTATTATTATACAGGATTTATATAGCGCCAACAGTTTACGCAGCGCTTTACAACATTAGGGCAGACAATACAAGTACAATACAATTCAATACAGGAGGAATCAGAGGGCCCTGCTCGTTAGAGCTTACAATCTAGGAGGGAGGGTCAAGTTATACAAAAGAGTAATAGCTGTGGGGGATGAGCTAATGGAGAAAATAGTGCAGTTGTTAGATGGAGGCAGGATAGGCTTCTCTGAAGAGGAAAGTTTTCAGGGATCGCCTAAAAGTTGATAAATTTGGAGACAGTCTGACAGATTGGGGTAGGGAATACACACATAATGCTCTTCTAGTTGATAAAGGGAATACTTACCTTTGTTACAGCAGCAGTCCGGTATAAGTTATTTTTGTAGGTAATATATTTCTACCCCCCTTGGTGGGAGTGGAGATGCCGATCTATAAGGATATACAGTACATACAGAGCACAAGGCCGTGTTCACACTATGAAATGTTTCTTGGGGCTGCAGTTTCTCTGAGCTCCACAAGGTGGTGATCTCACTTCTACTCAGACAGGAAGTCTCTATGGAAGACAGGAAGTGATGTCAGGTACGCAGAGAACATATAAAGTAGAGGAGACATTGCTGAATCTGGCGACAGAGGAGGTAATATGTAGATAACTCTTTCAGGGAGATCAGTTGATAATTAATATATTTTGCTTCCAAAGCTGTCCATACATGGTTCAGTTTTATCATTTAGTCAGCAGGCTGAGAGGAAAAAAAGGAAGCAATTGGAAGGGGATGGGGGAATCCTCCCCACTGCACTATTGTATTCTGACAATGGGGGGCGCTCCTCCGCTCTCAGAATACACAGATCAGTGATGAAGCTATTGGCTGCAGCCGCTGATCGAGTAACTTTTATCCGGCAGTGACCACACATGGATGGAAATGTGACCGATCCCTGCTGAACCAGTTGAATTTCCATGTCTCTATGGTCACCTTAAGTCTGGTTTCAACAAATCCCAGGTCACCATGGTGACTAGAAATGGTATCCTCCTGGCTCCGGAGCTCTTGTCAGCCCATTCTAACTGTTGGTCTGAATGATGTTTCTGCCTGAAACCCGGACACATTATTTAGACAGGAATGTGGCTCGGAGCGAGGCCAGGTGGGAGGGGGAGGGGAGGAGGAGGAGATGATGACACCCGACCTGTGAAGTGAGGGCTGGACTGGACAGCACAGCGGCATGAGAGGACTCATCTCACTGAGCTCCCGCTGCCGATCTTTCTCCTTTCTGTGGGCACATTACTGTCACCATCAGCTCCTGCTTCTACCCACAGCTGCCTGTGTCCCTGCAGAGCCCTCCGGCAGAACAGAGAGGAAGGAGCGGGACCGAATCTCCAACATGGCGCCGCCTCGGCACTGCCACAAAGATCCCCACAAGGTGCTGAGAAACAGGACTACAGAGTCCTTACAGGAGTAACCAGGACAAGCCTGCAAAGCAGCCAGCTAAGAAACCAGCCAGGGAGGGACATGCTGCTTTATGTACACAAGATGTCCTCTCCATCCACTCTGCTCTCACACACTGCTGGGGGAGATGTACAGGACATGCAGGAGGACACAGGGGGAGGGGGGGATTTCTTTACTGTCCTGCATTCTGCACCCCATGTCCTGTGTTCTGCACCCTTCTCCTGCACCCCATGTCCTGCGTTCTGCACCTCATATCCTGTGTTTTGCACCACATGTCTTGCATTCTGATCACTGTACCCTTCCCCTGCACCCCATGTCCTGCAGTGACTTACACCCTTCTCTGGTACCCTGTATCCCATGTCCCGTGTTCTGCACCCTTCTCCTGCATCCAATGTCCTGCATTGTTCTACACCCACCACATGTACTCTGCAGCACACGTCCTGCATTCGCACACTGTACCCTTCTCCAGCACCCCATTTCCTGCATTCTGCACCCTTCTCCTGCATCCCATATCCTGCGGTGACCTACACCCTTCTCTGGTACCCTGCAAGCCATGTCCTGCATTCTGCACACAGTACAGCATGTGCTGCACCCTTCTTCTACACCTTGCACCCCAAGTCCTGCGCTATGCACCTCACAAATTACTTGCCCTACCCCAGGCGCCGATAACCCGCACTTCCCTGAAAAAAACTCACTGTCTCCTAATTTCTTCTTCTACTTCTAGATTCAACTAAATTTGTCAAGCCCCGCCTTAAGTGACTTCCTCCCCAGCCCCTCATCTCCTTCATTATGTAAGTCATGCTGAGATAATCTCCCTGTGTAGTGACCCCGGCTTCATCTCTTGGATGCGCTCGTCTGTTGCTTGTCCTGACCTTTATCCTGATTCCTGGATCTCCTCCTCATCTCTCCTCCATATCCTCTTACACAGCTTTTCTCCACACCTGCAGTGATCCTGGGGGGTGGAAACTTGGCACCAGCACTCAGCAAAATCCATCCCCACCATTAGGAGCTCTGGAGAAAATTGTCTGGTCTTTACACTCCTTTCCTCCGCATGTCTCCTGATCACATGAGAGCTTACTTTCACAGATTCCTGATAGATTTCTGTATGGTAAAGGTCAAAGTTCACTCTTCACTTTAGGAGAGGTAGGACAAACCCAGGAGCAATGATTTGGTTTGCATGGGAGACTCATATAGAGGGCCCCTTAAATGTCCCTCCATCCAGAGTCTATATGTCCTATGACATCACACTGACCTCACAGCTCCTCCTCCCAATGTCCCTCCATCCAGAGTCTATATGTCCTATGACATCACACTGACCTCACAGCTCCTCCTCCCAATGTCCCTCCATCCAGAGTCTATATGTCCTATGACATCACACTGACCTCACAGCGCTTCCTCCCAATGTCCCTCCATCCAGAGTCAGAGAATACTATGACATCACACTGACCTCACAGCTTTCTCCTCCCAATATCCCTCCATCTAGGTTTTTTTTTCTAATGCTCTTAGGATGTGGGCGGACTCTTGGCATTCTCACTAGCAAAGTGGGACTGTTGGTCCTGCGTTGTATGTAATGATGTCAAAATGCCTGCTACAAGCTTCTAACCTGCATAATGTGGGGTTTCAGTGTGGGTAAATTATACCTCAGTGGGCCTTTAATAAAATGGAGACCTGAATAGTGAGTTGAGGAGGATTATGGGAAAATCATTTGAATTTACTATCTGTGTTCATATTCTAGCGTTTTCCTCCTGTGAAGTCTGGAGGTCATATGACCATCACATTGTCTCCACCTCCCTCCCTGATAGAATAGAGATATAAAAAGAAGATTCTAGAAGTCACCAGAGAGATCATGGAGGAGAGGTGAGCGGTGCTGGGAATTCTGGGACATTGTCCAGTAACAGACAAGGGATGTGTCTGGATGGTGACTGTATCATTGTGTGTGTCAGGTTCCTATAAGGTGTCAGGATGTCACTGTCTATTTCTCCATGGAGGAGTGGGAGTATTTAGAAGGACACAAGGATCTCTACAAGGACGTCATGATGGACAATCAGCCGCCCCTCACATCACCGGGTAAGAGGAGACTTTATTGTAAAGGAGAGAGCAGTACGGAAGGTCCACCTAGATCCCACATTACCTGATAAACAGAAACAATGTATTCAGTCAGTGTGTGTGTTTCCTACAGATGGATCCAGTGATGGGAACCCACCAGAGAGATGTCCCCATCCTCTGTATTCCCAGAAATCCACACAGGAAGGTCACACCATCCCTCACCATCATCAGGTAGATGATTGACAATTATTGGTAGTTCTGATTAATACACAGCATGTTTGTTACAATGAATGTTTTATTAGATCTTTGAGAGTGGAAACCTCTGGAATTATTTTATTGATGTTAAAGAAGAGTATAAAGAGGAGGATGAGGAGTATGGAGTGATGAAGGAGTTTTCAGAAGTACACAAGGTTATGATGGAGCCACCTAATACCAGGAACCCACCAGAGAGATGTCCCCGTCCTCTGTATTCCCGGGATTCCACACAGGAAGATCACACCATCCCTCACCATCGTCAGGTAGATGAGGAACAATCACTGATAGTATCATTAGGATCAGTACATTATCTGCATTGTTAGCACTGATGCCATTTTTATTATATATTCAGAGTGGAAACCTGAGAGATTCTAAAGTTGAAGTTAAAGAAGAGATAAAAGAGGAGGATGATGAGGATGGGGTGATGGAGGAGTCAGAGTTTCTAAAAGCACGCAAATATCTGTACCAGGACACCATGGTGGGGACATCCAACTACAGAAACCCACCAAAGAGATGTGCCTATCCTCTGTATTCCCAAGATCCCACACAGGATGGTCACACCATCCCTCACCATCATCAGGTGAGGGATTATTGACAATCATTGGTAGTTCTGATTTATACACAGCATGCTTGTTACAATTACTGTTTTATTATATATTCAGAGTGGAAACCTCGGGGTTGTTAAAGAAGAGTATAAAGAGAAAGATGAGGCATATGGAGTGATGGAGGAGTTTTCAGAAGAACATAAGAATATGATGGAGCCACCTAATACCAGGAACCCACCAGAGAGATGTCCCCATCCTCTGTATTCCCGGAATTCCACACAGGAAGATCACACCATCCCTCACTGTTACAAGGTTGGTGGGACGGAGCATCTAGAACATGGACTCATGGAGATGATGTGTGGATTTTTTTATGTGACCTTATAGATTTTGGATTACATTTTCTCTAATTTTCTTGATTTAGAGTGGAATTCCAATTGATATAGATTTTTGGGGTATAGCAGAAGAAGAAGAGAGGTATGTGAGGGATGATCAGCAGTCTATGGAGGAGGATGGAATAACAGGGACATTTATAGAGGAGGATACTCCTACAGTGATCAGCACAGGTGGGTCATTAACACTAAATACATTCCTCCACCCATACTGCTCACTGAAACAATTCTCCTGGGATTACTTGCTCTGTTGTCTGCTGGCTGTTCCGGGTGGAGGGATATGTCTGTATAGTCTCAAACCGAAGTCACTGAGTGCAGTCTCAGGAGATGGGAGGCAGCGGTGTGGGACCTCTGCAACTTGTCTTATGTGAACATTTAAAGGGTAGGTTCATCTTTACAGAAAACTCTGTAAGGTGAACTTACACAGGTCCCCCTCCTCGCCTCCCTGGTCCCGCTGACCATGGCCACGTCAGTCTCCGGTTCTAAGCCCGAGTATATCCGTGCCAGGTGTCCGGGGCTTAGAAATCCTCTGAGCTGAATTTCCAAATCGTCCCCCGTTAGGGGGTAGTTTTGGAGCATTCCAATTGGTCAGCGGCTTCACATGGGCGGCGCCGACCTATCAGCAGCTGCATAGCTCGTCCTGTCAGCCATGGAGAAGACTGATGATTTGATTGGAGCACAGACTTTTACATGTTGATAATAATGTGATAACATCCACAAACTTTGGAACCTTAAACAGAAAGTGATAATGAGGGAGGAGCTAATAACCCAATGATCGTGGTCTTCAGGATCAGTCCAGTCTTCATCATGGTTGTTCTCCCCCCATCCTCACTCTCTGACCTCTGGTGGGGCTCAGCCCCGCTGTTATTCATGACTAAATAACAGACTAAATAAGCAGAGGCGGCTCTAGGCTTTGTGAGGCCTAAGGCAAAACTTGGACATGAGGCCATACTCACGCCCATATTTGGAAAAATAATTCAAGTGATAAAAATTAACTGTATAAATTGCATATATTAGGAGCCTTAAATACTTTGAACTATGAATTCACAGCTTCTAGAATTTTATCTAACCAGTTCTTCTTTAATCAAAGACCATTAAACAGGGTACGTATATGTGTGTGTAATATATATACAGTATATTTATATATATTTATTACACGCACACAAATATAGATGACGTGTGTGGCTGTAAATAGCAACAAAAGGCAAGTCCCATATTTATCCATTTACATGAAGGTCAGTTAATATAACTCAACAAGCACAGAGTTCCGCCTTACATCAGAGTCTGCAGGATTCCTCTTTACAGTGCAAGGGGACCTTTGATTTAAAGGGAAATGCTGCAGACTTTCTTGTAAAGGGGAACTCTGGTGACCAGAGATCACCTTATATCAGAGTGCACAGCATTCCAGTTCACATCAGGGTCCACAGAGTTACAATGGGGACTATGATGTGGGGGAACTCTGGTGACCACAGACCACCTTCCACCGAGTTAATGCATTAAGGTAAGGAGGGTTACTGATATAAGGGGGAACCTTTATATCAGTGCTCCCTTACCTTACTGTATTCACTCCCCCCTTACATCACTGTTCCCCCCTCAGACTGGCCTTGCAGGGCTGTCACTGACCTCCTCTCATGTGCACCGTGCAGGGCTCAATTAGATGATCCTCTCTGGGCTCCAGCTTGGTGGCTCTGGTTTCATCCTATATTCTCCTCTCCACAGTCCACACACGTCTGACTCCTCTTGTGACCCCTGTACTGGCAGCGCTCCTAACTCCTCTGTAGGCCCCTCAGAGACTACAGACATGATGCAAGAGATGGTCAGAGACTGTGCGGACATGATATAAGAGATGGTCGGAGACTGCAGACATGATACAAGAGATGTCTAAGACTGTGCGCACATGATACAAGAGATGTCTAAGACTGTGCGGACATGATACAAGAGATGGTCAGAGACTGTGTGAACATGATACAAGAGATGGTCGGAGACTGCAGACATTATACAAGAAATGGTCAGAGACTGTGTGGACATGATACAGGAGATGGTCAGAGACTGTGCGGACATAATACAAAAGATGGTCAGAGACTGTGTGGACATGATACAAGAGATGGTCAGAGACTGTGCAGACATGATGCAAGAGATGGTAAGAGACTGTGCGGACATGATACAAGAGATGGTCGGAGACTGCAGACATTATGCAAGAGATGTTCAGAGACTGTGCAGACATGATATAAGAGATGGTCAGAGACTGTGCGGACATAATACAGGAGATGGTCAGAGACTGTGCGGACATTAACAGAAGATGGTCAGAGACTGTGGGGACATGATACAAGAGATGGTCAGAGACTGTGCAGACGTGATACAAGAGATGGTCAGAGGCTGTGCAGACATGATACAGGAGATAGTCAGAAAGATGGTCAGAGACTGTGCGGACATGATACAGGAGATGGTCAGAGACTGTGTGGATGTGATACAAGAGATGGTCAGAGACTGTGGGGTCGTGATACAAGAGATGGCCAGAGACTGTGTGGATGTGATACAAGAGATGGTCAGAGACTGTGCGAACATGATACAAGAGATGGTCAGAGACTGTGCAAACATGATACAAGAGATGGTCAGAGACTGTGCAGACATGATACAAGAAATGGTCAGAGATTGTTCGGACATGATACAGTAGATGGTCAGAGACTGTGCGGACATGATACAGAAGATGGTCAGAGACTGTGCAGACATTACTCTCCCACTGTGCTTATACTCGCCTTTCCTTCATGTGGGGGTAAGTAGAGAGTCCTTTGCTCTACAGAAACTCTTAGCATGAGCTGGAGCTTGCACATTTTTTTCATCACTGTGGTAAGTAAATGGTGTGGTGGGGGGCCCTAAGCTGTACATGCCTCTTCATGCCCACATAGCTAATAGATGAACGAGCAGTAGGTTGAAGTGCCCACCCCATATCCACACTTGAGGTGTGTCCTAATACAGATTGAGTCTGCCTGCAGCACACACTATACAGCTCCCAGAGACAATGCTGTATAGAGCCACTATGATAATGAGCAGCAATGGCACAGCTCATCTGTGTCCAGTCCAAGGCACACCACCCCCGTTATCTACGGTCTCCTCCCAGCATCTTCATGCTCCTCTGAGCACTCGCTGCATACACAGTACAGTGATCCAGGCACACGTGGTGGGTGAGGAGGGAGATGTCAGCAGCACCCTCATTGGATAATGTAACCTCTGATTGGCAGAGTGTGCGGTGGGTGGGGCAGTGTGTTTAAGCAGCCATACACAGTGAGTGAAAGGGGAGTTAGGGAAGGCAATTTTTGTTAGGACATGCGACCCAAGGGCCCCGGCGTTCCCTACAGCCAGTCCAGCCTGGGGACACTAACCAGGGGACATTCTCTCCCACACACATGGTAGGCAAATTAGGTGGCCCCGAGGCCCCTGTAAGCACAAGGCCTTAGGCGACTGCCTAATTTGTCTAATTTAGAGAGCCGCCTCTGTAAATAAGGAAGTGCAGTACTTCTTGTGTTGGGAAGATGGCAATGAGTGATAGAGGAGGTGGGGACACTCGTCCTATAATCCTCTCATCACTGTCACTCCTATAAAAGACAGTCCTCGTTGTTTCCTCACTCTCTGAATAAGGTCCATGAATAAAGAAATGAACTGGTAGGAAATCAGAGGACCCATTTACTAGTTACCTTGAGGGGTAATTGTAAGATCCTCAGAGACAAAGCTGCCTGCTGTGGGCGGAGTCCTGGTTTAGGGGAACCAATCTGCTCATGTCTAGTAATAATCTTTTTATTTCTATTTTAGTAGATGGACGGGAGATGAGGAAAACCTCAGAGGATTGTCTCACTTTGTCTCCAGACTGTAAAGTAGAAGATGAGGACATCACACAGTATAGTCCAGGAGAAAACCCGGCTACCTCAAATGTCCATCCACACAGTGTAGATGGACCATCGTATTCCTCTTATCCTGAGGAACCTCAGACTGTGAGGGACGGTGCCGTCCTTCCAGCAGATAAGAGGTTTTCCTGTACTGAGTGCGGGAAGCGTTTTCGTTTTAAATCTGGTTTTAATCGGCACAAAACATCTCACACAGGGGAAAAACCATTCTCCTGTTCTGAGTGCGGGAAATGTTTTTCGAACAATTCCAATTATCAAACACATCAAAGAATGCACAAAGATGAGAAGCCACATTCCTGTCTTGAGTGTGGGAAATGTTTTGTAGTAAAAGGACAACTTGTCATACATCAGAGATCTCACACTGGGGAGAAGCCTTATTCTTGTCCTGAGTGTGGGAAATGTTTTTCAGTTCGCTTTAGCCTTTCCAGGCATCAGAAACATCACATGGGGGAAAAGCTGCATTCCTGTTCTGAGTGCCGTAAATGTTTTGTAGACAAATCAACCCTTGTTACACATCAAAGGTCTCACACGGGGGAGAAGCCATATTCCTGTCCTGAGTGTGGGAAATGTTTTTCACAGAAGTCCGATCTTTACAAACATCAGAGATCTCACACAGGGGAGAAGCCATATTCCTGTCGTGAGTGCGGGAAATGTTTTTCAGACAAGTCCAGTCTTTACACACATCAGAGATTGCACACAGGGGAGAAGCCATATTCATGTCCTGAGTGCAGGAAATGTTTTTCAGAGAAGTCCTATCTTTACAAACATCAGAGATCTCACACAGGGGAGAAGCCGTATTCCTGTCCTGAGTGCAGGAAATGTTTTTCACAGAAGTCTGATCTTAACAGACATCAGAGATCTCACACGGGGAGAAGCCATATTCCTGACCTAAGTGAGGGAATTATTCCACACTGAAGTCCTGTCTTCCTGTAAATCAGAGATCCCACACAACCCTCAAGGTGTATTAGTGCCTTGAGTGCGGGGAATGTCTTCTATATGAATGTTGTTGGACATCACAGCTCTCATGTGGGGAAGAAGCACACCCTGATATACACCTCAGATATACTTCATGGCTGATCTTCATCATGTAAGAAACAGTCCATAAGGAGATCAGAGATCACCAAAGACATGGATGAAGTGTTGTACCGTGTTGGCCACTGATAGCTGTAGAATAATAAAAATTGAGTCATTACCTTTCATTGGCTGAGTACATTTTGTGGTGTAAGATTTCATAAACATTTAGAGGTCTATTTTTAACAATTTATTGGATAAAGGTGACAATCATTTTTCCAGCCATGACAAATAGTGGTTGTATTTTGTTTAATACATTGATGATGATAAGTATCACTGGAATTGGCTCCATCTAGTAGCTGAAAAATAATTTTTCATTTTAAATGATTAGAAACTTTTCGTCCAGCTCAGCACAAATAGCCTAATAGCATTTTATTTGACCCCATTCACAGAATGTATATGGCCTATCACCGTGTGAATTGATATGCAAATCTTTTATGAATAGACTCCTAAGTGTCAGGAAATATTTATTTAACTGCTTGTCACCTGCCCATAGTACATCCAATGAGGACAAGTAGCACAGCCAGGCTAGGTGACATTCCTGTACCTCACCTAGCACATGTGCATTAGCGCTCCCCTATGATCAGGCCCAGACTGGCCATAAGGCAGACCGGGCATTTGCCCAGTGGGCCGGGGCCGCCCGCTCCGTGGCCTGTTGATGATCAGGCCGCACAGCGGGAGGTAAGCAGCGACCGCAGCCTGAACATGGGTAACACAGGCCGCGACTGTCGCTATGCGGCTGTGCCTGTGTCACTTCTGGTGGCTGCATGGGCTGAGCTGTGTGTCTCTCTCACACACAGCTCAGCCTCAGAGCCGGGCTGACAGTTCCGCTCTCCTCCTCCACCCATGGGCGTCTGCACGGTGGGGAGAGCTGCAGGCTGCTGACGCGATGTTTCCCCCGCTCGCCCCCCTCCCCTTCTCATGTTGGCAACACGGTGAAGAGGAGGCTTTCCTGTCTGTTCTTTCCTTGCCATTGGCCACAGCGGAGGGCCAATCAAAAGCAACTAGAGGGGCATCATGGGAAATGTAGTCCCAGAGATAGGTGGCCCAATTGTTCTCAGCAGGGAGCAGACTACAGTCTGCTCCCTGCTGTCTGCTAGGGTGAAAGAGAAACTGCTCTCTGCTAGGGTGAAAGAGAAAACCTGGAAACAAGCTGAGGAGTGCTTGTAGCAGCTACTACAGGAGACATGGAAAACGAAAGAGAGGACTGTGCTGGGGGAACTAATAGCCACAGCACCACCAGAGAGAGTCATGCTGTACCGCACCACCAGAGAGAGGGCCACTCTGTACCCACACCACCAGACAGAGCCACGCTGTACCCGCACCACCAGAGAGAGAGCCACACTGTACCCACACCACCAGAGAGAGAGCCATGCTGTACCCGCACCACCAGAGAGAGAGCCATGCTGTACCCGCACCACCAGATGGAGCCACGCTGTACCGCACCACACCACCAGAGAGAGAGCCACGCTGTACCCGCACCACCAGATGGAGCCACGCTGTACCGCACCACACCACCAGAGAGAGAGCCACGCTGTACCGCACCACCAGATCGAGCCACGCTGTACCACACCACCAGAGAGAGAGAGCCATGCTGTCCCTGCATCACCAGATAGAGCCACGCTGTACCACACCACCAGAGGGAGAGCCACGCTGTACTGCACCACCAGAGAGAGAGCCACGCTGTACCACACCACCAGAGAGAGAGCCACGCTGTACCGCACCACCAGAGAGAGAGCCACGCTGTACCACACCACCAGAGGGAGCAACGCTGTACCGCACAACCAGAGAGAGAGCCACGCTGTACCACACCACCAGAGAGAGCAACGCTGTACCGCACAACCAGAGAGAGAGCTACGCTGTACCACACCACCAGAGAGAGCCACGCTGTACCCACACCACCAGAGAGAGAGCCACACTGTACCACACCACCAGAGAGAGAGCCACGCTGTACCACACCACCAGAGAGCCACGCTGTACCCACACCACCAGAGACAGAGCCACACTGTACCACACCACCAGAGAGAGAGCCACGCTGTACCACACCACCAGAGAGAGAGCCACGCTGTACCACACAACCAGAGAGAGCCACGATGTACCGCACCACCAGAGAGAGCCACGCTGTACCACACCACCAGAGAGAGCAACGCTGTACCGCACCACCAGAAAGAGAGCATTTCAGTGTCACTGGGCAGTGTGGGCACAATAGGAGGGAGACAGTACTAGCATTGTATGGCCACAATAGGACTGGGGCACTGTAATATAAAGGGGACTGCACTGTAAAGGGGCACTGTAATCATTGCAGTGTCCCTTTACAGTGCAGTTCCCTTTATATCACAGTGACCCTGCACATTACAGTGTGGAGGACCGACACCAGCCACCCCTGCGAATGTCTACTGATCCCCCGCCAGTCCCTGGAAAAGTTGGCTGCTTAGTCTAAAATGCCCAGGCCTATTTTTTGTCCCAGTCCGGGCCTGCCTATGACTGCTGTGT
The DNA here is from genome assembly GCA_037952835.1 of Lithobates septentrionalis. Lineage (NCBI taxonomy): Eukaryota > Metazoa > Chordata > Amphibia > Anura > Ranidae > Lithobates > Lithobates septentrionalis. Next base: position 497,125 of record JBBDGP010003724.1, on the reverse strand, counting down.
CTGGTGGACAGCTGATCATGGTGCTCAGTACCCAGTCAATGTGAGCACCCGAGGTATCATGTGATCGCTATGACCAGCCACAGCGATCACATGATATGTAAACAAACCGTCATAAGTGGCTTTCATTCATGAACAGCTTGCTTACTGTGCGATTGTCCCACAGCTATCACATGGTACCTGGCAATCTGTACCATGTGATTAGCTGTAGCCAATCATAGCATCCCAACAGTAAGCAAGCTGTCATAATCGGAAAGCCATTATAACAGTGATCATCAGCAACAATATTGTATCCCTGATCACCCCCTCGGGGTAGTATAGTGTCACTATGGTGACACTGAAATGACAGGATGGTAAAAAAAAATGTTTAAAAAATGTAATCCAAAAATGTTTTTTTTAATATACTGTCACCAGTCAGTATCCCTGATTATCGCCACCCCAGTCATATGATGATGCTGTACTCTACTGGTGAAACCCTGAGCACCCCACACCAGTCATATGATGGTGCTGTACTGTACTGGTAACACCCCCTTGATCACCTCACACCAGTCATAAGATGACACTGTACTGCACTGGTGACACCCTGATCATTCCCACATCAGTCATATGATGGCGCTGTACTGCATTGGTGACACCCTGATCACCCCACACCAGTCATATGATGATGCTGTACTGCATTGGTGACACCCTGATCACCCCACACCAGTCATATGATGACATTGTACTGCATTGGTGACACCCTGATCACCCCACACCAGTCATATGATGACATTGTACTGCATTGGTGACACCCTGATCACCTCACACCAGTCATATGATGACATTGTACTGCATTGGTGACACCCTGATCACCCCACACCAGTCATATGATGACATTGTACTGCATTGGTGACACCCTGATCACCTCACACCAGTCATATGATGACATTGTACTGCATTGGTGACACCCTCATCACCTCACACCAGTCATATGATGACGCTGTACTGCATTGGTGACACCCTGATCACCTCACACCAGTCATATGATGGCACTGTACTGGTGACACCCTGATCAATGCCACACCAGTCATATGATGACGCTGTACTGCGCTGGTGACACCCTGATCACCCCACACCAGTCATATGATGCGCTGTACTGCACTGGTGACACCCTGATCACCCCACACCAGTCATATGATGGCGCTGTACTGCACTTATGACACCCTGATCACCCCACACCAGTCATATGAGGGCGCTGTACTGCACTGGTGACACCCTGATCACCCCACACCAGTCATATGATAGCGCTGTACTGTACTGGTGACACCCTGATCACCCCACACCAGTCATATGATGGCACTGTACTGGTGACACCCTGATCACCGCCACACCATTCATATAATGATGCTGTACTGTACTGGTGACATCTTGATCACCCCACACCAGTCATTTGATGAAGCTGTACTGCATTGGTGACACCCTGATCACCCCACACCAGTCATATGATGACACTGTACTGCATTGGTGACACCCTGATCACCCCACACCAGTCATATGATGGCACTGTACTGCACTGGTGACACCCTGATCACTGTCACGCCAGTCATATGATGACGCTGTACTGCACTGGTGACACCCTGATCACCCCACACCAGTCATATGATGGCACTGTACTGGTGACACCCTGATCACCCCACACCAGTCATATGATGGCACTGTACTGGTCACACCCTGATCACCGCCACACCAGTCGTATAATGACACTGAACTGCACTGGTGACACCCTGATCACCCCACACCAGTCATTTGATGATGCTGTATTGCATTGGTGACACCCTGATCACCCCACACCAGTCATATGATGACGCTGTACTGCATTGGTGACACCCTGATCACCGCCACACCAGTCATATGATGGCGCTGTACTGCACTGGTGACACCCTGATCACCCCCACTTCACCATAGTGGCTGGCATACAACTTCTTTACACGCTTGCCGACGAGCCGCTGCAGTTTTACTGCGGCAGAATGGCACGGCTGGGCGAAACGACGTTACCTTATATCGCTTAGTCTTTTGGCCATTAGGGGCCCGAAGCCGATGTGAGTGACCCGCGGTCGCTCGTGACAGAGCAAGAACCGGGATCTGTGTGTGTAAACACACAAATCCCAGTTCTTTCAGGGGAGTAAAGACAGATCGTGTGTTCATACTAAGTATGAACACCGATCTCTCTCCTCCTAGACAGTCCCATCCCCCCTACAATTAGAACACACCTAGGAAACACAATTAACCCCTTGATCGCCCCTAGTGTTAACCCCTTCCCTGCCAGTGACATTTTTACAGTAATCGGTGCATTTTTGTAGCACTGATCGCTGTATAATTGTCAATGGTCCCAAAAATGTGTCAAAAGTGTCCAATTTGTCTGCCGCAATATCGCAGTCCCGATAAAAATTGCAGATCGCCGCCATTACTAGTAAAAACTATAATAATAATAAAAATGCCATAAATCTATCCCCTATTTTGTAGACGCTATAACATTTGTTTGGGTACAACGTCGCACGACCGCGCAATTGTCAGTTAAAGTGGCGCAGTGCCGTATCGCAAAAAATGGCATGGTCATTGAGCAGCCATATCTTCCAGGGCTGAAGTGGTTAACAGAAGTCAATGCAAGTCGTTCCAAAGTCGCACTGGAAGTATTGCAGTCAAGCTTTTTCTAAGTCGGAGCGACTTGAGTGATGGCATTTAGATTCCTTTCACACTGGCAGCGCCGGGTCGTTAGCGCCAAAGCACTGCTAATTTTTGCCGCGCTTTAGCACTGTTTTAGCGGCGCTCTTGCGGTGCTTTTCAGCCACTAGCGGGGCACTTTTTACCTGACAAAAATGGTAAAAAGTCCAGTTTTGCGGCGCTTTCAAAACGCTTTTCTGGCGATTTGGAAGAGCTGCCCATTCATTGCAATGGGCAGGGCTTTTTGGGAGCGCTACTTACAGCGCTCCCAAACTGCCCCAAAGATGCTGCTTTTGTAACGTCTTACAAGCGCACAGCCCCAGTGTGAAAAGACACACTGCAATGAATGGGAGGCGCTTTTCAGAGGCTATTTCTAGCACTAAAGCGCCTGAAAAACCTCCTCAGTGTGAAAGTAGCCTTAATGGGGCGCAACTTGTCATGCGACTTGGAACTCTCAAGTCACGGCAGTGTGAACCGGGGCTCACCCTCTAAAGAGCAGATATTCTAGCAAATAAGAGTCAGCAAACCTGCAAGATAATTCAACAAATAAACCTGCAAACAGAACAGGTTAACCACTTGCTGACCAGGACTTTTCTGAAATTTTTGTTTACAAGTTTAAATTAGTATTTTTGCTAGAAAATTACCCCCAAACATTTTATATATATTTTTTTTTCTAGCAGAAACCTTAAAGAATAAAATGGTGATCGTTGCAATATTTTATGTCACACAGTATTTGTACGGCGGCCTTTCAAATGCAATTTTTGGGGCTAAAATTAAATTTAATGAAATAAATAACAAAACGCAATAGCATCCCCAATTCTTTTGTATAATATGAAAGAAGGCGTTATGCTAAGTAAATAGACACCTAATGCCGCATACACACGACCGGACTTTCCGCCAGAAAAGGTCAGACGGAATCATTCTGTCTGACATTCCGATCGTGTGTGGGCTTCATCTGACTTTTTCTTTCGAAAATTCTGAGGGACCTAGAAATAGAACATGTTTCAAATCTTTCAGACGGAATCAGTTCCTATCGGGAAAACTGTTCGTCTGTATGCTCTTCTGACGGACCAAAAATCGATGCAAGGGCAGCTATTGGCTACTGGTTATTGAACTTCTTTTCTAGTCCCGTCTTACGTCATCGCGTTCTAAACGATCAGACTTTGGTGTGATCGTGTGTGGGCAAGTCCGTTTCAGCGGAACTCCGTCGGAGCTCCGTCGAAAAAAACATTCCGATGGAAAAACCGGTCGTGTGTACGCGGCATAACATGTCACGCTAACATACATGGTCCAATAACAAATTCAATAAAAGATGGTCATCCTTTATCGACCACTGTCTGACATCTTCGAAAAAACCTACTTAAACTCACCCTCCTTTTCATTCACCGAAAAGGGCCTTATTTCAAGCAAACCCTCCCATGATTAACCATATCTATACTTTTCTTTAAGTCCTATCCCAAAGGTGATCTCTATCTTATAGATGCTGTTTAGATGCCTTCATTATACTTAAGAGTGTTACTTGTTAGGTTCAATACCATTAACAGAGTTACATATGGTTTGCTGTTATTATTATTATTATTATTATTTTTTCAGGGTTACGTCTGGGGTTACCGAAGGGGGACAGGCACCAGATGTCCTCAATCGGTCTCCCCTCTCACTTCCTTCTCTCAATTCTCACATAAAATTTCCTTCTCCCTCCTTATCTTTCTCACTCCGAGCCACTCTCCTCTCTTCTTTTCTACGTTCCTCTCCCCCTCTTCTCTTTTGAAAAGATGTTACTATCTTCGCCGAGATTGTATACCATACACGATGGCAATGTATGTAATTTATTCTTGGATAACCCCAATAAAATATATTTGAAAAAAAAAAAAGAGGGTGAGGGAACAGACTGCGGTTTTCTCCTTCAACAAACTTTATTCAATATATACAAAATACGAGAAAGGCATAAACAATAGGTAAGTGCATGGCGGCCTTAAAAAATTGACAACGTTGTCTAGTTTAAAAACACATGCCCGGGATCACAGACATGCTAATACATCCGCACATCATAATCAAAGTGAATCAGCCAACGGATGTTAGCGCCCAAGCATGCCCACCATCCAGACCATGCAGGGGCTACTTACCACTCCACAGCCCCATTACACCACCATCGACCAGAAGTGAACCGGACACCGGGAGTGAACGGCCAGACGGCCCATCACGATTTCCAGTGCTTCACTCCTCAGTGAACAACCACCTATAAATACTGCCAGGAGGACAGGAGACAAAGCACCAAGTAATAGCGATGAATCAACCTAAATGCAGCAGCAGAAAAAGTCTCTACAGCTTCTGAGAACGTGAGTTTCCCCTGTGAGTTTCCCCTGTGAGGATTGAAGTGAGCAGTGTGCAGATACACAGATACCTGCTTCTATTACACATAAAAGGTTTTTATTACAGGGACACTATTATGGTTCAAAACCACTGCCTGGGCTAAGATCAATGGATAGTATTGCCTGATTATTGCGGACTGCTTATCATCACTGGCCTCCCGCTGTCTTCATATAAACTGTGAACTGTCACTCGCTTGGCCACTGACTGTTGCCAAAAGTCTATCACACTGTCCTCAACTTACAGTACATACCTACCTTGAACTGCCACTCTCTTGGTCACATATTGCAACTTTGCACCATATCCCTACTTGCTTGTGAATAAGCCTACAGTAACATGTGATCTCCTACCAGTGCTTAGCAAATTCCATGGCTGGTATTATCCAGATGGTAAATTACTCGCTGCCAGGCCACCCAGTTTCTATACTTAAGAGTCTTTCTAAGTGATTTGTCACATTTGTTGATATTACTGTATGGTCATTTGCTTTCTATTTATGGGCGAATAGAGAGCCTGAACATCCCCAGTCAGGTGCTCAACTGATTCCCAGCGTATACCCTCTGGGTTTTCCAGGACTCTCTCTGACCCCACCATACTCATTAACTGTCTCCCTGTTGGTTGGTTGGCTGATTCCCTTTGATTATGATGTGTGGATGTATTAGCATGTCTGTGATCCCGGCATGTGTTTTTAAACTAGACGACGTTGTCATTTTTTTAGGCCCACCATACACCTACCTATTGTTTATGCCTTTCATGTATTTTGTATAAATTGAATAACATTTGTTGAAGCAGAAAAATGCAGTCTGTTCCCTCTTTTGATGTAAGGACTTCTTTGGGGTCCCTTCCCCCCACCCCTTTTTTCTTGATATTTGGTATTGTTCTAATTAAGGGGAACTCCACCCAACTCTGGGTGAGTCGGGGCTCCTGTAGCTTGATTGGACGAAGGATACTTATGGTCATCAGATCCCTGCCCATTTTATCTACTCTTTATTATTACCTGTTTAGAATTACAGATAAGGTCTAGTACTAGAATTATTGTTCTCACTCGAATGATCGAAGATATACCTCACATGTGTGGTTTGAACGCTGTTTACATGTGTGAGAGCAACTTACGTATGCGTTTGCTTCTGCACGTGAGCACAAGGGGATGGGAGCGCATTCAATTTTTTTTATTTATTTTACTTATTTTTAGACTGTGCCTTTTTTTTTTTTAGCACTTTTATTCCTATTACAAGGAATGTACAGATCCCTTGTAGTAAAAATAAGGATGACAGATCCTCTTTATTGAGACATATTGGGTAAAAATGACCTCAAATCTCTCATTTACCTTTAAAGGCAAAAGAAAAAAAATTTGCATTTTTACAAAAAAAATAAATAAAATTATTTGTTTTGGCCTGAGAACCGGAATTGATGTCAGACGTTGCTCTGGTCCTCCAAGGGCATAGACACAAGTGGCAGCCATCCTGGCCTCACTCGACTTCCTGCCCAGTGTTATATTCTTAATATCTACATTTTAATTCGGTCCCATAAGTATATAACTGAGGTTATGAAATCCCCTGTAATTTTGTGTACGTGTAAGGTCTTTTGAACTAATGACTTATAGATGTGACATTTGAACTGAGTTCTCAATTTCAAGAATCTGTCAGGACATTTTGATTGATATTTCTGGTTATATTTTCTTAAAGGGAATTCATATCTTACTGATATTCTGAGAAACATAAGGGGAATACAAAGACACTGAATTTCAAAAGAGCCAACTTTCCTAAACTACAAACCTTGCTAGAAGGCATAAATTGGGATAAAATCTCTCAGATCAGAGCCCTTCACCTTATACCCCCTTATGGAACAACTCCAACCTCCCTGAGCTCTATGGACACCCAGACGCAATTTGGTGGACTCGCCTTGGGGTCACTTACTTATCACACATAATTCAGAACAGCAATTTTGTGACTTTTGAGAGTCTAAGGCGGGAAAGGAGCATTGATAATAAGTTCTTTTTCAAATACTTGTTGCTCCGACACGCCATTTGCACACAATTTGGGATGCTGTCTGTAGAGCTCACGGAGACTCCTATGGAGGACTTGCTCTCCTATCCCGAAATCTCAAAACTGGTGACAACATTCTATGGTAGACTGTCCCTGAAGGGGGCCGACCCATTTCAGAACTCACGTGGTAAGTGGTCGGTCTTACTACCTGAGCTCTCAGATGAGGGCTGGGAGGAGGCCACTGAGGTTTGTTTTCAAGATATTATCAGTACTGCTGACTGGTTCATCCAATTTAAATTTATACATCACCTACACTATACTCCGACCAAGCTGTCTCGAATGGGATTGGGTACTTCAATCGCTTTCCCCAGATGTACGTTAGCTGAGGCAGATTTGCTTCATATGTTCTGGAGTTGCCCGGGGCTGGCCTCTTACTAGAGGGACCTGTTTGATTTTTTTGAGAACCAACTTGCAATTCCTATACCTCGGACTCCAGAAGTAGCACTCCTAGGTATATTAAAGGATTTTGTACACAGAACCCACCCTCAATCTCTACTAAGCATAATTCTATATTATGCCCGAAAGGTTATACTGTTGCAGTGGAAGGATGTAAACTCTCCAACAACCCAAACCCTTTATCGCAGTATTAACGGTGAGCTCCCCAAGCTCAAGCTAAAATATATGAGTAGGGCTTGTACAAAGAACTTTTCTAAAATATGGCAGCCATGGCTAGATGTCACTAACTCATTCTGAGGTACTGTCTTGTCATCCCAGATAACCTAGTCTGGTTTGACCTACAGTGAGTGATATCTCTAAAATTTCAGAGGTGATGGTACGTTCAAACTGGAAAGGGCTTTATATGATACAAAGCTTTTATTTCAATTGAACTCAGGAGGGAGGTGGGCTGAGACCTAAGTAGGTTTAAGGTGCATTAGTGTGAATGGTTGAATGAATGTGTGTGTGGCTGCTGTTGTATTGTTATGGGTACCTTCTGGCTGCATCCTAACTCCTTAGTCCCCCCCCCCCGTTGGGGGGGAAGGGGAGATATTTTCCCAGGGCTCTGGGAGGGTATATGTGCCTACTAAGTCATGTTGATTTATTGGGTCACTAAGGCCCCCAAATATATTTGCTTAGGCTATGTGTAATTGGTCCCCTGTTATCCCCCCCCCCCTTTTCTATTTATGTATTTACTTTACTATACTGTGATTGCTATGTTTAACTGCAAAACTTATAAACACCTTTCAAAAAAAAATTGGGATAAAATCTTAGGAACAAAGAACACGGTGGAGAGATGGGTTTGCTTTAAGAGCATATTAAATAAGGACATTAACCAATGCATCCGATTGGGTAGTAAATTTAAAAGAGCGAACAAAAGTCCTGGATGGCTTAACTCCAATGTAAAAATGCATATAAAGGCAAAGGAGAAGGCCCTAAAAAAAATACAAGGTTGAGGGATCATCATCAGCATTCAGACTTTATAAAGAATGCAACAAGAAATGTAAGGGTGCAGAAGGACGGCTAAGATAGAACATGAAAGACACAAAGCAGAGGAGAGCAAAAAAAATCAGAAGAAATTCTTCAAGTATGTAAAGTAAAAAAGGGAGGACAGACCATATTGGCCCCATAAAGAATGAGGAAGGACATCTGGTTGCAAAGGATGGGGAGATGGCGAAGGTATTGAATTTATTCTTCTCCTCAGTCTTCACGAGGGAATCGAGGGGCTTCAGTAACCAAAACTGCAGTGTTTATCCTCATGACACATCACAGGAAGCACCTCCATGGTTAACAGAGGACAGAATTAAAATTAGACTTGGGAAACTTAACATTAATAAATCACTGGGATCAGATGGCTTGCTCCCAATGACACTTGGAACTCAGTCAAGTAATAGCCAGACCATTGTTCCTCATTTTTACTGAAGTCTACTGACTGGAATGGTACCAGCTGATTGGAGAAAAGCCAATGTTTAATATTTAAAAAGGGCCCAAAATACATCCCTGGGAATTACAGACCAGTTAGCCTAACATCAATAGTATGTAAACTCTTGGAGGGGATGATAAGGGACTATATACAAGATTTTAGTAATGAGAACGGTATCATTAGCAGTAATCAGCATGGATTCATGAAGAATCATTCTTGCCAAACCAATCTATTAACCTTCTATGAGGAGGTGAGTTGCCATCTAGATAAAGGAAGGCCCGTAGATGTGGTGTATCTGGATTTTGCAAAAGAATTTGACACAGTTCCCCAAAAACGTTTACTGTACAAAATAAGGTCCGTTGGCATGGACAATAGGTTGAGTACATGGATTGAAAACTGGCTACATGGGCAAGTTCAGAGGGTGGTGATAAATTGGGAGTACTCGGAATGGTCAGGGGTGGGTAGTGGGGTCCCCCAGGGTTCTGTGCTGGGACCAATCCTGTTTAATTTGTTCAAAACGACCTGGAGGATGGGATAAACAGTTCAATCTCTGTATTTGCGAACGATACTAAACTAAGCAGGGCAATAACTTCTCCGCAGGAAACCTTGCAAAAAGATCTGCGCAAATTAATGAGGTGGGCAACTACATGGCAAATGAGGTTCAGTGTAGAAAAATGTAAAATAATCCATTTGGGTGGCAAAAATATGAATGCAATCTATACACTGGGGGGAGAACCTCTGGGGGAATCTAGGATGGAAAAGGACCTGGGGGTCCTAGTAGATGATAGGCTCAGCAATGGTTTGCAATGCCAAGCTGCTGCTAACAAACAAACAGAATATTGGCATGCATTAAAAAGGGGATTAACTTCAGAGATAAAATATTTCTCCCGCTCTACAAGACTCTGAACCGGCTGCACCTAGAGTATGCTGTCCAGGTCTGGGCACCAGTCCTCAGGAAGGGTGTACTGGAAATAGAGCGAGTACAAGGAAGGGCAACAAAGCTAAGAAAGGGTCTGGAGGATATTAGTTATGAGGAAAGGTTGCGAGCACTAAACGTATTCTCCCTGGAGAAAAGACACTTGAGAGGGGATATGATTTCAATATACAAATACCGTACTGGTGACCCCACAATAGGAATAAAACTTTTTTGCAAAAGGGAGTTTAACAAGACTCGTGGCCACTCATTAAAATAAGAAAAGAGGTTTAACCTTAAACTACATAGAGGGTTCTTTACTGTAAGAGCGGCAAGGATGTGTGGAATTCCCTTCCACGGGCGGTGGTCTCAGCAGGGGGCATCGATAGTTTCAAGAAACCTTTGGATAAGCACCTGAACGACCGCAACATACACGGATATACAATGTAATACTGACATATAATCACACACATAGGTTGGACTTAATGGAATTGTGTCCTTTTTCAACCTCACCTACTATGTAACTATGTGTATATTCATTCTGTGGCAAGCAGATTATCATCCCCCACCTAAACAGTCGCATCAGATCGCTCCCGGCTTTACCGATGGGTCAGGTAAGACTGGGATCGATTACTATGCACAGCTTCTCCAGATTCTGTGTGCTCCTGTTTTAGAAAATCTCCCCCACTGACATTCATATATTCAATATTTCATCATAAATCACCCCCACCAAGGAAGAGTCCAGATATTCATATGGATAAGGTGCATATTATTACTTTATCCTTATAACTATCTGGACTTTTTTTTTTTATTGTGAAATGTTACCAGCCGGATTCTCTATATTACCTCCTGCATGTACACAACTACCCCAAACCACTCCCCCCTCCTCACCATCCAATAGAAATTGGAGGAATTGTTTCTTCCTGAAATCCTGTCGGCTAATTGCCAGCTCCCATCTCTCTCCACAGTTACCCAGCTGTTGTTGATCCTGCTCGTCAGTCCTGCCTATTTCAGCTGTCCAGTCTAGAAGAGCTCTGCCTTCGCCTTGGTCACATCACAAGAAACTATCTCCTGCATTCCTGTTTAAAGACTGGTTTTGCTGACATCCCTTCAGGCTACAGATCCTGCTTGCTGTTCCACTACATTGATCCCTGACTCCTGGCTTGGCTGACTATCCGGTCCGGTTACTGAACTTTGGCTATGTTTTGACTACGTTTGTTCTTTTTACGTTTATTATTAAACAAGTGTGATTTAACTGTACTTCTGTCTCGGCCTGATTTCATGGTTTCTGACAAATAGAAAAGATCGAACAAACACCACAAAGTCTTTTTATAGAGATTTATTACATCACATCCAAAACTATTTTACACATATTTATTCCATGGAATATGAAGAGATTTTTATATCAATAATCCATCAAATCTCCATTTTTATTAGACTTTATTTCCAGCAATAATCAATCAGGAATCCATGCCAGCAATAATCAGATCAATATGAATGTTTCCAATATCCAGTAATCACGATTTGATAACCAGTGCCCAGAATTATAAATCTATTACATGAAATGGATCTTATTGAATGGATGATGTCAATTACTGATCTATTGATTCCCTTATATCAGTGAGGGTGAACCTTGGCACCCCAGATGTTTTGGAACTACATTTCCCATGATGCTCCACTACACTGCAAAGTGCAGGAGCATCATGGGAAATGTAGTTCCAAAACATCTGGGGTGCCAAGGTTCGCCATCACTGCCTTATATGTTAGAATAGATTGATTTCTCCATGTATTGATCATCCTCTCTATATATCTCTTCACCTTGTCTAACATAATACAAATTCTAAATGTTATAAATCTCAGTCATGTCCATGAATTGTATCTGACGTTGATCTTTATAATTTGATATATGGGACTTTTACTTCATTACCTATTTTTATATCATCTTACACCTGTCCTGATGAAGTGACACTTTGAAGTCATGAAACGCGTTGATGGTGTATTTTAAGTCTCTTATCCAATAATCCCCTACCTTCTGAAGAAAACATTTCAGAGTTTCCTCCTTTACTATGGGCTCCTCTGCTGACCTCACCCTCATTTTTTTCTTGGGGTGAAAGTTCTCCATCGGGATCCAAATACTGCTTAGTATATCACCATCCGAAATTCCCTGATGACCACAGAGTGTGACCGCCCATTGACTTCAGTGAGGAGACAGACATATTCTCCACAATTCCTCAGATAGGTTGTCTGATCCCTGGGTGGGTTCCCCACAACCTCACAGATGTGAGTCCATGCCCCGTACTTCTACAACCATATGGTATTATTACTACACTTAGTCCCATCTCTCCCATTGTCTTTTATCCTCTTTTTCCGTCTCCTGATGGTTTGGAGAATTTCTACATATTGCTTTCATGACAGGTTTACTTTAATTATATGCAGAGGGGAGGGGTACACAGACTCCTCCAAGTGTTGGTTTATGAGGGGAAAGCCATTTACATACGTCATACTGACCTGGCCAGCTGGAAGCAGTTATATAGGTCAGTAGAACATATAGTACATCCATGGCAGCAGAAGTGTCACCTATGGGCAGTTTTTAAATACCAGAATTTTTCTTCATTTCCATGACACACAGAATTTTAAGGCTGGGAGTGTTGGGTATCTACGTACACAAGCTCATCTTTAATATTTGTGTGCTCTACAAGTACATTTAGTGTATTTTTACGAATTGAGACAATATCATGAGACATAAAAAAATTGGAATTACCACAATTTTATTCTCCAGGGCCTCTGCTTTCAGAAAATATATGTTTGGGGGCATTATCTAATCTTCAGGCCCAAAATCTGCATTTTACCATGTGTGCAAAAATAATACAAAACCAGCTCTGGCAGTGAAAGGGTTAACGTGAGCTAGATGGGATCAATCTGCTATGGTCACACTCTAAACATTAGAGCTCCCTTTAGCTGCAGCCTGGTAATAACATTGCTAGGAGGTCTATTCATTTATCTGCTACATACTTCCCATCTTTATATAAACATCTCCTGACATTTATGGGTCTATTCATAAAAAATGTGCATAGCAATTCCCCCGGTGAAAGTCCATGTACATTTCTTCTGTGTGAATGGGATGGGGAATGAATGTTAGTAGGCTCTTTGCTCAGCTGTTTGAATGATTTCCATTGATTTAAAATGAAAAATACCACATTCGGTTATTAGATGGTGCTAATTTCTATGATACCATCTAAAGGCCAAATGCAATGTTGGTTTATTTAAAGAGCATGTCAACCCGGCATTGATAATCCTGGTATCATTGGCGGTGCATCCATAAAGGGCGCAGGAGCGCCGCCCCCTCTCTCTCACCATAGATAGATTCATGCATTGCATGAATCTATCTGTGGTTGCCGCTGCCGCCCCCTATTCAGGTGTACGGCCCCTTGTCGGGCGCCGGGCACCTGAATTACAGCAGCTGGGTTTTTTGGACGCGCCTGATTAGAGAGTCGTGGGCTCTAACAGGCATCCTGATTAGAGCCTTAGGCTCTAATAGGCTTCCAAAATGGTAAACAGTGGGCGCAATGCTGTGCATTTGCTGTTTACTCAGTGTTGTGTTAGGAAAGCGATTTATTCGCTTTCTTAAGACTGACCCGCCTCTCAGCCAATCAGGTGCTCGGGTCTGGTTACCTGTCACCTGATTGGCTGAAACAACAGGCACTGTGATTGAATGCCTGATCGAGAGGACCGGAGACATCGAGGAGCGTGGACGTGGAGGATGCCACCGTGACCTGCTTCGAGATAGGTAAGTCCCGACTCCCGGGCTATCCACACTGGCAGCATTTGATGTGGCACAGTAGCGGCAATTCATGGGCACACTGACAGCAATTGAGGGGGCACAGTAGCGGCAATTGATGGGGTACACTAGTGGCAATTGATGGGCACACTGGCAGCAATTGATGGGGCACAGTAGCAGCAATTGATGGGCACACTGGCAGCAATTGATGGGTACAGTGGCTGTGTTTGATGGGCACAGTGGCTGCGTTTAATGGGCACAATGGTTGCGTTTGATGGGCACAGTGGCTGCATTTGATGGGCACAGTGGCTGCAATTGATGGGGGGTTTTTTTCAGTTTTTTTTTTTTGCGCCCCCCCCCAAAAAATGTTTGAGCACCAGCCGCCACTGCCTGGTATGTGTCTGCTGTCCCATGTACTGGTATGAAGAAGTCTCCTGTTCTCTTTGTATTGCTTCCTATGTGGGAAATCTGTGGTGTTCCCGCCAGTCCCTCTGCTTTCCTGTTAAAAACTGACCACACTAGGCCTGATAGCAGATCATGGTCAGTTCTCTAGCTGTGCTGGAAACACAGTGTGCTCTGCTCCAATGATCAAACTTGTCCTGACCCAGCCATTCACCATGGAGACAAGTGTGCTGCTGTTTCTCCTCCCCCATCTCTTATGCAGATGAGAAGACAGGGAATGTGATCACGTATAAAAAAAAAAGTATTTATTATGTTTTTTATGCAGCATATCTATACACAAATGTTTTGACTTTCATTTCTATTTTAAACTAAATGGGTTGTTTTATTAAATGAGGGCTTACATACACTTTAACCTATATCCTTCCCTGTGTACTGTACTCATAAGTGTATGAGTATGATCTCAGGTATTAGTATGAAGTCATGTCTGACCGAGGAAACTAAGGAGTCTACTTATAGAAAATTCATTGGACAAATGTGACAAAAAGTTCATTCAGCCGTTACAAATTCTGGCCATAATTTACCACAGTGATTTTCTATGATTGTCAGCTCCATCTAGTGGCCATTACAGGGTATTTTTCCTGAAATACCTCCATCAGTAAAAATACGAGGGGAGTTCAAGTCAAACCGGGAATTTTGAGTTTATATAATAAAAGAACACATTTCAAGGAGTGGAAACTGTACTTTTTTTTCAACATCCTCCCCGGCTACATTCATACAGTTACCCCGGCGTTTAACCACTTGCCACCGTATAACTTACTTATACAGCGGCAAGGTGGCACTGCTCTGCCGGATCACACGCCTAGTACGGGAACCAACACTTCTGGGTCTGGGGCGTACATGCGTGCCGCCGGTGACCCGCTCCGATTATATACAGCAGGAGCTGATCTGCGGATAACGTGGACTCAATGACCGCCGGCACCCACTGATCGTCCAGCACAGAGGCAGAACAGCGATCTGTAAACAAGGCAAATTGTCATTCTGTCAGTAGGGAAGGCATGGACCCTGTGTTCCTGCAAAGCGGAGACATGGATCCAAGTCTTCCCCTAGAACAAGCACCTCCCCCACTGCACTGTACACAAACACTGGCTAGGCACACATTTAACCCTTTGATCTCCTGATGTTAAACCCTTACCTACTTGCATATGTTTAGCACAGATTATTATTGTCACTGGTCCCCAAAAATTGTCAAATGTGGCAGTTGGTGTCCGATTTGTCCGCCGCAATATCGCAGTCCCGCTATAAATCGCCGCCATTACTAGTAAAAAAATATCCCATGGTTTGTAGATGCTATAAATTTTGCACAAACCAAACAATATAAGATTATTGGGGGTTTTTTTTACCAAAAATATGTAGCAAAATACACATTGGCCTAAATTTAGGAAGAATTTAGATTTTTTGATATATTTTTTAGTGGATATGTTTTATAGCAGAAAGTGAAAAAAAGTGATTATTTCATAATTGTCGGTGTTTGTTGTTTATAGCACAAAAAATAAAAACCACAAAAGTGATCAAAAACCACCAAAAGAAAGCTCTATTTGTGGGGAAAAAAAAGACATCAATTTAATTTGGGTACGGCGTTGCATGACCGTACAATTGTCAGTTAAAGTAATGCACTGCCGTATTACAAAAAACGGCCTGGTCATGAAGGGGTAAATCTTCCGGAGGGCAAGTGGTTAACTAATTCCTGAAAGCTTCGGCATGGAATGATTTGTCAGTATGCCTGAACCGTCCTAGGACAGCCTAAGATGATTGTGTTCACCGTTCCCACAAAAAGATTCTTCTCTTGTACAATGTCAGGACAGGTTATGTGTTGATTATCCAGGATCAGACGTTCCCACAGAAAGATTCTTCTCTTGTACAATGTCAGGACAGGTTATGTGTTGATTATCCAGGATCAGACGTTCCTACAGAAAGATTCTTCTCTTGTACAATGTCAGGACAGGTTATGTGTTGATTATCTAGGATCAGACATTCCTACAGAAAGATTTGTCTCTTGTACAATGTCAGGACAGGTTATGTGTTGATTATCTAGGATCAGACGTTCCCACAGAAAGATTCTTCTCTTGTACAATGTCAGGACAGGTTATGTGTTGATTATAGGGCTGCAACTAACGATTATTTTCATAATCGATTAGTTGGCCGATTATTGTTTCGATTAATCGATTAATAACATCAAAAGAAAAGTGTGGTGTATAATTTAGTTAATATGTAAAGTTTTTTAAAAAAAAAGGCAATTTTTTCTTAAATATCTCTATGCAGTGGTAAATATAAATAACCAACTACAGTATATGGTTAGGGAGCAAAATCTCTAATCCACTCTGAGAATGAGACAGAAGAGATATATACTGTATATACTATTAAAGAGTGAATCTGGTAAATATCAGACTCAGAGATCAAATTTTTGTATTAAAAAAAACAAACAATGTCTTCCTTCAAAAAAAAATGTAATTTTAAGAAAGTTCGTTTTCGATTTTCTAATTGTTAGTGAGGTCAAATTGACGTTCATTTTCAACCACAGTGACGGGAAAATTTGGAAATAATAGAAAACTTCTTAATCAAAGGAATTTTCAGACAGTGTATGTGGTTTTCGTTCAGAGATTACATTCATTTTAAACAGAAATGTTAAAAACAAGTGAAAATTTCAAACAACATTCTTTCATTCAGCGAATGTATAAAGATTTTTCGTTTGAATATTCTCGTCTGAAAATTGATCTGTATGGCCAGCATAAGGCTTGGTACACATCTTTGCTTGTGATCTGTTTCTGCAGTGCTTTTTGCACACGTGATTTTGCTGCAATTTGCGTTTTTGCATTTTTTTGGCCAATTTGTTGTTGGGCAGATTAAAAAACACAAATTGCTGCAAAAACGCATTACATGCTTTTCTGCAGCTTCTCCATTGAAGTATATTGAACCAAAAAAGCACAGTTTTGCGTTAAAAAAAAGTCCCTGACCCTTTCCAAACACGCAGTGGCTGAAAAAAGCATAGATGTGAACGTGTCCCATAGGAAACCATGTAAATGAACTGTAGTGCGTTTCTGCAAAAAGCACCAAAAAACACATAGATGTGAACCAGGTCTACGACGTTTAGTAAAATAATGGGGTTAAAAAAAATAAAATTAGCCCTTTACAGTACAAAAATAGCAAATAATCACTACTGTAAGGGGTTCATTTTTTTACTGTAGAACTGTGAAAGTAATATTTAAAGTAGCAATTTGCTCTTTTTGTACTATAAAGGGCTCATTTTAGTTTTTTTTAACCCCATTATGTTACTGGCCGATTAATCGATTATGAAAATAGTAATCGATTAATTTCATAATCGATTAGTTGCCGATTAATCGATTAGTTGTTTCAGCCCTAGTTGATTATCTAGGATCAGACGTTCCCACAGAAAGATTTGTCTCTTGTACAATGTCAGGACAGGTTATGTGTTGATTATCCAGGATCAGACGTTCCCACAGAAAGATTCTTCTCTTGTACAATGTCAGGACAGGTTATGTGTTGATTATCCAGGATCAGACGTTCCTACAGAAAGATTCTTCTCTTGTACAATGTCAGGACAGGTTATGTGTTGATTATCCAGGATCAGACGTTCCTACAGAAAGATTCTTCTCTTGTACAAGGTCAGGACAGGTTATGTGTTGATTATTCAGGATCAGATGTTCCCACAGAAAGATTCTTCTCTTGTACAATGTCAGCACAGGTTATGTGTTGATTATTCAGGATCAGACGTTCCCACAGAAAGATTCTTCTCTTGTACAATGTCAGGACAGGTTATGTGTTGATTATCCAGGATCAGACGTTCCTACAGAAAGATTTGTCTTTTGTACAATGTCAGGACAGGTTATGTGTTGATTATCCAGGATCAGACGTTCCCACAGAAAGATTCTTCTCTTGTACAATGTCAGCACAGGTTATGTGTTGATTATCCAGGATCAGACGTTCCCACAGAAAGATTCTTCTCTTGTACAATGTCAGGACAGGTTATGTGTTGATTATCCAGGATCAGACGTTCCTACAGAAAGATTCTTCTCTTGTACAATGTCAGGACAGGTTATGGGTTGATTATCCAGGATCAGACGTTCCTACAAAAAGATTCTTCTCTTGTACAAGGTCAGGACAGGTTATGTGTTGATTATTCAGATCAGACGTTCCTACAGAAAGATTCTTCTCTTGTACAATGTCAGGACAGGTTATGTGTTGATTATCTAGGATCAGACGTTCCCACAGAAAGATTCTTCCCTTGTACAATGTCAGGACAGGTTATGTGTTGATTATCCAGGATCAGACGTCCCTACAGAAAGATTCTTCTCTTGTACAATGTCAGGACAGGTTATGTGTTGATTATCCAGGATCAGACATTCCTACAGAAAGATTTGTCTCTTGTACAATGTCAGGACAGGTTATGTGTTGATTATCTAGGATCAGACGTTCCCACAGAA
This sequence comes from Lithobates septentrionalis, assembly GCA_037952835.1. Taxonomy (NCBI): domain Eukaryota; kingdom Metazoa; phylum Chordata; class Amphibia; order Anura; family Ranidae; genus Lithobates; species Lithobates septentrionalis. The sequence continues at coordinate 478,569 of JBBDGP010003724.1, read as the reverse complement.
AGATTCTTCTCTTGTACAATGTCAGCACAGGTTATGTGTTGATTATCCAGGATCAGACGTTCCTACAGAAAGATTCTTCTCTTGTACAATGTCAGGACAGGTTATGTGTTGATTATCCAGGATCAGACGTTCCTACAGAAAGATTCTTCTCTTGTACAATGTCAGGACAGGTTATGTGTTGATTATCCAGGATCAGACGTCCCTACAGAAAGATTCTTCTCTTGTACAATGTCAGGACAGGTTATGTGTTGATTATCCAGGATCAGACATTCCTACAGAAAGATTTGTCTCTTGTACAATGTCAGGACAGGTTATGTGTTGATTATCTAGGATCAGACGTTCCCACAGAAAGATTCTTCTCTTGTACAATGTCAGCACAGGTTATGTGTTGATTATCCAGGATCAGACGTTCCTACAGAAAGATTCTTCTCTTGTACAATGTCAGGACAGGTTATGTGTTGATTATCCAGGATCAGACGTTCCTACAGAAAGATTCTTCTCTTGTACAATGTCAGGACAGGTTATGTGTTGATTATCCAGGATCAGACGTTCTCAGAGAAAGATTCTTCTCTTGTACAATGTCAGGACAGGTTATGTGTTGATTATCCAGGATCAGACGTTCCCACACAAAGATTCTTCTCTTGTACAATGTCAGGACAGGTTATGTGTTGATTATCCAGGATCAGACGTTCCCACAGAAATATTTGTCTCTTGTACAATGTCAGGACAGGTTAAGTGTTGATTATCCAGGATCAGACGTTCCCACAGAAAGATTCTACTCTTGTACAATGTCAGGACAGGTTATGTGTTGATTATCCAGGATCAGACGTTCCCACAGAAATATTTGTCTCTTGTACAATGTCAGGACAGGTTATGTGTTGATTATCCAGGATCAGACGTTCCCACAGAAAGATTCTTCTCTTGTACAATGTCAGGACAGGTTATGTGTTGATTATCCAGGATCAGACGTTCCTACAGAAAGATTCTTCTCTTGTACAAGGTCAGGACAGGTTATGTGTTGATTATCCAGGATCAGACATTCCTACAGAAAGATTCTTCTCTTGTACAATGTCAGGACAGGTTATGTGTTGATTATCCAGGATCAGACGTTCCCACAGAAAGATTCTTCTCTTGTACAATGTCAGGACAGGTTATGTGTTGATTATCCAGGATCAGACGTTCCCACAGAAAGATTCTTCTCTTGTACAAGGTCAGGACAGGTTATGTGTTGATTATCCAGGATCAGACGTTCCTACAGAAAGATTCTTCTCTTGTACAAGGTCAGGACAGGTTATGTGTTGATTATCCAGGATCAGACGTTCTCACAGAAAGATTCTTCTCTTGTACAAGGTCAGGACAGGTTATGTGTTGATTATCTAGGATCAGACGTTCCCACAGACAGATTCTTCTCTTGTACAATGTCAGGACAGGTTATGTGTTGATTATCCAGGATCAGACGATCCCACAGAAAGATTATTCTCTTGTACAATGTCAGGACAGGTTATGTGTTGATTATCTAGGATCAGACGTTCCCACAGAAAGATTCTTCTCTTGTACAATGTCAGGACAGGTTATGTGTTAATTATCCAGGATCAGACGTTCCCACAGAAAGATTCTTCTCTTGTACAATGTCAGGACAGGTTATGTGTTGATTATCTAGGATCAGACGTTCCCACAGAAAGATACTTCATTGGTACAATGTCAGGACAGGTTATGTGTTGATTATCCAGGATCAGACATTCCCACAGAAAGATTCTTCTCTTGTACAATGTCAGGACAGGTTATTTTTTTTATTATTCTTTATTTTTATTTTTTTCTAAATGCCAACATACAATAATACAAAACACATTTTACTCACACCTAGCATTTTACCGTATATTCTCCTGCCACCCTTCGGCACCCCACCCTACCCTACCTCTTGCTTACGGAACCGTCGGAGACTTTTTTTAAAATTTATTTTTACTCGTTTCGACTGATTACCCCATTCTTCTATTGGCTTATTACCTCCACATATCTCCACGTCTTTTTAAACGCTTTCCAGCTTTCCCATTTGTCTATTCGGTCCTCGCTTTCCTCCTCCCCACTGATTTTAGACTCTCAAGATTATATGTTTCTTCCATACTGACTAACCAGTCCCGGATTTTGGGGCTTTCTACTTCCTGCCATTTTTTGGGTATAAGACTTTTTTGCTGCATTTATCATATGGGGGATTACTAATGCTTTGCATTGTCTAACTGAACCTTTCACTCCGTGCAACAGGCATGTCCATGGTTCTTCAGGTATAGTTTTGTTAGTGATTTCCTTTATTAATTGTAAGACCTCTTTCCGATACTTTTTAATTATGGGACACTCCCACCACAAGTGGGCCATCGTTCCTATTACCTTGCATCCTCTCCAACACTCCGGGGATTTCCCTGATTGATATTTTCTTATTTTATCTGGGGTTGTGTACCACCTTGTCAGGCATTCATAATTCATCTCAGCCGTCTTTGTATCAACAGCAGAGCTGTGTGTTAGTTTCAAAATCTTTTCAATAATGTGCTTCTTAACTCATGACCCAAGTTCTTTTTCCCATTTTTTAATGTATGGCGGGACCTCCATTGCTGATATTTTGTATATCCAAGATATATTGTTTCTTGATTTTACCGTCATAAAAAGGCGCTCCAGCAGCCTTAAATCTTTCCCGGATCCTATTGGTTGAGGCAATTTCTCCACAAAGTGCCTCAGCTGAAGGTACCGCCATTCATTAATCACCATTAAGTCAGTGTCCAATTTTAACTCCTGATATGTGCTTATTTTTTCCCATGTTTGTTATATCTCTCAGTTGTGCATTGTCCTTTTTTATCCAATTCCCACCTATTAACCTTTTCCCTGGGATAAAGTACACCTTCATTCACAAGAAACGTCATCGCCCCGTGCTTTTCCATGCCCACACTAACACACTAACACTGTTATCTGACATCTTCATTAACGGTCTCTGGACTGGCCGCAACATGTGCGCCACACATCAGTAATAGGACACACTTACCACTCACTACTACATGTAGTACCACCACACTAGCATCCCTTAATATACCTGTAACATTAAAAGTCCCGGTTTGACTTGAAGGCCCCTCGCAGCACAATACTGCATTATCACCACTAGATGGAGCGAAGGAAATCAGTGTATGAAATAAAATACATCCAATATTCACCACGACTGGGCAAATGCTGGTCACATTCATTCAACTAAATAATCTAAGTGTTTGTGAAAGCTTACACCACAAAATGTACTCATCCAATGAAAGGTAATGACCCAATTTTTATTTTTCTACTGCTATCAGTGGCCAACACGGTACAACACTTCATCCATGTCTTTGGTGATCTCTGATCTCCTTATGAACTGTTTCTTACATGATGAAGATCAGCCATGAAGTATATCTGAGGTGTATATCAGGGTGTGCTTCTTCCCCACATGAGAGCTGTGATGTCCAGCAACATATAGAAGACATTTCCCACACTCAAGGCACTGATACATCTCAAGGGTTGTGTGGGATCCCTGATGTACAGGAAGACAGGACTTCAGTGAGGAACAATTCCCTCACTCAGGACAGGAAAGTGGCTTCTCTCTCATGTGACATCTCTGATGTCTGTTAAAACTGTAATTGTCTAAAAAACATTTCCCGCACTCAGGACAGGAATACGGCTTCCCTCCCTGTGTGCGATCTCTGATGTTTGTAAAGATGGGACTTCTGTGAAAAACATTTCCCACACTCAGGACAGGAATACGGCTTATCCCCTGTGTGAGATCTCTGATGTATGTAAAGACTGGACTTCTGTGAAAAACATTTCCCGCACTCATGACAAAAATACGGCTTCTCCCCCGTGTGAGATCTCTGATGTCTGTAAAGTTTGGACTTCTGTGAAAAACATTTCCCGCACTCAGGACAGGAATACGGCTTCACCCCCATGTGAGATTTCTGATGTGTGTAAAGACTGGACTTGCCTGAAAAACATTTCCCACACTCAGGACAGGAATACGGCTTCTCACCCGTGTGAGACCTCTGATGTGTGTAAAGACTATACTTGCCTGAAAAATATTTCCCACACTCAGGACAGGAATACGGATTCTCACCCGTGTGAGATCTCTGATGTGTGTAAAGACTATACTTGCCTGAAAAACATTTCCCGCACTCAGGACAGGAATACGGCTTCTCACCAGTGTGAGATCTCTGATGTGTGTAAAGGATGGACCTGTCTGAAAAACATTTCCCGCACTCAGGACAGGAATACGGTTTCTCCCTCGTGTGAGACCTCTGATGTCTGTAAAGATGGGACCTCTGAAAAAAACATTTCCCGCACTCAGGACAGGAATACGGCTTCACCCCCGTGTGAGATCTCTGATGTGTGGAAAGACTGGACTTCACTGAAAAACATTTCCCACACTCTGGACAAGAATACGGCTTTTCACCCGTGTGAGATCTTTCATGGACATATAGTTCAGATTTAAAATGGAAACATTTCTCACACTCAGGACAGGAATGCGGTTTTTCCCCCGTGTGAGATCTTTTATGCAAATTAAGACGGGATTTAAAATGGAAACATTTCCCGCACTCAGTACAGGAAAACCTCTTATCTGTTGGAAGGACGGCACCATCCCTCACAGTCTGAGGTTCCTCAGGATAAGAGGAATACGATGGTCCATCTACACTGTGTGGTGCCGGATGGACATTTGAGGTAGTCGGGTTTTCTCCTGGACTATACTGTGTGATGTCCTCATCTTCTACTTTACAGTCTGGAGACAAAGTGAGACAATCCTCTGAGGTTTTCCTCATCTCCCGTCCATCTACTAAAATAGAAATAAAAAGATTATTACTAGAGAGAATCGGCCCCAAACTGGCTGCCAAGTTGTCTCCCAGGCCCGCTCATTCTCCTTTCCCAAAATACGTGAAAAGGCGGGAACTCTTACACAAAATTCTCAGCGGATTATGGCCGCGTATGGCCGAGGAGGGATCCCAACCTTCAGGTCTTTCTGCTTTTTAAGACGAGATTCTGCTCCCTAAGCTGGAAAACAGACACAGATCAGCCCTAGATCAACCGATCGCGGAAGCGAAGGTATTGGAAGTTATCAAAACCTTGAAGAAGGGCTCGGCCCCAGGACCAGATGGGTTCTCTACCGGGTACTACCGGTATAAAGTTTTTGCTCCCACTATTACTCCATTCTTAATGAGATTCTTCAACTCCCTTCGTGAGGGGTCCCCCTTGGACAACAAGGCCAATCTTGCTTATGTTTCAGTAATCCCCAAACCGGGTAAGGACCACTCTGATGTCAGCAATTACAGGCCTATATCTCCGATCAACAATGATCTAAAAATACTGACAAAGATACTGGCCAATAGATTATCTAAATTTATAGAAAGCTATGTGCACAAAGATCAGGTGGGATTCATCCCAGGGAGACAAGGCCCATATCAGAGACGTAGAGCAGTAGATATAGTATCCCTTTTGCAATCAAAATGGGATGGGGGTCCACATCAGGAGGGGTTCCTGCTACCAGTAGACCTACAGAAAGCTTTTGACACTGTTGACTGGTCATACCTATTTAAGGTCCTTAATAGATGGGGATTTGGCCCAAGGTTTGTGCAAATTATATGAGCTCTATATGATCGACCAAGCTTCAAAGCTGTTACTCAGACCCTTTCCCAATCTCAAAGGGGACTCGACATGGATGCCCTCTCTCCTCTATAATTTTTGCCATTGCAATCGAAACCCTGGCAATTGCAATTTGGGAGCACCCTGACATTCATGGGGTGAGATGTGGCCAACGTTCGCATAAATGTGCCCCATTTGCAGACGACCTGCTACTGTTCATCGCCTCACCTCTTATTTCTACTCCTAATATTGTTAAACTCTTACAGGACATTGGGAGGGTCACTGGACTTAAAGTAAACATGACCAAATCGGCAGCGTTAAACATTTCCACCAAAGCGCCGTTGGTTGAACGTAGGGCTGAAACAACTAATCGATTAATCGGCAACTAATCGATTATGAAATTAATTGATTACTATTTTCATAATCGATTAATCGGCCAGTAACATATGGGGTTAAAAAAAACTAAAATGAGCCCTTTATAGTACAAAAAGAGCAAATTGCTACTTTAAATATTACTTTCACAGTTCTACAGTAAAAAAATGAACCCCTTACAGTAGTGATTATTTGCTATTTTTGTACTGTAAAGGGCTAATTTTATTTTTTTTAACCCCATTATTTTACTAAACTTCGTAGACCTGGTTCACATCTATGTGTTTTTTTGGTGCTTTTTGCAGAAACGCACTACAGTTCATTTACATGGTTTCCTATGGGACACATTCACATCTATGCTTTTTTCAGCCACTGCGTGTTTGGAAAGGGTCAGGGACTTTTTCTTAACGCAAAACTGTGCTTTTTTGGTTCAATATACTTCAATGGAGAAGCTGCAGAAAAGCATGTAATGCGTTTTTGCAGCAATTTGTGTTTTTTAATCTGCCCAACAACAAATTGGCCAAAAAAATGCAAAAACGCAAATTGCAGCAAAATCACGTGTGCAAAAAGCACCGCAGAAACAGATCACAAGCAAAGATGTGTACCAAGCCTTATGCTGGCCATACAGATCAATTTTCAGACGAGAATATTCATACGAAAAATCTTTATACATTCGCTGAATGAAAGAATGTTGTTTGAAATTTTCACTTGTTTTTAACATTTCTGTTTAAAATGAATGTAATCTCTGAACGAAAACCACATACACTGTCTGAAAATTCCTTTGATTAAGAAGTTTTCTATTATTTCCAAATTTTCCCGTCACTGTGGTTGAAAATGAACGTCAATTTGACCTCACTAACAATTAGAAAATCGAAAACGAACTTTCTTAAAATTACATTTTTTTTTGAAGGAAGACATTGTTTGTTTTTTTTAATACAAAAATTTGATCTGTAAGTCTGATATTTACCAGATTCACTCTTTAATAGTATATACAGTATATCTCTTCTGTCTCATTCTCAGAGTGGATTAGAGATTTTGCTCCCTAACCATATACTGTAGTTGGTTATTTATATTTACCACTGCATAGAGATATTTAAGAATAAATTGCCTTTTTTTAAAAAAAACTTTACATATTAACTAAATTATACACCACACTTTTCTTTTGATGTTATTAACCGATTAATCGATTAATCAAAACAATAATCGGCCAACTAATCGATTATGAAAATAATCGTTAGTTGCAGCCCTAGTTGAACGGCTAAAAGATCACATTGAATTTGTCTGGCATTCGTCACACATTCCTTACCTGGGTATCAGCTTAGCAGCCACTATAGACCAACTATATAATAGCAATTACCCTCCTATGTTTACAAAATTGGGTGTGGATATGTCCAGCTGGAGACAGGGTGACCTGTCATGGCTGGGTAGGGTGCACTCGATCAAAATGACCCTGTTTCTTAGGATCCTATATCTTTTTCGCTCCCATCCAATTCCGGTAAAGAAGCATCAATTAGAGAAGTTTCAACCTCAGATAAGAAAATTTATTTTGGGATACAAAGGCTACTGATGCCCTAAAAGCGTACTATATAGAAGATGCACATGTGGAGGTCTGGGGTTACCAAACCTCTGGAAATACTACCAGGCGGCTCAACTGGCACAATTTTCTACTGTCTACGCTTTTGGCAATAAACCAGATTGGGTTGGCATGGAGAGACAGGCAGTTCCATTACATACCATTGACTTTTTGATATGGGCTCCCCCAAACAGAGGCCCCCAATTCTAGCCCCTACCCTTTTACATTAGATGGCTTTATGTGACGTTTTATATAAATCTACTCACTTGATATCAGGTATCCGCCCGTTAACCCATCTGTTTAACCACTAAGCCACCGCCCACCGTCATATGACGGCGGGACGAGGCTTCTGTTGTTCTGAGCGGACGTCATATGACGTGATCGCCCTCCGGAACCACTAGGTGGCGCGCGCGCATGCCCGCTGCGCGTGCCCGGCGGCCGCGATGTCCGCCGGGCACCCGCGATTGCCGGGTAACAGAGCAGGACCGTGGATCTGTGTGTGTAAACACAGATCCATGTCCTGTCAGAGAGGAGAGGAGACCGATGGTGTGTCCCTTGTACATAGGGACACCGATCGGTCTCCTCCCCTAGTGAGTCCCCTCCTACCACAGTTAGAATCACCTCCCTAGGACACACATTAACCCCTCGATCGCCCCCTAGTGTTAACCCCTTCCCTGCCAGTCACATTTACACAGTAATCAATGCATTTTTATCGCACGGATCGCTGTATAAATGTGAATGGTCCCAAAAATGTGTCAAAAGTGTCCGATATGTCTGCTGCAATATCGCAGTCACAATAAAAATCGCAGATCGCCGCCATTACTAGTAAAAAATAAATAAATAAAATGCTATAAATCTATCCCCTATTTTGTAGACGCTATAACTTTTGGAAACGGAGGAAAAAATTTGTTAAAAAAAAAAAAATTGGATATTTATTATCGCAAAAAGTAAAAAATATTGTGTTTTTTTCAAAATTGTCCCTCTTCTTTTGTTTATAGCGCAATAAATAAAAACCACAGAGGTGATCAAATACCAAAAGAAAGCTCTATTTGTGGGGAAAAAAATGATAAAAATTTCATTAGGGTGCAGTGTAACATGACCGCGCAATTGTCATTCAAAGTGTGACAGCGCTGAAAACTGAAAAATGGCTTGGGCAGGAAGGGGGTGAAAGTGCCCTGTATTGAGGTGGTTAAAAACCCGCAGTTTCCTCCTGGTATGGCCATTAGGGCATATAAATGGTGGACGGACAAGGGCTTATACAAAATAGGCCACTTCATGTCCTCTATGGGACCTCTGAAGCTAAGTCATTGTGTCAGTAAGCTGAAAATGCCCCCTTCTGAAAGGTTTCGCCTACACCAAATTCGCCATTTCTTATCATCCATTTGGGACACAAAACCCGACCCACCGAGAATTACTATGTATGAAAGATGGTGTTCTGAAGCCATGGATCAGAGAGGAGGAATATCATTATTCTATGCAGCACTGGTGGAGAACCTAGAAAAACCTTCATATGCCCTGAACTGGGAACATGATGTGGAGGTCAGTTGGGAAGCTTTTAAAGGCATGGTAAAAACTTCCTTGATGGAAGTCAATCTAAAGATTATTACATGCTGGTATATGGTTCCCTCTCGCCTGGCCAATATATTCCCGAACACCTCCCCACTGTGCTTCAGAGGATGTGACATTTTGGGCTCATTCTTTCACACTTGGTGGGAGTGCCCTCGGATTCGGGGGTTCCGGAATAAGATTTTTTGTTTGCTGCGTAAAGTAACCGGACAAGCTCTGCTAAAAACACCTGAGTTGGCTCTACTGAATAGCAGGCCGGTCGGTTGTAGTAAACGCCTACAGAAACGTATCCATTTCATGTTGTTGGGAGCTAAGATGATGACCGCTCATGCCTGGAAGCGACCCTCAGTATCCTTTGCTGCGGCAAAACGGAAAATATCATGGATAATGACCCAAGAGAAGACAGCGAATCTTCTCCTGGACACCTCTGACAAATTTGTAGCTGTCTGGGAATCCTGGCAGAAATTTTTTAAAGTGCCTTTGCAATAAACATCTGCAAACTATTACTTATAGATGCTCCATAGTGACATTTTATTTTTTGTTTCTCTGTGACCTTTCTCTCTTCTTTTCCATATCTCGTTCATCCCGTCCAAAAATTATCCTTTCAGCACCCTCCTTTGAATACTTGGAACTTGCACTCTGGATAGTTCCGGTTAGCGATGTAACATGGGCGAAGGTGTCAGACTGAAATTTTCACCAAACGTAATCTCTTACTGTGAGTCAGTAACTGGGGTGGGTGGCGCTACCTGAGATCGATAGGTATATGAAACCAATCTCTCTGACATAAACTCTGTTTACCTTACTTAGGTTTAAGCTAGAAGATGTAATGGATCCCTATTCAAGAATGTTAAAGCGTTTGCAGGATAACAAAGTGAAAAACCTTTTATAAAGCGCTAAGTGCTACAGGTGGAGTAAATAGATAAAATCCTGTGTATTCGTGGCCCTCCCTGCGCAAATGTGGCAAGGGAGTCTTCACGGTTCCATCCAAACTAAGTGAAAAATATAATATAATAATATATGTGTGATAGCTTAACAGAAATCGTATGTGTACGTGTCTATCCCTGCACAGTTGTGACCAAAAAAACCACAAATCCAAACAATCTAAGTGCAGTCCAAGGATATATATATATATATATATATATATATATATATATATATATATATATATGTATAACAAAGCAAATAAGAATGTGATTCAAAACAGTCCAGCGATCAGTTAAGTTGTGCACATTGAAAGGCAAACACTCCTAGAGCTGGTGTGCTACCATCTGATCTGAATAATTTAAAAACAGGAGAAAAATTAGTCCCAATAACGATGATATGCAATATTCCAAAGATCACAGAGGTTCATTCAAAAATGACTTATGTACTCTGTAGGTATTCATGTGACTTTCATGCTTCCCCACTCGGGTCCCCACTCACCAGCTACCACTACCCCTGCAGGGGTAAATGGCATATATAGTATACAGCAGCTGAGGTCTCTGATGTCTCTCCGGGTCAGGATACTTCCAATTCCCCGTCAGGATATCCGGTGTCAGACGAATACTAGGAGATAGCTAGTATATTCCAGTGTTGATCCCAGCAGAAAGTGCTCATATGGAAAAGATAAGGGCTCCAATAGTGTAGTATCAAAAAGTTTGAAGTTGCTTAGAAACTATAATTAAAAGAACATAACCATCTCCCATCCATGGTAAGAGGTCATCTCAAAACTAAAAACTGAACATTCAAAAAAAAAAAACAGGAAATCCCGGGGGTTAGCAGCGTGCGCTCCAACTGCGTTCCACCCGAATTCCTCCCAGGCCCGGAAGTGAAGTTGTGTGCGTGGCCTCGCTTTACGCATTTCATAATGAACGTCTTCTGAAGCGCTACAAGCTGTAAACTCCATACTTTACATTGTAGCAAAGTGTCTTTAGAGTTGTCACATGAAAATATAGAATAAAATATTTACAAAAATGTGAAGGGTGTACTCACTTTTGTGAGATAGTGTATTATTATATTGTATTTTTCACTTAGTTTGGATGGGACCATGAAGACTCCCTTGCCACATTTGCGCAGGGAGGGCCACGAATACACAGGATTTTATCTATTTACTCCACCTGTAGCACTTAATAAAAGGTTTATAAAAGGTTTTTCACTCTATGTTATCCTGCAGACGCCTTTACATTCTTGAATAGGAATCCATTACATCCTCTAGCTTAAACCTAAGTAAGGTAAACAGAGTTTATGTCAGAGAGATTTGGTTTCATATACCTATCGATCTCAGGTAGCGCCACCCACCCCATTTACTGAGTCACTTTATATTCTGGACCCCTCTTTTTTTGGGGAGGCAGCAACCTAGCCACTATCCTAAGCGCAGGGTACTCTACGTTTGTAATCTCTTACTGCTTTGAATTATGACCTCTAGTTCAGCTCTTTTCTCTTCTTCTATTGTTCATAGAACTGGATGGGTAATGCGCAATGGTGTTTCTTTGTGAGGAATCGTTCTCGGTGTCTGGTGTGCTCTCTATCCCCTTTGACACAGTTAGATCTCATATGGGGTGTTGGGGTGGGATGGATACTGCCCATTCTCTGATACAATCCCTTCCAGTTGTTTAATTATTTCTCCTGGTCTTATCTCGCAGTACTCACTTCATGGCAGAGCTGAGCTATTACTTTTGTGTGCATATGTTACTTATCCTACAATGTCACAGGCGGACAGTCAATGCTACTAATTTGTGTTGTGTGTGCATTGTTAAAATTCAATAAAACTTTGAAAGGAAAAGATTATTATTAGACATGAGCAGATTGGTTTCCCTAAACCAGGACTCCGTCCACATCAGGCAGCTTTGTCTCGGAGGATCTTACAATTCCACCCTCAAGGTAACTAGTAAATGGGTCCTCTGATCTCCTACCAGTTCATTTCTTTATTCATGGACCTTAGTCAGAGAGTGAGGAAACAACGAGAACTGTCTTTTATAGGAGTGACAGTGATGAGGGGATTATAGCACGAGTGTCCCCACCCCCTCTATCACTCATTGCCATCTTCCCAACACAAGAAGTCCTGCACTTCCCTATTTAGTCCATGATTTAGTCATGAATAACAGCGGGGCTGAGCCCCACCAGAGGTCAGAGAGTGAGGATGGGGGAAGAACAACCAAGATGAAGACTGGACTGATCCTGAAGACCACCATCATTGGGTTATTGACTCCTCCTTCATTATCACTTTCTGTTTAAGCTTCCAAAGTCTGAGGATGTTATCACATTATTATCAACATGTAGAAGTCTGTGCTCCAATCAAATCATCAGATATAAAATGTCCAGCTGGTAGAAAATGGGTGTAACAAAAGGGAATACATATTATGATTATATATAGCAGTGGGTAGAGGGGAGAGAGCAGAAGTCAGGACTATATAATGTACAACATAGAGTATACAGTGCAGGGGTCAGGGGTATGTAATGTGCAATATAAATTATACAGTGTAAGGTTCAGGGCTCATAATATTGGTATTCAGTAATCAGTGGAAGATTAAATGTTTATATGAGACAAGTTGCAGAGGTCCCACACCACTGCCTCCCATCTCCTGAGATTGCACTCAGTGACTTGGGTCTGAGACTATACAGACATATCCCTCCACCCGGCACAGCCAGCAGACAACAGAGCAGTAATCCTGGGAGAATTGCTTTGTCAGAGATCTTCCTAGACCCGGGTATGGGGCAGAAGACCCAAAGCACATACCCCAGGTGCAGAGCTGGGACAAGTGGTGGGCAGGAGGGAGAGCCCTGGGCACTGTGGTATCATATGAGGTGGAAGGGCATTAGAGGGGAGGGATTTTGTGTTGAGAAGGGGAATTTGGGGGGTGGTAGGGATAAAAATGCTAGCAGTGGTAATTGGGGGGGGGGGTCTGTGTTGGGAGGGGGGTTGGATGAAGAGGATTTGTGCTATGAAATTAATATGGTAGAGAGGAAATATATATATGTTTTGTTATTTTTTTTGGGGGGGGGGGGCATTGTGCTAGTAAAGATGATTGGGGGAATTTGTGCTGGAAGAGGGGGATTTGGAGTGAGGAGAGAGGATTTGTGCTAGTAAGGGGATTTTTTGTGGATTAGTGCTGGGGACATATGGGGAGAGAGAGGATTTGAGCTGGGGGAGGGAAAGATTTGTGCTGGGAGAAGGAATTTCACCCGGGGGGGGGGGGGGGTGTATGTACTGCTTACAGGGTGAGCATGCAGATTAGTGCTTTTATTGGGGGGGAGGGGATTTTCGCTGACACATAATGCTCATACATCTTGAGGGGGGGGGGGGGGGCGAGGTGCAATTTGGCATGTTTGTCCTGGGCTCTGGGTGACCTTGTCCCAGCACTGCCCAGATGCCTAGGTCGAGTAACGCCTATGGTGAAAATGATCAATTTACTCCCAGCTGAACCCCAGAATCTCCATAAATCCAGTCTAGATACATAAATTGTGTCTGCAGCACAGAGAAGGAAGATTATCACCCAGTCCCCGCCCTACTCTGGACCAATCAGTGAGCAGTATGGGTGGAGGAATGTATATGGTGTTAATGACCCACCTGTGCTGATCTCAGTAGGAGTGTCCTCCTCTATAAATGTCCCCGTTATTCCATCCTCCTCCATAGACTGCTGATCATCCCTCACATACATCTCTTCTTCTTCTGCTTTAACCTCAAATTCTATATCAATTGGATCTCCACTCTAAATCAAGAAAACGAGAGAGAATACCATCTGTAAAATATAAACTTGCATAAAATCCACACATTATCTACACAAGTCCATGTTCTAGATACTTTCGTCCCACCAACCTTGTAACAGTGAGGGATGGTGTGATCTTCCTGTGTGGAATCCCGGGAATACAGAGGACGGGGACATCTCTCTGGTGGGTTCCTGGTATTAGGTGGCTCCATCATATCCTTGTGTCCTTCTGAAAACTCCTCCATCACTCCATACTCCTCATCCTCCTCTTTATACTCTTCTTTAACATCAATATTATCATCCCCGAGGTTTCCACTCTGAACGATGTAATAAAAGATTCAATGTAACAAACATGCTGTGTAGAAATCAGAACTACCGATAATTGTCAATCATCTACCTGATGATGGTGGGGGATGGTGTGATCTTCCTGTGTGGAATCCCGGGAATACAGAGGACGGGGACATCTCTCTGGTGGGTTTCTGTATCTGAATGACTCCACCATGGTGTCCTGGTACAGATCTTTGTGTTCTTTTAGAAATGCTGACTCCTCCATCACCCCATCCTCATCATCCTCCTCTTTTATCTCTTCTTTAACTTCAACTTTAGAATCTCTCAGGTTTCCACTCTGAATATATAATAAAAATGACATCAATTGTAACAATGCAGATAATGTACAGATCCTAATGATACTATCAGTGATTGTTCCTCATCTACCTGATGATGGTGGGGGATGGTGTGACCTTCCTGTGTGGAATCCCGGGAATACAGAGGACGGGGACATCTCTCTGGTGGGTTCCCATTACTGGATCCTTCTGTAGGAAACACACACACTGACTGAATACATTGTTTCTATGTGTTTATCAGATGATGGGGGATCTAGGTGGAGCCTCCGTACTGCTCTCTCCTTTACAATAAAGTCTCCTCTTACCCGGTGATGTGAGGGGCGGCTGATTCTCCATCATGACGTCCTTGTAGAGATCCTTGTGTCCTTCTAAATACTCTCACTCCTCCATGGAGAAATAGACAGTGACATCCTGACACCTTATAGGAACCTGACACACACAATGATACAGTCACCATCCAGACACATCCCTTGTCTGTTACTGGATAATGTCCCAGAATTCCCAGCACTGCTCACCTCTCCTCCATGATCTCTCTGGTGACTTCTAGAATCTTCTTTGTATTTCTCTATTCTATCAGGGGAGGGAGGTGGAGGCAATGTGATGGTCATATGATCTCCAGACTTTACAGAAGGAAAACTCTAGATCTGAACACAAATAGTAAAATCAAATGATATTCCCAGAATCCTCCTCACCTCACCATTCAGGTCTCCATTTTATAAAAGCCTCACTTCAGACTGAGGTATGATTTACCCACACAGGACCCCCACACTCTGCAGGTTCAAAGCTTGTTTCAGGCATTCTGACATCAATACATACAACGCAGTCCCACTTTGCTAGTGAAGATGCCAAGGGTCCGCCCACATCCTAAGAGCATCAGAAAACAAAAAGAAATGGAGGGACATTGGGAGGAGGAGCTATGAGGTCAGTGTGATGTCATAGGACATATAGACTCTGGATGGAGGGACATTTGAATGGGGAGATTTGAGGGGTCCTCTATATGAGACTCCCATGCAAACCAAATCATTGTTCCTGGGTGTGTCCTACCTCTCCTAAACTGAAGAGTGAACTTTGACCTTTACCATACAGAAATCTGTCAGGAATCTGTGAAAGTAAGCTCTCATGTGATCGGGTGACGTGCGGAGGAACGGAGTGTAAATAACAGACAATTTTCTCCAGAGCTCCTAATGGTGGGGATGGATTTTGCTGTGTGCTGGTGCCAAGTTTCCACCCCCCAGGATCACTGCAGGTGTGGAGAAAAGCTGTGTAAGAGGATATGGAGGAGAGATGAGGAGGAGATCCAGGAATCAGGATAAAGGTCAGGACAAGCAACAGACGAGCGCATCCAAGAGATGAAGCCGGGGTCACTACACAGAAAATCAATCCAAGGAAACAACAGGCAGGACGAGGAATAGCAAGAAGGAGCTCAGAGACCAATGAGAATATTGCTCAGCCAATGGGAGATTATCTCAGCATGACTTACATAATGAAGGAGATGAGGGGGAGGGGAGGAAGTCACTTATGGTGACCATAGAGACATGGAAATTCAGCTGGTTCAGCAGGGATCGGTCACATTTCCATCCATGTGTGGTCACTGCCGGATAAAAGTCACCTGATCAGCGGCTGCAGCCAATAGCTTCATCACTGATCTGTGTATTCTGAGAGCGGAGGAGCGCCCCCCATTGTCAGAATACAATAGTGCAGCGGGGAGGATTCCCCCATCCCCCTCCAATGTGTGGATGGGGGAATTGGTTCAGTTATTTCCTCTCATCCCGCTGGCTGAACGATAAAACTGAACCATGTATGGCCAGCTTTGGAAAGAAGATATATTCATCATCAACTGATCCCCCAGAAGGGGTTAATCTACATTTCCACACTATATATGTGTGTATCATCATCTGCTGGAGATAAAAGACACCACAGTGACTATGGAGGAAGAGGACGGACATGACGGGGGGTTACTGGGTGTAAATAGAAAATAAGATCTTATTACCTCGTCTGCTGCCTCTTCCAGCAACGTCTTCTCTCTACTTCCTCCCGACTCACCTCTCACCCGATACTTCCTGTCTGTATTCCATAGAGACTTCCTGTCTGGGTAGAATTGAGGTCACCACCTTGTGGAGCTCAGAGGAACTGCAGCTCAATAAACATCTGGTAGTGTGAACACGGCCTTGTGCTGTGTGTGTATGTACTGTATATCCTTATAGATGGGTCATCTCCACTCCCACCAAGGGGGATAGAAATATATTACTGCTCGGGGGGGAGACATTTTGGCCCCTTTGATTTTGCAGTAAAATTGATTGCAGATTTAGTCATGTAGAACATCTGTTATATGGATACAAAGAACCCCAGCCGAAAGTAAAGGGTGGAAATGGCTCCTGATCCCCAGATTTGGGCAATTATGTCACCAATATAAATAGAATAAAACCCGCGCTATGAGTAACAACTCAAATACCTACAAAAATAACTTATACCGGACTGCTGCTGTAACAAAGGTAAGTATTCCCTTTATCAACTAGAAGAGCATTATGTGTCACAGCGCTGTCCTATTGTGTGTGCACATAAATCATCACAAATACACTAAAATATGTGGAGACATTCATATATAAAGTGCTAGGGGCTCACATAATATTCTCTGCAGATCTACTGCTTCCACTTTACACCTACTTCATTGATCTTATGGTGTTTATCAATAAATTAAGTAAACTGATCCATGTGCAAATTCATATACAACATGAAGTGCTTTGTGCTCAAGATGCTGTTCAAAGCAGATCAACTGCTTCCACTTTACACCTACTTCATTAATGTAACAATATTTGTTGCTATATTAAATAAATTAAAAATCTGTGCAAATTCATGTAATCATACAATATTTTGTGCTCAATATAGTGTTCTCTGCAAGTCCACTGCTTCCACTTTACATCTACTTCAATAAACTTATTTTGCCCAAAACAATATCCACAAATCAATGAAAAGTTGATAAGGTGTAAAGTTCTTGACGCTCCAAACTCTGCCAGCTGTAGTGAAGCCACGCCTTCTTCCACCTCTTACACACGTGATGGTGAGGGCGCTAGGGTGACCACATTTCCAAACTGACATTCAGGGACACCCCCCCCCAAAAAAAAAGATGATTTTTGACAAATTTTTTTGCCGATTTTTGGGGCAGGGCGTACGAAATCAGCGGGCCCGTGTGCAAGATCAAAAGTGGGCCCTAGGCATCAAGAACAACAACAATATGGTGCGCAAAGCGTGTCGTAATGAACTGTGGACATGTCCTAAATTGCACTAAATATTGGCTTAAAGGGGGTGTTCTTAAAGAGAGTCTGAGGTGACTTGTATAGTGCAGAATGTGGTAATGTTAAATAGGGAATGCAGAGTGTATGGCGGTGGGTAATATGTACAGGAGAGGAGTGAGGAGTGTATGGCGGTGGGTAATATGTACAGGAGAGGAGTGAGGAGTGTATGGCGGTGGGTAATATGTACAGGAGAGGGGTGCGGAATGTATGGCGGTGGGTAATATGTACAGGAGAGGAGTGTGGAATGTATGGCGGTGGGTAATATGTACAGGAGAGGAGTGAGGAGTGTATGGCGGTGGGTAATATGTACAGGAGAGGAGTGTGGAATGTATGGCGGTGGGTAATATGTACAGGAGAGGAGTGAGGAGTGTATGGCGGTGGGTAATATGTACAGGAGAGGAGTGTGGAATGTATGGCGGTGGGTAATATGTACAGGAGAGGAGTGAGGAGTGTATGGCGGTGGGTAATATGTACAGGAGAGGAGTGTGGAGTGTATGGCGGTGGGTAATATGTACAGGAGAGGGGTGCGGAATGTATGGCGGTGGGTAATATGTACAGGAGAGGAGTGAGGAGTGTATGGCGGTGGGTAATATGTAGAGGAGAGGAGTGTGGAGTGTATGGCGGTGGGTAATATGTACAGGAGAGGAGTGTGGAATGTATGGCGGTGGGTAATATGTACAGGAGAGGAGTGCAGAGTGTATGGCGGTGGGTAATATGTACAGGAGAGGAGTGTGGAGTGTATGGCGGTGGGTAATATGTACAGGAGAGGAGTGTGGAGTGTATGGCGGTGGGTAATATGTACAGGAGAGGGGTGCGGAATGTATGGCGGTGGGTAATATGTACAGGAGAGGAGTGAGGAGTGTATGGCGGTGGGTAATATGTACAGGAGAGGAGTGAGGAGTGTATGGCGGTGGGTAATATGTACAGGAGAGGAGTGAGGAGTGTATGGCAGGGGGTAATATGTACAGGAGAGGAGTGAGGAGTGTATGGCAGGGGGTAATATGTACAGGTGAGGAGTGTGGAGTGTATGGCGGGGGGTAATATGTACAGGAGAGGAGTGAGGAGTGTATGGCAGGGGGTAATATGTACAGGAGAGGAGTGTGGAATGTATGGCGGTGGGTAATATGTACAGGAGAGGAGTGTGGAATGTATGGCGGTGGGTAATATGTACAGGAGAGGAGTGTGGAATGTATGGCGGTGGGTAATATGTACAGGAGAGGAGTGTGGAATGTATGGCGGTGGGTAATATGTACAGGAGAGGGGTGCGGAATGTATGGCGGTGGGT
The DNA here is from genome assembly GCA_037952835.1 of Lithobates septentrionalis. NCBI lineage: Eukaryota > Metazoa > Chordata > Amphibia > Anura > Ranidae > Lithobates > Lithobates septentrionalis. The sequence goes on along the minus strand of JBBDGP010003724.1, from coordinate 459,544 downwards.
AATATGTACAGGAGAGGAGTGTGGAATGTATGGCGGTGGGTAATATGTACAGGAGAGGAGTGAGGAGTGTATGGCAGGGGGTAATATGTACAGGAGAGGAGTGTGGAATGTATGGCGGTGGGTAATATGTACAGGAGAGGAGTGAGGAGTGTATGGCGGTGGGTAATATGTACAGGAGAGGAGTGTGGAATGTATGGCGGTGGGTAATATGTACAGGAGAGGAGTGTGGAGTGTATGGCGGTGGGTAATATGTAGAGGAGAGGAGTGTGGAGTGTATGGCGGTGGGTAATATGTACAGGAGAGGAGTGAGGAGTGTATGGCGGTGGGTAATATGTAGAGGAGAGGAGTGTGGAATGTATGGCGGTGGGTAATATGTACAGGAGAGGAGTGCAGAGTGTATGGCGGTGGGTAATATGTACAGGAGAGGAGTGTGGAGTGTATGGCGGTGGGTAATATGTACAGGAGAGGAGTGAGGAGTGTATGGCGGTGGGTAATATGTACAGGAGAGGAGTGAGGAGTGTATGGCAGGGGGTAATATGTACAGGAGAGGAGTGAGGAGTGTATGGCGGGGGGTTATATGTACAGGAGAGGAGTGAGGAGTGTATGGCAGGGGGTAATATGTACAGGAGAGGAGTGAGGAGTGTATGGCAGGGGGTAATATGTACAGGAGAGGAGTGAGGAGTGTATGGCAGGGGGTAATATGTACAGGAGAGGAGTGAGGAGTGTATGGCAGGGGGTAATATGTACAGGTGAGGAGTGCAGAATGTATGGCGGTGGGTAATATGTCGAGGAGAGGAGTGTGGAATGTATGGCGGTGGGTAATATGTACAGGAGAGGAGTGCGGAATGTATGGTGGTGGGTAATATGTACAGGAGAGGAGTGCGGAATGTATGGCGGTGGGTAATATGTACAGGAGAGGAGTGCAGAATGTATGGCGGTGGGTAATATGTACAGGAGAGGAGTATGGAGTGTATGGCGGGGGGTAATATGTACAGGAGAGGAGTGTATGGCGGGGGGTAATATGTACAGGAGAGGAGTGCGGAATGTATGGCGGTGGGTAATATGTACAGGGGAGGAGTGCAGAATGTATGGCGGTGGGTAATATGTACAGGAGAGGAGTGCAGAATGTATGGCGGTGGGTAATATGTACAGGAGAGGAGTGAGGAGTGTATGGCGGTGGGTAATATGTACAGGAGAGGAGTGCGGAATGTATAATGGTGGGTAATATGTACAGGAGATGAGTGCGGAATGTATGGCGGTGGGTAATATGTACAGGAGAGGAGTATGGAGTGTATGGCGGGGGTAATATGTACAGGAGAGGGGTGCGGAATGTATGGCGGTGGGTAATATGTACAGGAGAGGAGTATGGAGTGTATGGCGGTGGGTAATATGTACAGGAGAGGAGTATGGAGTGTATGGCGGGGGGTTATATGTACAGGAGAGGAGTGCGGAATGTATGGCGGTGGGTAATATGTACAGGTGAGGAGTGTGGAGTGTATGGCGGGGGGTAGTTAGTGGAGAGGAGAAAGAGGAGTGCAATATCACCTCCTGATAGTCTGTCAGCCACTGCTATACCACTTTGGTGGTGGGGCACTCAGAAGGATGTAAGGGGGCACTCTGGAGGCACTAAGGGGGCACCCTGGAGGTTGTAAGGGGGGATGTAATGGGGCACTCTGGCGGTACTAACTTAGTCAGAGCCCCCTTACGTCCTCCGGGGTGTCCCCTTAGTGCCTCCTTACATCCTCCTCCAGAATTGCCCTGAATCTCTAGCAAAGTTCCCAGGATTCCAGACGGTACAATTGTCCCCTCAATAGCAGCCAGTTTGTCTTTGAAGATGGGGAAGGGGGCAAGTTGTCAAAGAAGAATACTTGCAGTGATTTTGGGGGGTAAGAGCATGCTGTATGTGCTAGGGGGCACACTTTGGGAGGGGAGAGAAATTGTGCAGGAAGGGGGGTTAAATAAAAAATCTGACCCCCCCAGCACAATTTCTCTCCCCTCCTAAAGTGTGCCCCCTAGCACATACAGCATGCTCTTACCCCCCAAAATCACTGCAAGTATTATTTTTTGACAACTTGCCCCCTGTCTCTGTGTCTCCTTCTCCTGCAAGTGCCAAGCATTAATATTGTGTACAGACCTGAGATCAGCATGTCCCGTCCTGTTGAGTCCTGTGTCCATTCTCCTCCCCCTCCTTCTCCTGTCTGTGACATCCGAGCCGAGGAAAAGGGGGAGGGGACTTCAGTCCGTGTGTTAGTGTGAGATGGGCAGGAGGGGGGAGGAAGGGAGCGATGCCGTACACACTGTAATCGCAGCGTGTGGGAACAGAAACACCCCACACAAGCTGCAGGCCAGTCACTGGAGCCAAGTGCAGAGGTGAAAGAACGAACAGTGACTCCCAGCAGCACTAGCGAGGAGGAGGAAGTGAAATGCTCCTCCGCTTTCAACGCTGGGCAGTGACGTCACTGGTTGCCAGATGCCAGGCGGCTATAGCAACCAGTGATCAGGAGGAGGTGGAGGAGGTGGAAGCGAAGCCAGAGCCAGCGCTATGGCGGCTCGGTCCGCCCCTGTTCCCAGATTGTCAGTTTCATTCCGGGACACTGTATTGTCCCGGAATGAAGCTGCCTGGGACCAGGGACAAAGATGTCAATTACGGGATAATCCCGGGCAATCCGGGACATGTGGGCACCCTAGAGGGCGCCCCCTTAGTAGTGCTTCCCCACTCACCAGAGCAATATGACTCCCAGCTTTTCATCTACCAGAGTCACCAACATCCTTCACACTCTCCTCACCTCCGATGGCAAAGGAACTGAATCCTCCTCGCTCACTCCTGAGAGTCTGCTGCGCTTTCTGTCATCTCCCTCCTAGACTCCTCCTCCGACCGCTGTTCCAGCAGGACCTTTGCCTCTTCATACACACTCAGAGCTCCGCCTCTTCATACACACTCAGAGCTCCGCCCCTTCATACACACTCAGAGCTCCGCCTCTTCATACACACTCAGAGCTCCGCCTCTTCATACACACTCAGAGCTCCGCCTCTTCATACACACTCAGAGCTCCTCCTCTTCATACACACTCAGAGCTCCTCCTCTTCATACACACTCAGAGCTCCGCCTCTTCATACACAATCAGAGCTCAGCCTCTTCATACACACTCAGGGCTCCGCCTCTTCATACACACTCAGGGCTCCGCCTCTCCATACACACTCAGAGCTCCTCCTCTTCATACACACTCAGAGCTCCTCCTCTTTATACACACTCAGAGCTCCGCCTTTTCATACACACTCAGAGCTCCTCCTCTTCCTACACACTCAGAGCTCCTCCTCTTCATACACACTCAGAGCTCCGCCTCTTCATACACACTCAGAGCTCCGCCTCTTCATACACACTCAGAGCTCCGCCTCTTCATACACACTCAGAGCTCCACCTCTTCATACACACTCAGGGCTCCGCCTCTTCATACACACTCAGAGCTCCTCCTCTTCATACACACTCAGAGCTCCTCCTCTTTATACACACTCAGAGCTCCGCCTTTTCATACACACTCAGAGCTCTTCCTCTTCCTACACACTCAGAGCTCCTCCTCTTCATACACACTCAGAGCTCCGCCTCTTCATACACACTCAGAGCTCCACCTCTTCATACACACTCAGAGCTCCGCCTCTTCATACACACTCAGAGCTCCACCTCTTAATACACACTCAGAGTTCCGCCTCTTCATACACACTCAGAGCTCAGCCTCTTCATACACACTTAGGGCTCCGCCTCTTCATACACACTCAGGGCTCCGCCTCTTTATACACACTCAGAGCTCCGCCTCTTTATACACACTCAGAGCTCCGCCTCTTCATACACACTCAGAGCTCCACCTCTTCATACACACTCAGAGCTCCTCCTCTTTATACACACTCAGAGCTCCGCCTTTTCATACACACTCAGAGCTCCTCCTCTTCATACACACACTTAGAGCTCCTCCTCTTCATACACACTCAGAGCTCCGCCTCTTCATACACACTCAGAGCTCCGCCTCTTCATACACACTCAGAGCTCCGCCTCTTCATACACATTCAGAGCTCTGCCTCTTCATACACACTCAGGGAGGAGAGGAAGGTGAAGGATATACAGTACATACACACACAGCACAAGGCCGTGTTCACACTACGAGATGTTTCTCAATGTTGAAGTTCCTCTGAGCTCCACAAGGTGGTGATCTCACCTCTACCCAGACAGGAAATCTCTATGGAATACAGATAGGAAGTGATGTCAGATACAGACAGGAAGTGATGTCAGATACAGACATTCCATTTGATAAGACGAAGACGCTGCAGGATTTGGTGACAGAGGAGGTAATATGTAGATTAACCCCTTCAGGGTGATCAGTTGATGATTAATATATTTTGCTTCCAAAGCTGGCCATACATGGTTCAGTTGTATCGTTCAGCCAGCGAGCTGAGTGAAAAAAAACTGAAGCGCTTCCCCCATCCACACATTGGAGGGGGATGGGGGAATCCTCCCCACTGCACTATTGTATTCTGACAATGGGGGGCGCTCCTCCGCTCTCAGAATACACAGATCAGTGATGAAGCTATTGGCTGCAGCCGCTGATGGAGTGACTTTTATCCGGCAGTGACCACACATGGATGGAAATGTGACCGATCCCTGCTGAACCAGCTGAATTTCCATGTCTCTATGGTCACCATAAGTGACTTCCTCCCCTCCCCCTCATCTCCTTCATTATGTAAGTCAGGGGTCTTCAAACTATGACCCTCCAGTTGTTCAGGAACTACAATTCCCATCATGCCTAGTCATGTCTGTGAATGTCAGAGTTTTACAATGCCTCATGGGATGTGTAGTTCTGCAACAGCTGGAGGGCCATAGTTTGAGGATCCCTGATGTAAGTCATGCTGAGATAATCTCACATTGGCTGAGCAATATTCTCATTTGTCTCTGAGCTCCTTCTTGCTATTCCTCGTCCTGCCTGTTGTCTCCTTGGATTGATTTTCTGTGTAGTGACCCCGGCTTCATCTCTTGGATGCGCTCGTCTGTTGCTTGTCCTGACCTTTATCCTGATTCCTGGATCTCCTCCTCATCTCTCCTCCATATCCTCTTACACAGCTTTTCTCCACACCTGCAGTGATCCTGGGGGATGGAAACTTGGCACCAGCACTCAGCAAAATCCATCCCCACCATTAGGAGCTCTGGAGAAAATTGTCTGATATTTACACTCCGTTCCTCCGCACGTCACCTGATCACATGAGAGCTTACTTTCACAGATTCCTGACAGATTTCTCTATGGTAAAGGTCAAAGTTCACTCTTCAGTTTAGGAGAGGTAGGACACACCCAAGAACAATGATTTGGTTTACATGGGGCCTCATATAGCGGGACACTCAAATCTCCCCATCCAAATGTCCCTCCATCCAGAGTCTATATGTCCTATGACATCACACTGACCTCACGGCTCCTCCTCCCAATGTCCCTCCATCCAGAGTCTATATGTCCTATGACATCACACTGACCTCACGGCTCCTCCTCCCAATGTCTCTCCATGCAGAGTCTATGTGTCTAATCATGGGAGGTTTGGACAAAGGGATGTCACCAAGAAGGTACATAAGAGGAGGGTCAACCATGGTATATTTAAGCAAAAATATAAGGCTTTATTAATGAAACACAATTATCAAAAATAGGTTCAGCAAGAGTGGCACATTAACCACTCCTGGTGAACCACATTCCTACAATATACCAGTTTAATGAATAAAAAAATCACTGTAGAAAATTGACAATATTGCAATATTGTCATTAAAAGACACTGAGCTCAACCCCCCCCCCGCAAGCTCCTATTCCTGGAATCCTGTCTCCAGGGTGGAATTGAAAAGTGGTGCTATTATTAAGGATAGTCCTGCATGAAGCCACAGTCTCCTCTGAAATTGCTCCTAGTAGACTGTTGATATCTGATGTCCGTTAGGACGTTTTCTATATATGTGTATCAACAGTGGCTTATTTTTCAAGAGAAAAGTGTGAACTGTCATATTATCATTTCATTCCAGTTGCTTACTTCCGCTGATAGATTGGTTCCACCATTCAAAACAGACAGTCACATAGCAGCTAGTTATTGCTGTATACGGTGGAGCAAAAAAGTCTCTCAAACAACACCTACACCGTGTCCATTAGTGCAGTGAACTATATAGAGCCCATGTAAGTAACATGAGAGATAGGGCAATCAACACAGTATTTAGTATGTCCATAGATTATCGCTATAATATTTCATTTGAGAAAAAGATACAGTGGGGACTGAAAGTATTCAGACCCCCTTAAATTTTTCACTCTTTGTTATATTGCAGCCATTTGCTAAAATCATTTAGGTTCATTTTTTTTCCTCATTAATGTACACACAGCACCCCATATTGACAGAAAAAACACAGAATTGTTGACATTTTTGCAGATTTATTAAAAAAGAAAAACTGAAAAATCACATGGTCCTAAGTATTCAGACCCTTTGCTGTGACACTCATTTATTTAACTCAGGTGCTGTCCATTTCTTCTGATCATCCTTGAGATGGTTCTACACCTTCATTTGAGTCCAGCTGTGTTTGATTATACTGATTGGACTTGATTAGGAAAGCCACACACCTGTCTATATAAGACCTTACAGCTCACAGTGCATGTCAGAGCAAATGAGAATCATGAGGTCAAAGGAACTGCCTGAAGAGCTCAGAGACAGAATTGTGGCAAGGCACAGATCTGGCCAAGGTTACAAAAAATTTCTGCTGCACTTAAGGTTCCTAAGAACACAGTGGCCTCCATAATCCTTAAATGGAAGATGTTTGGGATGACCAGAACCCTTCCTAGAGCTGTCCGTCCGGCCAAACTGAGCTATCGGGGGAGAAGAGCCTGGGTGAGAGAGGTAAAGAAGAATCCAAAGTTCACTGTGGCTGAGCTCCAGAGATGCAGTCGGGAGATGGGAGAAAGTTGTAGAAGGTCAACCATCACTGCAGCCCTCCACCAGTCGGGGCTTTATGGCAGAGTGCCTGACGGAAGCCTCTCCTCAGTGCAAGACACATGAAAGCCCGCATGGAGTTTGCTAAAAAAAAACACCTGAAAGACTCTAAGATGGTGAGAAATATCATTCTCTGGTCTGATGAGACCAAGATAGAACTTTTTAGCCTTAATTCTAAGCGGTATGTGTGGAGAAAACCAGGCACTGCTCATCACCTGTCCAATACAGTCCCAACAGTGAAGCATGGTGGTGGCAGTATCATGCTGTGGGCGTGTTTTTCAGCTACAGGGACAGGACGACTGTTTGCAATAGAGGGAAAGATGAATGCAGCCAAGTACAGGGATATCCTGAACGAAAACCTTCTCCAGAGTGCTCAGGACCTCAGACTGAGCCGAAGGTTTACGTTCCAACAAGACAATGACCCTAAGCACACAGCTAAAATAACGAAGGAGTGGCTTCACAACAACTCCGTGACTGTTTTTGAATGGCCCAGCCAGAGCCCTGACTTAAACCCAATTGAGCATCTCTGGAGAGACCTAAAAATGGCTGTCCACCAACGTTTACCATCCAACCTGACAGAACTGGAGAGGATCTGCAAGGAGGAATGGCAGAGGATCCCCAAATCCAGGTGTGAAAAACTTGTTGCATCTTTCCCAAAAATACTCATGGCTGTATTAGATCAAAAGGGTGCTTCTAATAAATACTGAGCAAAGGGTCTGAATACTTAGGACCATGTGATATTTCAGTTTTTCTTTTTTAATAAATCTGCAAAAATGTCAACAATTCTGTGTTTTTCTGTCAATATGGGGTGCTGTGTGTACATTAATGAGGAAAAAAATTAACTTAAATGATTTTAGCAAATGGCTGCAATATAACAAAGAGTGAAAAAATTAAGGGGGTCTGAATACTTTCTGTCCCCACTGTACATGGAAAGTATTCACCCTGAACGGGTGCTTACCCCTCCTTTTGCCATATAGTACTGGCCGTGATGATATTCCAATGGAGATGTTCTCAAGCTGTTAATCAGGGGAGATGTCTGTGGTGCCGTGTGCTTAAGTCCATCCATTTGCGTATTTGTTGCAAGTGACTGTTTGATCCGGGGGGGGGGGGGGGGGAGTTTCCTTGGAGCTTCACTTTTTGGCGTCTGCTGTATAGAGTTGTGATTGCCGGGAAGGCTCACAGACATCTGCAAGGAGGTTTCCACACAACTTCCGGATCCATGGCTGGAAAGCAGAACTACGGTGGCCGAAGTGGCTCAATGGAATTTGCGGAAGTAGATCACCGCTGAATTCCTTGATGTCATTAAGTAAGGGGACGCCTTACATTCCTGGATTGGGGACCAGAGAGGAGTACAGGGGTGAGCTGGCGTCAGCTACGTCGATGCGTTTTGTGCACATAGCCGTGCACTTTGGACGTTGTACGTAGGTAGCAATCAACAATTTATAGGGGACAGTGTCCAATCACTTCTTGCCTACGTAATTTTTACCAAATGCTGCCATCCTGTGGTGACACAAAATACAGTACTACAGTTGGATAAAATAGACAGGTGAATTACCAGAGGGAGGGAGGGAACTATATAGGAGACCTATGTGAGGGATTGCGGCGAAATAGATATGGACAGGTCTCTTTCCCATGCAGCATACATTGTCGAGTTGTTGGGTTTATAGTCTGTGAAGAGAAGGGAGTACGTGGTTGATATCAAAAGTGTCTGGGGTGACTTTTCAGAGCAGAGGTGCTCAAAAGGAGTCAATTGTCTGGAACAGGAGGATTTTTTGTCTATTTTTCTTAAGAAGTGTGTGATCATGAGATACGTCCAGTCTGGTATCTGAGGTTTGTCATGTCTAGACGAGAGGTGGGATGCTGAACAGAGTTTCTCTTGGTCGTAGAAGTTGTGGGCTAAAACCCTTTCATCAGACCAGTGTTGCACTAAGAAATTAGCATACATGCTTGGGGGAAAGTCCGGGTTCATTCTGATTGGGGTCATTGGGCCTTGAATCGTCGAAAGGGGAGAGTGTTTGCAAGTCTTGTGAAAGCATTTTATTGTTAGTCCAACTAGAGGGTGGAGTTTTGATTCAGTAGGAACATGACGTTCCAGTATCCAGGGCAATGAGGCCAATGAAAGATTTGTGAAGGATTCTTCCAGTCTAACCCAATCTTTTGTGGACCCGTGAAGGTTCCACTCCAGGATTCTGATCAAGTGTACTGCTTAATAGTAATTGATAAGGTCTGGTAAGCCTATTCCTCCCAGGTGTTTTGGCAAGGCTAGTTGTGAGTAAGGATGGGCTCGGGCGTGTTCGCACAGCCCAGGTGCAGAGCCCGCCAGGAAGTCTCACTGCGCTGCGCTAATCATAGGCAGTGAGACATTTCCCAATCTCTGCAGCCGCACATCGGGAAAATGTCTCACTGCCTGTGATTAGCACAGCGCTGTGCCGACTTCCTGGCGGGCTCTGCACGTGGGCTGTGCGAACACGCCCAAGCTCATCCTTAGTTGTGAAGTTGGAACTAATGTTTCTGTAATTTTTGAAAAAGGTCAGTGGTACGTGGATCGGGATTGTTTGTAGTATATATAGGATTCTCGGTAAGGCGTTCATCTTCAGAATCGCTGCTCTTCCGAACCATGAGAACACCGACCTGTTCCAATTTTTGAGGTCTTCTGTAAGTTTGTTTAGTATTGGGAGGTAGTTTTTTGTGTACAAGTTCGATAGTTTTGCAGGGAGTTGTATGCCTAGGTAGGTGATCGCCTCTGTTTGCCACTGGAAGGGGAAATTTTCTTTGCAGTGTGCAACCAAGGATGAAGGCAAGGAAATATTAAGAGCAAATGGTTTAGTGAAGTTTATTTTAAGATTGGAAATTAGTCCCAAATTTTTTAAATTCCTCAAGTAGTACTGGTATGGTAATGTGCGGATTCGAGAGAAATAGAAGAATGTCATCCGCATATGAGGCTAATTTGTATTCTCTTTATCTGGTAGAGATACCTCTTATGTCAGGATTTTGCCTTATAGAGCATAGTAGGGGTTCAAGCGTGAGGACAAAGAGAATGGGGGAAAGGGGGCATCCTTGCCTTGTTCCATTGTGGATTGGGAAGGCATTCGACAGGGTGTTATTTACTCTAATTCTGGCTGAAGGTTTGGCATATAAAGAGAATATGAGACTGAGCATGTGTGGGTCTAAGCCTAAGGTTTTTAGAACTGCAGCCATATAATCCCACGACACCCTGTTGAATGCCTTCTCCGCGTCCAAAGTGAGAAAAAAGCCTGCCTGTTTGGAAGTTGTTATAAGGTGGTGTAGGTTGATTGCTTTTATAGTATTGTCCCTGGCTTCTCTTCCAGGGACAGAGCCGACCTGGTCTCAGGAGATGATTGAGGGGAGTAGTGGTAGGAGTCTATTGGCCAGAAGTTTGGAAAAAAATCTTAAAGTGGTTGTAAACTCTCTCCCACAACTTTATCCCATGTAAATCAGCAAAAAAAACCCCTAATGAACACTGCTTGTAGATATCTCCTTACTTGCTTAGTATTGTTGTAATCCTTTTTGTTCTTTAGAATGACGTCACTGGAGCATGCCCACATCTCCCCTGATTTACGGCACACTCTGTGTGCTTGTCTGTCTATTATCGGGACTTCCTACGGCACACTCTGAAATCCCACGAGACTGCATAATCACTCGGAGCTTCCTACTACACCCCATGTGACCATGTGACATCACATGGAGTGTAAACCTGGGCATCTGACAGCATTATTGCATTCTTATCAGCTTAAGCTGATAAGACTGACAGAGGCAAACACTAGATAATTAGCACAAGTAAATACTATGAAATAAAACAAGTCAGCTATGAGCAGGGAAGCAGGGTTGCCATAGAAACATTGGATTGAGAAGGAGGCTTGGTTAACGGTACAGGAAGTGCTCAATGTAAGGGCAGAAATACACTCTACTGTGGACACAGAAAACAATACTTAAGATGGCGCTGCCTTACCCTTGGAAACACGTTTTTTAAAGTTTCTTTAAACAGTAAGTAATATGCAATTTGGGCTGGATTACAGTGGCTATAGTTTGATAATAACTTATTATAATGGACTAAATGAAAAGAAGCATCAGAGTGGGAGAGTTTACTTCCTCTTTAATGTCCACATTAAGTAATGAGATCGGTCTGTATTTTGCCGGTTGCGACAGGTCCTTATTATCTTTGGACATGACTGTAATGTGTGTTTGGAGCATTCCTGGAGTAAGTGGGTTGGAACTAGATAAGGAATTGAATGCTTTTGAGAAGGGCGTGCTTAGCGTGTCAAAGAATGTTTTCAAGACCTGGGCTTTTGCCTGACTTTAGGTTTTAACAGCTTCCTTAAAGCGGGGTTCCACTCGACCATTCCCATTTTTTTTTTTAATCATTCTTACACATGTACAATCATAAAGTGTCACACACTGTTTCAGTTGTTTTAAGCTGCTGCTGTCCGTTTTCATTTTAAATATATACTTATAAATCTCGATCGTGACCGTTCCCATCTTGCTTGTGGGCATATGAAACCCACAAGCATGGATTTCCGGGATCTGGTGAATGCTGAGCTCCCAGCATTCACCGCTATTTCCCGCGCATGCTCAGTATTTACGGTGAGCAGCCCTGTAAAGTTCAGGGTTGCCATCACAACGGGCGGGCGTCGTCATCGAAATCCCGCGAGAACTCGCGGCAGGCCTCTGCAATGACTCCTGGGAATAATGACAGGAGCTCCCAGGAGACATTGCAGCTACAAAGGAAATTACGAAATAGCCGCAGATGACCCGCCCATATCCGCAGGGAGCTAAGACAGGAAGCAGAGATGGACATTGAAAAAACACAGGTACAAACGAAAAAAAAAAAAAAAATATCCGTTTATAACTGAATATAGTCCTGGCATGTGATTGAGCAAAACTTGTAAAACAGGGTGGAACTCCGCTTTAAGTTCCTGTTGTATGATCACTAGGGGTGCTGAAACTAATTGTTGCATCGATGCATCGCGATTCGGGTGTCCCCAATGCGGCATCGATGCATAGGGACCGGAAAATCGATTGCAGGTGACGTCATGGCGACTAGCTCCGCCCCTCCCGGGAAAGCACTCGGACCGTATTTTTAAAAGAACTTTCTTTAAAATAAATTCTGTGCTACAATGGATGATGTGCCCCCGCTGTGTGTGTTTTTTAAAAAACTATGTGACTTCATACCGAATTTCCCCGTAGTACGATATATCCTGGTCATGTGACTCCCGTCCCGTTCTCCTGAGTCCTGACGTCAGCGGGGAATTCACAGTCCCCCCTGCCTCTCTACTGATACGATAGCTATAGTCAGCGGGCGGGGCTGAGAATTCCCCGCTGACGTCAGGACTCAGGAGATGTGAGAGGAGAGAGGAGAGGGGCGGGACAGGACGGGAGTCACATGACCTGGATATATCGTACTACAGTGAAATTTGGTATGAAGTGACATTGTTATTTAAAAAGCACATACACAGTACAGCGGGGCACATCATCCATTGTACCACAGAATTTATTAAAAGAAAGTAATTTTTACAGTAACCTTACACCTCTGGCTCCATGCTGACAGGTCCCTGGCTATCCTGTGCACATTCCACTGTTAAATCCTAGTGTGCTGGAAGGTGCAAACAGGAATGCCAGGGAACTGTCAGAACCAGTGCTGGCCCGTGCATTGTGGGACGGGGGGTTAGTGATGACTGCATTTAATGGGCACAAGTGGCGCGTTTGATGGGCACAAGTGGCGCGTTTGACGGGCACAGGTGGCTGCATTTGACTGGCACAGGGGACTGCGTTTGGCAGGCACAGGGGGCTGCATTTGGCGGGCACAGGGGGCTGCGTTTGGCGGGCACAGGGGGCTGCGTTTGGCGGGCACAGGGGGCTGCGTTTGGCGGGCGCAGGTGGCTGCGTTTGATGGGCACAAGTGGCTGTGTTTGACAGGCACAGAGAGGCTGCATTTGACGGGGGAGGTTCAGTATTTTTCAGTTTGTTTGCCCCCCCAAAAATTTGGAGCACCAGCTACCACTGGTCAGTACAGGGAACTTCACAGGGATGTTTGTCATCTGTGGATTGTAATCCCTCCTGACCTCCCAGCAGCAGTGTGTGTGAATCCCTGTACCTTGTAGTGCACCGGATTACTGCACTTTTTAAGGGAGTGAGGTTATTTTTAATTCAAAGCGGAGTTCCAGTCAATTTTTTGTTTATTAAAAGTCAGCAGCTACAAAAAAAGTGTATCTTCTGACTTTTAATAAAAAGACACTCACCTGTCCCACAATCCAGCGACGTGGCCACCCAAATCCTCCATTCTCTCCCCCGCCTGTCCACAGCGCTGGCAATACTACTGTGGGCATCCAGCTGTGACAGCTCGCAGTTTCACAGCCGGGTGCGCATGTCTCACTGTGCTTTTCTGCATAGCCGGGCAATCTTTTGGGAACTGTGATCTGTCACAGAAGATTGCAGGGTGGAAGGGCCGCCTAGGCGGCCCAAGCGGAAGTGGGAGCTCGACGGTAATCGTGATGAATCGAATCGAATCGTTGACCAGATAATCGTCATCGAATTGTGATACCAGTGAAGATGCGCACCCCTAATGATCACGCCTTCTAGAGTCTTAGAAGACTCTGAAGAAATTCCCTTGGGGCAGTGCTTTTCTAGGAACTTTTTAATTTTATTTTGGCGTTCCTCGATGGAGGGTGTGGGTATATTTGGTTTGTCTATGTTATAAAGTGTTGTGTAGAATCTCTCGAATTCTTGGGCTATATCATTGTAACTTGTGTATGTGTGTCCTTCTGGGGAGTGTAACTTGTGAACTGTCGTATTAGCTTTCCTCGACTGTAATGCTTGGGCCAGCAAGTGCCCGCTTTTGTTTCCCGTTTTGTAGAACAGCTTTTGAGACAGCATACATTTTTTTCCTTACATTGCGACCCAGTTCTTCCTGTAATAGTTTGCATGTTTCAATGAAATCTAGGTAAGATCTTTGTGCTAGAGTCTGTTTGTGGAGGGCTTCTAATGTCTTGAGTTTATGAAACAGGTCTGCAAGAGTTCATTCTTTCTCTTTTAATAGCCGCTGCCATTGAGAAAAGCCTGCCTCTTATCACACATTTGTGTGCTTCCCACTGGGTTAGACTGGAGGTCTCTGGCGTATCGTTTTCTCTGAAGTAGTCGGTCAGGCATTTCGTGAGTGTCGATACTCTGGACTCATCTGTCATTAACATGGGGTCTAGTCTCCAGATATTAGTATACAGTGGCTTGCGAAAGTATTCGGCCCCCTTGAACTTTTCAACCTTTTGCCACATTTCAGGCTTCAAACATAAAGATATAAAATTTTTATTTTTTGTGAAGAATCACCAACAAGTGGGACACAATTGTGAAGTGGAACGAAATCTTTTGGATTTTTGAAACTTTTTTAACTAATAAAAAAATGAAAAGTGGGGCGTGCAAAATTATTCGGCCCCCTTGCGTTAATACTTTGTAGAGCCACCTTTTGCTGCGATTACAGCTGCAAGTCGCTTGGGGTATGTCTCTATCAGTTTTGCACATCGAGAGACTGAAATTCTTGCCCATTCTTCCTTGCAAAACAGCTCGAGCTCAGTGAGGTTGGATGGAGAGCGTTTGTGAACAGCAGTTTTCAGCTCTTTCCACAGATTCTCGATTGGATTCAGGTCTGGACTTTGACTTGGCCATTCTAACACCTGGATACATTTATTTGTGAACCATTCCTTTGTAGATATTGCTGTATGTTTGGGATCATTGTCTTGTTGGAAGATAAATCTCCGTCCCAGTTTCAGGTCTTTTGCAGACTCCAACAGGTTTTCATCCAGAATGGTCCTGTATTTGGCTGCATCCATCTTCCCCTCAATTTTAACCATCTTCCCTGTCCCTGCTGAAGAAAAGCAGGCCCAAACCATGATGCTGCCACCACCATGTTTGACAGTGGGGATGGTGTGTTGAGTGTGATGAGCTGTGTTGCTTTTACGCCAAACATATCGTTTTGCATTGTGGCCAAAAAGTTCGATTTTGGTTTCATCGGACCAGAGCACCTTCTTCCACATGTTTGGTGTGTCTCCCTGGTGGCTTGTGGCAAACTTTAGACAAGACTTTTTATGGATATCTTTGAGAAATGGCTTTCTTCTTGCCACTCTTCCATAAAGGCCAGATTTGTGCAGTGTACGACTGATTGTTGTCCTATGGACAGACTCTCCCACCTCAGCTGTAGTTCTCTGCAGTTCATCCAGAGTGATCATGGGCCTCTTGGCTGCATCTCTGATCAGTCTTCTCCTTGTCTGAGCTGAAAGTTTAGAGGGACAGCCAGGTCTTGGTAGATTTGCAGTGGTCTGATACTCCTTCCATTTCAAAATGATCGCTTGCACAGTGCTCCTTGGGATGTTTAAAGCTTGGGAAATCTTTTTGTATCCAAATCCGGCTTTAAACTTCTCCACAACAGTATTACGGACCTGCCTGGTGTGTTCCTTGGTCTTCATGATGCTCTCTGCGCTTTCAACAGAACCCTGAGACTATCACAGAGCAGGTGCATTTATACAGAGACTTGATTACACACAGGTGGATTCTATTTATCACCATCAGTCATTTAGGACAACATTGGATCATTCAGAGATCCTCGCTGAACTTCTGGAGTGAGTTTGCTGCACTGAAAGTAAAGGGGCCGAATAATTTTGCACGCACCACTTTTCAGTTTTTTAATTGCTAAAAAAGTTTAAAATATCCAATAGAATTCGTTCCACTTCACAATTGTGTCCCACTTGTTGGTGATTCTTCACAAAAAAAAAAAAATTATATCTTTATGTTTGAAGCCTGAAATGTGGCAAAAGGTTGAAGTTCAAGGGGGCCGAATACTTTCGCAAGCCACTGTATGTGGTTTTGTTAGGGAGGGTCAGAGTAATTGTAACCGGTTGGTGGTCCGAGATGGTCATGGGTTCTATCGTCACCTTGGACAGGAGAGGGAGATCCCTTTGAGTAAGAAATAAATAGTCCAGTCTGGAATATTTTTTATGTGGGGCCGAAAAAAAGGTCAAGTCTTTTTCTTGTGGTCTAAGGGTGTGCCATGTGTCATGAAGAAGAAGTGATTGGATCCTCAGTTTTATTTGGAGTAATGCTCTGTATGGTAGGCTAGATGTCCCTGTAGATGTATCAAGGAGAGGATCGAGAAGGACATTAAGATCTCCTCCTAGTATGAGTATGCCAGTTTGGAAACAGGTTAAGGATTGCAAGGTTTTGCAGATAAATGGGACTTGGGATACATTGGGGCAATAGATGTTTGCTAGTGCAATTGGTCTATCTTGGATTTTCCCCTTTAGGAATACGTAGCTTATTGGAGTCTCTATTGGAGAGTTTAGGGACTGCTTCGGTGGAGAAGTGAGTCTCCTGTAAGAACACAATATCTGCCTTCATACTCCTCATGTATGTTAAAACCTGAGAGCGTTTTTCTGGTATATTTAGGCCTTTAGGATTGAGTGAGACAACTTTTAAGTGAGATGTTTTTTGTCATAGTGTTGGTGGTGGCCATGATGGTTTGAGGTGTCTCTGTACCGGGTGTAGGCCTTCCAGAGGAGGGAAGCAAGAGAGGGTGCTGCGTGTAAAGGGCAAAGGGAAGGGGGGGTGTAAAGAAGTGGGGGGGGGTGAAGGGGAAAGTATAGGGTAAAGAAGGTGGGGTAAGGAGGGGGGTGTTTGGGGGGTGTTAAAAAGGAATGTGGGTGGGGATTAAATAGAGTGGTGTGGTCTTAGACCAACTGGTGGTGATTAGGAGCTTTTTCACTAATAGTGAGTCCAGTAGTGGTCAGCCGGTACTCTCAGAGTCTGCTATGTGTGGGTGTGATTGGATGAGGTTCCTAGACGGAGTGGTACTCTTTTTCCAGTGAGGTCTGGGTGGTTAATGTGGGTAGTATTTGGTAATAGAATGCAAATAAGCCAGCATATGTATGGATCCTAATGGAATTAGGTGGGTGTGAAGAGTAGAGGTGAGATTATGATACTGAAGCCTCAGTCTGTGTAGTTTGAGGGTATGTGTAAGTGCTGTGGGATGTGTGGCTGTAGATTCTCGTGTGATATATATAGGTGTCAAACATTCTGTACACGAAAAACATGAAATGTATAGCATGGTAAAACTGTTAACGATATAGTAATTTCGTAGAACAAACAGAACTTACAGTCAGGTCAATAATATTGGGACATCAACACAATTCTAATCTTTTTTGGCTCTATACACCACCACAATGGATTTCAAATGAAACAAACAAGATGTGCTTTAACTGCAGACTTTCAGCTTTAATTTGAGGGTATTTACATCCAAATCAGGTGAACGGTGTAGGAATTACAACAGTTTGTATATGTGCCTCCCACTTTTTAAGGGACCAAAAGTAATGGGACAGATTAACATCAAACTTTCACTGTTTAATACTTGGTTGCAAATCCTTTGCAGTCAATTACAGCCTAAAGTCTGGAGCGCATAGACATCACTAGACGCTGGGTTTCATCCCTGGTGATGCTCTGCCAGGCCTCTGCTGCAACTGTCTTCAGTTCCTGCTTGTTCTTGGGGCATTTTCCCTTCAGTTTTGTCTTCAGCAAGTGAAATGCATGCTCAATCGGATTCAGGTCAGGTGATTGACTTGGCCATTGCATAACATTCCACTTCTTTCCCTTAAAAAACTCTTTGGTTGCTTTTGCAGTATGCTTCGGGTCATTGTCCATCTGCACTGTGAAGCGCCGTCCGATGAGGTCTGAAGCATTTTGCTGAATATGAGCAGCTAATATTGCCCCAAACACTTCAGAATTCATCCTGCTGCTTTTGTCAGCAGTCACATCATCAATAAATACAAGAGAACCAGTTCCATTGGTAGCCATACATGCCCACGCCATGACACTACCACCACCATGCTTCGCTGATGAGGTGGTATGCTTTGGATAATAAGCAGTTCCTTTCCTTCTCCATACTCTTCTCTTCCCACCACTCTGGTACAAGTTGATCTTGGTCTCATCTGTCCGTAGGATGTTGTTCCAGAACTGTGAAGGCTTTTTTAAATGTTGTTGGGCAAACTCTAATCTGGCCTTCCTGTTTTTGAGGCTCGCCAATGGTTTACATCTTGTGGTAAACCCTCTGTATTCACTCTGGTGAAGTCTTCTCTTGATTGTTGACTTTGACACACATACACCTACCTCCTGGAGAGTGTTCTTGATCTGGCCAACTGTTGTGAAGGGTGTTTTCTTCACCAGGGAAAGAATTCTTCGGCCATCCACCACAGTTGTTTTCCGTGGTCTTCCGGGTCTTTTGGTGTTGCTGAGCTCACCGGTGCGTTCTTTCTTTTTAAGGATGTTCCAAACAGTTCCAAACAGTTAATTTGGCCACACTTAATGTTTTTGCTATCTCTCTGATGGGTTTGTTTTGTTTTTTCAGCCTAATGATGGCTTGCTTCACTTATAGTGACAGCTCTTTGGATCTCATTTTGAGAGTTGACAGCAACAGATTCCAAATGTAAATAGCACACTTGAAATTAACTCTGGACCTTTTATCTGCTCCTTGTAAATCGGATAATGAGGGAATAGCACACACCTGGCCATGGAACAGCTGAGCAGCCAATTGTCCCATTACTTTTGGTCCCTTAAAAAGTGGGAGGCACATATACAAACTGTTGTAATTCCTACATCGTTCACCTGTTTTTAACTTATTAGCGAGAGTTAAAGTCTGCAGAGAGACAAGAGAGAAAAAGAAAAAACCTGGGGATAAAGAAGACTGAGTACAATGTTAGTTTGGTCGGCTTCTGAGAGAGTTCCAACATTTCCAGTTCTGGAGATAAGACAGAGGAAAAGTAAGCACGAGGACTGTCTCTTTCCTTCTGCTATGCCAGTCATAATTGGGTTTTATAGGAGTGTTTAAAGCGGTGTTCCGACTGAAATTAGACTTTTTAAATAAAAATACCCCTATAATACACAAGCTTAATGTATTCTAGTAAAATTAGTTTGTAAACTAAGGTCTGTTTTGTTAGTATATAGCACTAGTTTGTTATTTTATAAACTTACAGCAGGCCGTGCCATCTTAAGTGTGGGCATCTGAAGCCAGACTGTATTTCTTCCTGGATCTCATCCTTGCAGATCTCGCACATGCTCAGTGCAGCTCAAGCAGTGTAATAGGTTTCAGGTCAGGTTTCCATAGCATTGGCAGTGTCAGAGGAAGTTGCTGCCCCTTCCCAGAAGGCATTGCAAACAGGAAATGATGCAATGGGCCACGGCCAGGGAAGCGGAAGTGAAAAATGAATACAGCAGATATACAGTAGGTGCTGAGAAAAAAATAAAAAAATATCCAATTCGTTTACAGTGCACAGTTTAATAAGGGATGCTGAAGAGTTGTAAAAGTGGGTGGAACTCCACTTTAAATCCAAGTGGTGTGGTAGTAGTGTTAGCGTGGATTTCATTAGATCCTCTGGTGGTGGGCTGACATAAATCGTTGCTGTCCCTATTCGGTCTGTTGTACAGTTAGTTCCTGATTAGCAGAGAGCAAGTCTACAAGTGGGCGGGTTGTCCTGTCACAAGTAGTGCTAATAATTGGGTAGCATATCCAGGCTTTAAACTCGGACGTGTTATCTGGTAGTCGGCACCCAGAGGTCTGCTTGAGTAGTGGGATAGTGAGAGTGGGATGAGGGCTTCCAGGTATTATGTCAGTGCGTCTGCGGGTAAGGGGAAGGGAAGTAATGGTGGGATCTCCATCGATTGTGAGTTTCATTTGTTCTGGGTAGAGAAGTCTTTACCTTGTTAGGAATGTCTAGCTCTGCGGTGATCCGGGGAAACAGTCGGGCTCCCATTTTTCGGTATCCCTGGAGCTTTTGGCGGCGATAGTGGAGGATGAGTGCGGCGGCGTCTGATGCTGAAGTGTTAATTTCCTGCTTCAGTGATGCCATCCATGGATGTGGCTCTTCTCAGTGGTGGTAGGCAGAAGTCGCTGTACCAATCTGGCAGATCTATCAAGGATATATTGAGGGTTGTGCAGAAGTGTTCTAGATCCTCTGGTACCCTGAGATTCACTGTGTGATTATTGTGGCTTGCTGAAAGGCAGATGTGAGGACACCCCGAGTATGAAAGGGGTTAAAGTCGTTTAAGACATTGCATTTCTGAACACAAAGGCAGCTACCGAACACTTCAATCAGCCGAACAAGGAACCCATACAAATAATTCTCCCCCCAAATACGAGACAAGATACTCTGTCTTGAGGTTCAAGCAGGAATCAACTCATTTATTTTCACACATTGACACAACAGATAAAATAACTCAGAGACGCTTCCCCCCCCCCACCCTTGGAAAGCAGGATGGGTTAAACTGTCCAATGACAATAGACACACAGGTCAGGTGTGTTCAAACTTCTCATTAGTAAACAGTCTTATCAGCAGGGGACTGCTGGAGGAATCCCCCTCCCTCCATAGAGATAAACATCCCATGATCTAAAGCAGACAGACACAATAGAACATTGGAATACAGCCCCACCCCAAACTAGCACAGCAAATAGTACACAACACAATGAGACAGCACACATTATATATACATATATACAGCACTGAGTCCGATTAGTACAGATCAGACTGGATTTCTTATTCACCTCATAAAGAGTATTGTTCCCTTAAAATCCAGGGTCCCCAGAGTCTGTGTGTCTTGGGGACATGGACCTGAATCTAAAGTATTGCCACCTCCAGGGTCCCCAGGCATACAACTCACAATGAGCACCGTTCCCCCAAATGCCATGGCCATAATCGGTCGGCAAGAGGCTGGCATTCAGTCCCCTCCAAAAGCCTCTGTCCTGGCTAGGTCTGTCACAGCATAAAGGGAACTTCCAGCAATAGGCAATTGCTCTGGATCTTAGAACATCTAATAGTGCTCTCACTTCCCTCCTTCTCTGTAGAGTAATATTAGATAGGTCTTGAAAGATCTTAATTTCAGTGCCCTGAAATGTGAGGTGTCCCCTACTTCTTGCTTTGCGCAGTATTTCTTCTTTTACTAAGAAATCATTCAGGCAGCATACAATATCTCTAGGTGGATCTGTGGCCTTACCTCTTGGGCGCAGTGCTCTGTGTATGCGTTCCATGGCTATGGGAGCATCAGGGGGTCTTTCCAGGAGGTCATTGAAAATGGCGCTGACCGCTCGTGTGACCTGAGCGGCTTCAACAGTTTCAGGGAGACCTTTTACTCGTAGGTTGCGGCATCTGCCGCGGTTGTCAAGGTCTTCCATGTGGTGGTTTATTTCCCTCAGGTGGATGGCGTGGGATTCTGTTACTTGTTGGACATGGCACAGTGAGGCGTCATGGCGGGCTTGGGTTTCCTCTACTTCATCCACTCGCAGGACGATGGTCTGTATGTCAGAGCGGAGGTCTGAGATAGCCGCTGATGGCGTGTTTTTAATATCTGTAGCTACCGAGCGGAGGTCTGCCAGGCCTAGTGCAGAGGTTGTATGCAGGTCCGGTGAGGGAGGACTGCGGCTCTGGTCCCTCAGCATGTCTCGAGTGGATGGCTGGATGCGCGTGCCTCGTGTGAGGAGGCCTGAGACACCATCATGGCTCCCTGAGACCGTGTTCAGAATATCTCCAGTATTTGACGGCTGATCTGTGTGTCTTGGTCTCTGGGGGAGCAGGAACGTGTTGCTGAGGCACTCCGATGCATACTTCCCATTTTGGATCCGCTGTGGGGCTATTTTATTCAGGTATCTGGACCTCGGGGAACAGGAGCTATGAGATTACGCATCCATCTTAGAACGGAGCCAAGCCACAGCCCCTCCCATCTGCTTTTTTAACTAGTGCTAATCAGTCTATATGTCCTATGACATCACACTGTCCTTACAGCTTCTCCTCCCAATGTTCCTCCATCTGGAATAAGAGAAACTTATGACATCGCACTGACCTCCCAGCTCCTCATCTCAATGTTCCTCCATCTGGCTTTTTTTTTTTACTGATGCTCTTAGGATGTGAAGGACGTACCCAGGAACAATGATTTGGTTTTCACAGGAGCCTCATATAGAGGGCCCCTAAAATCTCCCCGTCCAAATGTCCCTCTATCCAGAGCAGGGTGGACTTGATTTAAATCACTAGTAAAAAGGTTTGATTTTAATAATAATTTTTAAAGAGCAACTGTCATCTCTGACCCGCAGCGCCCCTTCTTTGACCCACTGTTTTTTTTTTGTTTTTGTTTTTTTTTATTTTTTTTTTCTTGCCACATCAGCCAAGTACTGTTCATTAAAGGGTGTTATTTCAACTTTCAAGTCAAACTTATCCCTTTATACTTTCACATAATTGTGGCGTTTTCTTTTTGCACATAGTCATTTTGTTCATCTAAATGATATATAATTATACTTATGTCTAATCATACCAAAAGCCCTATGCCAGGGAACTTTACCCCCCCCACCTCTCCCTTGATCCTCTTACCCCACCAGTCCCCCCTCAACCCACCCCAAGAGAGTCCTAACCTTGCCCTTCCCTATCCTCCACCTGCTCCTAGTGCCTGTTTGGATATTTAGCTCGATTTTATGATTATATTTTTGTTTAAAGTGAGTTGTCTGATTCCCCATCCCATGCCTCGACCGCCTGGTTGGAGAACTTATACCTTGCCCAGTCTCTCCACGTTTCTTCATACTCCTCCATCTCCAACCCCTCACTGTATTTTAAATATTCTAGGCAGTAAATTTCCTCTACCTTGTTGAACCACTCCCGCATTGAAGGTCTCCTACTGTCCAGCCAGTATTTGGGGATAAGACTTTTAGCTGCATTAAGAAGGTGTGGTAACAGCGTTTTCAAATAGATCCTGGAGGGCATATCGCTTCCGTGGTGCAAACATACCCAGGGGTCGTCCGGGATCTTCTTGTTGGTGATCGCGTGTATATTCCCCCTTATCTCCCCCCAGAATTTTTCCATTACCGGGCACATCCACCAGATATGCGCCATTGTCCCAATCTCCTTACACCCCCTCCAGCAGTACTGCGAAGTTTCTTCCTCAATTTTATGCGCTATATCCGGAGTTACATACGTTCTAGCCAGAATTCTAAAATTCATTTCAGCAATCCTATAGTTTGCTGATGTAGCGTTCACCCTGCTCAGGACCCTCCCGACCTCATTATCACTAAGCTTTTTGCCTAATTCCTCCTCCCATTTCCTGAGAAATCCTGGACGCTCCACCTCTCCCATTCTAATCAATATTCTATAAATCCGAGACATTCCTCCCCTCCTACTTTTCTTGATACATACTTTTTCCAGGGGGCGAAGGTCTTCCATCGACCTTATTGGCTGCGGGAGGGATTCAACAAAGTGTTTCATCTGCCTGTATTTCCAGTTATCCATAATAAACCAATTGTCTTTAGCTTTTAGTTCCTGATAGGTGCACAGTGTCCCCTGACTGGTAATATCTTTGAGTTGGACCTCTTCAGATAAAATCCATCTCCCAGACAATTCTTCCCTCCCTGGCGGGAAGTAATCTGTGTCCTTTAACGGGACTAGTGGTGAATTATATCCACACACTTCTCCCTGGTGTGTATTTTATCCCATGTGTTTAGGGCGTGTTTGGTGATGCCCATTGTTTTCGTGCTCAGTTTTCTGTATTGTGGTGGTATCCATACATTTTTACCTAAATCAACCCCACTCATTATGTTCTCTATTTTCACCCATTGCTTATCTTTATTATTATTCACCCAGTCTGGTATACGTGATAGAACTATTGCAGTGTAATATTTTTTAATATCTGGTGCCCCCCAACCCCCCCTCTTCTTAATAGTCACTAATTGTGCATACTTAATTCGTGGTTTCTTCCCCCTCCATATAAACCTTAAAAACAGTGTGTGTAATTTATTCAAAAAACTCAGTGGTATTGCAATTGGGAGCATTTGGATTTTATATGTGATTTTGGGGAGAACTGACATTTTAATTAAATTTATTCTACCTCCCCATGATAATCGGTTCTGCGGGAATCTATTCAACTCGGCCCCAATCTCATTAAGGAGGGTCATGTAGTTGTCTTGGAACAGTGTCTCTTTTGCTGCTGATATTTTGACTCTAGGTAGTTAAGTTCTTTTATCCCCCATTTAAAAGGTAGGCACTTTTGGTAGGCCTTGTCCCTGTCTTTATCCTCGACAACTTCCAATATTTCCGACTTGGTTGCATTTACTCGGAAATTGGATAGTCTACCATAATTCCCAACCATCTCAAGTAGGTTGGGAAGGGTGATCCTCGGACGAGTAACATACAATAGGACGTCCTCAGCAAAGGCGGCTAGTTTGAATTCTTCTTCCCCAATTTTGACCCCACTAATATCTGGGCTGTGTCTTATCCTAGCCAACAACGGTTCCAATGTCAGCACAAAAAGCAGCGGCGAAAGCGGGCATCCCTGCCTGGTGCCATTTTGCAACGCGATGGGATCAGACAGAGTACCATTTATTTTGACTCTGGCGGTGGGGGAGGTATAAAGGGCCTTTATCCTTCCAATCATTTTATTGCCTATGCCAAATTCTTCCAGGGTATTCCACATGAAGCCCCAGTCTACCCTGTCAAATGCTTTTTCAGCATCCATCGACAGGAGTAGTCCTGGGGCTCCCCTTTCCTTCATTATCTGGGTCACCATTAGTGTTTTAATGCTATTATCTCTCCCTTCCCTCCCTGGTATGAAGCCCACTTGGTCAGAGTGGACCACCTCCTTCACTATCTTTTTCAGTCTGTCGGCGAGGATCTTTGCGAAGATCTTCGTATCGACATTCAAGAGGGAAATGGGTCTGTAACTTGAGCACAGGGTGCTATCCTTTCCCTCCTTCCCAATGACAGCAATCCTCACTTCAAGTGCTTCCTTTCTCATCTCCCAACCTTCCCCGATCCCATTGATGTAAGAGCACAATATGGGGAGCAGTGGTTCCTGTAGTTTTTTATAGTAAAGGGCGGTCAGTCCATCAGGCCCTGGACTTTTTCCGTTTGGGATGTCCTGGATGGCCCTCCTTAGTTCTTGTAGGGTCACTGGGGCATCCAACATATCACTGTCTTCTTCCGTGATTTTTGTTAAATTTGCCTCTTTCAAGAACGTTTTACTAGCCTCTTGTTTACGATTTTCCGATTCTTGAGAGTTATCTGCGTTAATTGCATATAATGCCCGATAAAACTCTTGAAAAGCTTTCGCTATATCCTGCGTTTTATGTTTAATTTCCCCCGACTTGGTCCTAATTTTTTCGATGTAGTTGTTCGTTTTTACTTTTTTTTAGGGCCCTTGCCAGAAGCCTGCCAGGTTTATTACCAAAGATATATCTCTCTTTCTTGACCATGTTGTAGGTTTTATGTGTTTCCTGTTCTAAGGAGGCCCTCAACTCTTCTCTTCTTTTAAGTAATTTTATCCAGACCTCCCTTCCCCCTGATGCTTTATGTTGTTGCTCTAGTTCCTGGATCTCTCTAGTGAGGGCTAATATTTCATTTTTCAATCTCTTATTTTTTTTCCCCCCTACCATCATAAATATACCACAAAATGTAGGCTTTGTGGACTTCCCAAATTGTGGCCTCGTTTACCTCCCCGGGTGTATTGATTTTAAAGAACCACTCCAGCTCTTCCTTGATTCTCTTTAGGATATCTTTGTCATTTAACAGGTCTTCGTTCAGTCTCCATCCCGGGCCCTGGAAGTCATTTTCACCTAATTTTATTTGTAAACTCACGGGTGCATGGTCCGAGAATGTCATGTTGCCAATGGCTGCTTCTGTGACCTCTTCCAACTACCTATGCCCTACCAGGAAAAAATCAATTCTCGAGTATGTCGCATGTACGGGGGAGTAGTAAGTGTAGTCCCTTGTGTCCCCTTGCTGGGTCCTCCAAACATCTACCAGCTGAAGTTGGTGCAATTTCTTTTTGAGTTTCCCAATCCACACTCCCCCCCCCTCTTTGACCCACTGTTGACTTACCGACAGTCCTATTTACTTTAATGGGACGGCTAGTGATGTGGCAGTGATAACAAGGTGAGGGACATGGCAGCAGTTGGTGAGTGGATGCCCGCTAACAGCCATGATGGATCTGAAATGACAGGTGCTCTTTAAATGTAAGGACTCATTCTTGCTGGTAGTTAGAATCTTTAATATTTGCAAACAAAATGAAGGTTTCCTATTTAGAATAATAAGCTGTCAGGTTAGTAAAACAGAAATATCAGACCTGATTCAATCATACAGTTTGTAGTGTACATATATTTGCAAAACAATGGGATAAAGGAATATTCCTAAACTTAGTTTTATCTCATGGTTACTGTAAAATTGTGTGAATGCATCAATGCAGTGCATGTTACCTCAGCTTGCACAGCTTGGATTCATTGAATGAGTTCACCAAAAATGTGAATATTGCAGAATATACAGCCTCATGCTACATAACTAAGCTCCATTTCATGCTGAATAAACTAAATTATTAATGTATCTTAACCACTTAAGGATCAGCCTCGTTTTGGATTTTAGATGTTTACATGTTTAAAACAGGTTTTTTTGCTAAAAAATGACTCAGAACCCCCAAACGTTATATATTGTTTTTTTTTCTAACACCCTAGAGAATAAAATGGCAGTCAATGCAATACTTTTTTTTGCACCGTATTTGCGCAGCGGTCTTATAAGCGCACTTTTTTTGGAAAAAAATCACTTTTTTGAATAAAAAAATAAGACAACAGTAAAGTTTTTTTTATATTGTGAAATATAATGTTACGCCAAGTAAATTGATACCCAACATGTCACGCTTCAAAATTGCGCCCGCTCGTGGAATGGCATCAAACTTTTACCCTCAAAAATCTCCATAGGCGACGTTTAAAAAATTCTACAGGTTGCATGTTTTGCGTTACAGAGGAGGTCTAGGGCTAGAATTATTGCTCTCGCGCTACCGATCGCAGCGATACCTCACATGTGTGGTTTGACCACTGTTTTCATATGCGGGCGCTACTCACGTATGCGTTCGCTTCTGCGCGCGAGCTCGTCGGGACGGGGGTTTTTTTTTTTTTAAATTTACATTTTTTTATTTATTTTACATAATTTTATTTATTTTTACTGTTTAAAAAAAAAAATTGTGTCACTTTTTTATTCCTATTACAAGGAATGTAAACATCCCTTGTAATAGAAAAAAGCATGACAGGTCCTCTTAAATATGAGATGTGGGGTCAAAAAGACCTCAGATCTCATATTTACATTAAAATGCAATAAAAAAAAAAAAAGTAGTTTAAAAAAATGACATTGAAAAAAATGTGCCTTTAAGACGTATGGGCGGAAGTGACGTTTTGACGTCGCTTCCGCCCAGCAGTGTCATGGAGACGAGTAGGCGCCATTTTAGCCTCACTCGTCTCTAGGCACAGCACGGAGGACGTGATCGCCTCCGCCACTACCGACCACTCCGGTAAGCGGCGGAGGGCACCGGATCGTGGCGAATCCGCCGCAGAGACCACTTTTATCTTAAAGCCGACCGCTGCACTGCTGCCATAACAACGATATCCGCCGCCAAAGTTTAGACGTACATCGGTGTGCGGCGGTCGGCAAGTGGTTAAAAAGAAAACTATCTTTAGATAGATTTTTACTCCAAAAGCATTTTATTAAAAATTTTATAAACATAAAAAAAATGATTTAAATAAGACCTCATTTTAATAAATAAAATCTGATTATTTTGATTATTTAAAAAAAAATCATTGATTTGTATCCACCCTGATCCAGAGTCTATATGTCCTATGACAGCACATTGACCTCACAGCTCCTCCTCCTAATGTACCTCTACCTGATTTTTTTTCTGGTGCTCTTAGGATGTGGGCGGACCCTTGGCATCCTCACTAGCAAAGTGTTGGCCCTGTGTTGTATGTAATGACGTCAGAACACCTGCAACAAGCTTTTAACCTGCATAGTGTGGGGGTCCTGTGTGGGTAAATTATACCTCAGTCTGAAGTGAGGCTTTAATAAAATGGACTCCTGATTGGTGAGGTGAGGAGGATTCTGGGAATATTATTTGATTTTACTATTTGTGTTCAGATCTAGAGTTTTCCTCCTGTGAAGTCTGGAGATCATATGACCATCACATTGCCTCCACCTCCCTCCCTGATAGAATAGAGAAATACAAAGAAGATTCTAGAAGTCACCAGAGAGATGATGGAGGAGAGGTGAGCAGTGCTGGGAATTCTGGGACATTATCCAGTAACAGACAAGGGATGTGTCTGGATGGTGACTGTATCATTGTGTGTGTCAGGTTCCTATAAGGTGTCAGGATGTCACTGTCTATTTCTCCATGGAGGAGTGGGAGTATTTAGAAGGACACAAGGATCTCTACAAGGACGTCATGATGGACAATCAGCCGCCCCTCACATCACCGGGTAAGAGGAGACTTTATTGTAAAGGAGAGAGCAGTACGGAGGGTCCACCTAGATCCCCCATCATCTGATAAACACATAGAAACAATGTATTCAGTCAGTGTGTGTGTTTCCTACAGATGGATCCAGTAATGGGAACCCACCAGAGAGATGTCCCCGTCCTCTGTATTCCCGGAATTCCACACAGGAAGGTCACACCATCCCTCACCATCATCAGGTAGATGAGGAACAATCACTGATATTATCATTAGGATCTGTACATTATCTGCATTGTTACCATTGATGTCATTTTTATTCTATATTCAGAGTGGAAACCTGAGAGATTCTAAAGTTGAGGTTAAAGAAGAGATAAAAGAGGAGGATGATGAGGATGGGGTGATGGAGTCATCCAGCTACAGAAACCCACCAGAGAGATGTCCCCGTCCTCTGTATTCCCGGGATTCCACACAGGAAGATCACACCATCCCTCACCATCATCAGGTAGATGATTGACAATTATTGGTAGTTCTGATTTATACACATCATGATTGTTACAATGAATGTTTTATTATATATTCAGAGTGAAAACCTCGGGGATGATAATATTGTTGTCAAAGAAGAGTATAAAGAGGAGGATGAGGAGTATGGAGTGATGGGGGAGTTTTCAGAAGGACACAAGGATATGATGGAGCCACCCAATACCAGGAACCCACCAGAGAGATCTCCTCATCCTCTGTATTCCCGGGATTCCACACAGGAAGGTCACACCATCCCTCACTGTTACAAGGTTGGTGGGATGGAGCATCTAGAACATGGACTCCTAGAGATGATATGTGGATTTTTTATGTGATGTCATAATAATAAATCTTATAGTTTATGGATGATATTCACTTTCATTTTCTTTCTTTAGAGTGGAGATCCAATCGATATAGAATTTGAAGTGAAAGCAGAAGAAGAAGAGAGGTATATGAGGGATGATCAGCAGTCTATGGAGGAGGATGGAATAACGGGGACATTTATAGAGGAGGACACTCCTACAGAGATCAGCACAGGTGGGTGATTAACACTAAATACATTCCTCCACCCATACTGCTCACTGACGGTCCAGAGTAGGGCAAGGACTGGGTGATAATCTTCCTTCTCTCTGCTGCAAACAAATTATGTATCTAGATTGGATTCATGGAGGTTCTGGGGTTCAGCTGGCGACAAAATGTTGATTTTTCAACATACAGTTTGCTCTACCTAGCTTTGGGTCTTCTGCATCATGCCCAGGTCTAGCATGATGTCTGGCAGAGCAATTCTCCCAGAGTTACTTGCTCTGTTGTCTGCTGGCTGTGCCGGGTGGAGGGATATGTCTGTATAGTCTCAGACCCAAGTGACTGAGTGCAGTCTCAGGAGATGGGAGGCAGCGGTGTGGGACCTCTGCAACTTGTCTCATGTAAACATTTAAGCTTCCACTGATTACTGAATACCAATATTATCAGTCCTGACCCTTACACTAAATAATTTATATTGTACATTACATACTCCTGACCCCTGCACTATATACTCTATGTTGTACATTACATCATTATGATACTATACAGTCCTATCTGCTGTATCTTATATAATATGTTGTACATTACATAGTCCTGACTTCTGCTCTCTCCCCTCTACCCACTGCTATATATAAATAATATGTATTCTTATTTGTTACACCCATTTTTTACCAGCTGGACATTTTATATCTGATGATATGATTGGAGCACAGACTTTTACATGTTGATAATCATGTGCTAAAATGTTCAAACTTTGGGACCCTTAAACAGAAAGTGATAATGAGGGAGGAGTCAATAATTCAATGATGGTGGCCTTCAGGATCAGTCCAGTCTTCATCTTGGTTGTTCTCCCCCATCCTCAGTCTCTGACCTCTGGTGGGGCTCAGCCCCGCTGTTATTCATGACTAAATCATGGACTAAATAAGGAAGTGCAGTACTTCTTGTGTTGGAAAGATGGCAATGAGTGATAGAGGGGGTGGGGACACTCGTCCTATAATCCCCTCATCACTGTCACTCCTATAAAAGACAGTCCTCGTTGTTTCCTCACTCTCTGACTAAGGTCCATGAATAAAGGAATGAACTGGTAGGAGATCAGAGGACCCATTTACTAGTTACCTTGAGGGGGGAATTGTAAGATCCTCAGAGACAAAGCTGCCTGATGTGGGTGGAGTCCTGGTTTAGGGGAACCAATCTGCTCATGTCTATTAATAATCTTTTTATTTCTATTTTAGTAGATGGACGGGAGATGAGGAAAACCTCAGAGGATTGTCTCACTTTGTCTCCAGACTGTAAAGTAGAAGATGAGGACATCACACAGTATAGTCCAGGAGAAAACCCGACTACCTCAAATGTCCATCCGGCACCACACAGTGTAGATGGACCATCGTATTCCTCTTATCCTGAGGAACCTCAGACTGTGAGGGACGGTGCCGTCCTTCCAACAGAGAAGAGGTTTTCCTGTATTGAGTGTGGGAAGTGTTTTGGTTCTAAATCCAACCTTAAAGTGCATATAAGATCCCACACAGGAGAGAAGCCGTATTTCTGTCTTGAGTGTGGGAAATGTTTTTCAGAAAAGTCAAGTCTAAACCAACATCAAAGATCTCACACGGGGGAAAAGCCATATTCCTGTCCTGAGTGCAGAAAATGTTTTTCAAGGAAATTTAGTCTTTCCATGCATCAGAGATCTCACACAGGGGAGAAGCCATATTCCTGTCCTGAGTGCGGGAAATGTTTTTCATACAAGTCCCATCTTAACGCACATCAGAGGTCTCACACGGGGGAAAAGCCATATTCCTGTCTTGAGTGTAAGAAATGTTTTTCAAAGAAGTCCCATCTTTACAGACATCAGAGATCTCACACAGGGGAGAAGCCGTATTCCTGTCCTGAGTGCGGGAAATGTTTTTCACTCAAGTCCCATCTTTACACACATCAAAGATCTCACACAGGGGAGAAGCCATATTCCTGTCCTGAGTGCGGGAAAAGTTTTTCACGGATGTCTATTCTTTACAAACATCAGAGATCCCACACAGGGGAGAAACCTTATGCCTGTACTGAGTGCAGGAAATGTTTTTCAAGGAAGTCCATTCTTTACACACATCAAAGATCTCACACGGGAGAGAAGCCATATTCCTGTATTGAGTGCGGGAAATGTTTTTCACAGAAGTCCCATCTTTACAGACATCAGAGATCTCACACTGGGGAGAAGCCGTATTCCTGTCCTGAGTGTGGGAAATGTTTTTCACAGAAGTCCAGTCTTAACACACATCAGAATTCTCATACAGGGAAGCCACTTTCCTGTCCTGAGTGAGGGAATTGTTCCTCACTGAAGTCCTGTCTTTCTGTACATTAGGGATCCCACACAAGTCTTGAGGTGTATTAGTGCTTTGAGTGCGGGAAATGTCTTCTATATGAATGTTGCTGGACATGTGGGTAAGATGCACACCTTGATATAGACCTCAGATATACTTCATGGCTGATTTTTATCATGTAAGAAACAGTTCATAAGGAGATCAGAGATCACCAAAGACATGGATGAAGTGTTGTACTGTGTTGGCCATTGATAGCAGTAGAAAAATAAAAATGGAGTCATTGCCTTTCATTGGCTGCGTACATTTTGTGGTGTAAACACTTAGAGGTCTATTTAAAAAAAAAAAAAAATAGTTGAATGAATGTGACCGGCGTTCATCAAGCTGTGATGAGTTTTGGCCATGTTTTATTTCCTATGATGATTGGCTCCACCTAGTGGCCATAATGTTATATTGCACTATTTTTACATGTGGAGGTATTTCAGAAAAAATTATACATTGTCAGCACCATCTAGTGCCCATAATTGTGGAAAATCAATTTGTTAATTATCCACTTCAGCTCTGGAAAGGTTTTACCCCCTTCATGACCAAAGAATTTATTGTTATTCAGCACTGCACTACTTTAACTGGTGAGATATAGTTGTTGGACCATTAACAGATCTTTTTAATCAATATCTTCTAACAGGAGAAGTTCCCCATGATTGGCGGACACCTAATATCGTAGCTATCCACAACAAGGGCAGCAAGGTAGAAACTGGCAATTCCAAGCCAGTGAGTTTAACATCTGTTGTAGTCAGGGGTGGGCAGGAGAGGGGACTGCCCTGGGCGCATTTTTATACTGCAGGGTGCCACCATTCTGACTATGTGGCTGACAGGAGTAGTGACAGTAGCATCAACACTCCTGTCAGCCAAGTGCTGGGAGTAGCAGGGAGAGCAGCAGAGATATGGGAGGCTGTGCTCTCTCTCTTCCCCTCCTGTATTCAGAAGCCAGCAGTGGTAATCACAGGAATACAGGAGCTGTACTATAAGAAGGGGTGAGCACAGCCGCCACAGTCCAGTGCTGGAGCATGAGAGGAGGAGAGAGATGAGATGGGGTGGGGTGGGGCGGAGTTCTCTCTCCCTCTAGCTCCTCTCTCCTGTCAGTGTCTGTACAAACAGCTGCCAGCTTCTATATACATGAGAGATCGGGACTGTGTGGCATTTGCTTACTCCCCCAACTGCGTTCTTCTGTTGCTTTACCCCCTGCCCCACCCACCAATTCCCCACCGGCAGCAGAATTTGCAGCTATTCCTAATTTATTATTATACAGGATTTATATAGTGCCAACAGTTTGCCGAGCGCTTTACAATATAAAGGGCAACAATACAATTCAATACAAGAGGGTTAGGAGGGCCCTGCTCCTGGGAGCTTACAATCTAATAGGGAGGGGCTGGTGAAACAAAAGGTAGTAACTGTGAGCAATGAACTGATGAGGGAAGTAGAAAATTTGGTTGTTAGCTGAAGGCAGGATGGGCCTTCCTGAAGAGATACTATTTTAGGGATTGTCTAAAAGTGGACAGAGTAGAAGATAACCGGACAGATTGGGGTAGTGAGTTCCAGATAATGGGAGAGGCTCTGGAGATAAGCATGGGAGGAGGAGACAAGGGAGATAGAGAGCAGGAGGTCTCGGGAGGAGCGGACAGGACAGTTTGGGTGATATTTGGAGATGAAGCTCGGGGCTCAGTTGTTGTAAATGGCTTTGTATGTTATTGTTAGTGTATTGTTAGTGTACTGCCAGTGGAGGGATTGGCAGAGAGGGGTGGAGGATACTGAATGAAGGCCAGTGGAGGGATTGGCAGACGGGGTGGAGGATAATGAATGAAGGGCAGAGAGTAGTTGTGGATACTGAATGAAGGCCAGTGGAGGGATTGACAGAGGGGCGGAGGATACTGAATGAAGGTCAGTGGAGGGATTGGCAGAGAGGGGTGGAGGATACTGAATGAAGGTCAGTGGAGGGATTGGCAGAGAAGGCTGGGGGAAACTGAAAGAAGGCCAGTGGAGGGATTGGCAGAGAGGGGTGGTGGATACTGAATGAAGGCCAGTAGAGGGATTGGCAGAGAGGGGTGGTGGATACTGAATGAAGGCCAGTGGAGGGATTGGCAGAGAGGGGTGGTGGATAGTGAATGAAGGCCAGTGGAGGGATTGGCAGAGAAGGCTGGAGGACACTGAATGAAGGCCAGTGGAGGGATTGGCAGAGAGGGCTGGAGGATACTGAATGAATGCCAGTGGAGGGATTTGCAGAGAGTGGTGGTGGATACTGAATGGGTGGTAAGGTCGATGAGTCTGGCAGCAGCATTCATTAAAACTGAAGAGGGGATAGCCTGCGGAGAGGTAGGCCAATGAGGAGGGAGTTACAATAGTCAAGGCGAGACAGAACAAGGGAGTGAATAAGTTGCTTAGTGGTGTCAACCAGTGGCGGCCCGTCCATAGGGGGCGCCGCCCCCCCTGCTGTAGTTACACAAAAAATTTAAAAAATAAAAATTTTTAAAAAGAAAATTAAAAAAAAAAAGTCCTATAACTAAGTGCACTGTGTTCGGGTGCCGGACTCAGTGCACTATGAGAAGCGCCACGTCAATCACGAGATTGCAGACGCGGCGCTTCATTGGAGGGGTTTAGAGATGCTTTGCAGTGCAATCGATCACGCCGCCCAGCATCCGCCCGGCGGGCTACTTTGCCTTTGCGGGTAGAGGGGCCATTGATATGCCAGAAAGTGTTTAAGAAACATTTTTAAAATAAATATTTTATTTAAACTGAAATAATATGTCCATTGATTTACTGCTTGTGTTTCTTTTAGCTGTCTCCTAGGTTCTCCAATAGGCTTTTATTTTTTGACATTTTATTCAATAGTGCAAACGTAATTTATTTGATACATGAGGTGACAATTTCTTCTTCAGCGAACTATTATGTTGTGGGTCTGTCTGCTACACACACACACACACACACACACACACACCTTGTTTTTGTTGTTAATGTATGTAATGTATTACTGTTAAAAATATATATAATTTTCAGCACCATGAATGAATTTTGCAGAGTCATGAAAATGGCATGATTGTGGCAAATTATAAAGCACTGTGGGAGTTATTTAATAAAGGAAAATCCACTTTGCACTACAAGTACACTGCAAAAGTGCACTTGTAGTGCAAAGTGAATTTGCCTTTAGGAAATAACCCCCATTGTCACTGTAAACAACAACTTACTCCAAAAATGCTATTGAGCATTGAAAGAAGAAGCCACACATTGTTGAGTTTTTACTCTGTGCGCATTCGCATGTGCGTTAGAAAAGGGTTTTTGAACAAACCAACATATTTTAGGAACAACATTTTTGGTATAGACAGTACAAATAGCCTTTTTTGTGTTAATCAGGCATGTTTAAAACCATAAAACAATACCCAACTCAGGAACTTGCAAAGTTCAACTTTAAAAAAAATGAAGGCAAGATCAGACATTAGTATGTCCAAACTGTGTTGATCTTGCATTCATCAGATGGGGTGATGTCACCCCTGTGAAAGCCAAATTTTGAAGATGCACAAAAATTGAGAATCAAAATGGGGATTTCTCTCCTGATCCCATGCCTAATGTCAACATGTGCTAGCTCCCATCATGGGGGATCAATGGACGTGTTTTGGGGGGTGCAACCCCTTCCTCTCAGCTACTTTAGTTGCGAGGAAGGGGTTGCACCCACCAAACGCGTGCATCGATATCCCATGATGGCAGATAGCACATGTTGACACACTGGGGGTCATTTACTATAGCGCGAAAAAATTATCCTCAAAAAAGGTCAAAAAGACTCCAACTCTCAGAAACTGAGAGCTAATGCAAATGCAAAGCAGCGCTATTGCCGGCTATAATGCCTGTCAGATCACATATTCTGGAATAGTGGAAGTCAATGGGGTTGGAACCTGCAAAATCCAAAGTTCTCACTGAAGGCTTATATGCAAGTTCTTTAACATAAAAAGTGTATGGGGACCTTGGTCCTGCCCCAGGGGACATGTATCAATTGAAAAAAAGTTTTAAAAACGGATGTTTTTTCGGGAGCAGTGATTTTAATAATGCTTAAAGTGAAACAATAAAAGTGTAATATTCCTTTAAATTTCGTACCTGGGGGGTGTCTATAGTATGCCTGTAAAGTGGCACGTGTTTCCCGTGTTTAGAACAGTCTGACAGCAAAATAACATATCTAAAGGGAAAAAAAGTCATTTAAAACTACTCGTGGCTATAATGAATTGTCGGTCCAGCAATACACATAAGAGTTCATTGATAAAAACGGCATGGGATTCCCCCACAGTGGAACCCCGAGCCAAAATTAAAAAAAAAAAAAAGTGTGGGGGTCCCCCCAAATTCCATACCAGGCCCTTTTCAAGTCTGGTATGGATTTTAAGGTGAACCTCGCGCCAAAATTTAAAAAAAAATGGCATGGGGTCCCCCCAAAAATCCATACCAGGCCCTTGTCCAAGCACGCAACCTAGTAGGCCGCAGGAAAAGGGGGACGAGAGAGCGCCCCCCCTCCTGAACAGGCCACATGCTCTCAACGTTAGGAGGGTGCTTTGGGGTAGCCCCCCCAAAGCACCTTGTCCCCATGTTGATGGGGAGCAGGGCCTCATCCCCACAACCCTTGCCCGGTGGTTGTGGGGGCCTGTGGGCGGGGGGCTTATCGGAATCTGGAAGCCCCCTTTAACAAGGGGACCCCCAGATCCCAGCCCCCCCGTTTGAAATGGTAACGGATACATTGTACACTGCATTGTGGTGACCAGGAGAGAACCTCAGCATGGAGCCAATCAAAAGAGGAGTTGTGCCTCTGTAACCAAGGATAACCAATAACCAGGGGAAACTTGAGGTGAGGAAATAACTTGGAATTAGATTATGTCATGGTGAAGAGCCCCTACGGTCATGGACAATGGAACCATCTCATGAGTCACATGGGCAGGCTGTAGAGGTCTCCCGTCAAGAGCTTTAATGGCAAGAGTGTCACGCAGCTGCAGCGGAATCGAGTGCTTCAATACAAAGGCAGCATCAATGAACAGGCCTGCAGCTCCAGAGTCGATTAGAGCCTGTATTTCAATGGAAGACTCAGCCTAAGAAAGGGTGACCGAAACCAGGGGCTTATCCTTCTGGATAACTGGGGATGAAACAACGCCACCTAAGGTCTGTCCGTGACAGGACCTTAAGGTTCGGGCGTTCCCTGGACTGGTAGGACAAGACTTCAAAAAGTGACCTGCCTGGCCACAATAAAGGCACAAGCTCTCCCTCCTCCTAAAGGTTCTCTCATCTGCAGAGAGACACGTGAAACCCAAGTGCATGGGTTCACCTTCACTGACCGACTCGGTACCAGGAGGCATGGGAGGTGAGGAAGGCACGGGTGGGACTGCAAAGCTCAGACGCAAATGTCTGGAGTCAATGAGGATGGCAAACGTGATCAACCTCTCCAGCTCAGTGGGTCTATCTCGGATTGCTATCTCATCCTTGATGGTATCCGAGAGACCATGAGAAAAAGCAGCCACAAGGGCCTCATTGTTCCACGCAACCTCTGCTGCCAGAGTACGTAATTCAATGGCATAATGGGCAACAGTTGTTGTACTCTGTTCGATGGACATGAGGCACTTGGCAGCAGAAGCGGAGCGCACGGGAACGTCAAATACCCTTTTAAACGAAGCCACAAGCTCAGGGTAGCTCAAGACAACAGGTTTTTTGCGTCTCCCATAGAGGGTTTGCCCAGGCCAAGGCTCTCTCAGAAAGCAAAGATATCACAAAACCTACTTTACTTCTGTCCGTGGGAAACGCCTGGGGCAGCATCTCAAAGTATATCTCAACCTGGTTGAGAAACCCTCTGCATTGGACTGGATTGCCCCAAAATCACTGGGGAAGTGGAGTGGAACCAGACATACCTCTTATAGAGGTAATACTCAAGGCGGGTGCTTGCACAGAGACTGGAGCAGCAGCAGGGTTGGCCTGCAACCAGGGCCGGATTTGCCAGAAGGCCACTGAGGCCAGGCCTCAGGGCGGCAGTGGTGTAGGGGCGGCGCCGCTCCTGCAGCGACTTCGCGGCCGCCCCCCCTTTCGTGCTGCCCATTAAAGTCTATTAGGGGCACCAGTGCCCATAGAAAAGATGGCCGCGAGCCGACCAACTGCGCATACGCCGTTCCGAAGCCGGCCGGGCTCGGAAAAGCTTGTAAGCACTCAGCCGGGCAGCGCATGCGCAGTAGCGTGATTGCGCCGCCCGGTGCCATTTTTGAAAAAATCGAGAGTAGGTAGTAATGTCATCTCTCATTGCCCGCACCGCTATTCCGCCCTCCTCCTTCTGATGGCAGCAGGGCCGATCCTGGGCGGGTGCAAGGGGTGCTCTGCAGAGTGTCAGAGTGCTCCCCTCCCTCCTCCTCTCCTTGTTCTTCTAAGTAGCGTCACTATGGGGAAAGCGGCCGCGGTGCAGTGAACACAAGCGGCCATGCTGTGACAAGGGGGAGGCTAGCTGCGGTATGTCAGCGT
Organism: Lithobates septentrionalis; assembly: GCA_037952835.1. Classification (NCBI taxonomy): domain Eukaryota; kingdom Metazoa; phylum Chordata; class Amphibia; order Anura; family Ranidae; genus Lithobates; species Lithobates septentrionalis. The sequence goes on along the minus strand of JBBDGP010003724.1, from coordinate 421,409 downwards.
ATCTCCCCCGCTCCCCCCCCCCCCCTTCTCCTGTCAGCAGAGTGCAGCTCTCAGCTTGTTATCTGCTCAGCTTGGTGCCCGATTTTCTTCCGCCCCCATTGGCCACAGTGAAGGGCCAATCAGAAGATGCTAGCAGTGCATCATGGGACATGAAGTCACGGAAGATCTGCAAAGAAGTATGTAAAGTGTAAAGGAACTACGGAAGGCTTCCTCTGTGCTGTGCCCAGTGATTGCAGGTATGTGCAGGGGGAGGGGTGGGTGAGTGAGCCTGTTACTTTATCAGTTAGCAGCAGCAGGACAGAATGTCTGTGTACACTGCAGGCTGCTCAGAAGAACAGCCCGGGAATGAAGGGGGGAGGGGGAGGGGGAGAGTGAACGTATCTGAGCTCCTCACTGGCTTCCCCCTGACTTGGCCACCCTTACCATTAATGTAGAAGGCTGTAAGGGGTGAGCAGTAGGCTGACACATAAGAAAGTCACTCAGCTTGTCCACCTGACACTCCCCCCGTACAGACAGATGGGTGTAAAAAGTCACACACAGCATGTTATACCATCTCTGCAGACTTGAAGGAGAGCCAGGAGTAGAGAAAAGTCTCTATTGGGGTAATTTAAGCGGGATATCCTGTACTGGGAATAGGGAGGGGGCAATATTTGTTGTACACTGGCCAGAGTGTTACCTCTGTGCTATGTGCATGGCACACTGCTGAGCACTGTCTGAAACACACTTGAACCCTCTACTCCATGCACTCCTCAGCCCAGCAAAACACTCAAACCTCAGCCCAACACCCTTACAATATGCATTCCTGAACCCTGTACCGTCTGTGCGTATCGCACTCCTGTGCCGTCTGTGCGTATCGCACGCCTGTGCCGTCTGTGCGTATCGCACGCCTGTGCCGTCTGTGCGTATCGCACGCCTGTGCCGTCTGTGCGTATCGCACGCCTGTGCCGTCTGTGCGTATCGCACGCCTGTGCCGTCTGTGCGCATCGCACTCCTGTGCCGTCTGTGCGCATCGCACTCCTGTGCCGTCTGTGCGTATCGCACGCCTGTGCCGTCTGTGCGTATCGCACGCCTGTGCAGTCTGTGCGTATCGCACGCCTGTGCCGTCTGTGCGTATCGCACGCCTGTGCCGTCTGTGCGCATCGCACTCCTGTGCCGTCTGTGCGCATCGCACTCCTGTGCCGTCTGTGCGCATCGCACTCCTGTGCCGTCTGTGCGCATCGCACTCCTGTGCCGTCTGTGCGCATCGCACTCCTGTGCCGTCTGTGCGCATCGCACTCCTGTTCCGTCTGTGCGCATCGCACTCCTGTGCCGTCTGTGCGTATCGCACTCCTGTGCCCTCTGGGCGTATCGCACTCCTGTGCCGTCTCTGCGTATCGCACTCCTGTGCCGTCTCTGAGTATCGCACTCCTGTGCCGTCTGTGCGTATCGCACGCCTGTGCCGTCTGTGCGTATCGCACGCCTGTGCCGTCTGTGCGTATCGCACGCCTGTGCCGTCTGTGCGTATCGCACTCCTGTGCCGTCTGTGCGTATCGCACTCCTGTGCCGTCTGTGCGTATCGCACTCCTGTGCCGTCTATGCGTATCGCACGCCTGTGCCGTCTGTGCGTATCGCACGCCTGTGCTGTCTGTGCGTATCGCACTTCTGTGCTTTGTGCTCTGTGCAGTATGCGCTCCTTATCCCTATGCTCTGTGTAACACACACTCCTGTGCTCTGTGCGATACACACTCCTGTGCCCTGCAGCCTGTGCAAAGCATACTCCTAAGCCCTGTGTGTTGCACACTCCTGAACCCTGTACTCTGTGCAATATGGGGGGTGAGTACCTGCGCCTATTCTCTAAGAAAAAAGTGTCTGCAGTCTCTGGCCATCTCTTGTATTGTGTCTGCAGTCTCTGACCATCTTCTGTACTATGTCTGCAGTCTCTGACCATCTCTTGTATCATGTCTGCAGTCTCTGATCATCTCTTGTATCATGTCTGCGGTCTCTGACCGTCTCCTGTACTATGTCTGTGGTATGTCTGGGGGCTCTTTCTACCAGACTTTCTAACAGAAGCCCTCTCTGTGTCCATGAGGGAGACCCCCCTCCAGGTTTCGTTAGTGTACCCTCTTCCTGTAATTTGTTTATTGTTAAGAGATCATAAGAGGATCCCAGGGTAACGAAGACTCCTTAGGGGAGCATCTCTGTTTGAGTTGTTGACATAGAAACATTTGTAACAGGGAGGGGTTAGTAAGATGACCACGCCCATGTGAGGGCGCCAGAAATATTTCTGCACCCAGGCGTTGGTGACCCTAGGATCGGCCCTGGATGGCAGGCAGCATGGCAAGTGACATCCCCATCTGGTGGCAAACAGCATGGCAAGTGACATCCCCATCTGGTGGCAAACAGCATGGCAAGTGACATCCCCATCTGGTGGCAGGCATGGTGGCAAGTGACATCCTCATCTGGTGGCAGGCAGCGTGGCAAGTGACATCCCCATCCGGTGGCAAGCAGCATGGCAAGTGACATCCCCATCTGGTGGCAAGCAGCATGGCAAGTGACATCCCCATCTGGTGGCAGGCAGCGTGGCAAGTGACATCCCCATCTGGTGGCAGGCAGCATAGCAAGTGACATCCCCATCTGGTGGCAGGCAGCGTAGCAAGTGACATCCCCATCTGGTGGCAGGCATAATGGCAAGTGACATCCCCATCTGGTGGCAGGCATGGTGGCAAGTGACATCCCCATCTGGTGGCAGGCATAGTGGCAAGTGACATCCCCATCTGGTGGCAGGCATGGTGGCAAGTGACATCCCCATCTGGTGGCAATCAGCATGGCAAGTGACATCCCCATCTGGTGGCAGGCATGGTGGCAAGTGACATCCCCATCTGGTGGCAGGCATGGTGGCAAGTGACATCCCCATCTGGTGGCAGGCATGGTGGCAAGTGACATCCCCATCTGGTGGCAGGCATAGTGGCAAGTGACATCCTCATCTGGTGGCAGGCATAGTGGCAAGTGACATCCCCATCTGGTGGCAGGCAGCGTGGCAAGTGACATCCCCATCTGGTGGCAAGCAGTGTGGCAAGTGACATCCCCATCTGGTGGCAGGCATGGTGGCAAGTGACATCCCCATCTGGTGGCAGGCATAGTGGCAAGTGACATCCTCATCTGGTGGCAGGCATAGTGGCAAGTGACATCCCCATCTGGTGGCAGGCAGCATGGCAAGTGACATCCCCATCTGGTGGCAAGCAGTGTGGCAAGTGACATCCCCATCTGGTGGCAAGCAGTGTGGCAAGTGACATCCCCATCTGGTGGCAGGCAGCGTGGCAAGTGACATCCCCATCTGGTGGCAGGCAGCGTAGCAAGTGACATCCCCATCTGGTGGCAGGCAGCGCGGCAAGTGACATCCCCATCTGGTGGCAGGCATAGTGGCAAGTGACATCCCCATCTGGTGGCAGGCATAGTGGCAAGTGACATCCCCATCTGGTGGCAGGCATGGTGGCAAGTGACATCCCCATCTGGTGGCAGGCATAGTGGCAAGTGACATCCCCATCTGGTGGCAGGCATGGTGGCAAGTGACATCCCCATCTGGTGGCAGGCATGGTGGCAAGTGACATCCCCATCTGATGGCAGGCATAGTGGCAAGTGACATCCCCATCTGGTGGCAGGCATGGTGGCAAGTGACATCCCCATCTGGTGGCAAGCAGCATGGCAAGTGACATCCCCATCTGGTGGCAGGCATGGTGGCAAGTGACATCCCCATCTGGTGGCAGGCATGGTGGCAAGTGACATCCCCATATGGTGGCAGGCATAGTGGCAAGTGACATCCTCATCTGGTGGCAGGCATGGTGGCAAGTGACATCCCCATCTGGTGGCAGGCATAGTGGCAAGTGACATCCCCATCTGGTGGCAGGCATGGTGGCAATTGACATCCCCATCTGATGGCAGGCATAGTGGCAAGTGACATCCCCATCTGGTGGCAGGCATGGTGGCAAGTGACATCCCCATCTGGTGGCAGGCATGGTGGCAAGTGACATCCCCATCTGATGGCAGGCATAGTGGCAAGTGACATCCCCATCTGGTGGCAGTTATGGTGGCAAGTGACATCCCCATCTGGTGGCAGGCATAGTGGCAAGTGACATCCCCATCTGGTGGCAGGCATGGTGGCAAGTGACATCCCCATCTGATGGCAGGCATAGTGGCAAGTGACATCCCCATCTGGTGGCAGGCATGGTGGCAAGTGACATCCCCATCTGGTGGCAAGCAGCATGGCAAGTGACATCCCCATCTGGTGGCAGGCATGGTGGCAAGTGACATCCCCATCTGGTGGCAGGCATGGTGGCAAGTGACATCCCCATCTGGTGGCAGGCATAGTGGCAAGTGACATCTCCATCTGGTGGCAGGCATGGTGGCAAGTGACATCCCCATCTGGTGGCAGGCATAGTGGCAAGTGACATCCCCATCTGGTGGCAGGCATGGTGGCAAGTGACATCCCCATCTGTTGGCAGGCATAGTGGCAAGTGACATCCCCATCTGGTGGCAGGCATGGTGGCAAGTGACATCCCCATCTGGTGGCAAGCAGCATGGCAAGTGACATCCCCATCTGGTGGCAGGCATGGTGGCAAGTGACATCCCCATCTGGTGGCAGGCATGGTGGCAAGTGACATCCCCATCTGGTGGCAGGCATAGTGGCAAGTGACATCCCCATCTGGTGGCAGGCAGCGTGGCAAGTGACATCCCCATCTGGTGGCAGGCAGTGTGGCAAGTGACATCCCCATCTGGTGGCAGGCATGGTGGCAAGTGACATCCCCATCTGGTGGCAGGCAGCGTGGCAAGTGACATCCCCATCTGGTGGCAGGCATAGTGGCAAGTGACAAGAGATGGTGGCAAGTGACACGCTCAGGGCTCCCAATGATTCTGCATTATGGTGAATTGAACTATTTCAGTTTATATTACAATGTAATGATGGAAATAATGTGTTTCAATCATCCTGACACCATACCAACCATGGTGCCGGGGATGATTGAAGCACTAACACCAGCCATTGCCTTGAAAAATTGCCTGCGAAAAATCCTTACCCCTCGCGCGCTTACCCTGAAGTATTTTTAGTCTGTACAATTAAAGCCAGTTATTTTCAGTGTTCTCATGTATGGAGATATGTTTTTAATTGATCTATTGTAGAAGTCATCGATAAAGGACGTGGTGTGCGTGTGTGTGGGAGGGCGGCATTGAAGGACCCGGCCTTGGGGCGGCAAAGGGAGTAAATCCGGGCCTGCCTGCAACATAGGTTGTACCGGGGCCGCCACAGTGGGAGATTCCAGGTGAGCTATGTGACTCAGGAGCGTTTGTAACGCAATGGCAAACTGATCCATGCGGTGATCCAGTTCATTCAATCTGGAAAAAAATATTACCAGCAAGTGGATTGACTGCATCTCCTGAATTCATGGCCTTCACCTACTGTCAGAAACCATGAAATCAGACGGAGACAGAAGTACAGTTAAATCACACTTGTTCAATAATAAAAATAAAAAGAACACACATAGCCAAAGTTCAGTAACCGGAACTTATAGTCAGCCAAGCCAGAAGTCAGGGATTAATGTAGTGGAACAGCAAGCCGGATCTGGAGCCAGAAGGGATGTCAGCAAAGCATTTCTTTAAACAGGAATGCAGGAGATGTCTCTGTGATGTTGACCAAGGTGAAGGCAGAGATCCTCTGGACTGGACGGCTTAAGTAGGCAGGAATGACGAGCAGGATATCAGCAACAGCTGAGTAACTGTGGAGAGATAGGAGCTGGTAATTAGCCAACAGCTGAGCAGCCAGCTCTGAGAAGGAAGGGCTGAGCCCAGCCCTGACATTATGTAGTCGATCCTGGAGTAAAACCCGTGCACAAAGGAGTAGAATGTATAGTCCTGTATCTTAGGATGTTGCACTCTCCATACATCCAACATTTGACATTGATATAATTTATTTTTTATCATCTTCAGCTGTATATTCCTAGTCCCCTGTGCCTGTGACGTACTATCTATTCTTGGCTCCATACAGAAATTGAAGTCACCTGTCATAATCACACTTCCCTTTTTAAAGTCCATTAACTTCCCCATGACCTCCTTCAGATAATTTGTTGATTTTTCATTGGGGCAATAGATGTTTGCCAGAGTGCAATCCATTTCGCACAATCTCCCCTTTAAGAAGAGGTACCGACCTTCTGGGTCCGTCATCCTTTCCTCCAGTATGAACCGCATCCCTCTTGCCACCCCAATAGCTACCCCTTTTGCCCTTCTTGTTGTAGTGTTATGGAAATGATTTAAGAGCTACAATCGAGCTCAAGGTTATCTGCTGCTGTCTCTAATTTGAAAAGTGTAGATATGCATGCATATAAAAGTAAACACTCTGAGACACGCTCAGAATTGCTAACTCATTCCACTTCTGATTTATTCAAGGCGGTGTTAATGTTTTATACACACAAATACGTCATTGCTATGTTAGTCTAATAGGTACATCTCATTGGTTAAGATAGAAAAGAAGATGCATAATTTTCATAACGAGGTTTGGCTCTCTTTAGTCTTATCTTCAGTTCCGCGTTCTTTTGATGTGTGGGAGGTAGGGGGTACACGCCATCTTGAGAAAATATAGGAACAGAGCAAATCTGCATACTTATATAATGAGTAAGGAGAAAAATATGTATGCACATAAGAAAATAGACATTTTCAGATTACTATTATTATTATCTACATCACATTCCTTCACAATCCCCCCTAAAATGACTATTTTCTCTTTCCTGTCCCTAATACTAAAGGTCCTACTTTTTAGCCTGGCCCTTCTCCTCAGCAACTCTTTTAGGCTGTATATAGAATTGGGCAGTAACTGTTCACTTCCCTCCTCGATACAGCTGGAGAGGTGCAGTCAGGCGCTATCTATCCCTATAACCCTATAGGATTATGAGATTATGGACAGGGAGTGACTGTAGGGGAGTGAATTGTCATCTTCCATCATAAGGAGGTCCTCTTCTTCTTGGTGGAGAAATGTAGGTGTGCTATTGTCTACAGCCTTGCTCATTAACTTTTTTACAAAAGGTAGAATACAGCATACAATCAGGGCTAAAAGGACCAGGATTATTAATACCGTTACCCGTATCTGGGCGAGCACCTTCTGCCACCCACTCATCCAGCTAAAGTATTGGTCCCATGGGTCTGTGATACCTGAGTTCTTCTTCAACTCCAGTGACAGATCTTCTAATTTCTTTATAGCTAGAGTAACCTTACCATTTGGGCCAGTATTATCAGGAATGTATGTACAACAGGTTCCCGTTTTTTCCTATGAATTTACAAAACACCTCCTTTCCCAGCTAGCACCATGTCTAAGGCCATCCGGTCCTGGAATGTCATGTAGGAAGTGGGGGCTAACTGGTCAGCAATTCCCTGGAGGGCATTTTTTAGTGTAATTTACAAATCTCTGTTGGCTATAATATGTGTAGTGTCAGGTCACCTAGAGGCTGGATGACAGATGCACACCGTTGGGATCAGGAGTGCACCGCAAGGTAGTGGACCCTAGCACTGACTGCTGCGGATTGTACCTTGGGAGGTTCAGGAAGCAGGTCTACTGGATCACTGACACAGATCCCACTGGGAGCTAGAGCAGATTCCCCAGGGCGCGGAGTCTAAGAGCCAGCAGGTGTTCACCAGAGCCTCTAGTGGTGAGGATGGACTGCGCTGCAGTCTGGCTCCAGGTCGCGGTCCCCAGGGTCTCACAGCTCACGCTCACGGTAGACTACAGGAGATGAGGAAGGAGGGAGCTGGCTGGAACATCAGGGTCACAGGCAAACAGGGATGGTCGGGAACAGGCCAAAGTCGGTAACAGGAATCAGATGTAGGAAACACAGCAAGTACACATAGAGGCTAACACACAGTGGTTGATCAGCACTGCTGGCTTGCAGTGCACAGGTTAATATAGGGTTCCCTGATAGGGCCTGGGGTGGGGTCATGCTTAGCGGGGAGGTTACAAAAGCAGTCAGGTGAGGGTCAGCTGGTCTCTAGAGATGAACACATGGAGACAGGTATGCTGATCGACAAACTCTATTGCATAACCATGACATGTAGTTAATTCAATCTACATTCTTGCTGACAGTTGTTATGGGGATCAAAGACTCAAAACCAGCTTTTACCTGATCCTTGCCTTTAAACTCATCAGGGACCCCCCTTGTAACCCCTATGACATGTATGTATACATGAGGATCAAAGCTTCCGGAGAGAGCTGCTCGCTTCCTCCTCTGACTGTGTGCTGGGTCAGTGTATGTATCAGGGGTATCTTTGGTTAGGATATGGGGCCTTCTATTTTCATCTTTTTTTGTCTAATGCACTCTGTGGTCGCCCAGTCTGGCCCTGTGTTCCAACCCACTGGCCCCCACAGAAACCACAACTCTGTCCCCAGTAACTGTCTGTGTGGCATACATATATGTCCTTACCGTCAGGGATATCACTGTACCAATGGCATCACCATGAAGGGTCAAATGGACAAGGTACTATGTCACAGTAATCTAAGGTAAAGGTGGTCACATGTGTACCTGAAGAGTTACACCAAAACGTAATTATGTTATCATTTTTGTGATGGCCACCTCCTGGGCCCCTCCCCCCTAGATCAAACAGAAAAAGGATATGCAGCACCCGAAAACACGCTCTCCTGCAGTGATAAGCGTGCATTCAGGTGTTCTTCCTGGCCAACTTGACTGAGGTGGCTGTGGTCACCAAAACTTGGAATGGACCATCATAACTTGGCTCAAGGATCTCCAGACAGTAGTTGGTGTGTTCCTGCATCTAATTCAGGATCTGGAATGGAAGAAAACACCTGGACATGCATTCAGGTTAATTCTCGTGATAATGTGGTTACATAATTAGTCAACACATCAGACTGTAACTGTAACTGTTGTGGAAAGTAACAACCAAGTCTGGGAGCTGAACCAAACAAAATTTCATAAGGGGATAGGGCATGTTTCCCCTGGGGGTGTGTCTGACACTGAACAGGGCAATGGGCCAACTCATGTTAGTCTATTGGGCCATCTTTAACATCCTGTTTTTAGTGTCCCATTCATCCTTTCTACCTTCCCGCTACTTTGAGGGTGGTATGGGATGTGTAGTGCCAACTGAACCCCCAGTGCTGCCCAAATCTCTTTAGTAAGGGTTGTTGTTAAGGCTGGTCCCTGATCTCTCAATATCACCTCTGGGACCCCAAATCTACATACTATCTCACTCAGTAGTTTCTTAGCTGTGGTCCTGACAGTCATGACCACTTCCACTAGGGCGTATTCGAATCTGCCACTTCTTGGCACTTGAGAATGATCAATTTGCATCCTCTGGAATGGGGTATAGGGCTTTTGCCAGGTGCTTCTTCTGTGCATCCTGGGTTACATTTGGTGCAGATAATGCATGATCTGCAGAAGCTGTCGGTCAGTGGAGTAACTCTTAGTGCAACACTTGTTGATAAGAGAGTTCATAAAAGTCTTTGTCAAGTGGGCAGCTCCATGTGCCCATTGCACCACGGCTGGGTACATACTCCTGGGTAGACAAGGCTTCTTGTTGCACTCGAATAGTCCATTTCTGAGAGTTGCTCCTCTCCATTTCCAGCTTTCCTTCTTATCCGCACTTGTTGTTTCCTGTAGTTCTTTTAGATAAACTCTGTCCACTGGGAAAGTCTGTAAGGTAAGCACGGGGTGGTCTTCTTCTACCACCCTGCTGTCCACTTCCCGTGGACCACCAGCTGTCTGTTTGGCAGCTGAATTGGCTAGATGATTGCCTTAAGCTTCCTTTGAGTTCAGTTTGTCGTGTGCTTTTACTCAGAATAGTCACTTGGGTTGTGAGAAGCAAGGCATCAATCAAGTTTTTACAGGTGTTCCTGCAGCCATCAGGAATCCTCTGTTCTAGATAACACCATAATCATGGGCAATGTTGAAAGCATATCTTGAGTCCATATGAATGTTGGCTCTTTTTCCCTCTGCCCATTTACGTGCTGTAGTAAGTGCTTACAGCTCTGCCTCCTGAGCAGACATCACCGGTGGTAAGGCTTCAGCTTGTAGTACAGTATTTTCAGTGGTGACCGCGTGTCCTGTGCGGTCACGGGGGTGACAAGTCACGACTCTACTCCTCCTCCTCCTTTCCCCCCTCGAGAAGTGGAAGAAGGGTGGTAGGGTTCAGTGCTTGACAACTTAATAGAGTAATGCTGTCCAGTAGGAGGGAACACAGGAGTCTCAAGTGTCTGGTAGTGGACAAGTGTTTCGGCTGGATCCTGGTTGAATATGGCAACAACGTCATGGGGAACAAGCAGAACGAGGCAGTGTCCGAGGACCAAGTTCAAAGTTTTGTCAAGCAAGGCTTGTGTAGCAAATCCAGCTCGCAGACACAATAGGCCTCCTCTTGCTACCACATCCAGCCGACAGGAATAATATCCTATGGGGCGTAGGCTGATGCCGTGTGATTGGGTGAGTACACCTGCAGCATGTCTCAGAACATTCGGATACAAAGAGCTTGTGCGTTTTGCCGTAGGCTGGGAGCCCTAGCGCCTGAGATGGCACACTTGAGGGCCTCAAACTTAGATATTTCTCCAAGAGACATCTGGAAGGGTCTGATTGCAGAGTATCAGTAGGAAGGCTTCTGGAATCCATGCTCTGCACTAGGAAATTAGTCCAAGGAAGGCATGAAGGGATCTCTGACCTTGTGGCAGTGGGGTGTCAGAGATTACTTGCACCCTGTCTTCAGTGGGGTGTCGTGTCCAAGGAAAATGACAGATGTTGAGCACCACTGCAATTTGGGCTTTAAGACTTTGCAGCCCTGGTTGGCAAGATAGCACAACAGGCTTTCTGAGGTGACTTCAACAGGGGGTAAGTCAGCTGCACAAAGGAGAAGGTCATCAACATGTTGGAAGAGAATCACTTCCGGGTGTTCCTCTTGTCATGTGTCAAGGATGATAGCCATAGCTTTTGCAAACTGGCTTGGAAAGTTCTGTGCCCCTTGTGGCACAACTGTTTAGGTATGTTGCCGTTTCTTTCCGTGGATGAATGCGAAAAGGTACCAGCAGGAGGGGTGAGGGTGGACACTGAAGAAAACGTTTGTAAGGTCCACCTCTGTGAGGTACTTTGCAGTCAAAGGCATCCACAGTAGGTACCTGGTTCTCTTTTTAGGATTCTCTTCTTGGGGTTATTGTGGTTTCCGGGGCAATGAAGCGCCCTCTTTTAGCTTGACTGAAACTGGTGGCACCTTTAAGTGACCGTTGTCTTCCGGTCCTGTGGACCATAGGCACGCAGGGATTCTGTCAAGTACTTCCTGCAGTATTGAACTTGAAGTTTTTGCTTCATTAAGTGTCATCAGGAGAGGCTGAGAACACAAAGCAGATGAGTCTTCTAAAGATAGGGGAGTATGTAACTTCATCCCCCCTTCAGGCGTGTCCTGATTGAGGCCTGTAGTCTGGACAACACATCAGCTCCTAGTAGATTCAAGGGACATGTAGAGGACACCACAAATTTGGCAAGCAAATCAGGAAGTGGACTGGAGCGGGGCACCCCATCCATTCCTACGCAGGAAACATCAATAGTGGAAAGGAAAGAATTATCAGGCAGGTCCACAGCCCTCAACACGCTTCTGGCTGTACCCGTAGAAAGGTGGTAGGTTTTCCTTGTATGGGTAACGTGACTTTTGCTAAGGGTCCCCCGGTTCCACTTGAGGACACTGCCATAAGGGGTGACACGGGTTTGCCCATTTCCTAGTGAGAGTTGGGGCGTGGTGGTGGTGGTTCATGTCCCCGTTGCCCTGCATAGGGTTCCCTGCCTCGTCTGGGACATCTTGGGGCTCTGCATTCTTTCTTTATGTGGCCCCGTTTCCCACAGTTGTAACAGGTGATCCTTTCCCTGGTATTGGGCAGTGGTGGTGGACGAGTGTAGGTGGGATCTTCGTCATGGGTTACCATGAGGGGCGTTGGTTTTTTACCTTTTTGATTTTCTATACCTCTGGCCACCAACAATAAATCAGACATTTTCATTGAATGGTATTCAGGGCTGGCCACCATCAGGCCTTTTCTGATATCCTCTCTGAGCCCTGAAACAAAAGCAGTTGATAACATGTGTGTGTGTGTGCCTTTATGAGTCTAGCATGATGCTTCTTCACACACTACCCTTTATCTTGGGTAATACCTTGGATTGTGGTGGTCTGATCCGTCAACTTCTCCTTTGCCCAGTCGTGGAGTTGTGCACAGAACTCCACGCCTGAGGTGTAGGAAGTGGCACTTGTCAGGCAGGCATCATTGAAGGCCATCTGCATGACTGGCCAAAAGACATATCCTGCTTTGATTTGGCATAGGCTGATCAAGTCTCTCCAGGCAGCTGAGTAAGTTTCTTGTATCTGCACTATCCTGTGGCAGAAGGGAATTGGCTGCTTCTCTGGGTCAGGCAGACTTGTCACTAAGGCCTCTGCTTGTGATGGAGTAAAAGCGACATACATCACTGGTGCCCCTTGTGGTAACCGAGACTGTTGTTGGGGCAGGGGCTGACAAGAGGCACTGTTCTTTACGGTTGCCAGCATGTGTTTGAGATCCTCTCGGAACTGAGAGTCTGGAGCCGGATTGGGGGTTAAATCAGTGGGTGGCCTTGCTGCCTGCTGTCGGGCTTCCCACTCAGATGCTTCTTCATCATTAACATATCCAGCCTGGGAATGTGATGCTCCCGTATTGGGGAAGACAGGTGTGTGGTATGAACCATCTTGGTCTAAAACAGGGAGGGCTGGGTACAGGCTGTTTAAGCTTACTGGGTGTACCAAGATGGCCGCCGGCAGGAAGTGCACTGGACTGGGTAGAAAGTGAAGGCATGGGTGCACTAAGATGGCCGCCGGGCTGAGTTGTCACAGTGGGTTGTGCTTGGGTGGTGAGAAAGGAGTGGTTGTTAGACGGAGGGCAGTGCTGTCCCTCCCCTCCTTTGTTTAAAGTTCCAACATATCATCAGCTATACATACATAATACAATTGCCATCTTTCTTAACTTCCTTTATCCAATTTTCTTTATCACACAGGATTTTTTTCCCTGTTTCTTCTGCAACATAACTTTCGTCACTTCTTTCAACTTTGTTAACTATTTCAACATCTTCTTCTCTCCTTCTTTACAATATCACTTTCATTACAATATCACTTTCTGTTTCTCGGCTAACGGCTTGAGAGGGGAATACATACAACCAAGGAGTTAATATTTTTCTCAGCGTTCTTATCAGCAAATTCCTTCGGTGGGGGCTCATACTGCGCTCCAAGTTGCTACTGTTTGTTATAACCCTGTAATGTACGGTTAATCTCAGAACAAGAACAAACATGTCAGGGGTAGTGAGGAGCAACGGCCCGCGACCCAACAGATCTTTCGGGTAGCCTCCTACTCTGACTTTCACCAGTCCCCACCCCCTCTCATGTATAGCAAACAATAAACCACAAATACAATCACGACAGGACATTACACCTGCCACTCTTCGAACTGCAAAATTTCAGCAGGCTAAAATAACCGCAAAGGCATACCACCCTGCAAAATAAACCCGTTTATAGACGTTTTTCTACAGCTCTACACCAAGTGGCCGACAACTCTTCTTGGGGTGAGTCCTCTGTAACGCTTTCAGACTGCAAAGCCCGCAGCTGAGATAACCCTCAAAGGTTCCTTGAACCTAGAGTACACCCGTCTATAAACGACTGCCACAAGGGAAACTATCTCACTCCAGAGGCCGACAGCTCGTCTGGAGATGAGAACATACATTCACACATGTAGCACCCTTAGACTGCTGAGTTTCGTAGCCCAAAGAATGGCAGACAGTGAACAAATACAGTCAGCAGAAACCCATTGACAGGTTCGTTAAACAACCTCAGGCGAGGAAATACCTGCCTCTAAGACAGTCTCAGCATACCGACAGAATCCAGCCGTCAACCGAAAGATAAGAGAGTCGTACAGTGGTAAGAATATCAATCAAACTTACCGTACTGTTAGGGCTGCGCAAACCCCCTCTGTTATCTTTCAATTAACGCCCGAATGCTTGTCGCGGTATAACTTCGACCGTAGCCTGAGGTCCCGGGTTTCGGCACCATCTGTTATGGAAATGATTTAAGAGCTACAATCGAGCTCAAGGTTATCTGCTGCTGTCTCTAATTTGAAAAGTGTAGATATGCATGCATATAAAAGTAAACACTCTGAGACACGCTCAGAATTGCTAACTCATTCCACTTCTGATTTATTCAAGGCGGTGTTAATGTTTTATACACACAAATACGTCATTGCTATGTTAGTCTAATAGGTACATCTCATTGGTTAAGATAGAAAAGAAGATGCATAATTTTCATAACGAGGTTTGGCTCTCTTTAGTCTTATCTTCAGTTCCGCGTTCTTTTGATGTGTGGGAGGTAGGGGGTACACGCCATCTTGAGAAAATATAGGAACAGAGCAAATCTGCATACTTATATAATGAGTAAGGAGAAAAATATGTATGCACATAAGAAAATAGACATTTTCAGATTACTATTATTATTATCTACATCACATTCCTTCACAGTAGAATCCCAATAGTACCATATTGGGTAGTCTTTCAAATACAGCTTTACATTTGTTTGTCCAATAGGGGGTTAAATATTTAATTAATTATTTTTCTCAGGTAGTCTCCCTTTTCTTCTGGTAAGGCTCAGATCCTTAAATTCTGTCTTCTATTTTGGTTCTCCTGGTCTTCCAGTTTGTAAAACATTCTCCTCTGACCTATTTGCATGTCTTTAACTTGTTCTTTTAACTTTATTATTTCATGAGCTTGTTTATCCGTTTTTTTCCTCCGTCTCCCCTACTCGTGTCAGCAACTGTCCCAAGTCTACACGTAGTGTGGAGATTTCTGCCTTGATGGAGTTTTCCAGTCTTATGAACATATCTGTAATCTCATATTGTTGGCATTTGGGCACATGCTTCTTGTTCCTTCATTTTGTTTATCTCCAGTTCACTTTCTTTCCTTTCATCTTCTCTAGATTGATCTGGGGTCTCTCCTTTCTTTTTTTCGAGCTCTTTTTTCTTGTCTTTAGTCCCTTGTTGCTGTTTTTCCATTCCTGGACTCTTTGGACTCCCGTCCTTTGTCAGATATTTCTTAATTGTACTTGTGTTTGCATTTTCTTTTGGAGTTTTTAATCCATTTCCTTTTAGAGTTCTATCTCTCATATTGAGTCTTTTACTTGTAGTTTTCCATTTCCCCAGGTTACTCTTTATCTTAATGTACCTTCTCCGACTCCTGTAGGTCTATATAGTTATCTGATCAAAGTGCTATGTCCTTTTCTTCGATCCCTTAGCGCTGCTTTTCTAGATTGATCTGTGGCTTTTCCTCTCCATAGCGCTGCCCTTCTATAGGATAAAGCCTATATGTGTTTTAGTACGGAAAAGAGGAAAACTTTTGTTCCTTAACTTAGTCTGCCCAATGTATCTTTATGTTCTATTTCTTCTATCATAGTTGATCTTTCGTTGACCCCAATAATTATACTTGCAGTTGATTTCTATTTATGGCTTCTGCCCTATCTACCCTACATTTCAGCATAAGATGTTTACTATTTGATTGCCTCTTTATCGTTTGAAGTCCTCTGTCAGATTTTACTCTTTTTTTTTTTTTAATACTTCCCCCTACAAACACTTTCAGGTTCAATTCAGTTAAAAAAAATTCAGGAAACTACCCTAAAGCTTTCATATAAGAAGACAAACAAGGTGATTTTTGAGGCTCCTACAGCTGATTGTATGTGATGCAGAGTCAGAAACATAAACATAATCATAGGGCAATTCTTTAGGTCAAGTCTTTTGGGCACTATTCATTAGGGGAAAATTCAGCAGTTCCCAGGACCTTTATAGACAGGGACCAATTCCTATACAAGTTTATACACTTTTTGTAAAGCAGTTCACTTCTAGTTCATAAAATAGGTCATATAGCAGCTCGATTTACTAGGTCCTCCGACATTTCCTAGGATAGTTCAGAGGGCATTTCCTGGCTCTTTTGACCAACAAACAAATCACTGCTGTTATCACACTTCCTTAGGTTTTCTTTGAACAGCCTTATTCTGCGCACACACAATCGGAAATGCTGCCAGTAAAACTCAGATGAGAGCTTTTGGACATAAACTGCGACCGTGTGTATGCTCCATCGGACTTTTGTTGACGGAATTCCAGCCAGCAAAAGATTGAGAGTAGGTTCTCTATTTTTCGGTTGGAAAAAGTTTGGAAATGTGATCGTCTGCATGCAATTCAGACGCTCAAAAAATCACACATGCTCAGAATCAAGTACGAGACGGAAGCACTCGTTCTGGTAAAACTAGTGTTCATAATGGAGATAGCACATTCGTCACGCTCTAAATTTTTGGATCTTTTAATGCAGAGCATTCTTTTGTTCTTTATAATGCTAGAAGAATGAATTTGTTTTGCTGCTGATATTCACAGAGTTCTGACAAACGTATTTCTTTATTATTTCTCGTGATCTCCTGAATAATCTTTTTTTGTTTTTAAAGCCAGATCTCCATAATAATGTTTAGAATTATTGTTTAGAGTCACCTTTTTTTTTTTTTTAAATCAAGATCTCCTGTTTTTTGGATTATTTTTTAATTATTTTCTAGTTATCTCTATAATTTTTTTTTGTGTGTGTCAAGTTTCCACAACAACATTATTATCTTATATTTTTAAAGCTCAAGGAGGTTGGTTGTTGTCCCTTGTTAATTTGACATTGTATTTTTGAAATGTATGGCCCCTGGATTGACTGGCTCCCAACCGGTTACGGCTACACAGGTGGTTGAGGTAATTGCCTCTTTGAAACCATCCTCCTCTCCTTTAGATGTATGTCCTGCCGGGCTGCTTAAAAAATCTGCTGCCTTTTTGCCCCCCTTCATTGGGGGAGATAATCAACTGCTGCTTCAGGACAGGTATTGTCCCAGGCGCTCTGAAGCGGGCCATGGTCTTGGCCCTGCTAAAGAAACCGACCTTGGACCCGGACATACTGGGCAACTATAGGCCGATTTCCATCTAGCCCTTTGTAGCAAAGGTGATGGAGCGTCTGGTGGTTATCCAGCTACAGGCTTACCTTGAGTCTTCCATCCTTTGGACGAATTCCAGTCCGGATTTCATCCAGGACACGGAACAGAGACGAGCCTCATCCGTGTTTATGATGATGTCCTTCACAGCTTGGACAGGGTTGATTCAGTAGTTCTGGTTCTCTTCGATTTGTCGGCCACGTTTGATACTATAAATCATGGAATTCTACTGGAGCGGATGAGATCTGTTTTGGGTATGAGCGGGTCGGCTTTGGCATGGGCGGCCTCTTTTTTAGAGGGCAGAGTTCAGGAAGTCAAGACTGGCCCCTTTTACTCTAAGTTAATCACCCTGGATTGTGGAGTGCCACAGGGCTCTGACTTGTCACCCCTGCTGTTTAATATCTATATGAAGCCCCTTGCCGACCTGCTAAAGTCCCACGCCGTCCAGTACCATGTTTACGCGGACGACACCCAGGTTTACCTGAAGATTCCTAGGAACCAGACGGCTGATGCCACCCTTGCCAGTTGTTTGGAGGCCATCAACACATGGATGTCTGCCAACCTACTGGAACTTAATGGGGGCAAAACTGAGGTGATCATCTTCAGCGATCTGGCCACCCACCCAGATGTTCCACCTTGGCCTCCCTCATTTGGTCTTTCTCTTCTGCCTCTGTGCTGCTTCTGGTCCCTGGGCCCTCTCTTTCCAGGTTCTTTGCTATGCACGTTGGGACCCTTCGGGATAAGACCGTGCTATATTAAGATTTCTCTCAACTCAACACTACAACAGCCTGCGTCTTATGTCAGATCAGACTGAACCCAGGCCATCACTTTCATGTCTTCCTTGCAGTCTTCCCTCCAT
Organism: Lithobates septentrionalis; assembly: GCA_037952835.1. Classification (NCBI taxonomy): domain Eukaryota; kingdom Metazoa; phylum Chordata; class Amphibia; order Anura; family Ranidae; genus Lithobates; species Lithobates septentrionalis. The sequence continues at coordinate 403,549 of JBBDGP010003724.1, read as the reverse complement.
GCTTCCCTGCAGCCTTCCTTGGAGGCTGTGGCTCTGGAGGTGGACTTTTGGCAGGAGGAGGAGGAGGATGGGCGAGTGCACATAAGTGCATGTTCTCTCTAATTTGGCCCCTCAACCCCTTCTGAAGGGCCAAAAAAATACACAAGGCGTTGGCCCTCCTCCCATTTGCTGCAATTTTGCAGCTACATAGCAGCCATAGGCCTCTTCAGCGTTGGGGGGTGTTTTCAGGACTGCATTAGCATGCTTAATGAGGCCCAGTGCTGCCTCCTCCACATTACTTGCCATCCTGGCCCTTTTTGTTGTAAGGCGGAGGGGAGGCACCTGCGATTGTGTGAGGCTACTGGGCCTGGCCACCTCCTGGCTGACACAGCTGACACCTCCTGGCTGACACTTACCGCCGCCACCTCCTGGCTGTCACATTCCAGAGCCTCGTCCTGGCTGAGGTCTTCCTGTGTATGAAAAAGGGACATAGTTTTAGTTTTTGGTTCATCAATCACACACAATTTTCACCTCATGACTGTTGCAAATTGAATGTTACCAAATAGAAAAGACTATCATTCTGACCCCAGCATTTTTCATTCTTGTCACAATCATTTTTGGCCCCTACTGTCTATTGATATGTAAAACACTTTTTGTTCAATCATTCATTGTTATCAATAATAACATCTAGTTAACAACACTAATTTTTGGACAATAAATATGTTAAAAAATACTATACCTGGCTCCAGCTGGGCTCCTCAACTTCTTCCAGGATGGAAGGCCCAGGTTGGTCCTCGGAAGCCTCAGCTGGAGTTGAGGGAAGGGTGGATGGAAGTGTAGAAAGTGATTCCCTGGCTTCAATCTGGTCTTCCAGAAACCACATCCTGTTGTAGTACCACAGACTGGGTACATTCACATTCTTTGCTGCTGCTCCTGATTTCATGGAAGCCTGGACCTTATTAAGCTTCTTCCTATAAGTGCTTTTAAAGCTACCAATTTTCTTATCCACAAACTCGATGTCTGCGTCGGGGACCTGCGTCTTCACAAATTGCAGCAGTTTCTCAAGCAATGCCTTCCTAGCTGGTTTAGTTATATATAAGGGGTATTTAACCTCCCACAAATTTCTCATATCCTTGTATCTGTCTATGAACTGGCTCATGAATTCAGGGTCTTTGAATTTTCATATTTGCTGCAAGACAAAAAAACACTAATATCAGGCTAAACTCTCCTAATCTTATCCCAATATAGGCCTCAATCTCGAATCAGTATTGGCCACTGATGTCCCAAGTTAAAATGTTACCTTCGTTATAACGTTCGGCGCTTCCTCCACTCACAGATCGTATGTACGACGCGCGTTAGCTTTATATACACTACGCATGTGTGAAACTCTGCCTGCATCGCCCACCTCCGACGTTCTTTTTAGAATATTCCCCGCCGTTTCTCTTTCGTCGCAGTGGGAGAGGAACATGGTGGAGACACAGCAGGTGCGTAATAGCAGTAACGAGGAGGAAAGCCTGGAGCCCGAAACGTCCCGATCCTGCAGGAGATTTAAGGCCTCAAATATGGCCTTTATAGAGATGGTGGGGATGGTGGATATCTTGAAGAGGGCCGACTATGATGGGAAGTATGGACCGTACCTAAACCCAAATGTGAGAAAGGCCAAGATCATGGCTAAAGTTGTGAAGAGTCTGCGCCGGAATTTTGGGGTATGACAATCCAAGGAGCAATTGAGGAAACGCTGGTCAGACCTGAAATTGAGGGAGCAGGATCAGTACAGAAGGATCAAGAAAGTGCTTCAAAAAGTAAGTAGTTGTCGTGTGTCCCTATTAATATTATTATTATTATTACTTGCATGCTGCTCCATGTGCTTTTCTTTACTGTTGTACAGTTTAAAATGGCTACTTTCAGGCTCGTGGGCACAGTAATCGTTTATAGTAAACGTTCGTTTGCCAACTAAATACAATGTTTTGGGCAGATACAGGGTTAACTACATTTGGTCATGCTAATTTGTAGACGTGCAATTCGTTTCATTCCGAATTCGTTTTTTAACGAATTTCAACAAATTTGTTACCGAATTAACAAAAACCCGTTTATCAAATTTTTCTGAATATTCGTAAATTTGAATATTCGAAAATTTGTAAATTCGTACGTTTGTAAATTCGTGCATTCGTAAATTCGTGCATTCGTAAATGCGTACATTCGTAAATTCATGCATTCGTAAATGCGTACATTCGTAAATTCGTAAATTAGTGAATTCGTAAATTTGTAAATTCGGAAATCTGAAATAATAATTAACTAATAATAACTTAACTATTACTAACTATTAAATTATAGGTATTGTCATTTCCTTTCAAATTTGGCTGTTAGTAAACGTAACACATACAAATTTATCCGAAGTTACGAATTATCTGAAATAATGAATGCTGTATCCAAACGAATGGAACGTAATGAATTATTAATAATAACAATAATAATAATAAAAACGTTTTATTATTATTAATTATTAATTTGTTCCATTCCATTTATTTTGATGGAGCATTCGTTATTTCGGATAATTCGTAACTTCGGATAAATTCGTATTTGTTACGTTCACTAACAGCCAATTTTGAAAGGAAATTGCAATACCTATAATTTAATAGTTACTATTTCAGATTTTCGAATTTTCGAGTTTTTGAATTTTCAAATTTCATATTTACAAATTTCCGAATCTTCTAATTAACAAATGTACGAATATACAAATTTTCTAATTTACGAATGTATGAATTTACGAATGTGCGAATTTCCGTATATATGAATTTACGAATATACGAATGTGCGAATGTTCAAATGTACGAATTTACGAATGTACGAATTTACAAATTGCGATCATAACGAATGACCCGAAAAACGAAAAAAAATATAAACTAATGAAACGAAAACGAATAATTTTTTTGGCAGTGCACATGTCTACTAATTTGTATTAAAAGAAGTTTAGGACATTGTTGTCTAGATGTGTTTGAAACTAGAAAGAATTGCAAACTTTATTCAGTGTAATGTAAGGAGAGGACACTCAGCAGCTGTTTACACATCTGGACACAGGAGCACTAGTGTGGGACACAAGAACAAACTTTTTAGGGTGTCCTACACAGGTACTCCAGTGGATACTTGGCGTGTCTCCATGTGTGAAACTTGTCCAAAAAAGGTAAGTATTCCAGCTTTGGTAAGAGAAAAAATCATGTATTCAGCTTCCAAGCAATGTTTCATATTCCTATTTCTGGCCTCAAATATCGGTGTGCTAAGTATACCTTTTGTTTCATTCTCATAGGGGAGAATAGATTTCGGACGTCTGAGGACACCAGGAACCCCCCACCTCCTGAAGAAGGGAAACGGAGGACACCACAACCAGAGGATGTGGTTGAATTTGTCACCACAACAGGTGAGTGTCTGAGACCACAGATTCAGGGAATAGATGTATGCCTGCATATTTATAATACATGGTGTGTATTTTTTCTTTTAGGTGATGTGAATGTTGTGGAAGAACAATCTCCTCATTTCACAAGTGACAGTGCACAAAGGCTAATCCAGGATATAATGTTTTGTAGTCAGCATTTAGACATCATCAAGCAAAAAAAAAAAAAATGACAGGAGGGAAATACCCATTTTGGCTCCCAAATTGCGTGCATCTTCAAAATTTGGCTTTTACAGGGGTGACATCACCCCCATCTGATGAAGGCAATGTCAAGTCATTTTTGACACTATAATGTCTGATATTGCCTTCAGTTTTACTACGTTGAACTTTGTAAGTTCCATAGTTGGGTATGTTCTGTTTAGAAACATGCGTGTTTACAAAAAACAAAATTGTAATAAAAAATTAGAAAAACCAAAAAAAAAATTTAACAGCCAAATTTTCTAACGCACATGTGAATGTGCACAGAGTAAAAAGTTTGCTAAGCAACAATGTGTGGCTTCTTCTTTTAATTCTCAATACCAGTTTTTGAAGTAATTTTGTGTTTACAGTGACAATGGGGATTATTTACTAAACGAAAATCCACTTGGCACTACAAGTGCACTAGGAGACAGCCAAAAAGAAACACAAGCAATAAAGAAAATTCAAGATTTGATCAGATATTTTTTTTTTATTAAAAAAAATTTAGACATTGTCTGGCATTGCAATGGCCCCCCCTACCTGTAAAATAATTTACATATTTCTCCCTGCACTTTGGGGTGCCAAGCCAGGATGGCCAGTATCCAGGCCCGTCAGGGGATTTGCAGTAAGTCCAGCCTCAGGCCCAACTGACGCAATATAATTGTGGACATTTTTTCATAAAAAATTGTGCAATATGCAGCAGGATAAGATTATGTGGTTGAGTTTGTAGTCCGCCATGTGTATTGCTGTCAGAAACAGGCGGAACCGGCTGGCCATTATCCCGAAGGCATTCTCCACGACTCTTCTGGCTCTGGCCAGCCGGTAGTTAAAAACCCTCCTCTCTGGAGTGGGGGTCCTCTGGGGGAATGGCCTCATCAGGGTTCGAGCTGAGTTTGGGACCCCCCCAAAAAAAGCCTCAGGCACTCTGCCTGAATTTAAGGACAACAATACCATTTTTACACATTTTAGGGAGTGTTTGGAGTAAAGCACTACGATGGAGCTGACAAAATACATTAGGTGACTAGGCTATAGGTGTATATGGGCCCAGGATAGCATGCAGGGGAGGTTAGTGAAGGCAAATATGCATGAAGGACAAAAAAGGAGCATTAAAAGATTACAGCATGCATTAGAACAAAGGGGACATTCACAGCATATTACAATTATGGTAATTATGGAATGAGGAAAGAAATACAAAACATTAGTAAACATTAAATACATAGAATGTGATGTTAAAGGAGAAAACTTACCCTAATATAGTCCTTCTGCAGGACCTGAATAATAGCAGAACAGGTCTCCGGGATATTGATCCCCAGAGCCTAGGGAGATGCCTGTTGAGAACTTGTAGACTGTAGGTCCTGTAGACTTCTCCCAGTCGGCAAGTACCGCAACGTGGCGACTAGCCTCTGCTCCGGAGTGATGGCTTGCCTCATGCAGATATCCTGCCTGCTAATATAAGGGGTCAGCAAAGCCAACAGACAGTGAAAAGTGGGGTCCGTCATCCTGAGAAAGTTCTTGAAATCATCAGGATTATTCTCCTGGATCTCACGAAGCAAAGGCATATGAGAGAATTGGTCACGCTGGAGTAACCAATTCTTGGTCCATGAGCTCCTCCCCACCCTGTTCATGGACTGGGCTTGTGTCAAAGAATGAACCCCAACACCAAGCCCCCACACAGCACGAACTTTACAACGAGTACGTCCCCACAACATGGCTTCAAAATGGTCGGCTGGTCAGAACTAACTAACAGAACGCACTGAAGAACAGCAAGGCCTGTTAAGAGTGAGCTAAAAATCTGAAACGAGCGGACAAGAACACACTGAAAAAACAGATGCGAACTGTCTACACGCTCTGAAAAGCAGATACAAACCCACAAGCACAAACTGAAGAACAGTAACAACTGAAAAGCACGAAAGCTGAAAAACGCGAATCGTCTCTCACCAAACTTCTAACAACACGAGATTAACAGAAGGAGCCCAAAGGGTGGCGCGCTGGCTATGGCGCTTCCTTTTTCTAGTCCCGTTGTACGTCACTACGTTCTTGACGGTCGGACACTGGTGTGACCGTGTGGAGGCAAGACCGCTTGAGCGGAATTCCATCTGAGAAACCTTCCGTGTTTATTTCGACGGCAAAACCGCTCATGTGTACGTGGCATTAGACTTCGGGGTGACGTGCCTATTATTTCAGTAAATGTATATAATATATATATATGAAGTGACTGGGCAATATATATATATATATATATATATATATATATATATATATATATATATATATATATATATATATATATATATATACACACATTTTTTCTCTTCCACTATAAGCCAGGCTTTCGGAGGCCAAATCAGCAGTAGCCACTGAATGTTTTTTTTTTCCTTACTTCAGTGGCTTTTTTCCCGTGAGGATCTGTTTTTTTTTTTGTTTTTGTTTTTTTTGGTGGGGGAGGTTCTCTTAGAGTATCTACTTTTATGCTGTATATTCATATGTCATATCTTTATATATTGTACAGGTTGGATGACCAGTAGCGGTATTTTGTTATTGTACCTATGGTAAATCAATCAATTAGACTACTATCTTGGAATGTTAGGGGAATGAATAATGCTTTAAAAAGACTGTATTTGACTATATTGATTATTTTCATCCTGCCCTCGTCTGTCTGCAGGAGACACATGCCACACCCAGCATGACCAGATTTTTGAAGCACTGATCAGTCAGACAGGCATACCACTCGCTCTTCACCTCCCATTCAAGAGGAATCACTGTTCTGGTATATGCTGGTGTGGTATTCTCCTGTACTAGGACTATGGTAGACGAAAATGGCAAATACATTTTTCTAAAATGTAAGTTGGATGATCTTGAGTTGATCCTGGCCGCTATATTTATACCTCCCCCATATAACCCAGAAATATTTTGTCAGCTCATTTCCTTTGCAGGTGTTTCACCCCAGACGCCAATATTGGTACTTGGAGATTTTAATAGTGTAGTTGATACAAGGCGGGACAGATGCCCAGCTCCAAGGTCAATGACTGATGGGCATCTCTTGCCCTTTGGACGACTATGCAGGGAATTGGGACTGTATGATATGTGGAGGAAGCTACATCCCAAAGAATGTGCTTATACATGTTACTTGAAAACACACAACACATTATCAATAATTGGTTTGGCTTTGTGTTCGGCCGATCTTATACCATACATAGCAGATGTAAATATCGAACCTCAAGGGATTTCAGTTCACTCCCCTCTGTTGGTTACTTTAACATCAGGGCATTGGGCGTCCAATATGTCATGGCGGCTGAACCCCTTTTGGCTGGAATTATTTCCCAAAGAGGATGTTATTTCCACTCGAATTGTGGATTTTTGGTCCCTCAACTGGGGCTCTGCTCCCATACAAGTTGTATGGGATGCTTTAAAGGCCTATTTTTGGAGAATGTTAATCCAGAAAATAAGTGTTATTAAAAGTGCCTCCCGTAGAGAACTTGAGCGTACAAAGGCTGATACCTTTGCGGCAGAAGCCCTGTGCATTCAGAATCCCTCTCCGGATATCCATCAAGAATGGCTTTCATCTCAAAATAGGCTGAATGAACTGTTGGAATCTAGAGCTAGGAATAAACTCTTCTTTCAGAAAAGACTTAGATGGGCTGAGGGAGAGGCGAATGGTAGACTACTGGCTCAGATAGTAAGGTCTCAATCCAACCCTACACATGTCTCAGCTCTAATGAATGTAGAGGGGGAGGTTTTTAATCAGACTAGCCCTATTATATCTTTTTTTAAGTCCTACTATCAGGATACTTCTAGGGCTGACTATATCCCAGCAGAGCTATCTAGTTATTTGGCCAGTATTAATCTTCCGGTTATCCCACAAGAAGAGAGAGAAATTCTTAATGCGCCACTCACCTTACTGGAGGTGGAAAGTGCGGTGGATAGCTTCCCTAACTCCAGGGCCCCAGGGATTGATGGTCCACCTATAGAGATCTATAAAAAATATAATAAAGAGATGCTTCCTGCCCTCCTTAGTACATTAAATGAGGCTTTTCATCTGGGCCGGCTTCCAGACACTATGGGTCAATCTGTAATTGAAGTCATACCTAAAAAGGATAAAAACTTGCTACAGCCTGAATCTTACAGACCAATCTCTCTACTATCCACAGATGTTAAAATTCTTGCTAAGATACTTGCTATTAGAATAAATAAGGTTATTAAACATATTATCCATTCAGATCAGGTAGGATTCATGTCCAAAAAGTCAACCGCATTCAATATCAGACACGCATATTTAAATATGCAGGTTCTGGCTCCGGGCCACTCAAATCCTGCCTTTTTGCTAGACGCAATCAAGGCGTTTTATAGTGTCGAATGGCCATACCTATGGGCCAGCCTCGAAAAATTTGGGCTTGGCTCTGGCTTCTGCCAGTGGGTGCGTCTGTTATACTCTGCTCCGGTGGTAGCGGTTAGGGTCAATGGCCTTCAATCTCCCAGTTTTAGACTCTTCCGGGGCACTAGGCAGGGGTGTCCACTGTCCCCCCTGCTCTTTGCCCTGGCTATAGAGCCCTTGGCATGTCTTATGCGGGCCTCTTCCAATGTTAACGGCTTGATTAGGGGAGATATGGAAGAAAAGATATCATTATACGCAGATGATCTTCTTCTTTTCTTGACCAATACCTGCTCATCCCTGCCGGCAGTAATGAAATATATTAAGGAGTTTGGCAGGTTTTCCGGGTTAGGCATAAACTGGGAGAAATCCATGCTAATGCCTCTGGATCCCCTTCCAGATTCATTGCCATCTACACTTTCTCATCTTAAAGTTGTTTCTTCTATAAAATATTTGGGTATAACTATGTCTGACTCCCCACAGTCATATATTGTGGATAATATACTTCCATTACTTTCTAGATTCCAAAATCAAAGTAAAACCTGGAATAATTTCCCCCTATCGTTAATAGGTCGTATTAATCTAATTAAGATGATATGGATGCCTCAGCTTCTTTATTTTTTTACACAATGCCCCGATCTGGTTACCCATATGGATCTTTATTAAGATTAATACCATATTTAGACGATTAATATGGCGGAACAAAACCCCTCGCATTAAATTGGAGATTCTACAACACCCCAAAAATGCGGGTGGTCTGGCAGTTCCTAATCCAAGATTATAGTTTTTTGCATATCAACTACAGCACCTCGTTGGATGGGAGTCTGAGCAGACACTTTTTCCTGCTCAACGATTATTTTCTTATGCATTTAAGGGTCGGTTACCACTCAATGTCCTAGATGGTGCAAAAGGGGGTGTCTCGCTTGCCGATATGCCTACCGCACGTTAATATGTAAAATATGGGATACAGTTTAAAAAACACTAGGTGTCTCTTATCCTACTAGATACACACCCATATGGGAAAATAATAGACTTCCTCAAATTTTGGCCCTTAGAGGCTTTCAGAGATGGTGGAAATTAGGAATAACAACTCTAGCTCAGTTATACGAAAACGGTATACTTAAATCCTTTGAAGATCTAAGGGGAGAGTTCTCTTTACAATCTAACTGGTTCTATCAATTCCTCCAACTAAGACATGCTTTACATGCCCAATTCTCTTCTGCTAGGATATTTTTTTCCCCCTATCCTTGTTCTTGATATGATAGTACAGGCAGGGTCAACAAAAGGTCTCACCTTTGCTGCATATAGCGTATTGTTAGGTTTTTACTGAACTTTCCCAATCGCTCTAGGGCCAGCTGGGAAAAAGATAACGGTTCTATCCCCGAAGAGGTCTGGGATGATATTCTTCGGTCCTCGCCCCGGGTGTCTCTTTCTCCATCACACAGACTGACACAGATCTTTATTCTCCATAGAGTCTATAGAACTCCCCAATTTCTGTATGCAATTGGATTGAAATCTGAGCCAGCCTGTGCTAGATGTGGTAATGCAGGTACACTAATACATCTTTTGTGGTGGTGTCCGAAACTTCGAAGATACTGGGCGGAGGTGATTGGTAACCTAAACGGGCTATTGGATAATAATGTTCCGGTTGAACCACGTATATGCCTATTGGGATACTGCGATACCTCTATTTATACCTCCTCTGTTGGTAACACTATAAGACGCGCACTTTTTGTTGCCTGTAGACAGATTGCTCTTAAGTGGACTTCTCCCCCGACCGTATCTGAGTGAATTTTTGATCTCAATACGATTATTCTTTTTGAAAAACATATTCCCTAAGGAATTCCATGAGTAAGTTTGATGCTACCTGGTCAAGATGGCTTCAATTCATGACCTGGGTATCATGTAAACTAATAGGTACTATATACTTTGTAATATTGGATGCTGTTTTTTTTTTCCTGTCCTCCTTTTTCTTTTTTCTCTTCCATACATACTCCAAGAGCAGGGTGGGGGATGGGGGGGGTGCGTTCTGTTTTGTTTAATGTGCTTTTGTTTGTATAATTTGTCTGTATTGTCTTAATGTTGTTTCCCAATAAAAATACCGTATTTATCGGCGTATAACACGCACTTTTTTCCCCTTAAAATCAGGGGGAAATCGTGGGTGCGTGTTATATGCCGATCCCCGCCGATTTTTTCAGATCGCGCCAACATACACATCCGAGTGTATAGATTCAAATATGGCACCAGCGGAGCTCTTTTTGGCTCCGCTCACAGTCACGCCCAGGGCGGGACTGGGCGTGACTGTGAGCGGAGCCGAAAAGAGCCGAGTACATTCGGCTATGTGCATCTCAGCTCCGCCCAGTCCCTCCGATCTCTGCGGCGCTCGCTCTGCTCCGCCGAGTCCTCCGGCACCATATTTGAATCTGTACACTCGGATGTGTATGTCGGCGCGATCGCAAAAAATCAGCGGAGATCGGCGGGGATTGCAAGGCTGCACTGGGTCAAGGCTGCAATGGACACTGGGGAAGGCTGCACTAACAAGGCTGCACTGACATGGCTGCAAGGCTGCACTGGGACAAGGCTGCAATGGACACTGGGGAAGGCTGCACTGACATGGCTGCAAGGCTGCACTGGGGACAAGGTTTCAATGGACACTGGGGAAGGCTGCACTGACATGGCTGCAAGGCTGCACTGGGACAAGGCTGCAATGGACACTGGGGAAGGCTGCACTGACATGGCTGCAAGGCTGCACTGACAAGGCTTCAATGACACTGATAAGGCTGCATTGATGGGCATTTAAATGTAAGTTTTTTTCCATTAAACTTCCCTCCTAAAAAGTTTTTTTCCTTAAAATTCCCTCCTAAACTTGGGGTGCGTGTTATACGCAGGCGCGTGTTATATGCCGATAAATACGGTAAAAAAAAAGATCTGATTTTTAAAAAAAAAGCTTACAGCATGCATGGGCACAAAGGGGACATTCACAGCATATTACAATCATGGTAATTAGGGAATGATGAAAGAAATACAATACATTAGCAAACATTAAATAAATAGAATGTGATGTTAAAGGAGAAAAAGTACCCTAATATAGTCCTTCTGCAGGACCTGTATGATGGCAGAACAGGTCTCTGGAATAATGATCCCCAGAGCCTGGGGGGAGATGCCTGTCGATAACTTGATGTCCTGCAGACTTCTCCCTGTCACCAAGTACCGCAACATGGTGACTAGTCTCTGCTCGGGAGTGATGGCTTGCTGCATGCAGGTGTCCTGCTTCATAAAATAAGGGGTCAGCAAAGCCAACAGACAGTGAAAAACGGGGTCCGTCATCCGGAGAGAATTCCGGAAATCATCAGGGTTATTCTCCTGGATCTCCCACGGCAAAGGCATAGGAGAGAATTGGTCACGCTGGAGCTACCAATTCTTGGTCCATGAACTCCTCCCCACCCTGTTCATGGACTCGGCTTGGGTCAAAGCAAGAACCCCAACACCAAGCCCCCGCATAGCACGAACTCTACAATGAGCACGTACCCGCAACATGGCTTCAAAATGGTCGGCTGGTTAGAACGAAGTAACAGAATGCACTGAAGAACAGGAAGGGCTGCGAAGAGCAAGCTGAAAATCAGAAATTAACTGACTACATGCACTGAAAACCAGATACATGCACTGAAAACCCGGCACAAACTGAAGAGCAGTAACGATCGGAAATGCACGAGGCTGGAAAGCATGAATCGTCTCTCACCAAACTTGTACTAACACGAGATAAACACGATTAGTAGAAGGAGCCCAAAGGGTGGCGCACTGGCTATTGAACTTCCGTTTTTTAGTCCCGTCATACGTGTTTTACGTCACCGCGTTCTTGACTGTCGGAATTTGGTGTGACTGTGTGTATGCAAGACAAGCTTGAGTGGAATTCCGTCCGAAAAACCATCCAAGATTTTTCCGACGGAAATTCTGCTCGTGTGTACGCGGCATTAGGCATTTCCTTTCATTAGGCCATTTTTAAGCAGTTCATTATACTCATCACTTTAGATGAAAGTTATCACTTACCCCTCTTCTCCACTCACTTACTTCTCTTCAGGTTACCAAGATATAGACTCCCGTAGAGTGCCTCTCCCTCCTCCAGAATATTCAGGAAGCAGGAGAGAGGAAAATGGAAGGAGGAAAAAAAAATAGAAAAAAAAAAGGAAAAAAGGGGCAAAGAAACAAAAAAAAAAAAAACGACCAGCATAAGTAGGCAAAAATCAGGAGAGCGGGGGTGTACGTGCTGGCTTTATGTAAACTGCCGTGTCTCAGAGACTCCCGCTGCTCTACTCCAGCTCCACGCCCTACACCGCATTCACTGCTTTCTCTCTCTCGCACATGCAGACAGGCGGGTCAGTTCTGATCACTTCCTAGACTCCGGTCCCTCCGCTCTTCATGATCACTCTTTCTGTCCGCTCCTTCTCTGCCTCCACCCCGCCTGGTGTGAGCTCCGGTATTTCAGGACCCCACTCTGCTCTCCTCTGTTCACTCGATTCCAGGGGGGGCAGACAGGCATGGGGCTCCGTGAGCAGTCCACTAGGTCACCCTCCGTTACGAGTCTCCAGGGGCCAGACTTATTCACTTCCAGCTGGTCAGTGCAGCATTGCAGACACAAGCAGGGGGGGCTGCTAGATCACTTTCTAGCACAGGTACCGGAAGCCTAGTTTGCTCGCTTTTTAGCCGCTGTGAAACACATGCATCACCAAGGGCTGGTATCTGCTGTGGATAGTCTCTCCATGCTGTTTTCAGTGGGTCTCGGCACTCAGCACTCCCACACACCAATCTAAGGGGTTGTCATAAAGGGGGAACACCGCAGCCTCTCACACCGTGGGTCTCCCACAGATCTCCTTGGAGCTCCCTCTACATGCTCCTGCTCTGCGCCATGATCAAGGCCCTCCCCCAACAAGGCCTGCCCCATGTCCAAGGTAATATTTAACCATCCCAGGTGCCCTAACACACCAGGAGTTGTAGAGATTATGCCTGGGTCAGGGAGTGTTCAAATGGAACTCTGCCCATCCCCAGAGGACTTCTACTACTGGAGCTGTTATAACAAGTGCAGTTATCAAATTCAGAGTGGGTGTCTGGACCACCAGGCTTGGTACAATAGAAGAAGATGGCTATAAAAGGATCTGAGGCAAGGCAGCTGTAGGAATCTCAGACCATATGGGTAACCCATGCCAGATATGCCACAAACGTTGTCAGGGTTTTTTCATATGAGATTATAAACAATATGGATTCTTAATGAGATATGCAGAATAAACTTCCGATGAACTTAGTATCACAAGTCAAATACACAGATCTTTGGAGAGTTTATTTCTAAAGGCATACACTGACACTGAGTGGAAGATCTGATTGGGTGGACCTTGTTGTCTACTGGTATACTCCAACTGCTTGTATTCTGAGACAATGGAGATGGTACTTTCTGAATGAACATAAGTTCTCGAAGTCACCCTAAGTTCTTAGGTTGAAGTTTTTAGTTGTACTAAATTTTGCATAGTTACGTTATAGTAAAGGGGTTGTAAAGTCTCAAGGTTTTTCACCTTAATGCATTAAGGTGAAAAACCTTCTACATGAACCTCATCATTCCAGCAATGTGCACATGCCCAGCGGCTCCAGCCACTTTCTCATTCAATCTAACTTCATTGATCCTCTGCCTTATCAGATAGATTGATAGCAGCCATTAGCTCCCACTGCCGTCAATCAAATCCAGTGACATGGGAGCTGGGGGCGGGGCCGAGTCCTGCTGTCTGTGTCAATGGACGCAGCAGCTGGACTCATAAGCATGCCCACACACAGGTTCCCCCAGGGAAAGCGACTCTCCGTGGGGGCACCCGATGAAGAGGAGGAGCCAGGAGCACCACTGGGGCACTGCAGAAAAGGAGGATCGGGGCCGCAGGTAAGTATAACATTTTTGTTATTTTTAAAAAACAAACCTTTACAATCACTTTAAATTAACTGTCTCTATGTCTTCAGATAAATCAGACTTACTGTATATATATATAGGTGATCGGTAATGACTTCACTGTGAATAAAGTCTGGAGGCACTGTTGTATATCGATTAATTAATCACTACTGCTGACTTGGTTAATCATATAAACTTTCTAACAATGTGGAGACTCAGAGGTATCAGACCCAACAGCTGGCAAGAGCCTGACCTTATTACCAGAGACTGGCTTGGCAGCGGGTACAAGTTCAGAGGCAAGCTTTGCAGCAGACACAGGATCAGTAGAGGCAGGCTGGGCAGCAGACACAGGATCAGCAGAGGCAGGCTGGGCAGCAGACACAGGATCAGCAGAGGCAGGCTGGGCAGCAGGAACAGGATCAGCAGAGGCAGGTTGGGCAGCAGGCACAGGATCAGCAGAGGCAGGCTGGGCAGCAGGAACAGGATCAGCAGAGGCAGGCTGGGCAGCAGGCTCAGGATCAACAGAGGCAGGCACAGGATCAGCAGAGGCAGGCTGGGCAGCAGGCTCGGGATCAGCAGAGGCAGGCACAGGATCAGCAGAGGCAGGCTGGGCAGCAGGCTCGGGATCAGCAGAGGCAGGCTGGGCAGCAGCACAGGATCAGCAGAGGCAGACTGTGCAGCAGGATCAGCAGAGGTAGGCTGGGCAGCAGGATCAGCAGAGGCAGGCTGGGCAGCAGAATCAGCAGCGGTAGGCTGGGCAGCAGGCTCAGGATCAACAGAGGCAGGCTCAGGATCAGCAGAGGCAGGCTGGGCAGCAGGCTCAGGATCAACAGAGGCAGGCTGGGCAGCAGGGACAGGACCAGCAGAGGCAGGCATGGCAGCAGGATCAGCAGAGGCAGGCTCAGGATCAGCAGAGGCAGGCTGGGCAGCAGGAACAGGATAAGCAGAGGCAGGCTGGGCAGCAGGATCAGAGGCAGGCTGGGCAGCAGGCTCAGGATCAGCAGGGGCAGGCTGGGCAACAGGGACAGGACCAGCAGAGGCAGGCTTGGCAGCAGGATCAGCAGAGGCAGGCTGGGCAGCAGGCTCAGGATCAGCAGAGGCAGGCTGGGCAGCAGGAACAGGATAAGCAGAGGCAGGCTGGGCAGCAGGATCAGAGGCAGGCTGGGCAGCAGGCTCAGGATCAGCAGGGGCAGGCTGGGCAGCAGGAACAGGATCAGCAGAGGCAGGCTGGGCAGCAGGATCAGCAGAGGCAGGCTGGGCAGCAGGCACAGGATCAGCAGAGGCAGGCTGGGCAGCAGGCAAAGGGTCAGCAGAGGCAGGCTTGTCTGCAGGCACAGGATCAGTGGACACAGGCTGGACAGTAAACAGAGTATCAGTGAAGATAGCTTGAATAGGATTAGTGGAGCCTGGTTGAGCAGAGAGGCAGAGAATCAATGGAGTTAGGGTGAATGGCAGGCAGAACCACTTCCATACAGGGCCTATTCTGGCACTCCTCTCCTACATGTAAAAATCATAACTTTTTTGCTAGAAAATTACTCAGAACCCCCAAACATTATATAATATATATATATATATATATATATATATATATATATATATATATATATATATATATATATATTTGGCAGACACCCTAGGGCAGTGTTCTCCAAACTGCGGCCCTGGGGCCGGATGTGGCCCTTTGCTTACTTTTATCCAGCCCTTGAGGCATTATTCCTGCCATTGACACCAGCAATGGGGCATAATTCCTGTAACTGACAACAACAATGGGCACAGTTACTGCTACTGACACCAACAATGGGGCACAATTCCTACCACCGACACCAACAATGGGGCACAATTCCTTCCACTGAGACCAATGATGGGGCATAATTCCTTCCACTGACCTCAAAAATGGGTTGCTATTCAGCTCAACAACATCAACTATTTCTCCCCCAATACCAAAGATTGATCATTGTTTACTCCCACTGGACACAGTCTGGCCCACCTAAAGTCTGAAGGACAGTAAACTCGCCCTTTCTTTAGAATGTTTGGAGAGCCCTGCCCTAGGGAATAAAATGGCGGTCGTTGCAACTTTTTATGTCACACGGTATTTGCGTATCAATTTTTCAAAACTTTTTTCATGAATTAAAAAAATAACAAAACAGTACAGTTAGCCCAATTTTTTTGTATAATGTAAAAGATGATGTTACGCTGAGTAAATAGATACCTAACATGTCACGCTTTAAAATTGCGTACACTTGTGGAATGGCGCTAAACAATTTGGTACTTAAAAATCTCCATAGGCAATGCTTAAATTTCTTTTTATAGGTTACCAATTCAGAGTTACAGAGGAGGTCTAGTGCTAGAATTATTGCTCTCCCGCTAACGCACGCGGCAATACCTCACATGTGTGATTTGAATGCCGTTTACATATAAGGGCGCGACTTGCATGTGCGTTTGCTTCTGTGCGCGAGCACACGGGGACGGGGGGGCGCTTACATTTTTTTTTTTATTATTGTTTATTGTACTTTTATTTTCTTTTATTTTTTTACACTTTCTCTTTGATTTCTATTTTTTTTTATACTTTTACTACTGTTATAAGGAATGTAAACATCCCTTATAATAGGAATGGTACATGGCAGGTCCTCTTTATCGAGAGATGTGGAATCTATAAGACCTCACATCTCTCCTCCAAGCTGGAAAGATTGAGATCAAAAAAAAAAATTAACGATCTCTTTCTTTCCAGCCGAGATCTCGGCTTTGTTTTACCGGCCTCTTTCTCCGGGTCGTTGATCGCACGGGCGATCCCAGAGAAGCACTAGAGGGTGAAGGGGGGGGTTATCCCTTCCCGCCGCCTGTAAGAATGATCAAGCAGCTGAGCTGCCGCTATGATTGTTCTTACGGTGCACAGAATCGCCAGCTGTAAAAGGCATCATTCAGGTATCCCCAATGAAAGTCATAGATGTCATATGACATCCTTGGGCTGGAAGTAGTTAAATTAAGGGAGTCAATCTGTTTTCTCCCTTTTCTCTAAGGAGTGCAGTGATCTATCGGCCTAAAGTCGCTAAAGTTTTCTCAGAAGCCCACCTTACCACCTGTCCCCTTGATCCTGTTCCCTCACTACTACGGTCTTCTTCTATCCTATGCTCTCTCCCTCTCATCTTCAATCTCTCCCTCTCTACTGGCACCTTCCCCTCCCCTCTAAAACATGCCTTGATCACCTCCATACCTAAAAAGCCCTCACTGGACCCCACCAGCTTGAACCCATCTCCTTGCTCCTGTTTGCATGAAAACTTTTATAACACTTATGCCGCGTACACACGAACGATCGGACTTTACGGCATACTTGGTCTGGCGTACCGGATTTCGTTGGACAATTCGATCGTGTGTGGGCTCCAGCGGACTTGGTTTTCTCAAAAGTTTGATGGACTTATGCCGCGTACACACGAGCGGACTTTACGGCAGACTTTGCTCGGCGGACTTTACGCCAGACTTTATGACAGACTTTCCAAATGAACGGACTTGCCTACACACAATCCACCAAAGTCCGTCAAATTTGTACGTGATGACGTACGACTGGACTAAAACAAGGAAGTTCATAGCCAGTAGCCAATAGCTGCCCTAGCGTGGCTTTTTGTCCATCGAACTAGCATACAGACGAGCTTACTTTTCGACCGGACTCGAGTTCAACGGATAGATTTAAAACATGTTTCAAATCTAAGTCCGTCCAACTTTTGAGAAAACAAAGTCCGCTGGAGCCCACACACGATCGAATTGTCCGACGAAATCCCATCCGCCGGGCAAAGTCTGCCGTAAAGTCCGCTCGTGTGTACGCGGCATCAGATTTGAAACATGTTTCAAATCTGTCCGACGGACTCGAGTCCGGTCGAAAAGTCCGCTCGTCTGTATGCTAGTCCGACGGACTAAAAACGATGCTAGGGCAGCTATTGGCTACTGGCTATGAACTTCCTTGTTTTAGTCCGGTCATACATCATCACATACGAATCCGTCGGACTTTGGTTGATTGTGTGTAGGCAAGTCCGTTTATTCGGAAAGTCCGTTGTAAAGTACGTTGAAAAGTACGCCGGACAAAGTCTGTCGTAAAGTCCGCTCGTGTGTACGCAGCATTAGTCTACAAGCGTCTGAGCTCCTACCTCACTGACAACAACCTTCTTGACCCCTTACAGTCTGTCTTTCACTTGCTACACTCCACTGAAACTGCCCTACTGAAACTCACTAATGATCTACTAACTGCTAAAACCAATGGCCACTACTCCATACTCATACTACTCTCTGCAGCCTTTGATACTGTTGACCATCCCCTCCTCAAAAAAATCCACTCTCTTGGCCTTCTGCTCTCTCCTGGCTCTCCTCCTACCTATCACAGCGCTCCTTCAGTGTGACCTATAACTCGGTTTCCTCGTCTCCACTTCTTCTTTCTGTAGGGGTATCTCAAGGTTCTGTCCTCTGACCCCTTCTCTTCTCCATTTACACCTCCTTCCTTGGTCTGTTAATAAGCTCTCATGACTTCCAGTACCACCTGTATGCTGATGATACACAGATCTATCTCTCTGCTCCTCACCTCACTCCTTCAGTCTCCTCTCACATTACTAACTGACATATCAACATGGATGTCACACCACTTCCTCAAACTCAATCTTTCTAAAACTGAGCTCATAATTTTTCCTCCAGCCTGTGCCCCCTCCCTTGACTTCTCCATCAAGAGTAATAATACAACCATTAGTCCCTTCCCACATGCCAAGGTGCTAGGTGTAATCCTGGACTCTGACCTGTCCTTTCAGCCCCAAATCCAATCACTGTCCAGATTTCACCTCCGTAACATCTCCAAAACACGCCCTTTTCTAACCGTTGATACAGCAACTTATTCACTCCCTCGTTATCTCTCGCCTTGACTATTGTAACTCCCTCCTCATTGGCCTACCTCTTCATAGGCTATCCCCTCTCCAGTCTATCATGAATGCTGCTGCCAGACTCAGCCACCTTACCACCCGTTCAGTGTACGCCACCCCTCTCTGCAAATCCCTCCACTGGCCTTCATTCAGTATCCTCCACCCCTCTCTGCCAATCCCTCCACTGGCCTTCATTCAGTATCCTCCACCCCTCTCTGTCAATCCCTTCATTGGCCTTCATTCAGTATCCTCCACCCCTCTCTGCCAATCCCCCCGCTGGTCTTTATTCAGTATCCTCCACCCCTCTCTGCCAATCCCCCCACTGGTCTTCATTCAGTGTCCTACAGCCCCCTCTGCCAATCCCCCCACTGGTCTTCATTCAGTGTCCTCCAGCCCTCTCTGCCAATCCCCCCACTGGTCTTCATTCAGTATCCTCCACCCCTCTCTGCCAATCCCTCCACTGGCCTTTATTCAGTATCCTCCACCCCTCTCTGCCATTCCCTCCACTGGCCTTCATTCAGTATCCTCCACCCCTCTCTGCCAATCCCCCCACTGGTCTTCATTCAGTGTCCTCCAGCCCTCTCTGCCAATCCCTCCACTGGCCTTCATTCAGTATCCTCCACCTCTCTCTGCCAATCCCTCCACTGGCCTTTATTCAGTATCATCCACCCCTCTCTACCAATCCCTCCACTGGCCTTCATTCATTTTCCTTCACCCCTCTCTGCCAATACCTTCACTGACCTTCATTCAGTATCCTCCACCCCTCTCTGCCAATCCCCCCACTGGTCTTCATTCAGTGTCCTCCAGCCCTCTCTGCCAATCCCTCCACTGGCCTTTATTCAGTATCCTACACCCCTCTCTGCCAATTCCTGCACTGGCCTTTATTCAGTATCATTCACCCCTCTCTGCCAATCCCTTTACTTGCCTTCATTCAGTATCCTCCACCCCTCTCTGCCAATCCCCCCACTGGTCTTCATTCAGTGTCCTCCACCCCTCTCTGCCAATCCCCCCACTGGTCTTCATTCAGTATCCTCCACCCCTCTCTGCCAATCCCCCCACTGGCCTTCATTCAGTATCCTCCACCCCTCTCTGCCAATCCCCCCACTGGTCTTCATTCAGTGTCCTCCACCCCTCTCTGCCAATCCCTCCACTGGCCTTCATTCAGTATCCTTCAACCCTCTCTGCCAATACCTCCACTGACCTTCATTCAGTGTCCTCCACCCCTCTCTGCCAATCGCCCCACTAGTCTTCATTCGGTATCCTTCACCCCTCTCTGCCAATCCATCCACATGCCTTCATTCAGTATCCTCCACCTCCCTCTGGCAATCCCTCTACTGGCTTCCCATTGCCCAGCAAATAAAATTCAATACACTAACAAAAACATACAAAGCGATTTACAACTCTGCCGGAGCCACATCTCCAATTATCACCCAAACTGTCCTCCCAAGACCTCCTGCTCTCTATCTCCCTTGTCTCCTCCTCCCATCCTCTGGAACTCACTACCCCAATCTGTCAGGTGATCTCCTACTCTGTCCACTTTTAGACAATCCCTGAAAATGTATCTCTTAAGGAAGGCCTATCCTGCCTTCAGCTAACAACCAAATCTTCTACTTCCCTCATCAGTTCATCCATCACAGTTACTACCTTTTGTTTCACCAGCCCATCTCCACTAGATTGTAAGCTCCCAGGAGCAGGGCCCTCCTAACCCTCTTGTAATGAATTGTATTTTTGCCCTTTATATTGTAAAGCACTGCGCAAACTGTCGGCGCTATATAAATCCTGTATAATAATAGATTGGGATTACCTGCAAATTCTGCTGCCAGTGGGGAATTGGTGGGTGGGGCAGGGGGTAAAACAACAGAAGAACGCAGGTGGGGGAGTAAGCAAATGCCACACAGTCCCGATCTCTCATGTAAATAGAAGCTGGCAGCTGTGTGTACAGACACTGACAGGAGGGAGGAGCAGAGGGAGAGAGAACTCCGCCCCACCCCACCCCATCTTGTCTCTCTCCTCCTCTCATGCTCCAGCACTGGACTGTAGTGGCTGTGCTCACGCCTCCTTCCAGTACAGCTCCTGTATTCCTGTGATTACCACAGCTGGCTTCTGAATACAGGAGGGGAAGAGAGAGAGCACAGCCTCCCATATCTCTGCTGCTACTCCCAGCACTTGGCTGACAGGAGTGTTGATGCTACTGTCACTACTCCTGTCAGCCACATAGTCAGAATGGTGGCACCCTGCAGTATAAAAATGTGCCCAGGGCAGTCACCTCTCCTGCCCACCCCTGACTACAACAGATGTTAAACTCACTGACTTGGAATTGCCAGCTTCTACCTTGCTGCCCTTCTTGTAGGTAGCTACGATATGAGGTGTCCGCCAATCATGGGGAACTTCATTTGTTAGAAGAGATTGATTAAACAGATCTGTTAATGGTCCAACAACTATATCTCACCGGTTAAAGTAGTGCAGTGCTGAATAACAATGCATTCTTTGGTCATGAAGGGGGTAAAACCTTTCCGGAGCTGAAGTGGATAATTAAATTGATTTTCTACAATTGTCAGCGCCATCTAGTGCCCATAATGTATATTTTTTTCTGAAATACCTCCACATGTAAAAATAGTGCAATACAACATTATGGCCACTAGGTGGAGCCAATCACCATAGGAAATAAATATGGCCAAAACTCATCACAGCTTGATGAAAGCCGGTCACATTCATTCAACTTTTTTTTTTTTTAAATAGACCTCTAAGTGTTTACACCACAAAATGTACTCAGCCAATGAAAGATAAGAACTCAATTTTTATTTTTATATTGCTATCAATGGCCAACACGGTACAACACTTCATCCATGTCTTTGGTGATCTCTGATCTCCTTATGAACTGTTTTTTTACATGATGAAAATCAGCCATGAAGTATATCTGAGGTGTATATCAGGGTGTGCTTCTTCCCCACATGTCCAGCAACATTCATATAGAAGACATTTCCCGCACTCAAGGCACTAATACACCTCGAGCGTTGTGTGGGATCCCTGATGTACAGAAAGACAGGACTTCAGTGAGGAACAATTCCCTCACTCAGGACAGGAAAGTGGCTTCTTCCCTGTGTGAGATTTCTGATGTGTGTTAAGACTGGACTTCTGTGAAAAACATTTCCCACACTCAATACAGGAATACGGCTTCTCCCCTGTGTGAGATCTCTGATGTCTGTAAAGAATGGACTTCCTTGAAAAACATTTCCCGCACTCAGTACAGGCATAAGGTTTCTCCCCTGTGTGGGATCTCTGATGTTTGTAAAGAACAGACATCCGTGAAAAACATTTTGCGCACTCAGAACAGGAATATGGCTTCTCTCCTGTGTGAGATCTCTGATGTGTGTTGAGATGGGACTTGAGTGAAAAACATTTCCCACACTCGGGACAGGAATACGGCTTCTCCCCTGTGTGAGATCTCTGATGTCTGTAAAGATGGGACTTCTTTGAAAAACATTTCTCACACTCAAGACAGGAATATGGCTTTTCCCCCGTGTGAGACCTCTGATGTGCGTTAAGATTGGACTTGAGTGAAAAACATTTCCCACACTCAGGACAGGAAAACGGCTTCTCCCCTGTGTGAGATCTCTGATGCATGGAAAGACTGGATTTCCTTGAAAAACTTTTTCTGCACTCAGGACAGGAATATGGCTTTTCCCCCGTGTGAGATCTTTGATGTTGGTTTATACTTGACTTTTCTGAAAAACATTTCCCACACTCAATACAGAAATACGGTTTCTCTCCTGTGTGAGACCTTTTATGAACATTAAGATTGGATTTAGAACGGAAACACCTCCCGCACTCAGTACAGGAAAACCTCTTATCTGTTGGAAGGACGGCACCGTCCCTCACAGTCTGAGGTTCCTCAGGATAAGAGGAATACGATGGTCCATCTACACTGTGTGGTGCCGGATGGACATTTGAGGTAGTCGGGTTTTCTCCTGGACTATACTGTGTGATGTCCTCATCTTCTACTTTACAGTCTGGAGACAAAGTGAGACAATTCTCTGAGGTTTTCCTCATCTCCCGTCCATCTACTAAAATAGAAATAAAAAGATTATTACTAGACATGAGCAGATTGGTTCCCCTAAACCAGGACTCCGCCCAAATTCAACCCTCAAGGTAACTAGTAAATGGGTCCTCTGATCTCCTACCAGTTCATTTCTTTATTGACCTTAGTCAGAGAGTGCCATCTTTCCAACACAAGAAGTACTGCACTTCCTTATTTAGTCCGTGATTTAGTCATGAAATACAGCGGGGCTGAGCCCCACCAGAGGTCAGAGAGTGAGGATGGGGGGAGAACAACCAAGATGAAGACTGGACTGATCCTGACGACCATCATCATTGGGTTATTGACTCCTCCCTCATTATCACTTTCTGTTTAAGGGTCCCAAAGTTGGAGGATGTTAGCACATGATTAACAACATGTAAAAGTCAGTTCTCCAATCAAATAATCAGATATAAAATGTCCAGCTGGTAGGAAATAGGTGTAACAAAAGAGAATACATATTATGTGTATATATAGCAGTGGGTAGAGGGGAGAGAGCAGAAGTCAGGACTATGTAATGTACAACATTATTGTATAAGATACAACAGATAGGACTATATAGTATCAGAATGATGTAATGTACAACATAGAGTATATAGTGCAGGGGTCAGGAATATGTAATGTACAATATTAATTATATAGTGTAAGGGTCTGGACTAATAATATTGGTATTCAGTAAT
The DNA here is from genome assembly GCA_037952835.1 of Lithobates septentrionalis. Classification (NCBI taxonomy): domain Eukaryota; kingdom Metazoa; phylum Chordata; class Amphibia; order Anura; family Ranidae; genus Lithobates; species Lithobates septentrionalis. The sequence continues at coordinate 380,006 of JBBDGP010003724.1, read as the reverse complement.
CAGTGGAAGATCAAATGTTTACATGAGACAAGTTGCAGAGGTCCCACACCGCTGCCTCCCTGTCACGTACCTGGTAGGTGGAGCCCGGAATGCAGAGAACGGCCTCTCGTATGCCTCTGTGTTAAGAACCCCTGAAGGTGTGAACAGGGACTCGAAAGTACAGAGGGGCACAAGTGCCTGACTGGAACACTGAAGTAGAAGGCAGGATCCTGTAGTCAGCAGGGAGGTGCACTGTAGTCCTGTAGCAGGTTGCAGACAGCAGGGAGGTGCACTGTAGTACTGTAGCAGGATGCAGGTAGCAGGGAGGTGCACTGTAGTCCTGTAGCAGGTTGCAGACAGCAGGGAGGTGTACTGTAGTCCTGTAGCAGGTTGCAGACAGCAGGGAGGTGTACTGTAGTCCTGTAGCAGGTTGCAGACAGCAGGGAGGTGCACTGTAGTCCTGTAGCAGGTTGCAGACAGCAGGGAGGTGCACTGTAGCCCTGTAGCAGGTTGCAGACAGCAGGGAGGTGCACTGTAGCAGGATGCAGATAGCAGGGAGGTGCACTGTAGTCCTGTAGCAGGTTGCAGACAGCAGGGAGGTGCACTGTAGTCCTGTAGCAGGTTGCAGACAGCAGGGAGGTGCAGACAAGCCGGGTCAAGGTACTGGCGGGCAGATCAGGTACAGAAGGGCAAACCAAGAGAATAGTCAGAGTCCAAGCCAAGATCGGGGCGGGCAGCAAGCAGGTAAGTCAGGAACAAGCCAAGTAAGTACTGGATACAGGAAAACTGGTAACAAGGTAGCAGGGGTCTCAGGAAACGCTGTAGACCGGACAGCAAGGCAGCATTGAAACAGTCTTCTTTAAATAGCCTATCTTTGGCGCCAAGTGGCGCTATTGCGCATGTGCTTACACACGTTAGCGCTATTGCGCATGCGCTTGTTAGCACTATTGCGCGTGCGCGAGATGGCGCTTCTATGCACAGGCATTCGTTTAACCCTCAATCTGCTGGGAAAACTGCAAGAGGGCTTTTCCTGACATTGCCCCCCTCCAATGGGCAGCCTCCGGATGCCCAACTGAGCCATTTTACTCGGATGAGTTCTTTTAAAGGCTAGGATTAACCTTTTGGCGTGTATGTTAGTCTCTGGTTCCCAGGAGTTCTCCTCAGGGCCGTAACCCTTCCATTTCACCAGGTACTGAACCTGATTACGTCTCCTTCGGCAATCTATGATGGACTCAACCTCGAATTCTTCTTCGCCGTTAATAAGTACAGGCTCAGGAGGACCGGTGTTCCGGTTAAGGAAGGGATCCGGGACTGCTGGTTTAAGTAGAGCCACGTGAAAGACTGGATGTATACGGAAGGACTCCGGTAACTTCAACTCATATGCCACACTGTTAATTTTCCTCACCACTGGGAAGGGACCCACAAACTTAGGGCCCAATTTCTTAGATGGGCATGCCAGTTTCAGGTTTAGAGTGGACAACCAAACTTGATCTCCAGGTTTTAGGTCAAGCTCACCTCTTCTCTTCCTGTCAAACGTTTCCTTGTTATGGACTTGGGTCTTTGCCATTGTCTCTTGAAGTAACTTGTTGTTTGTGCTGAAGAAGTTCAAGGTTTCTTGAGCCACCGGTACAGTACACTCTGGCATGTTATTGGACAGAAACAAGGGGTGGAACCCATAGTTCGCAAAAAATGGAGATTGGTTGGTTGCAGAATGCACAGAATTATTATAAGCGAACTCAGCAAGAGGTAGCAGAGGCACCCAGTCATCCTGAGAAAAACAAGAATAACATCGTAAATAGGCATGTGCAATTCGTTTCGTTCCGAATTAGTTTTTTAACGAATTTCGACAAATTCGTTAATTCGGGAATATCCGAAATAACGAAAACCCGTTTAACGAATTTTTTCCGAATATTCGTAAATTCGATAAAATTGGACATTCGTAAATTTGGGCATTCGAACATTCGTACATTCGCAATTTACATTTGTACATTCGTACATTCGTGCATTCGTACATTAGTAAATTAGTGAATTGTAAATTTTTAAATTCGAAAATTCGGAAATCTGAAATAATAGTTAACTAATAATAACTTAACTATTAGTAATTACTAGTAACTTTTAATTTATAGGTATTGTAATTTCCTTTTAAATTTGGCTGTTAGTGAACGTAACACATACAAATTTATCCGAAGTTATGAATGATCCGAAAAAACGGAATGGAACGTAATGAATTAATAATAATAAATAACAATAATAATAATAATAACAACGTTTTATTATTATTATTGATTATTAATTTGTTCCGTTCCATTTGTTTAGATGCAGCATTCGTTTTGGATAATTCGTAACTTCGGTTAAATTTGTATTTGTTACGTTCACTGACAGTCAAGTTTGAAAGGAAAATACAATACTTATAATTTAATAGTTAGTTACTATTTCAGATTTTTGAATTTTCGGGTTTTTGGATTTTCAAACTTCGAATTTACAAATTTCCGAATTTTCTAATTTACAAATGTACGATTTTACGAATGTATGAATTTACGAATGTACAAATGTAAAAATGTACGAATGTACGAATGAACGAATGTATGAATGAACGAATGTTCGAATTACGAATGAATGAATGTACGAATGAACGCATTTACGAATTTACGAATGAACGAATCGCGATCATAACGAATGACCCGAAAAACGAAAAAAATAATAAACTAATGAAACGAAAACGAAAATAAACGAATTTTTTTGGTTGTGCACATGTCTAATCGTAAATACTGTTCAAGGGTCTGGTTAGTTCGTTCGGTTTGTCCATTCGTCTGGGGGTGGTAGGCAGACGAGAAGGAGAGGTCAATCTTTAGGGCTTCACACAGGGCTTTCCAGAATTTGGATGTAAATTGTACCCCCCGATCAGATACAACATTAGCAGGTATACCATGGAGCCTTACAATGTCCTTAATAAAAATCTTCGCAGTTTCGGAGGCAGATGGGGTACCCTTCATAGGCAGGAAGTGAGCCATTTTAGAGAGTCTGTCAACCACTACGAAGATGGTGGTGAAATCTTCTGAAGGTGGTAATTCCACAATGAAATCCATGGAGATCATCCTCCATGGTCTTTCTGGTACGGGTAGAGGCCTCAACAGTCCCCAAGCCTTGGTCTTGCTGCCCTTGTTCTGGATGCAAGTAGTACATGCTTCGATATAACGTTTGCAATCCTTTTGTAGCTGAGGCCACCAAAACATGCGCTGCAGGAGTTCGGATGTCTTACGTACCCCGAAGTGGCCAGCTAGTTCGTGGTCATGGCAAGACTTGAGGATGGCAACCCGTGTCTGTTGTGGCACAAAAATTCTGTTCTTGTACCAAAGTAGATCATCTTTCCACCGTAAAGTGACATCTGTTGGATGGGGAGCCAATGAGGAGGCTTGTTTAACTTGAGAGAGCAGATCTCCCTGAAGCATGAGAAAGTTTCCAGGAGCAAGGATGGTATCAGGGGGTGAAGGAACTTCAGGTTCGCTGAACATCCAGGAAAGCGCATCTGGTTTAGTGTTTTTAGATCCCGGCCTGTAAGTAATGTGAAAGGCAAATCTGGTGAAGAAGAGTGCCCATCTGGCCTGTCGTGGTTTTAATCTCTTGGCAACTTTCAAATACTGTAAGTTCTTGTGATCAGTGTACACCAGAATAGGATGGGCCGCTCCTTCCAAGAGGTAACGCCATTCTTCTAGCGCAGCCTTGATTGCAAGTAAATCTCTGTCCCCGACATCATAATTTCTTTCAGCTTCGGTTAGCCTGCGAGAGAAGAATGCCACTGGGTGTAACAGAGCCTTGGATCCTTGTCTCTGTGAAAGAACTGCCCCTACTGCTACCTCAGAAGCATGCACTTCCAGTATGTAAGGTAAGGCTGGGTCAGGATGCTTTAAGACGGAGGCTGAAACGAACTGTTCTTTTAAGGAAGTAAAGGCTGCTTGAGCTTCAGAAGACCATTGGAAACGGGTGCCTTGCCGAGTAAGACTTGTGATGAGGGAAATGATAGAAGAGAATCCCTTAATGAATTTGCGATAAAAATTCGCAAACCCCACAAATCGCTGAACTCCCTTCTTATCAGTCGGAGCTGGCCAATCCAAGATGGCAGAGACCTTCTGTGGATCCATCTTGACACCTTCAATCGAAATGATTAGGCCCAGAAACTGGATGCTTTGGCGCTCAAACTCGCACTTCTCAGGTTTTGCATACAAGCCATGCTGGCGAAGGCGGGTTAGAACTTTCCCGACATGTTCCCGATGAGTAATCATTGAGGAGGAAAAGGATGTCATCTAGGTATACTATGATAAACAAGTCAAGGTAGTCTCTGAAAATATCATTAACAAAATGCTGGAAGGTGGCAGGAGCATTACATAACCCAAAAGGCATGACAAGGTACTCAAAATGTCCGAAGCGGGTGCGGAAGGCTGTTTTCCATTCGTCTCCGCTTCGGATCCGGACTAAATTGTAGGCTCCACGAAGGTCTAATTTGGTAAAGATGGATGCAGTTCCGAGTCGCTGGAAAAGTTCGGGTACCAAGGGTAGAGGGTACCGATTCTTAATTGTGATCTTATTAAGGTCCCGATAGTCTACGCAGGGGCGTAGAGAGTGGTCTTTCTTTTCTACGAAGAAAATCCCTGCTCCTGCTGGGGAGGTAGAAGGGCGTATGAACCCTTTCCTCAGATTATCATCTATGTATTCTTTAAGAGTTCCGAGTTCAAGTTCAGTTAAGGGAAAAATTCTCCCAAAGGGAATTTCTGCTCCGGGAAGCAACTCAATCGGACAATCGTAAGGTTTATGGGGTGGCAGAGTCTCTGCCCCTTTTTTACTGAACACGTCCAGAAAGTTATGGTAAGCCTTGGGAACTGCTTGGCAGGCTTCAGCATCGGTCTCCAGACATAGCAAAGAAGACGGGGTTTTGGTAGTGTCCTGTAGACAATGTTGCTGGCAATATGAGGAATGAAAACTGATTTTTCCAGTAGACCAGTCTATTTGCGGATTGTGTGCCTTGAGCCAAGGCATTCCCAGTATGATGGGAAACAAGGGAGATTCGATGATGTCAAGACAGAGTAATTCTTAGTGGTTGCCAGAAATGGTGGTCTTGAGAGGAACTGTTTCTTGTGTTACGGGCCCAGATTTTATAGCCAATCCGTCGGCCAGATGTACAGACAGTCCCTGTGCTCTGGGTCGTAGAGGAATGTGGAATTTACGGGCAAAAGACAAGTCCATGAACCCGCTGCAGGCTCCGGAGTCAATGATGGCGGTTGCTTGCATATTCCCTTCTGGAAGCTGTAGAGAGATGGGAATAGCCAAATGAGTAGCATGATCAAACACAGCAGATGAAGAGGTAGAGGAGAGAGTAAAGTGCTTACGGGTCTTTGCGGGACAAGTCCTCACATAGTGTCCAGATTCTCCGCAATAGAGGCAAAGGTTATTAGCTCGCCGGCATTGACGTTCCTCCGGAGTCAGAGAGGGACGGATCAGGCCTAACTGCATTGGCTCAGTGGAATCAGCAGGAGCGTGGGCAGAAGGCTGTGGTAGACGTGGAAGCATCCAGACTGGGCGAGCGGACCCGGCAGTCCGTTCAGCTCTTCGCTCTCTTAGACGCCTGTCAATCTGAATGTAGAGATTGATAAGGGCTTCAAGTGTCTCCGGGATGCCAACCCGGGCCAACTCATCCTTTAGTGGCTCGGAGAGTCCCATGCGGAACTGGTGACGTAGGGCGGCGTCGTTCCAATTTGTGTCGGAACTCCAATGCCTGAACTCAGATGCATAGTCCTCCGCCGCCCTACGGCCTTGTTGGAGAGAGAACAGAGCTGCTTCTGCAGTAGCAACTTGTTGCGGGTCCTCATAGAGAAGGGCCATGGCTTGGAAGAAAGTGTCCAGTAAGTTAAGGCAGCTGTTCTTTTGTTCCAGAAGTCGATGGGCCCATGCCTGGGGCTCCCCCAGCAAGAGGGAAATGACGAACCCCACCTTAGTGGTTTCTAATGAAAAAGTTCTGGGTTGCAGTGCAAAGAAAAGTTCACAGGCATTACGGAATGCTCTAAACTTGCTGCGGTCCCCGGAGAACCTTTCTGGCGTGGGAACTTTAGGTTCTGGAGGCAACATTACTACAGAAGGGCCCGAGGACGGACCTGGAGCTGAAGTAGAGAGCACTTGAACACGTTCTTCCAGACGTTTGTAACCGTCTTGCAGGTCTTTAACAGCCTGTGTAAGTCCAGCCAAATGATGGCATAAGTCCTCCATAGGCGACGTTCCCTGCGTGGGCTCGGACATGGCTGTCCGGTACTGTCACGTACCTGGTAGGTGGAGCCCGGAATGCAGAGAACGGCCTCTCGTATGCCTCTGACTTAAGAACCCCTGAAGGTGTGAACAGGGACTCGAAAGTACAGAGGGGCACAAGTGCCTGACTGGAACACTGAAGTAGAAGGCAGGATCCTGTAGTCAGCAGGGAGGTGCACTGTAGTCCTGTAGCAGGTTGCAGACAGCAGGGAGGTGCACTGTAGTACTGTAGCAGGATGCAGGTAGCAGGGAGGTGCACTGTAGTCCTGTAGCAGGTTGCAGACAGCAGGGAGGTGCACTGTAGTCCTGTAGCAGGTTGCAGACAGCAGGGAGGTGCACTGTAGTCCTGTAGCAGGTTGCAGACAGCAGGGAGGTGCACTGTAGTCCTGTAGCAGGTTGCAGACAGCAGGGAGGTGCACTGTAGTACTGTAGCAGGATGCAGATAGCAGGGAGGTGCACTGTAGTCCTGTAGCAGGTTGCAGACAGCAGGGAGGTGCAGACAAGCCGGGTCAAGGTACTGGCGGGCAGATCAGGTACAGAAGGGCAAACCAAGAGAATAGTCAGAGTCCAAGCCAAGATCGGGGCGGGCAGCAAGCAGGTAAGTCAGGAACAAGCCAAGTAAGTACTGGATACAGGAAAACTGGTAACAAGGTAGCAGGGCTCTCAGGAAACGCTGTAGACCGGTCAGCAAGGCAGCATTGAAACAGTCTTCTTTAAATAGCCTATCTTTGGCGCCAAGTGGCGCTATTGCGCATGCGCGTACGTTTGTTAGCACTATTAGCGCTATTGGCACTATTGTGCGTGCGCGAGCGCCGGATGGCGCTTCTATGCACAGGCATTCGTTTAACCCTCAATCTGCTGGGAAAACTGCAAGAGGGCTTTTCCTGACACTCCCATCTCCTGAGACTGCACTCAGTGACTTGGGTCTGAGACTATACAGACATATCCCTCCATCCGGCACAGCCAGCAGACAACAGAGCAAGTAACTCTGGGAGGAGCAAGTGAGATGGGCATTCCAATCTATGCCAGATGATGGAAAGGCATCCTATTCAAATGAATGAGCTACCAACCACTGGAAATCATTCACAATGGGCGTGAGTGTCGACGTGTGAGCACGTCTCTTGCCCGAGCTCCCATGCGGCCTTAAGTATACTAGGCGTATCAAGCTGAGACCGCCAATGGATTCGGGGCAACGCTATCAATAATCAGCTAGCTGATCAGCCTTCAGCTGAACTTACTAGCAGACTTAAAGATAGAGTGTACTGGAATGTGCTGGAGCTGGGACGGACATGTATCTAGCGGCATTTTGAACATTACCTGACCGGATCTTTTTTGGATACAGAGCTGTATTATCTTGAAAATACAGAGGGCCTCTTGCTGTCCCCCACTGCAGCTCGATCTCAGCCGTGTGCGGAAGCCCTCTATTGAAGCGTAGTAGAGTAACGCTGTGGCCGGGATGATCGGGGGTGCATGGAGTGACTGACTTGGAGGAGGAGCTGTTTCATACTCTGTGTGTGCTACACTGAGCAGTGCTGCATCCTCGTGAAGAGCGGGGTGGGCTCCTGGAGTTGCGGAATCGTTGAATCATCAGAGCGACCGGAGCTGTTGGAGCCGCCAAGGGCCGAGCAGGAGTTGGGACAGTGACAGATACAGAAGCCTGGGTCAACCCTGAGGGGCTATCTGTGCCTGAAGGCCCCCCCCCCCCCGAGGACTGCGGCCCATAGAGGGAGGAGTGAAGGGGCATGCAGGCTAGTGGAGCTGCACAATGCTGCCGGACTGGTTAAACTGCAGGACTGTAGGAGCGAAAGCTCGGGTAGGAGATTCTTTTTTTTTTTTTTCTCTTTTTTTTATTATTTACCTACCTACGAAAAGTGAAAGTGCTGTTTAGGCTTCTAACTGCACCTGTGGATTGTATGCTTTTCCACCTATCTCTGTATTATACGCAGAAGTTGAAAAATTCCCTATCAGCCCGGTGGAATAGGTCTGCTAATGTTAACCTCCCTGGCGGTATGATTCTTTCTGATTTTAGGTGCTGAAAGCGGTACAATTATTTTGCACAGAAATTTGGCGTTTTATATTGTAGGCCTGTAATTCTTAGGAATAGTTCACTTAAATCTGTCCAAACAAGAGTCTAGTAGACATCCCGGGTATGATAAAGTTTGAAAAACTAAATAAAAAATTATAATATAATAAATAACTATAAATAGTTTTTGGTTGCTATGGACAATCTCCAGTTTCCTGGCAGAAAGAACAGTTTTATATATATAAAACTGCATGCAGGACACTGGGCAGACCACTAGGGACAAAGGGGATGTGTAGTTATTTGATACAGTACTGTAATCTGTAAGATTACAGTATGCTGTATCTATACTGTGTGTTTCACTTTTGAATTTACCGCCGAACTCCGTCCCCGTGCGTCGCAACGCTCGCAGGGAACGGAGCTCGGCACTGTGAATCGAACGAGACACAACGGCTCGCCGATCACAGCGGGGAGACATCGCAGGATCCAGGGGACAAGGTAAGTAAACTCTTCCTGGATCCTGCGATGCAAGCCCGAGTCTGGCTCGGGGATACCGCTTTTGGTATAAAAAATCCAACCCGAGCCAGACTCGGGAATACCGCCAGGGAGGTTAATGTGCTGGACTACTTCATTGCTAAGCTACTGGCCATTTATCTGCAGCAATCCCGCAAGGGGAAAAAAAATCACCTACTCCTCCAGGCTCTTTGTATACCCCACAGGTTCTACTTTTGATCTGACCTACAGAGACTGCACCCCCCCCCCCCTTAAGAAGTTGAAGGAGAAACTATATTGGTTTCTGTGAATGTTTGTTCCTTTTTTATTTCAAATAGCTGCTTGAACAAATTGGAAGATTAACTATAAATTGGAAAATACATAGACCACCTGTACAGGCCTGTAACCGCATTTCATGTCCTAAGGTAAACCTAAGAAGAGGGAAGAACATAATGTAAAACAGGACTGTAAGACAGCAGAAACAGTCCTGCTTTTTTCAATTTTTTCACTGTTCTACTGCCTGCCTATATATCTATACCCATTACCCATGGGGAATATTGATGCCCCTTGTACTGGGCTTCCTAAGAATTACTTATGAAACACTGACACTTGCAATGACTACACGCCGACAAGCTGCGCAGCAGCTGGCTAAGGGAAGCCGAAACAAGACAGGAGGGATACAAGCTTACTTCTCCCCTCGTGCAGAGCAGGGTCATTGTGTAAGAAGACAGGAAGAGAGGACTATGAAAGCTAATGGAGATAATGGGAACCGAATGGACCGTAAGTCCTTGACATCAAGTTGTGGTGTCCAAGCAGCTGGACGGGCCCGTGCAGAGTATGGTAGGGGATCGCCGACAATAGGACAGGGGAGGAAGCTTCCCGAGCGAGACATCCCCAATATAGAACAATACCCCCCGAGCATAGGTACAGCAGTGCAGGGGCAAGGCTGCTTGTTGCTTGAAGAGGGGGGGCCCAATATGGAAGGGATGGAAATTGACCAAAAGGGGTATGGAAATAGAGACAGAGATGTGCAAACAGCAGATACCCTGACATTAGAACACAGCCCCCCTGAAATCACAAATAGAACATCCAGTGTCGTTCTATCTCTAAAGGGAAATCCGGAGACAGCGGAGAAAGGAGCCCCGCTACTGAAGAAGGAACTAGCAGCGAGGGAGAAGAACCAAGCAATGGCGGGTCCTAGCTATGGCCCTAGGATACAAGGAGAAAACCTAAATCCACAGGCCAGAAGGCCCACAAGCCCATTATTGGAAGAGGGGGAGAAACGGATTCTTGTGTTGGGGGGGATGTAGAGATGGAAATCAGGGAACTTTTGAGGGCCCTTCCTAAAAGACTGACATCCAGCAGCTAATTAGCGTGGTGGAACAGGCTTGCCAGCAAGCAGTAGAGGACTTAAGAGAAGACACACGGGCACTGGAGCATAGGGTGGAAAGTGTGGAAGAGAGTCAGGAGGTAATGGTAGAGGCAGTGGCGGAGGTTCAAGACTCGATTAAAGATCACGAGGAGGCCCTAAACTCATATAAAGACCAAATTGCATGACTATGAAAATAGAGACAGAAGACAGAATATTAGTATAAAAGGGTCACCCAAAACAATTCAAACACCCGAATTAGCCTTAGTTATCCAAAAAGTATTTGGTCAGATTGTGGGGGCCTCTGCACCTGTATTGAGATAGATCGGGTACGCCGAGTTCCCACATACACTACTCAAAATATGGAGAAACCCAGGGATGTTATATGTAGCGTACATAAATGCGCAGTAAAGGAAACCATCATGAAAATGGCCTGTAGTAGGCCTGAAATCTCCTTTGAGGGCACGAATCTATCACTGTACCCAAACACGCAGGACCCTGTACCAACGCCGAGCAGTTCGGCCCCTGTTGGAAGCCCTGCGCTCAAAGAAGGTTAATTATCGTTGGGGGTTTCCATTTAGTCTGACGGCCTCTAGGAATGGCAGAACAGCAACTTTACATACTAAAGACGATCTGCAGTTTTTTGTTGAAACATTGGATCCTCCATTAGTAGACTTTACAGACTGGAGGACACATAAAGTAGGGACCTCCCCTACAGCGTCCTGAACCGCGGTAACATGTTTCCCCTAGAGGCCAACGCAGAAATCGTCTAGGGAGGCATAAACCCACATAAAAGATTAGACAGCTGATGGTTTACTGAATGAGGAGGAAGAGGAGTTTTTCCAAAGCTCCTAAGGATGGGGCCTTTTTTTTCTCACTCTCTCTTTGTTTTTGGAATATGTTATGTGTGTTATATATGTAAATATGTGCATGTGGAAGAAACTATTTGTTGCTGCAGGGGGGAAATATGTATTTAGGCCATTATTATAAGCTACAGTATGGGGGGAGGATATAGGGGGCATCTTAATCTTAAAAAAGGGTTTCTGAATATTACAGCTAGAAGACTCAGATACTGGGAGAATATAAGAGAATAGCGCATGGGGAGGAGGGAACTAGAGTGGGGTATTTAGGGCTACCCTGTCTTTTTAGGATGGTCCCGATATAATGGGATTGGCTGAACTGGTATCAGTGAGGGGGTGGAGAGGACCAGGTAAAGGGTGTGTGCGCGTACCCCTCTACCAGTTAGTTGGGATGCTCCAAGGGGGAGATATATTTGAAGTATCTTCGAGGGGGGGTGGTATAGAGTTTCTTTTTTCTTTTGGTCAAGGACAAAGAGTACAAGTTATGGTTGGCATTTTGAGAGATGGCTACACCATTAAAAATTGTATCATATAATGTGAGGGGACTGTGTTCACAGCATAAAAGGAGCCATCTTTGGCATGAACTACACCATTATGCTGCGGACATAGCTTTTTCACAAGAAACGCATTTCAGGGAGGGGTCTATACCTAATATGCCTGGACACATGTTCAACCATTGGTACCATGCAACATCGCCTATTGCAAGAGCAAGGGGGGTTACAATTGCTTTTAAGAAAACTTGCCCATGGGTATTAATGTCTGTACACACAGACAGAGAAGGTCGCTTCCTGTTTGTTAAAGATACAATACATAGCCAGCGATATACATTTGCTGCAATTTATGCACCAAACACAGGGACAAATAATTTTCTCGCTAAAATGTTGAAGATGCTGGAGAAATTTAGGGAAGGTTATTTGCGCTTGGGCGGAGATTTCAATACTGTGCTGGACCCAAGTTTGGACACAACATCAGGGAAAACATCTCTATCCTTCAGAGATTTAAAGCACTTAAAACAACTTTTACGCACCCAACACCTGGTAGACAGCTGGCGGGTAATGCACAATGGAGTAAAGGACTACAGTTATTAGTCTAAAATACATAAAATGTACTCACGTATCGATGTAGAGTACCTGCCCGCGAGAATGTGTTTCCAGCGCGATCCCATTGCGCTGGTTCTCAGCGACAGGGTACTGTACATCTCGCGCTGGCTGCAATAGGAAAAACATTTTCCTACTGCAGCCAGCGTGAGAAAGAATTCCCCTCCAGGAGCATACCAGGCCCTTAGGTCTGGTATGGATTTTAAAGGGAACCCCTTACGCCGAAAAAACGGCGTGGGGGTCCCCCCCAAAATCCATACCAGACCCTTATCCGAGCACGTAGCCTGGCCAGTCAGGAAAGGGAGTGGGGACGAGCGAGCGTCCCCCCCCCGAACCGTACCAGCGGGCCCCCCCACCCCAAAGCACTTTGTCCCCATGTTGATGAGGACAAGGGCCTCTTCCCGACAACCTTGGCCGTTGGTTGTGGGGGTCTGCGGGTGGAGGGCTTATCGGAATCTGGTAGCCCCCTTTAATAAGGGGGCCCCCAAATCCCGGCCCCCCACCCTATGTGAATGAGTAAGGGGTACATCGTACCTCTACCCATTTACCTGTTGGAAAAAAGTGTCAATAAAAAAAACACACTAGACAGGCTTTTAAAGTAATTAAATTTATTAGGCAGCTCCGGGGTCTTCTTCCGACTTCGGGGGTCTCTTCCGACTTCTCCGCTCTCTCCGGCCTCTTCTCCCGGTGTCCGGTTCTTCTCCCGATCTCCGGCCTCTTCTCCAGGTCTCCGGTTCTTCTCCTGCTCTCTGGTTCTTCTGCCGCTATCTTCTGCTCTTTTGCCGCTCTTTTGCTAGTGGTGGCCCGGTCTTCCTTCGTCTTGTTCCTTCTTCTCTTCCGATGTTGACACGACGCTCTATCCCGCTGTAATGCCATGTGTGAGGGGCATGATGAGACTGTGACGTCATAAGGGCGGGGTCACCGAGTCGGAAGAGACCCCCAAATACGGAAGAAGACCCCCGGAGCTGCCTAATAAATTACTTTAAAAACCCGTCTAGTGTGTTTTTTTATTGACAACAGGTGAATGGGTAGGGGTACGATGTACCCCATACTCATTCACATGGGGTGGGGGGCCGGGATCTGGGGCCCCCTTATTAAAGGGGGCTCCCGGATTCCGATAAGCCCTCCGCCCGCAGACCCCAACAACCAACGGCCAGGGTTGTTGGGAAGAGGCCCTTGTCCTCATCAACATGGGGACAAGGTGCTTTGGGGTGGGGGGGGGGGGGCGCAGGGCATGTTGAGGGCATGCGGCCTGGTACGGTTTAGGAGGGGGGGTGCTCGCTCGTCCCCACCCCCTTTCCTGACCGGCCGGGCTGCGTGCTCGGATAAGGGTCTGGTATGGATTCTGGGGGGGACCCCCACGCGTGGGGGGTTCCCCTTAAAATCTATATCAGACCTAAGGGCCTGGTATGCTCTCGGAGGGGAACCCATGCCAGTTTTATATTTAAAATTTGGCGTGGCGTTCCCCCTCATGATTCATACCAAACACCTGTCAGCAATGCTTTCCCGATGAGCGAGCCAGCTGGCTCCTGCGACGGGGCTCGCAGGTGTCAAATCTCGCCGATAACAACGGCGAGATTGACACAATATCGCGGTCACCTAGTGTATTCATTTTAGATCAATTTTATTTAGAAAAGGTCCGAAACTGTACCATTGAGTCCATAACTATCTCAGATCATGCCCCACTAACGTTGACACTCTCTCCGATCCAGTCAGGTTACATAGAATGGACTTGGCGACTGAACTAATCAATATTAGATAACAAAACGATAGCCGAGGAACTGTTAGTTAAAATAAGGGATTATTTTGAGAGGAATACATCGGCAAAGTGTCAGACCAGGCAGTGTGGGGGGGCCCATAAAACGGTCATAAGAGAAGAACTAATAGCCTATGATTCCCATATCAAGAAAGAAAGAAGGAAGTGACAGCGTTATTAGAGAAAATTAATGCACTGGAGATCAAACATAAAAAAAATCTCGACCCTTTAGATATCCAACAACTAGGGAATCTTCGAGCACAACTCGCACAATGTCTAGATTGAAAAATAATAGATGTAGATACTTTGGGCGCTGGAACGGGCCCTGCTGTGAAATATTAGTTCAAGAATTGTAATTACATGTCCCTGTTGAACAGGGACAGAAAAATTGGGCCTTAGGCACTGGGGCTGGTGCCACAACACTGCAACCCCTCACAGATACTCTAGTTGGAGCGCAGGAACAAGCCCTGCTGCAAAGAATTGCATCAAAAATTGTAATTACACGCGCCTGTTAAACAGGGGCTGAAAAATTGGGCCTTAGGCACTGGTAGAGGCGCCCAGAAACAAAAATATTCTTACAAGCTATCAGCATGATCATTGAGGAGGAAGAGGATAGTCACTCAGCATAACAGGATAGTCACTCAGCATCAGCATAGGCAGTCTTGAAGGGATCTGACATTTCAAAAAAATGTATTCGATTACATCAGCATCAGGTGCTTGGTATCTGGTGGTGATCCAAGACTGATTCATTTTTATGAAGGTCAGTCGATCGACCGAGTCGGTGGACAGGCGCACCCTGTGATCGGTTACAAAGCCTCCAGCAGCACTGAAGGCGCGTTCCAAAAGAATGCTGGATGCAGGACAGGCCAGTAGCTCAATTGCATACTGTGCAAGCTCTGGCCAGTGATCTATCCAACCTTACTCTTGTAACGTGGATCAAGGAGGGTTGCCAGCCAGTAACGATCCCTCTCCTTGATACCACGAATACGAGCATCCTTCCGCAGGCTTTGCAGGATCAGGGAGGCCATGCAGCGTAGGTTTGCTGAGGCATTCAGTCCGGAGTCCTCTGGGTCACTAAGGACGACATGATCCGCAGCCACCTCCTCACAGCCACGTACAAGTCCATGGGTTTCTTGGGACTGTAAATGATCCCTTAAAGACTGCTGCTGATGGTGAGTGCCAGGCCCCACCTCCATGCTGACACAATCCTCCTCCTCCTCTTCCTGTGTGATCGGCGGGCACGCAGGAACACTGTCTGGATAAAGGGGGCCTTGAGAGCTAAGGACGTCCTCCTCTTCCTGCCTCTGTTCTGCCTCAAGTGGCCTGTCTATTATTCCACGCAGCGTGTGCTCCAACAGGTGGACAAGGGGGACAGTGTCACTGATGCATGCACTGTCACTGCTCACCATCCTCGTGGCTTCCTCAAATGCTGACAGAACAGTGCATGCATCCCTGATCATGGCCCACTGGCGTGGGGAAAAAAAAACAAGCTCCCCGACCCTGGTGCCATAGTTGCACAGGTACTCATTGATGGCCCTCTGCTGCGTGTGCAGCCACTGCAGCATGGCCAACGTTGAGTTCCACCTGGTGGGCATGTCACAGATTAGGTGGTTCTTGGGCAGGTTAAATTTCTTTTGGAGGTCTGCCAGCCGAGCACTGGCATTATATGACCGGTGGAAATGCACACAGACTTTCCTGGCCTGCCTCAGGACATCCTGTAAGCCCGGGTACCTGCCCAAGAACTGCTGCACCACCAAGTTAAGGACATGAGCCAAATAGGGCACATGGGTCAGTTGTCCCCGTCGGAGGGCGGAGAGGAGGTTGGTGCCATTATCGCAAACCACCATTCCTGGCTTAAGTTGGCGTGGTGTCAACCACCTCTGAACCTACCCCTGCAGAGCTGACAGAATCTCTGCCCCAGTGTGGCTCCTGTCCCCCAAGCACACCAGCTCAAGCACCGCATGGCATCTTTTGGCCTGCGTACTTGCGTAGCCCCTTGAACGCCTATGGAGCACCGCTGGTTCCGAGGACAAAGCACAGGAAGAGGCCATGGAGGAAGAAGAAGAGGAGGGGGTGGAGGAGAGAGGTGTGTCAGAATTACCACTAGTGGCATTTTGGAGGCGTGGTGGCGGAACAACTTCCAACACTACTGCACCTTGTCCTGCATCCTTCCCAGCTGCCAGCAGAGTCACCCAATGCGCCGTGAAACTTAGGTAACATCCCTGTCCATGCCTGCTGGACCATGAGTCAGCGGTAATATGCACCTTACTGCTGACCGCCCTGTCCAGCGAGGCCAAGACATTGCCTTCCACATGCCGGTAGAGAGCTGGAATCGCCTTCCGTGAGAAAAAGTGGCATTTGGGAACCTGCCACTGAGGAACCGCACATTCCACAAACTCATGGAAGGGGGCAGAGTCTACCAACTGAAAGGTAGCAGTTGGAGTGCTAGCAATTTTGCCAAGCTAGCATTCAACCGCTGGGCATATGGATGTCTGGGAGCGAACTTCTTTCTGCGGTGCAGCAGCTGGGACAGGGAAATTTGTCTGGTACAATCTGACGTCGGTGTACCGATAGCAGATGGCCCGCAAGTACTTGGCTGTGACACACCTAACTCTACACCTTCATTCCTCTCAGTGCAGGTTTCAGAGAGGACTGAAGGTATAGTGGGGTTGAAGATCCCAGCTGATGAGGAGCAAGGAAAGGTCCTCTTTGTTCTTTGGTGTGGGTCTTTTAGGTACACTTGCCAACGAACTGCATGGCAGGTCAACATATGTCTGGTCAAGCATAAGGTGCCCAGGCGGGAGATGTTTTGGCCACGCAAGATACACTTGAGACATATGTTGCAAATAGCAGCGGTGGGATCTGATGCACTCGTCTCACAAAGGCCCACACCAAAGAACTTTTGAAATAACGCACAGAGACAGCAGTGCCCTGCACATGCAGAGCTCTGCGATGTGATGCAGTCAGTGTGCTGCCCTTAGGCTGGCCCCTGGAGGGCATCCTGCCTCATTGATGATGTGCCTCTTCCTCCTCCTCTCTCCTATCAGGCACCCACATGGAGTCAGAGACCTCATCATCCCCTCCCTCATCACTAGAGCAAACCTGGTAGTATGCTGCAGCAGGGGGAACATGACTGCCAGACTGCTGTCCTTCTTGGCACCCCCTCTGTCTGGGCTCACGTTACTGCCTTCCTCTAGCTGAGTACCATCATTGGAGCCTTCAAAACGCTGGGCATTCTCCTGGAGCATGTACCCAACACTGTGGTCAAACAGTTCAGGGGACTCCTCAGGAGGACATGGTGAGGCTAGGGAAGGAGTGACTGATGCCATTGAGCCGTGGGAAGAGGCCGTGTTGGCAGCTGCTTTGCCAGACAAAGTACCCTGAGCCTGGGTGAGAGGGGATGAGGACGGCTTGGTCTTCCGCATGTTGCGGCTCAACACCGCCAGCTGCCGAAAAAAAGGCTAAGCGTGTCCCACGGCCACGTGCTGATGAGGATGCACCGTGTCCACGACCAGCACTGTTGCCTCTAGACACAGAGCCTGCTTACCCTCTTTTATTGGCTTGTGACTGTCTGCCTCTCCTTGTTGGCCTTCCAGGCAAACTATTGGCCTGCAGTGAGATGTAGCTGCACAAAACTGGGATGTATATATATACCGATTATACTGCAGCTAGCAGAATCAACTGCCTGCCTGTAGTATTATTAGTATGAGAGCACCTGCACTTCTCTTCAGGTAGCTATACTGTAGGTGCAACTGTGCAGGGTACACAGTACAGTAACTGGAAATACATCAAGAGCCTACACAAGCACCTGGCTTCAGTTAGCTATACTGTAGGTGCAACTGTGCAGGGTACACAGTACAGTAACTGGAAATACATCAAGAGCCTACACAAGCACCTGGCTTTAGGTAGCTATACTGTAGGTGCAACTGTGCAGGGTACACAGTACAGTAACAGTAAAAAAAAAACACGCATTATTTTTTACATTTTGCTATAATAAATATCCCCCAAAAATATATATAAAAAAAAATTTTTTCCTCAGTTTAGACCGATACGTATTCTTCTACATATTTTTGGTAAAAAAAAAAAAAAAACCACAATAAGCGTTTGATTGGTTTGCGCAAAATTTATAGCGTTTACAAAATAGGGGATAGTTTTATGGCATTTTTATTAATAATTTTTTTTTACTAGTAATGGCGGCACATTTTTGGGACCATTCACATTTATACAGCAATCAGTGCACTGATTCCTGTGTAAATGACACTGCAGTGAAGGGGTTAACCACTAGGGGGCTAGGGAGGGGTTAAATATGTCCTGGGAAGTGATTCTAACTGGGGGGGGGCGTGGCTACGTGTGACACATCACTGGTCTCTGCTCCCGATCTCCGTGAGGCGATCGCGGGTATTCCTGAGGCGATCGAGTCCGCGGGACCTGTGACCCGCCTCACAGAGCTCCCGGGCCGGCGCGAAAGCGATGGCACGGCGGCAAATTTAAAGGGACGTACGGGTACGCCCATTTGCCCAGCCGTGCCATTCTGCCGACGTACATCGGCATGCGCCGGTCGGGAACCGGTTAAAATGTGCATATTACCTAGATTTTTTTTATATATTACATACAGTCCCGATTAAATTACCAGGAACCTTTTTTAAACAGATACGGAAGGCCCTTGTAGCTTTCGTGTGGAAGGTTGGCCTATGATATTCTACGTAGAAGCAAGGCAGAGGGCGGAATGGGGCTGCCAGATATATCAGTGTACTATAAGGCAATGTTGCTGGTTCGAATTTTGAACTGGTGCCACGACTCCTCTAGTAAAATGTGGGTCCCACCAGAAAAAAACAATGGCGGGAGGAACTTAGCAGGGGCCCCTTGGATCCCGAGTACGTCAAGAGGACTCTCGAAATGGACATCTCCCCTGACATGGAACTCTTTGTCAATATGGGACAATCTGAATAAAACAGGAGAGTACTCCCCCAGGTGTCGCCCTTAGCTCCGCTGGAGGGATTCCCATGGTTCCTACTGGAGGAGGGAGGGGGGATTTCCTGGGGGCAGGACAGAGATACGACGTGTGGTAAATTTGCCCCGCGGGGGACCTTAGCAACCTACCAGGAATTGATAACAACTCTAGGGAATATACCCTCATCAGGATGGAGATATTATCAAATGACAGGCTTCTTTAATAAGATGAAACCCTTATTAAGACCATTAAACTCAATTACGGTGTTTGAGGGCCAGTGTGCGCGTTTGGGGGGTGCTAGACATCTGTTGTCTCAGATGTACAGACTGATACTCGGCGCCCAAAAGAGTACAGTTCCATACTTTATCAGGGAATGGGAAAGAGAACTAAATAAGGAATTGGGATAGAGACTGTATATGGTATGGGTTTGTCGCTTAAAGTGCGGGGAGGAGTAGGTTAGGAGGGTTTTTTACATGTAAATACGGTTGATAATATTCCATCACATGATATAATTATTTTATTTTTGACAACATGGCCATTAGTGGCCTCTTATATTATATGAGGTTTTGGTAGAGGGGGAATCCAAAAACACGTAGAAATAGGAGAGGGGATTACCCCTTTCCCTCTTATTTTCTTTTTTCTTCTCTTGGATTGTTATTTAAAGAGTTGGGGAATTAGGCCAAGAAGGTCACCACACGTAACTCACAGGTAATTAATACTTAACCACATGGTACAATCATTGTTTTTTTTTGACACAGAAGGGCACAGTAGGAGAAAACATGATTCAAAGTAGATGGCATGGGATGGGAAGGGGGAAGGGATAGAGTAGACTTACTCAAGGTATTGTGGGAAGAAGGTGGTGGGGGGGGGGGGTTTGAGGAAGGAATGCAAACTTTCTTTTTTTTTTCTTTCCTTTTTTTTTGGGGGGGGTAGTTTAATTGGTACATTTTCGACAAGATAATTTTGCACTCAGGTCCTTGTAAGGTTTATTTTAGTGTTTTTAATGTAAAACTATGGAATACAAGATTGTAAAATATTGAAGGGAAATGTTGAAGTTTATAATAAAATTTAAATTTGATTATAAAAAAAAAGTGACTCAAAGCACATGCCCAAGGTGCCTAGGTAGGGCAAAATGTATGGTGAAAAAAATGAACATTTTGCTGCCAGCTGAACCCCAGAATCTCCATGAATCCAGTCTAGATACATAAATTGTGTCTGCAGCACAGAGAAGGAAGATTATCACCCAGTCCTTGCCTTACTCTGGATCAGTGAGCAGTATGGGTGGGGTAATGTATTTAGTGTTAATGACCCACCTGTGCTGATCTCTGTAGGAGTGTCCTCCTCTATAAATGTCCCCGTTATTCCATCCTCCTCCATAGACTGCTGATCATCCCTCACATACCTCTCTTCTTCTTCTGCTTTAACCTCAAATTCTATATCGATTGGATCTCCACTCTAAATCAAGAAAATGAGAGAGAATATCATCTGTAAAATATAAGCTTTATTATTGTGACATCACATAAAAAATCTACACATCGTCACCACAAATCCATGTTCTAGATGCTCCGTCCCACCAACCTTGTAACAGTGGGGGATGGTGTGATCTTCCTGTGTGGAATCCCGGGAATACAGAGGGTGGGGACATCTCTCTGGTGGGTTCCTGGTATTAGGTGGCTCCATCATATCCTTGTGTCCTTCTGAAAACTCCTCCATCCCTCCATACTCCTCATCCTCCTCTTTATACTCTTCTTTAACATCAATATTATCATCCCCGAGGTTTCCACTCTGGATATTGAATAAAAGATTCAATGTAACAAACATGCTGTGTATAAATCAGAACTACCAATAATTGTCAATTATCTACCTGATGATGGTGAGGGATGGTGTGATCTTCCTGTGTGGAATCCCGGGAATACAGAGGACGGGGACATCTCTCTGGTGGGTTTCTGTAGCTGAATGACTCCACCATGGTGTCCTGGTACAGATCTTTGTGTTCTTTAAGATACTCTGACTCCTTCATCGCCCCATCCTCATCATCCTCCTCTTTTATCTCTTCTTTAACCTCAACTTTAGAATCTCTCAGGTTTCCACTCTGAATATAGAATAAAAATGACATCAATGGTAACAATGCAGATAATGTACAGATCCTAATGATACTATCAGTGATTGTTCCTCATCTACCTGATGATGGTGAGGGATGGTGTGACCTTCCTGTGTGGAATTCCGGGAATACAGAGGACGGGGACATCTCTCTGGTGGGTTCCCATTACTGGATCCTTCTGTAGGAAACACACACACTGACTGAATACATTGTTTCTATGTGTTTATCAGATGATGGGGATCTAGGTGGAGCCTCCGTACTGCTCTCTCCTTTACAATAAAGTCTCCTCTTACCCGGTGATGTGAGGGGCGGCTGATTCTCCATCATGACGTCCTTGTAGAGATCCTTGTGTCCTTCTAAATACTCCCACTCCTCCATGGAGAAATAGACAGTGACATCCTGACACCTTATAGGAACCTGACACACACAATGATACAGTCACCATCCAGACACATCCCTTGTCTGTTACTGGATAATGTCCCAGAATTCCCAGCACCGCTCACCTCTCCTCCATGATCTCTCTGGTGACTTCTAGAATCTTCTTTGTATTTCTCTATTCTATCAGGGAGGGAGGTGGAGGCAATGTGATGGTCATATGATCTCCAGACTTCACAGGAGGAAAACTCTAGATCTGAACACAAATAGTAAAATCAAATAATATTCCCAGAATCCTCCTCACCTCATCATTCAGGTCTCCATTTTATTAAAGCCCCACTTCAGACTGAGGTATGATTTACCCACACAGGACCCCACACTCTGCAGGTTAAAAGCTTGTTGCAGGCATTCTGATGTCATTACATACAATGCAGGAACAACAGTCCCACTTAGTGAGGATGCCAAGGGTCCGCCCACATCCTAAGAGCATCAGTACAAAAAAGCAAGATGGAGGGACATTGGGAGGAGGAGCTGTGAGGTCAGTGTGATGTCATAGGACATATAGACTCTGGATCAGGGTGGATACAAATCAATAATTTTTTTTTAATAATCAAAATAATCAGATTTTTTTTTTATTTAAATCATTTTTTTATGCTTATAAAACTTATTTTATTGAAATGCTTTTGGTGTAAAAATCTATCTAAAGAAAGTTTTCTAGTTAAGATACACTAATAATTTAGTTTATTCAGCATGAAATGGAGCTTAGTTATATAGCATGAGGCTGTATATTCTGCAATATTTACATTTTTGGTAAACTCATTCAATGAATCCAAGCTCTGCAAGCTGAGATAACATGCACCGCATTGATGCATTCACACAATTTTACAGTAACCATGAGATAAAATAAAGTTCAGGAACATTACTTAATCCCATTGTTTTGCAAATCTATGTACACTACAAACTGTATGATTGAATCAGTTCTGATGTCGCTGTTTTACTAACCTGACAGCTTATTATTCTAAATAGGAAACCTTCATTTTGTTTGCAAACATTAAAGATTCTAACTACCAGCAAGAATGAGTCCTTACATTTTAAGAGCACCTGTCATTTCAGGTCCATCATGGCAGCGCCTGTTAGCGGGCATCCACTCACCTGCTGCCGCCACATCCCTCACCTTGTTGTGTCACTGCCGCATCACCAGCCGCCCCATTAAAGTGAATGGGACTGTCGGTAAGTCAACAGCGGGTCAGAGAAGAAGCCGCTGCGGGACAGAGATGACAGTTGCTCTTTAACCACTTACGGACCGCCCGCCGCAGTTTTACGTCAGCTGTTTGAAGGAGGATATCATTGTTATGGCAGCAGCTAGTTGCCATAACCCCGGTATCCTTTTCTTCAGCGGGCAGTCCGCTACAAGATAAAAGTGGTCTCTGCGGCGAATTCGCAGCGAGATCACTTATATCGGCCGCGGGAGAGGGCTCCCCCTCCACCCGCAGCATTTCGGTGGCCTCTGCCGCTTATCGGAGCCTTCGGCAGCGGCGGTGGCGACCGCGTCTGGTCACTTACTGGGTATGGAGACGAGTGAGGGGAAGATGGCCCTCCACCCATCTCCATATCATTGCTGGGCGCAAGCGACGTCAAAACATCACTTCCGCCCATAGCTCTTAAAGGGCCATTTTTTTAAAAATTATTTTTTTAAATGACAATTTTTTTTTTTATTGCATTTTAGTGTAAATATGAAATCTAAGGTCTTTTTGACCCCAGATCTCATATTTAAGAGGTCCTGTCATGTTTTTTTCTATTACAAGGGCTGTTTACATTCCTTGTAATAGTAATAAAAGTGACACAATTTTTAATTTTTTTTTAAAACTGTGTAAAAATAAAAAATAAAAGGTAAAATAAATAAGAAAAAATTTTTTTTTTAAACGCGCCCCGTCCCGACAGGCTCTCGTGCAGAAGTGATCGCATACGTGAGTAGCGCCCGCATATGAAAACGGTGGTCAAACCACACATGTGAGGTATTGCTGCGATCGGTAGAGCGAGAGCAATAATTCTAGCCCTAGACCTCCTCTGTAAGGGAAAACAGGCAACCTGTAGAATTTTTTAAACGTCGCCTATGGAGATTTTTAAGGGTAAAAGTTTGTCGCCATTCCTTGAGCGGGCGCAATTTTGAAGTGTGACATGTTGGGTATCAATTCACTCGGCGTAACATTATCTGTGACAGAAAGTATTGCAACGCCATTTTATTCTCTAGGGTGTTAGAAAAAAAATGTGTAGTGTTTGGGGGTTCTAAGTAATTTTCTATCAAAAAAAAAACTGTTTTTAACTTGTAAACAACAAATCTCAGAAAGAGACTCGGTCCTTAAATGGTTAAAAACTATGATTTAAATCAAATCCACCCTGCTCTGGATGGAGGGACATTTGGTTGGGGAGATTTGAGGGGTCCTCTATATGAGGCTCCCGTGAAAACAAAATCATTGTTCCTGGGTGTGTCCTACCTCTCCTAAACTGAAGAGTGAAATTTGACCTTTACCATACAGGAATCTGTGAAAGTAAGCTCTCGTGATCAGGTGACGTGCGGAGGAACGGAGTGTAAATAGCAGACAATTTTCTCCAGAGCTCCTAATGGTGGGGATGGATTTTGCTGAGTGCTGGTGCCAAGTTTCCACCCCCCAGGATCACTGCAGGTGTGGAGAAAAGCTGTGTAAGAGGATATGGAGGAGAGATGAGGAGGAGATCCAGGAATCAGGATAAAGGTCAGGACAAGCAACAGACGAGCGCATCCAAGAGATGAAGCCGGGGTCACTACACAGAAAATCAATCCAAGGAAACAACAGGCAGGACGAGGAATAGCAAGAAGGAGCTCAGAGACAAATGAGAATATTGCTCAGCCAATGGGAGATTATCTCAGCATGACTTACCTAATGAAGGAGATGAGGGGGAGGGGAGGAAGTCACTTATGGTGACCATAGAGACATGGAAATTCAGCTGGTTCAGCAGGGATCGGTCACATTTCCATCCATGTGTGGTCACTGCCGGATAAAAGTCACTCGATCAGCGGCTGCAGCCAATAGCTTCATCACTGATCTGTGTATTCTGAGAGAGGAGGAGCGCCCCCCATTGTCAGAATACAATAGTGCAGCGGGGAGGATTCCCCCATCCCCCTCCAATGTGTGGATGGGGGAATCACTTCAGTTTTTTCCTCTCATCCCGCTGGCTGAACGATAAAACTGAATCATGTATGGCCAGCTTTGGAAGGAAGATATATTATTCATCAACTGATCCCCCTGAAGGGGTTAATCTACATATTACCTCCTCTGCCGCCAGATCCTGCAGTTTCTTCTGGCTACGTCCTTCCAAATGCAACTTCCTGTCTGTATCTGACATCACTTCCTGTCTGTATTCCATAGAGACTTCCTGTCTGGGTAGAGGTGAGATCACCACCTTGTGGAGCTCAGAGGAACTGCAAATCAGAGAAACATCTCGTAGTGTGAACACGGCCTTGTGCTGTGTGTGTATGTACTGTATATCCTTCCCCTTTCTCTCCTCCCTGAGTGTGTAGGAAGAGGCGGAGCTCTGAGTGTGTATGAAGAGGCGGAGCTCTGAGTGTGTATGAAGAGGCGGAGCTCTGAAGCTGTATGAAGAGGCAGAGCTCTGAGAGTGTATGAAGAGGCGGAGTTCTCCGCCTCTACTCTCCGCCTGAGGAGAGTATGAAGAGGCGGAGCCCTGAGTGTGTATGAAGAGGCGGAGCCCTGAGTGTGTATGTAGAGGTGGAGCTCTGAGTGTGTATGAAGAGGCGGAGCTCTAAATGTGTATGTAGAGGCGGAGCCCTGAGTGTGTATGAAGAGGCGGAGCTCTGAGTGTGTATGAAGAGGCGGAGCTCTGAGTGTGTATGAAGAGGCGGAGTTCTGAGTGTGTATGAAGAGGCGGAGCTCTGAATGTGTATGAAGAGGCGGAGCTCTGAATGTGTATGAAGAGGCAGAGCTCTGAGTGTGTATGAAGAGGCGGAGCTCTGAATGTGTATGAAGAGGCGGAGCTCTGAGTGTGTATGAAGAGGCGGAGCTCTGAGTGTGTGTGAAGAGGCGGAGCTCTGAAGCTGTATGAAGAGGCAGAGCTCTAAGTGTGTATGAAGAGGCGGAGCTCTGAGTGTGTATGAAGAGGCGGAGCTCTGAGTGTGTATGAAGAGGCGGAGCTCTGAGTGTGTATGAAGAGGCGGAGCTCTGAGTGTGTATGAAGAGGCGGAGCTCTGAGTGTGTGTGAAGAGGCGGATCTCTGAAGCTGTATGAAGAGGCAGAGCTCTGAGTGTGTATGAAGAGGCGGAGCTCTGGGTGTGTATGAAGAGGCGGAGTTCTGAGTGTGTATGAAGAGGCGGAGCCCTGAGTGTGTATGAAGAGGCGGAGCCCTGAGTGTGTATGAAGAGGCGGAGCTCTGAGTGTGTATGAAGAGGCGGAGCCCTGAGTGTGTATGAAGAGGCGGAGCCCTGAGTGTGTATGAAGAGGCGGAGCTCTGAGCGTGTATGAAGAGGCGGAGCTCTGAGTGTGTATGAAGAGACAGAGCTCTGAGTGTGTATGAAGAGGCGGAGCTCTTAGTGTGTATGAAGAGGCGGAGATCTGAGTGTGTATGAAGAGGCGGAGCTCTGAGCGTGTATGAAGAGGCGGAGCTCTGAGTGTGTATGAAGAGACAGAGCTCTGAGTGTGTATGAGGAGGCGGAGCCCTGAGTGTGTATGAGGAGGTGGAGCTCTGAGTGTGTATGAAGAGGCGGAGCGCTAAATGTGTATGAAGAGGCAGAGCTCTAAATGTGTATGAAGAGGAGGAGCTCTGAGTGTGTATGAAGAGGCGGAGCCCTGAGTGTGTATGAAGAGGCCAAGCTCTGAGTGTGTATGAAAAGGTGGAGCTCTGAGTGTGCATGAGGAGGAAGAGCTCTGAGTGTGTATGAAGAGGAGGAGCTCTGAGTGTGTATGAAGAGGCGGAGCTCTGAGTGTGTATGAAGAGGCGGAGCTCTGATTGTGTATGAAGAGGTGGAGCTCTGCATGTGTATGAAGAGGCGGAGCTCTGAGTGTGTATGAAGAGGCGGAGCTCTGAGTGTGTATGAAGAGGTGGAGCTCTGAGTGTGTATGAAGAGGCGGAGCCCTGAGTGTGTATGAAGAGGCGGAGCTCTGAGCGTGTATGAAGAGGCGGAGCTCTGAGTGTGTATGAAGAGACAGAGCTCTGAGTGTGTATGAGGAGGCGGAGCCCTGAGTGTGTATGAAGAGGCCAAGCTCTGAGTGTGTATGAAGAGGCGGAGCTCTTAGTGTGTATGAAGAGGCGGAGATCTGAGTGTGTATGAAGAGGCGGAGCTCTGAGCGTGTATGAAGAGGCGGAGCTCTGAGTGTGTATGAAGAGACAGAGCTCTGAGTGTGTATGAGGAGGCGGAGCCCTGAGTGTGTATGAGGAGGTGGAGCTCTGAGTGTGTATGAAGAGGCGGAGCGCTAAATGTGTATGAAGAGGCGGAGCTCTAAATGTGTATGAAGAGGCCAAGCTCTAAATGTGTATGAAGAGGAGGCGCTCTGAGTGTGTATGAAGAGGCGGAGCTCTGATTGTGTATGAAGAGGTGGAGCTCTGCATGTGTATGAAGAGGCGGAGCTCTGAGTGTGTATGAAGAGGTGGAGCTCTGAGTGTGTATGAAGAGGCGGAGCCCTGAGTGTGTATGAAGATGCGGAGCTCTGAGCGTGTATGAAGAGGCGGAGCTCTGAGTGTGTATGAAGAGACAGAGCTCTGAGTTTGTATGAGGAGGCGGAGCCCTGAGTGTGTATGAGGAGGTGGAGCTCTGAGTGTGTATGAAGAGGCGGAGCCCTGAGTGTGTATGAAGATGCGGAGCTCTGAGCGTGTATGAAGAGGTGGAGCTCTGAGTGTGTATGAAGAGACAGAGCTCTGAGTGTGTATGAGGAGGCGGAGCCCTGAGTGTGTATGAGGAGGCGGAGCTCTGAGTGTGTATGAAGAGGCGGAGCTCTGAGTGTGTATGAAGAGGTGGAGCTCTGAGTGTGTATGAAGAGGCGGAGCTCTGAGTGTGTATGAAGAGGTGGAGCTCTGAGTGTGTATATAGAGGCGGAGCCCTGAGTGTGTATGAAGAGGCGGAGCTCTGAGCGTGTATGAAGAGGCGGAGCTCTGAGTGTGTATGAAGAGACAGAGCTCTGAGTGTGTATGAGGAGGCGGAGCCCTGAGTGTGTATGAGGAGGTGGAGCTCTGAGTGTGTATGAAGAGGCGGAGCGCTAAATGTGTATGAAGAGGCGGAGCTCTAAATGTGTATGAAGAGGAGGAGCTCTGAGTGTGTATGAAGAGGCGGAGCCCTGAGTGTGTATGAAGAGGCCAAGTTCTGAGTGTGTATGAAAAGGTGGAGCTCTGAGTGTGCATGAGGAGGAGGAGCTCTGAGTGTGTATGAAGAGGAGGAGCTCTGAGTGTGTATGAAGAGGCGGAGCTCTGAGTGTATATGAAGAGGCGGAGCTCTGAGTGTGTATGAAGAGGCGGAGCTCTGATTGTGTATGAAGAGGTGGAGCTTTGCATGTGTATGAAGAGGCGGAGCTCTGAGTGTGTATGAAGAGGCGGAGCTCTGAGTGTGTATGAAGAGGCGGAGCTCTGCGTGTGTATGAAGAGGCGGAGCCCTGAGTGTGTATGAAGAGGCGGAGCCCTGAGTGTGTATGAAGAGGCGGAGCTCTGAGTGTATGAAGAGGAGGAGCTCTCAGTGTGTATGAAGAGGCGGAGCTCTGAGTGTGTATGAAGAGGCGGAGCTCTGAGTGTGTATGAAGAGGCGGAGCCCTGAGTGTGTATGAGGAGGTGGAGCTCTGAGTGTGTATGAAGAGGCGGAGCGCTAAATGTGTATGAAGAGGCGGAGCTCTAAATGTGTATGAAGAGGAGGAGCTCTGAGTGTGTATGAAGAGGCGGAGCCCTGAGTGTGTATGAAGAGGCCAAGCTCTGAGTGTGTATGAAAAGGTGGAGCTCTGAGTGTGCATGAGGAGGAGGAGCTCTGAGTGTGTATGAAGAGGAGGAGCTCTGAGTGTGTATGAAGAGGCGGAGCTCTGAGTGTGTATGAAGAGGCGGAGCTCTGATTGTGTATGAAGAGGTGGAGCTCTGCATGTGTATGAAGAGGCGGAGCTCTGAGTGTGTATGAAGAGGCGGAGCTCTGAGTGTGTATGAAGAGGTGGAGCTCTGAGTGTGTATGAAGAGGTGGAGCTCTGAGTGTGTATGAAGAGGCGGAGCCCTGAGTGTGTATGAAGAGGCGGAGCTCTGAGCGTGTATGAAGAGACAGAGCTCTGAGTGTGTATGAGGAGGCGGAGCCCTGAGTGTGTATGAAGAGGCCAAGCTCTGAGTGTGTATGAAGAGGCGGAGCTCTTAGTGTGTATGAAGAGGCGGAGCTCTGAGTGTGTATGAAGAGGCGGAGCTCTGAGCGTGTATGAAGAGGCAGAGCTCTGAGTGTGTATGAGGAGGCGGAGCCCTGAGTGTGTATGAAGAGGCCAAGCTCTGAGTGTGTATGAAGAGGCGGAGCTCTTAGTGTGTATGAAGAGGCGGAGCTCTGAGTGTGTATGAAGAGGCGGAGCTCTGAGCGTGTATGAAGAGGCGGAGCTCTGAGTGTGTATGAAGAGACAGAGCTCTGAGTGTGTATGAGGAGGCGGAGCCCTGAGTGTGTATGAGGAGGTGGAGCTCTGAGTGTGTATGAAGAGGCGGAGCTCTAAATGTGTATGAAGAGGCCAAGCTCTAAATGTGTATGAAGAGGAGGAGCTCTGAGTGTGTATGAAGAGGCGGAGCTCTGATTGTGTATGAAGAGGTGGAGCTCTGCATGTGTATGAAGAGGCGGAGCTCTGAGTGTGTATGAAGAGGCGGTGCTCTGAGTGTGTATGAAGAGGTGGAGCTCTGAGTGTGTATGAAGAGGCGGAGCCCTGAGTGTGTATGAAGATGCGGAGCTCTGAGCGTGTATGAAGAGGCGGAGCTCTGAGTGTGTATGAAGAGACAGAGCTCTGAGTGTGTATGAGGAGGCGGAGCCCTGAGTGTGTATGAGGAGGTGGAGCTCTGAGTGTGTATGAAGAGGCGGAGCTCTGAGTGTGTATGAAGAGGTGGAGCTCTGAGTGTGTATATAGAGGCGGAGCCCTGAGTGTGTATGAAGAGGCGGAGCTCTGAGCGTGTATGAAGAGGCGGAGCTCTGAGTGTGTATGAAGAGACAGAGCTCTGAGTGTGTATGAGGAGGCGGAGCCCTGAGTGTGTATGAGGAGGTGGAGCTCTGAGTGTGTCTGAAGAGGCGGAGCGCTAAATGTGTATGAAGAGGCGGAGCTCTAAATGTGCATGAAGAGGAGGAGCTCTGAGTGTGTATGAAGAGGCGGAGCCCTGAGTGTGTATGAAGAGGCCAAGTTCTGAGTGTGTATGAAAAGGTGGAGCTCTGAGTGTGCATGAGGAGGAGGAGCTCTGAGTGTGTATGAAGAGGAGGAGCTCTGAGTGTGTATGAAGAGGCGGAGCTCTGAGTGTATATGAAGAGGCGGAGCTCTGAGTGTGTATGAAGAGGCGGAGCTCTGATTGTGTATGAAGAGGTGGAGCTTTGCATGTGTATGAAGAGGCGGAGCTCTGAGTGTGTATGAAGAGGCGGAGCTCTGAGTGTGTATGAAGAGGCGGAGCTCTGCGTGTGTATGAAGAGGCGGAGCCCTGAGTGTGTATGAAGAGGCGGAGCTCTGAGTGTATGAAGAGGAGGAGCTCTCAGTGTGTATGAAGAGGCGGAGCTCTGAGTGTGTATGAAGAGGCGGAGCTCTGAGTGTGTATGAAGAGGCGGAGCTCTGGGTGTGTATGAAGAGGCGGAGCTCTGAGTGTCTATGAAGGGGCGGAGCTCTGAGTGTGTATGAAGAGGCGGAGCTCTGAGTGTGTATGAAGAGGCGGAGCTCTGAGTGTGTATGAAGAGGCGGAGCTCCTGCTGGAACAGCGGTCGGAGGAGGAGTCTAGGAGGGAGATGACAGAAAGCTCAGCAGACTCTCAGGAGTGAGCGAGGAGGATCCAGTTCCTTTGCCATCGGAGGTGAGGAGAGTGTGAAGGATGTTGGTGACTCTGGTAGATGAAAAGCTGGGAGTCATATTGCTCTGGTGAGTGGGGAAGCACTACTAAGGGGCGCCCTCACCATCACGTGTGTAAGAGGTGGAAGAAGGCGTGGCTACACTACAGCTGGCACAGTTTGGAGCACCGAGAACTTTACACCTTATCAACTTTTCATTGAATGGTGGACTTCTTTTTAGCAAAATAAAGTAATTGAAGTAGATGTAAAGTGGAAGCAGTGGACTTGCAGAGAACACTATATTGAGCACAAAATATTGTATGATTACATGAATTTGCACAGATTTTTAGTTTATTTAATATATCAGCAAATATTATAGGATTAAAGAAGTAGGTGTAAAGTGGAAGCAGTGGATCTGCAGAGAACAGCATCTTGATCACAAAGCACTTTATGTTGTATATGAATTTGCACATGGATCAGTTTACTTTATTTATCAATAAACACCATAAGATGAATGAAGTAGGTGTAAAGTGGAAGCAGTAGATCTGCAGAGAATATTATTTGAGCCCCTAGCACTTTATATATGAATGTCTCCACATATTTTAGTGTATTTGTGATGATTTATGTGCACACACAATAGGACAGCGCTGTGACACATAATGCTCTTCTAGTTAATTATTATTATTACTATACAGGATTTATATAGTGCCAACAGTTTACATAGCACTTTACAATATAAAAGGGAGACAATACAGTTATAATACAATAAAATACAAGAGGATTAAGAGGGCCCTGCTCAGAAGAGCTTACAATCTAATAGGGTGGGGCAGGTGGTACAAAAGGTTGTAAATGTGTGGAATGAGCTGGTGGAAGTGGTAGGTGATTAGTTGGAGACGTGATGGGCTTTCTTGAAGAGATGAGTCTTCAGGGATCGCCTGAAGGTAGCAAGAGTAGGGGATGCATTAAGGAGGAAATGGGACTTTAAAATGAAGTGCCTAAAATGCGGAGGTGATGATAAAAATATAAAGTTTTGGGAGGGGCAGGAGGCGGAGCCTAACGGAGCAGACATGCATTGTTAGAGCTCTGCACCGCTGAGGAGAGAAGAGAAGGACAAAGCGGAGCCTGCAGGCTCAAAAGGTATCCATTTGAACCTTTTTGCCCCAGGGAACAAACTGTGAAAGTTTGGGCAGGAAATATGGTACTGGGAGGAAACCGTGGCAGAAATAAAAATCACCTCACAAAGAGCTCACAGGCACTCACTGCAACTAAAGCAGCTCCAGTCACCTCACAATATACAGCATCAGGGCGCTCTCACAGACAGAAAATGTCACAGCAAGAATCTCCATTTGAGTCAGATACAGAACAAATCCTCTCACAAACTTCTCCACAAGCCTCCTCAGCATCCACAGTAATATTATTACAATTTGAAAAGATGCTTCATAAGGCTTTAACCACTAGACATCCGCGCTATGGCCGAATGACGGCCACAGCGCGGACCTACATTCCCGGGAGGCCGTCATATGACGGCCTCCCCTGTGCACGCTCCCTGCGCGCGCCCTGCAGGGCGCGCGCCGGGCGCGGTGTGATCACCGAGTCACTGAGACTCGGCTGATCACCGATCTGAGTAAGGGGCCGGTCCCGGCCCCTTACCATGTGATCAGCTGTCAGCCAATGACAGCTGATCACATGATGTAAACAGGAAGATCGGTAATCGGTTTTTTTTTTACTCGCGCTGACAGCGCGAGTAGAGAAAAAAGCCGATCACCGGCTCAGATGCCAGGGACATCGGTCCCAAAGAGGAAGCACAAAAAATTCCTCATAAGTGCCACCCAAAAGTGCCACCTAACAGTGCCACCTAGCAGTGCCCACAGTGCCACCTAGCAGTGCCCACAGTGCCACCTATCAATGCCAACAAGTGCCACCTATCAATGCTCACAAGTGCCACCTACCAATGCCCACCTGTAGTGCCAATCAGTGCCACCTGTCAGTGCTGCCCATCACTGCCACCCATCAGTGCCCATCACTGCCACCCATCAGTGCCCATCACTGCCACCTATCAGTGCCCATCACTGCCGCCTCATCAACGTACATCAATGAAGGAGAAAAATTACCCGTTAAAATTTTTTTATAACAAAATATAAAAAAAAAAAAAAATTTTTTTAAAAAAAATTCTGGTTTTTAAATTTTTTTAACAAAAAGTAAAAACCGCAGAGGTGATCAAATACCACCAAAAGAAAGCTCTATTTGTGGGAAAAAAATGATAAAAAATTCATTTGGGTACAGCGTTGTATGACCGCGCAATTGTCATTCAAAATGCGTTAGCGCTGAAAGCTAAAAATTGGTCTGGATAGGAGGGGGGTTTAAGTGCCCGGTAAGCAAGTGGTTAAAACAAACCTCAGACCAAATAACAAAAAGCCTAACCAAAGAAATAAGAGAGCTGGGAAACCGCACCGCAGCCTTAGAAATAAAAATGGATGAAATTGAAATTACAACCCAAGAAAATATAACAGAATTGGAACAATTAAAAGAAGAGAATTTAATACTTCAAACTAAGCTCGAAGATTACGAAAATAGAGCCAGACATTCAAACTTGCGCATAAGGGGAATACCTGAAACTGTGACAGACCTGCAATCTACTATTACTGCTCTATTACAAGAACTAAAGCCAGATATCCCTATTGAACGTTTAGAACTGGACAGAGTACACAGAGCCCTCACAGCCAAAAAGAAAGATGGACCCCCACGTGATATAATCACAAAATGTCATTATTACAGAACGAAAGAACAAATACTAATTGCTGCAAGAGAAAAAAAGGAACTTAATTTTCAAGGACACAATTATCAAATTTTTGCTGACCTATCCCAACTTACTATTACTAAAAGACGATCCATGAAACCCCAACTAATGGAACTGCAACGCCACAACATTATGTATCAATGGGGCTTCCCCTTTTCAGTCAGATTTAACTACCAAGGTACAATTTACAGAAGCAGATCAGCAGATGAACTACAACAAACCCTTTTAAAATTAAATCTGACAGAACCCACAAGCAGCAACTCTCCCGCACGCAGAAGAATGGCATCATCTTCACCTTCAGGCAGCACCCAGAAAATTTCAGAACAAAATGGGAATCATCATTCTCACAAAAGAGGCCGTTATGCCACATCATCCATGGACCAAGAAGATTCAATGGACTGACATCCTAATTCCTGATATCTCTTCATTTATTATACTAAGGGATGGTTCTCTATAAAAAACCTGTATTTATAACTGAATGTAACTGCATTCTGATAGTCACACACTGTGTGGGATCATGTTACATTCCAGTTATATTTCTTATTACTTCTGATTCATATAGCCTTAGAATATATAAGTGAAATAAGGAAATTCTTGCTCAGTTATATATTATCAGGTAATAACAATAGATTTATTACTTTTTAGGACAAATATGTTCAATAATCCAGAAGTAATGGAAGCTTTTTCTTTCTTTTCTTAAAACAAATATATTATTACCTAACTAGTTCCTAAAACTATGTTTTTGTTTATTCTAATCTGAAGCAATACAACCTCAATTTTATGAGTTAACATATCTAAACAGTTACATATGAATAAAATATGTAATTGTTTACTCTAAAAGGGTTAAAATCCCAGAATAATTCAAACTATCTTCATCAATACCAAAGTTATTAACAGTACCTTTCTAACTGAATTATTTAGCCTAGGGCAAGACTAACCATATACAACCACCCTGGAATAAATAATTTCAACATAAACTATATTCTGCACTCCAATTAATGAAACATCATTTTGATGTCTTTTGACATAGCACTTCTCTCCTGTAAGCAGAAGATCCGTGTACCCCCATTAGCCCTCCTCATTCTCCCAACCATATTATGTGGGAGTGTGACGAAGGCACTTATTCCCCTGAGAGAGATATTTATTCTCTTTCACGGGTAAATTGTGATTACTTGCAAAAAATAATTTATACAATGTATCATCTAATCTCATATGTTTTTTGTTTACTCTTTACTCCAGAATTCACTGGTTTCTTTTCTATCTATTCATCTCTTCAGTCCACACAGGTTGATCTGCGCAGTCAGCTCTGCATAACAAAAAGTAAGTCAAAACTATTTGATCTATTGCCATGGCACCACTGAATATACTTTCCCTGAATGTTCAGGGAATAAATGTCCCTCAAAAAAGGACCAAAGCCTTCCGTACTTTCCATAACAAGAAGGCTCACATAGTATGCCTCCAAGAAACACACTTCACCAAAGATTCTACTCCAAAATATATTTCTCCTTTTTATCAACAAATTTACACGGCTTCTGCCTGTACCAAGCAAAGGGGAACTCTAATTGCATTTCACCGATCCACACCATTCACCTTGTCATCAGAAATTAAAGACCCAGAAGGTAGATACCTGATACTCATGGGTTATATAATGGATACAGCAATCACGGTGATTTCCTACTACGCTCCTAACAAACAACCTACACCATTCCTCTCACATATATTACAAGTGACTAATACACACAAAATAGGAACAGTGATAATGTGCGGGGATTCGAACCAGGTCCTCCTCCCATTTCTAGATAAATCACCTTTTACACCATCCAAAAAAACCTCCAGATTACCTTTTTCTCAACTTCTTTCCAAATACAATCTGGTAGATTCGTGGAGAGAAAGTAACCCAATGAAAAAGAAATTCACTTATTTCTCGCACCCTCATCAAACCTTCACCAGAATAGATCATATTTTTCTAACAATAGGAATGATACCAGAAATTATTGCATCAGATATAATTCCGATTCCGTGGTCTGACCATAATGCAGTATACACTACTATAGCCTCAGCCATACCAAAAGCGCATGACCCAACATGGTACTTACCGGACATAATGCTCAAACACCCACTACATCAGATGGCCATTGAACAAGCTTTAAAGGAATACATATCAATTAATAATACAACAGACATCTCCCCAATAACACTGTGGGAAGCTCATAAGCCTGTCTTGCGTGGTACAATACAAAGACAAATGGCACTATTTAAACGGGAACGCAAAAATCTAGCAAAAAAACAGGAACTCAATTTTAATGCAGCCTACATATCATTTCAAGATAATCCATCTCAGAGTACAAAATCTCATCTGGAAAAATCTAGATTGGAATACGATCTATTTCTCACTGAGTCAGTTGATAAATCCCTCAAACGCTCAAAACACAATTTCTACATGAATACAAACAAACCAGGTACATATTTGGCTCGGGCATTAAATTCAACTAACAAATCTTTCAAACCAATACGTTTGAAATTATCAAAAAATGTTTACACTTGTAATCCAGTTAAAATAGTCCATAAATTTCACTCACATCTCGCAACTTTATACAAGACAAACAATGAATTTAATCCTACAGAGGCTGAATCCTTCTTCTCAAAAATAACCTTACCTGAGTTATCTCAGAATCAAAATAGCAGTTTGGATGAGCCTATAACTATAGATGAAGTTGCTAACGCCATAAAAGACCTAAAACTTAACAAAAGACCAGGCCCAGACGGCTACTCAGCTTTATACTATAAAACATTCTCAGAAATACTCTCTCCCATTCTCACTGAAACTTTTAACAAACTTCTAGATGGACATTCTTTTCGGCAAGAAACACTAATGGCAATTGTTTGTATGATCCCAAAACCCCTTTCTGATGATACTTCCTGTGTGAATTATCGGCCTATCTCTCTGTTAAACCTCGATATTAAATTATTAGCAAAAATAATAGCAAAACGCCTCAATAGCATTATAGGAAAATTAATACATAGAGATCAAGTAGGCTTCATGCCAAATAGACAGGCAGGCGATAATATACGCAGTGCAGTGTTATTGGCACATATTGCTAAAAAAAGGAAAATCCCTTTATGTTTTCTATCTCTCGATATTAAGAGGGCATTTGACACAGTATCCTGGCAATATATGCAATATTCATTACAAAAATGGGGTTTTGGACCCCACTTTTTAACATGGATCAAAGCATTATATAATAAACCCAAAGCCTATATAAAATATGCTGGATACAAATCTGAAGCCTTTAATATCGAAAGAGGTACCCGACAGGGTTGCCCATTATCTCCCTTATTATTTGCCCTTATACTCGAACCCACGGCCCAATACATCAGAACAAACCAAACTATAACTGGCATTGAAGTAGGAGGTATTACACACAAACTATGTATATTTGCAGACGATATATTACTTTTTCTATCATCACCACAGGTCTCTGGTCCTAACTTAATACCAGCTCTTGATGGATTTGCAGCCCTATCCGGCCTTATGATTAATCCTAAGAAATGCCTAGTGCTTAATATTTCACTCACAAACATGGAATTGATCCCGGCTAGGGCTGTACTCCCATTCACATGGGCAGAGAAATCAATCCCATATCTTGGAATTCATTTAACAGCATCTCATTCTGACTTATTCTCAACCAATTATCCTCCTGTATTAAGACAGATCACAAATCTAATAAAACAATGGTCGCAACTTCCTTTATCCTGGATAGGGAAGATTAATGCAATCAAAATGACTATTCTACCCAAATTGCTTTATCTATTCAGAGTCCTCCCTATTCCAATTCCTTCCTATTTTTTGAGAATAGTACAAAAAAGAGCAACTCCGTTTATATGGGGCTCTTCTAAACCACGTATACCTATACACACACTACATCTTCCCAAAAATAAAGGAGGCCTGGGATACCCTAATTTTACTAACTACTACAGAGCAGCACATTTGGCCAGTCTGTCCAAATACCATGCAAAACAGGAAATCCCATTATGGGTATTTATAGAGGCTTCAGAAAATGACCCTCTATTAATATCAAATTTATTATGGCTTGATCCTAAAGACCGCTTTAAAATTCATAATCCCATAACTAAACACTTCTTATCTCTCTGGGATAAACTAAAAACCAAATATCAGTTACAATCTCCACACAATCCTCTCCTTTCTTTTATCAGAAATCCGGCCTTTTATCCGGCATGGATCTACCCAAATTCTTTTAAAGCTTGGACAACATCAGGCATTCAGACACTAAATGACTTCATAGCATCTAAATCATTCCTTTCATTCCCATCGCTTAGAGAAAAATATGATCTACCAAACTCTGAGATATTTAGATATCTCCAAATCAAAGATTTCTATACACCATTCCTAAAGGGGGATACACCATTATCCCAATTATCCATTTTTGAATCAATCTGTACAAAAGATCCATTTGCTAAAGGTACAATTTCATCACTTTATAATCAATTATATGGAGTAGCAAATCTTAATAGGCCCTCTTACGTTCAGAGGTGGGAGGAGGACCTGGGACGAACTTTAGAAGACACGGACTGGTCTAACATATGGCTCACATCTAAGTCATCTTCACCCAACATCTTAGCACTGGAGACAAATTATAAAGTCCTAACTCGCTGGTACCTTGTACCCGCTAGAGTGGCAAAATATTCACCTAATACCTCAGCTCTTTGTTTTCGAGGATGCCCAGAAATAGGCACATATTTACACATATGGTGGACGTGCCCAGTAATCCAAACCTTCTGGAAGGAAGTCTTCGTGATTGCATCTAAAATATTTAAAAAAATAATAAAACCAGATCCATATTTAACTTTACTTAATCTAAAACCGGAATGGTTAACACTCTCTCAATTCAAACTTATGATCCAACTAATAACGGCTGCAAAACAAACAGTGGCCAAGGCATGGAAATCTCCTACATTGGTACTAGCAGAAACAATTCACAGAATGAATAATACAATGTCCCATGCTAAGATGGTAGCCATCGATCAAAATCAAATTCCAAAATTTGAAAAACTTTGGCATCCTTGGATAAAACAACAGTTCCTGTCAAACTTCAATGACTCTGTCCTGTTGCCATGGTAACAGATTAAATGACTTACAGAGACACCCATTCTAAGGCTTCAAAGAGAACTAAAAAGAATAATAAACTGACGAGCGGGACAACCTTGTGGACCATACCTCTACCTTTCAACCCCTTTTCTTCTTTCTCTTTCCTTTTCTCCACCTTACGATTAAAGCTCATTATCAGAATTTATTTGACCTATATACACTCTACTTGTAAACAATATGTATAGTAGGTATAAATCATTTAAATACCTACAAAAGTAACTAAGGAAATGATATATATCTTTAATTTAGGTTTACGTGAACCCGATGTTTAATATTTGAAATTCCATGATATTTACCTATATAAACCCTACTGTAAAACAATGAGCTTACTTTATAGATCCTTGTAAACTTACTTTATGTATCTTTATAACATTGTATACTCAATAAACTTCTTTTGACAAGGAAAAATATAAAGTTTTATTCATATCAGGATAAGTAATTTCGTATATTACATATATAAGCACAAGATATGGACATGGTGGTACAAGGGTATAAAAAACACATAAATAAGGATTCATTCATAATAATCAATGAATGGTATGTAACAGCAAAATGGCCTAAAAAGGCAACCGCAGCATGCCCGGCACCTGTATTGATACTTGCATAATAGGACTCTATAATTACTGGGTTCATATTAATGACATCATCGAAGCGTAATATGTGTCTCTGTAGCATCATGTAGCTCTACGCGTTTCGTGGATATATTTCCACTCGTCAGGAGCAGATGCGACAGATTCCTGAAAATATAACAAATAGGTAAACCACACTCTGTTTGGAGGTAAAAAATATTATCAAAAAGGTTAACCCAGTACACTCACCAACCGCGGCAGTGAATGCAATAGGGGGTGAGCGAGACACGGCGAACCGGGAGCATGAACCACATCACGGGAGCTGAGGCGGCGTAGTTATACACAACCAGCTTGGGAGGATGTTGAGGTGCCTAAGATGGTCTCCATATACAAAAGTTCTGGCATGTGAATCTACAAATCAGGATATCTGGGAGTTGTAACTGTGGGGAATGAGCTGATGGAAGTGGTAGGAGATTAGTTGGAGACGTGATAGGCTTTCCTGAAGAGATGAGTTTTCAGGGATCGCCTGAAGGTAACAAGAGTAGGGGATAGCCGGATAGATGGAGGTAGCGAGTTCCAGAGGATGAGAGAGGCTCTGGAGAAATCCTGGAGACAAGCATGGGAGGAGGAGATGAGAGAGCTTGAGAGTAGGAAGTCTTGAGAAGAGCGGAGAGGACGATTTGGGTGATATTTGGAGACAAGGTTGGTGATGTAGCTCGGGGCAGAGTTGTGTATGGCTTTGTATGTTGTGGTTAGTATTTTGAATTTAATTCGCTGGGTGAGTGGGAGCCAGTGTAGGGATTGGAGGAGAGGGTTGGCAGACACTGAATGACACAAACTTTTGACAACGATTGGATTTGAGGCTGAAATGACAAGTCAGAGTCTAGGATTACACCGAGTACCCTGGCGTGAGGGGACGGACTGATGGTTGCATTGTGGATTTTGATGGAAAAGTCATGGAGGGGGGGCACGGGCGGGGGGGGGGGGAATATTAATAGCTCGGTTTTAGAGAGATTTAGTTGAAGGAAGTGGTGCGACATCCATGCTGATATGTCAGTTAGTAAGTTAGTAATGCGAGAGGAGACTGAAGGTGTGAGGAGTAGTCAGATAGATTTGGGTGTCATCAGCGTATAAGTGGTATTGGAAGCCGTGAGCAGTTATTAAGTGACCGAGGGAGGAGGTGTAGATAGAGAAGAGAACAGAGCCTTGGGGGACCCCCACAGAAAGGGGCAATGGAGAGGAGGAGACAGAGTTGTAGGTGACACTGAAGGAGCGCTGTGACAAATAGTCAGAGAACCAGGATAGAGCAGAATCTCGAGGGCCAAGGGAATGTAGTTTATTGAGAGCAAAAGAGAAGGGAAAGTGGGACTTTGAATGAGATGGATGACTTTGTGGAGGCAAAGTTGGAATAAATGCAAAATTGTTTCATTAGTAACGAACGTTGTAAAGAAAATGGCAATAAAATAACCACATATACATTCAGTACAATATATCATATAGATTACACCCACACATAACATACAGGTGTGGCATGGGAAAAAAGTTTGCACGAGTATGGTATTGTCAGAGCAGTTCAAAGGTACATAACATAGGGTAAATTTATATTAATACAAATGACATAAAAAACAGCACCAGCGACAGGAGTATGGGTGTAGAAAGTAAAACCAAAATAGATGAATAAATAAATGTCAGAATTATTAATCTGCTGCAGACTGAAATTCAATGTGTCCATTACAGACACAGGTCAGCATCACTTGTGCCCGACGCGTTTCGTGTAAAGACACTCCTCAGGGGCAGATGCTAAAATATATCTGCAGAGTGTAAAGAAAAAAGTGGTGACATTAGTCTAATTCTAATTAGTAATGTAGAAATAGGGCAGATTAGCCCGTCCTAAATACTCACATAGGGTCCAAAATGGTAAAATGTTGCGGCCATGTGATCAAAGTCTCAATATAGATTCAATAGTCCCAGGATAGAGCAGAATCTCGAGGGCCAAGGGAATGTAGTTTATTGAGAAGGAGCGGGTGGTCAACAGTATCAAAGGCCGCAGAGAGGTCAAGTAGTAGGAGTATGGCGTACTGGCTGTTGGTTTTAGCAGTTAGTAAATCGTTAGTGAGTTTTAGTAAGGCAGTCTCCGTGGAGTGCTGCGAGCGAAAGCCAGACTGTAAGGGGTCAAGAAGGTTATTTTCATTGAGGTAGGAGCTAAGACGGTTGTAGACTAAGCCTTCTAGAAGTTTAGAGGGGAATGGGAGCAATGAGATGGGTCTTCAGGTCAGTAGGGTCCAGTGAAGGCTTTTTAAGAATGGGAGTGATCTGCGCATGTTTTAGAGGGGAGGGGAAAATGCCACTAGAGAGGGAGAGATTGAAGATGTGAGTGAGGGAGCATAGGATAGAAGAAGAGGGTGACCGTAGTAGTTGTGAGGGAACAGGATCCAAGGGAAAATTGGTTAGGTGGGCATCCGAGAAAATTTTTGTAACCTCTTCCGTAGTAGCCAATTCAAAAGAGGAGAGTGTTGAATGTGCTGCTAGGCAAGGTATGTTGGGTGGGGAAGACGTACGCACAGTGGAGGTATCCTCACGAATTGCATCAATCTTGTCTTTGAAGTGATTGGCAATCTCTTGGGCAGTGAGTGAGTTAGTGGGTAGAGGGGGTGGGGGACGAAGCAGAGAGTAATGCCGCGTACACACGGTCGGACTTTCTGGGAAACTAGGTCCAACGTACTTGCCGGCGGACTACCGCCGGACTTTCTGAACGGACAGACTTGCCTACACACGACCGGACTTTCCGGAATCCGGTCTTCCCGACGGACTTCCGCCGGACTTTCAGAATGAACTGACTTTCCCACACACGGACAAGTCCGTTCATTTTGAACGTGACTCGGGTACGACGGGACTAGAAAAGGAAGTCAATCTCGCCGCTTTCATCGGCGAGATTGAAACCTTGCGAGCCCCATCGCAGGCACCCCAGGCCCTTAGGTCTGGTATGGAACTTTAAGGGGAACCCCCTACGCCAAAAAACCGGCGTGGTTGCCCCCCCAAAGTCCATACCAGACCCCGATCCGAGCACGCAGCCCGGCCGGTCAGGAAAGGGGGTGGGGACGAGCGGGCGTCCGGTTGGTTCTTCTCCGCTCTCTCCGGCCTCTTCTCCCGGTGTTCCAGTTCCCGGTGGTCCAGTTCTGGGGGCGGGGTCTCCACCTATATAAGTCACAACGGAGCCCTCAGAGACCAGTCCAGCCGGAGAGAGCGTTGTGTCAACATCTGGGGAAGAGAAGACAAGAAGCCCAGAAGTCCGGACCTCCGCTGGCAATAGAGCTACCTGAAGACAGCGGAGGGGCCGGCCGAAGAACTGGAACACCGGGAGAAGAGGCCGGAGAGAGCGGAGAAGAACCAACCGGATGCCGGGAGAAGATGAACCGGAGGGCCCCCCAAAGCCGGAAGAAGACCCCCGAAGCCGGAGGAAGATCCCCCCCGGATCTGTTTAATAAATTATTTTAAAAACCTGTGTAGTGTGTTTTATTATTGACACTTTTTCCCTAGGTGAATGGGTAGGGGTACGATGTACCCCATACTCATTCACATAGGGTGGGGGGGCCGGGATCTGGGGGCCCTGTTATTATAGGGGGCTCCCGGATTCCGATAAGCCCCCCGCCCGCAGACCCCGACAACCAACGGCCAGGGTTGTCGGGAAGAGGCCCTTGTCCTCATCAACATGGGGACAAGGTGCTTTGGGGTGGGGGGGGCACCGCAGGGCGCCCCTCCCCCAAAGCACCCCCCCATGTTGAGGGCATGCGGCCTTGTACGGTTCAGGAGGGGGGGGGAGCTCGCTCGTCCCCACCCCCTTTCCTGACCGGCCGGGCTGCGTGCTCGGATCGGGGTCTGGTATGGATTTTGGGGGGACCCCCACACCGG
The DNA here is from genome assembly GCA_037952835.1 of Lithobates septentrionalis. NCBI lineage: Eukaryota > Metazoa > Chordata > Amphibia > Anura > Ranidae > Lithobates > Lithobates septentrionalis. Next base: position 337,275 of record JBBDGP010003724.1, on the reverse strand, counting down.
TTTTTCGGCGTAGGGGTTCCCCTTAAAGTTCCATACCAGACCTAAGGGCCTGGAGTGCCCCCCGCGCTCGCCACAATAGGAAAATTAGTTTTTACTATTGCAGTGAGCGCGAGATGCAGCACCCCGCTCCTCTGTCGTCCGGCGGAGTTACGACGTAAAGATTTGAAGCAAGTTTCAAATCTAAAGTACGTCGGATTTCCGACCGAAACGGTCCGTCGGAAGTCCGATGGAGACCACACACGGTCGGATTGTCCGCCGGATTTAGTCCGGCGGCATCCGTCGGACTTTTGTAGGTGAAAAGTCCGACCGTGTGTACGCGGCATTAAAGGTTGAGAAGAGCCGACGGGGACTGGATGACAAGCAATTAATAAGAGAGACAAAGTAGGCTTGTTTGGCAGCATGGAGGCAGGAATTGTATTTTAGAAGGGCAGTTTTATATAGGGTGAAGTCTTGCAGGCATTTGGTTTTACGCCACAGTCGTTCAAGAGCACGGCAATGTCTCTTGAGATTTCTAGTGTTGTCAGTTTGCCAGGGTTGTAATGGTCGGGGCCTGATTCTGCATGTGGTTAGAGGAGCAAGTGCATCTAGTGATGATGAGAGTGAACTGTTGTAGACAGAAGTGGCCAGGTCAGGACAGGACAGGGGAGAGATTATGTCATATAGGTGGTCAGTAGCAGAATAGAGAAGAGAAGGGTTAAAGTGGCGAAGGTTTCTACAAGTAATTGTTTGCTGCTTGGGGGGATGGGTGGTTGGAGGCAAGGATACAGTGAAAGTAATGAGGTTGTGATCAGATAGAGGAAAGGGGGTGTTGGTGAGGTTGCCAGGGTTGCAGAGATGGGAGAATACAAGGTCAAGGGTATTACCATTGGAGTGAGTGGAAGTATGTGTCCATTGGGTTAGGTCAAAAGATGAGGTTAAGTCGAGAAGTTTAGCTGTAGTTGGGCTGTTAACATTGACAGGAATGTTAAAGTCACCAAGAATAATGGTGGGTATTTCAGAGGAGAAAAAGTAGGGTAGCCAGGCAGCAAAGTCATCAAGAAAGCGCGATATCAGTCCTGGAGGCCTATAAATTGCTGCAATCCTCAGAGAAATGGGAGAAAACAGACGAATACAGTGCATCTCGAAAGAAGAGAGGGATAGAGAGGGAGGGACAGGAAGGACTTGGAAGGTGCTTTGTGGGGATAGAAGGAATCCAACTCCACCTCCTTTCTGTCTGTTGGATCTGGGGGAGTGAGTCCAAGTTTCTGTTATGGCGAGTATGTTCAAGCCATGAGAGATGAAGAGGTCATGTACAGATGTTAGCTTGTTACAGATGGAGCGGGCGTTCCAAAGGGCGCATGAGATTAGTGGGGTGCTTTGAGGAAGCAGGGGGATAGAAATTAAACTGAGTGGATTGCGGTGGTTGCCAGGGGGGAGGGGTATTGGATATGTGGCTTGCATTTTGAAAATGGCGGACCAGGATTAGGAGAAATGTCACCTGAGACTAGGAGAAGGAGGAGGGCGAGGAAAGCAAGGTGGGAGTGGGATGTGCATGAGCGCACGTGGCCCTGGTGTTTATGTCAGCATGTGGGTGCAGCAAATGCAGGAGATGATGGTTGCCATAGTAGAGAGAGGGTAGGAGTGAGGGTGATATGTGTATGCTGCAGGGAAGAGAGGAAGGGTAGAGTAAAGATAATTTGAGGATAGAAGACACTAATGTGAGAAGGAAGAGAATAAGGAGCATGTTAGTGGATAGAGAGTGGGAAACTAACCTAATATAAAATAAAATAAATGTCAAAGCTGGTTTGCTTGTCATCTTGCAGAGTGGAGCAGAGTTCTTGTTGTTGTTGTTCATGCAGCTTTAGTTATCCTGCTTTCGTTAAACTGCGTCAGTGAAACTGCGCATCACTCGTGACAGAGCCACTCAGGACAGAGCCATGATGTCTGCGCCACCCCATAAGCTGCCATAAATTTACTAAGCTGGGATGCATTTCTCAGTTGGCCATTGGTAAAGGGAATACTTACCTTTGTTACAGCAGCAGTCCGGTATAAGGTATTTTTGTAGGTATTTGAGTTGTTACACATAGCGCGGGTTTTATTCTATTTATATTGGTGACATAATTGCCCAAATCTGGAGATCAGGAGCCATTTCCACCCTTTACTCTCGGCTGGGGATCTTTGTATCCATATAACAGATGTTCTACATGACTAAATCTGCAATCAATTTTACTGCAAACTCAAAGGTGCCAAAATGTCTCCCCCCGAGCAGTAATATATTTCTATCCCCCTTGGTAGGAGTGGAGATGACCCATCTATAAGGATATACAGTACATACACACATAGCACAAGGCCATGTTCACACTACGAAATGTTTCTCAAGGCTGCAGTACCTCTGAGCTCCACAAGGTGGTGATCTCAATTCTACCCAGACAGGAAGTCTCTATGGAATACAGATAGGAAGTGATGTCAGGTACAGATAGGAAGTTCTGGGTGAGAGGTGAGTGGGGAGGAAGTAGAGAGAAGATGTTGCTGGAAGTGGCAGTAGAGGAGGTAATAAGATCTTATTTTCTATTTACACCCAGTAATCCCCCGTCATGTCCGTCCTCTTCCTCCATAGTCACTGTGATGTCTTTTATCTCCAGCAGATGATGATACACACATATATAATGTGGAAATCTAGATTAACCCCTTCAGGGGGATCAGTTGATGATGAATATATCTTCCTTCCAAAGCTGGCCATACATGGTTCAGTTTTATCGTTCAGCCAGCGGGATGAGAGGAAAAAACTGAAGTGATTCCCCCATCCACACATTGGAGGGGGATGGGGGAATCCTCCCCGCTGCACTATTGTATTCTGACAATGGGGGGCGCTCCTCCGCTCTCAGAATACACAGATCAGTGATGAAGCTATTGGCTGTAGCCGCTGATCGAGTGACTTTTATCCGGCAGTGACCACACATGGATGGAAATGTGACCGATCCCTGCTGAACCAGCTGAATTTCCATGTCTCTATGGTCACCATAAGTGACTTCCTCCCCTCCCCCTCATCTCCTTCATTATGTAAGTCATGCTGAGATAATCTCCCATTGGCTGAGCAATATTCTCATTTGTCTCTGAGCTCCTTCTTGCTATTCCTCGTCCTGCCTGTTGTTTCCTTGGATTTATTTTCTGTGTAGTGACCCCGGCTTCATCTCTTGGATGCGCTCGTCTGTTGCTTGTCCTGACCTTTATCCTGATTCCTGGATCTCCTCCTCATCTCTCCTCCATATCCTCTTACACAGCTTTTCTCCACACCTGCAGTGATCCTGGGGGGTGGAAACTTGGCACCAGCACTCAGCAAAATCCATCCCCACCATAAGGACAGACAGTCTGACTGGAGATAACTATTGTTCTGCTCTTTTTAGATCGCCCCCAAGGCTATTGTTGCTGGGCGGACACGTTGCTGGGGTTCTCACCTTTAGTGATTCTTTCTCTAAGTGACTCTTTATACAAGTGATATGCACCTCAAGCTCTGTCTCATCTGAAGATTTCTTCTCTGTCCCTCCACAGGTATGTCCCAGCTGAGTCTCATCCACCCATAACTGAATAACTGGAAACTTTGCTGTCACTGTGTCGGTGTGTATTTTGATATGTCGCCTTCACCATCTGTTGCCCTGTCTGCATCATTATGATGTTTGTGTTGCTCTGTAGTGTCTTACCAAAGTTTTAATCACCCTCCTTTCTGTCCTCTTCCTATTAGTGCACTAACCAACTCCTGCTCATTCTACACCCACATGCTGATAAAACCTCCAGGACGCTGGGGCATGTCCCTTCATATAAATCACACTGCCTCATTACCTCTGTAACCCTTCTGCTTCTCCTAACCTTTGGTGACAAACCCCCAAACCCTGGGCCTCCATAACTGTGCCCAACGCACCCATCACCCCACACCCTCTGTCAGCAGCCACAATCCACAGAACTTGGTTTCCATTTTTCTTCTTCCCAAAACCAGCCTCCCCTTCTCCTGTGCCCTCTGGAATGCCTGCTGTGTCTGTAACAAACTCACCTCCCTCCACAGCCTCTTTATCACCAATTCCTTTAACCTATTTGCCATTACCAAAACCTGGCTTCATGAGTCTGACACTGCTTCTCCCGCTTCCCTCTCCCATGGCATCCTTCTCTGGACTCACTCCCCCAGACCCAGTGGATGAAAAGATGGCAGAGTGGGAATCCTTTTAGCCCCACACAGCACCTATCAGGTACTTCACCCACCTCCCTCTCTGATACTCTCCTCTTTTGAGGCACATTGTATTTGTCTATTTTCTCCTGCTTCTCTAAGAATTTCTGTCATCTACCGGCCCCTTCAACCTTCCTTGATGACTTTCTTGCCTGGCTACCCTACTTTCTATCTTCTGAAATTCCCACAATCATTCTCTGTGACTTCAACATCCCTGTTAATGCTAATACTCCTGCTACTTCTAAACTTCTCAGTTTAACCTCCTCATTTGACCTGAAGCAATGTATACATGCTCCTACACACTCCGATGGAAACACCCTTGACTTTGTATTTTCCTATCTATGCACCCCGTGCAACCTCTCCAACAGTCATTTTTCTCTCTTTGATCACCATCTTATTAATTTCACTCTCTCCCTGTCTTCCACCTCCTCTCCCTCCAACCGCCTAACAGTTACCCATAGAAACTTTTGCCACCTCAAACCTTCTCTTTTCTGCTACTGACCACATTTATGTCAAATTCTCGCCCCTGTCCAACCCCAACCTAGCTTCTGTCTACAACAGCTGACATCACGAAGCTAGTCTCAAAATACCAACCTAATCATTCACTTCATTCCTCCCAATACCTCCTGCTCTCTAGTTCCCTTGTCACCTCCTCCCATGCTTGCCTTCAGGACTTTTTCCGAGCCTCTCCCATCTTATGGAACTCCATACCCCAATATGTCTGACTATTTCCTACTCTGTCTTGTTTTAGATGATTGCTGAAAACCCTCCCTTTCAGAGAAGCCTATTCTGTCCTCACCTAAAATCTGTACTTTTTCCTGTATAATAATAATAAATGTGTTCCCATGAAGGCAGTATTTCTTGAATGTACAGCAATCCTCCTATTACCCGCTCACATCCCCATCCCAATATTGTGTGACCAATACCATCCAAATAATTCTTACTTTCATTTCCCAAAGTTATCCGTCTACTAGGAGACCTGTATAGATCAAATGATGGCACCAATGAGGATGGAGGAGGACCGGAGTCACATGACTGAGAAGATACTAAACCTCACCCTGGAGATCATCTACCTGCTGACCGGAGAGGTGAGGAGGATTCTGGGAGGTCACATGACATCACTCTTATCTCTATTAATGAAACACAGACCTGACCGGAGAGGTGAGGAGGATTCTGGGAGGTCACATGACATCACTCTTATCTCTATTAATGAAACACAGACCTGACCGGAGAGGTGAGGAGGATTCTGGGATTCTAACATGATGTCCCTATTCGTTCCTCAATACAGAGATTTCGTCTTGTGAAGTCAGGTGATCATATGACCATCACAGTGCCTCCATGTGACTCCCTAAAACCTGAGAGACACAACATGCTTAAGATTCTAGAAGTCACCAAGAAGATGATAGAGCTCCTTACAGGAGAGGTGAGTAGTACTGCATTGCTGGCTGATGATTAGCCAAGCATGCACTATGACCCGCATGCTTTGGCCACTCACAGCGCCGTCAGCGAAAAGAGCCATAATTGGCCAAAGGAAGGGTGCCTTTGGCTAATTATGGCTCAGGGGGTTAAGTCCACGCCCCACACTATATAAGGCCACCTGCACGTCGGCCGTGTGTAGTGTGTTGGTGGTGTTAAGAGAGAGAGGCAGAGAGAGTGTAATTTTCATTTAGTTTGAGCAGGCAGGCGATTCAGTTAGCTGCAGTGTATATTTAATATATATATATATCTCCTGGTTTTGTGTGTGTGTGTGTATATGTGTATATATATATATATATATATATATATATATATATATATATATATATATATATATATATACTGGTGTACTGTTGCTAATATACTTCAGGCAGGCAATACAGTTAGCTGCAGTGTATTTAGTATATACTGTATATATTAATGAGGGCAGGAGAGCGGTGATGTGGGCGGGCAGTGAGAGATGATCTCATCTCTGCTCGTCCGCCCCCTCACTTATTTCCTCTCTTTTAGGCTACTTTCACACTGAGGCACTTTACGCTAAATATTGCGCCTGCAAAGCACCTGTAAAGCACCTCTCCCATCACTCCAGTGTGAAAGCCCGAGTGCTTTCACACTGGGGTGGTGCACTTGCAGGAAGTTAAAAAAAGTCCTGAAAGTAGCAAGTATACACCGCTCCTAAAGTGCCTCAGTGGTTGTGGTGAGGCAGGGCTGCCATTCTCTGCAGAGCCATCTTGGACTGCTGTGTGCTTCATGAATAAATCTGTGAGGCGGCGGGCAGTGGCGTCACTAGGGTTGGTATCACCTGGTGCGGCAAAACATGGTGTCACCCCCCCTCCTGTCTAACCTGCTCAGCGCCCTGCAGGCAGTGCACGGTCATGAGGCGCACCTCTGTGAATTAAAGTAAAGGGTGGCACAGGGCAGGCTGGGGTGGCACAGGGCAGGCTGGGGTGGCATAGGGCAGGTTGCGGTGGCATAGGGCAGGTTGCGGTGGCATAGGGCAGGCTGGGGTGGTATGGTGCCAGGTTAGCACTCTATGTAGTGACATGCAGCAGTGCAGTAACTTATAGCATGCTTGGAGATGAAGACGCTCTGGCTGCTGTGTCCTCGTCTCTTTCTCCTTCAGCTGTGGGATCAGTCAGTAAGTGAAGGAGTCTATGGGAGGAGTCAGCCACACCCTCAGCTCCGCCCACCAACTTTGGCTGCCTCCGGAGACATTGGACATTGGAGATCCCCAAGGCCAAGGGACAGCTTAAGACGGGGGGAGAGTGCTACAGGCAGCCTCCCCTGCACGGCTTGGTGCTCTGCTCACAACGCTCCGCTGCGGCTCTGCAAGCAGAACTACAGTGTGTAGCTGTGGGCGGCGGCCCAGGTGTCACACTTCTGGCGGGTGTCACCCGGTGTGGCCCGCCCCCCATAGCAACGCCAGCGATGACCCGATGTCTGCAATCGCCGCTGGGCCATGATCTGCTGGTGTGCAGGGATCTCCTCCTCCCTGGGACAAACAGAATCGGCGGGCTGAGATGCAGAGAGCCGGGTTTTTCACCCTGTGAAGCGGATCAGGCGGCCATACTGCTCGGCGGCCAGGACACACCCCCGCTTCTCTCCTCTCATGCAGTCCGCACGCCGCAGCTGCGGCCCGCTGGTTAGACGGGAACCCTGCAGCAAGAGAGACTAGGGCTTTGGGACCCAGATTCGGGGCTATAGCCCCAGTAGCCACCCCCTAGCGACGCCACTGGACGTGAGAATGAATTCCCAAAAGTTAAATCTGTGCTTAAAGGGACACGTTTTGAATCAGTTAATGCTGTAAAGAAGAAAATGACGGATGTGTTGAAACAGCTGACAGAAATTGATTTTTTCCATGCCTTCGACCAATGGAAAACAAGACTGCAGCAATGTATTAGTGCAAATGGAGAATATATAAGGGAACAAGCATTAAATTTGTAATACATATAAATAAAGGTGAGTTATATAATCAGTCTTGTTATTTAATAGACACACCTCGTATTATACAACTTTTACGCTGTAATGTCACATCTCAACTATCTGTACTATAACCCCACTTCTTGTTACATGGCCAATCGTAGCCTATATGACTAGGAAGCCCCCTTTCACCTGCCATTGTTAAGACCCTCTTGAAGGTCCTCCAGGCTACAGTAAGGGGTTAAGGATTACTGTCCCCATTCATAAACTGAAATTCAGCATCTAGGTCTAGTAGGAACTGAATCTTCTAAGTTCCCTTTCACATACTTTCATATGTACACATTCCGAGTAGAAACCAACGTATTAACATGTTCTTCTAGCTTACTGTGGTTGCTCAATGAGTTACCACTACCGTTATTCATATGATTTTCTTAGAAGAAACATTTCATGAGCAGTGTGGAATTGAGCCGTAGTGTGCACATCAATATCACAAAGAATCTCGTCCACAATGTCAGGTAAATCATTACCAAAACCAGTCTTTGTTCAATGTTGCTATTAGCAATAAGTATCAATGAAAAGATAAGTTGATCACAGTAATTAATTTTACATCCCCCGGGATTTGCGTGTAACTTGGTGTAATAAGGTGCAATGAGCACTGGGTAGGCAGTTCACATATATTGAAGGTTCTACAGCAGGGGTCTCAAACTGGCGGCCCTCCAGCTGCAGAAGAACTACAATTCCTATGAGGCATTGCCAGGCTGACAGTTACACGCATGACTCCCATAGGCAAAGGCACGATGGAACTTTTAGTTCCGCAACAGCTGGAGGGCCGCCAGTCTGAGATCCCTGTTCTACGGAAACACTTCACATTGAAACTTGAATAAAAATGTAGCACCACACCCAACATAATGCCGCGTACACACGGTCAGATTTTCCAACGGGAAATGTTGGATGTGAGCTTGTTGTCGGAAAAGTCCCACCGTGTGTATGCTCCGTCGAACATTTGCTGTCGGACTTTCTGCCAACCAATGTTTGCTAGCAGGTTCTCAAATTTTCCGGCAACAAAACTTTGTTGTCTGAAAGTCCGATCGTGTGTACACAAGTCCGACGCACAAAAGTTCACGCATGCTCGGAATCAAGCAGAAGGAGTCACACTGGCTATTGAACTTCCTTTTCCTCGGCTTGTCCTACGTCTTGTACGTCACCGCGTTCCCACGTTTGTAATTGTTGGCCAACATTTGTGTGACCGTGTGTATGCAAGACAAGTTTGAGCCAACAACCTTCGAACAAAAATCCACGGTTTTATTGGTGGAAAGTCAGATCGTGTGTACGGGGCATTAGAGTCCAAATATTAGGTTTATTGAACTAAAACAATCCAAAATGCATGTACTTCAGAACTTACTAAATGAGCAGAAGCTCTGCTGACTTCCATCATCCAATCATGTGCAAGCAAAAATGCTATTTTTTTTTATTTTTTCTTGCATGTGATTGGGTATTCTTTGCAAACTGAAGCTTTACCTCATTTACTAAGCTCTGGAGCAATTGCACTTGCAGAGTGCACAGTCTAGTTGCCTTTAGTAAATCGACTCCTGATAGTCATTGAGAAGAATGGATATGTTGATGTAAAAAGGCACACTCCTCAATGAGTTACTGCTACCGTTACTCAAATGTCAAATGCAACTGCTAATGACCAACTGCTGTTTTCATAAACATTTTTAATGTCATGGGAAGTTTAAAGCCCAAATTGTGGCAAAGAGAAGTGGCTTCAAAGTCACACAGTGAGGAGGAAAATTACAAGGAATAAGGTAAGTACTTGTACCTACTCCTTCCCTTCTTAGCCAAATTAGCATTTAATCCATGCTGTGTGGGGGGGACCCCATTGCATGGATACATTTTAGAGCAGCTCAGGATTGGCTTTAACGTAAAACAGGAATGTGGAGAGGAGCAAGTAGCTACCATTGGTGGTGGTGGTGGTGGTATCCCTGAAAAGCCTAAGGAACATGTCGAATATGGAGCCCTAGAGGAAGGACTTTTTAATGTATCAGTAAAATGAATTATACAGGCACTGCTGATTAGGGATGATTGAGTCAGTGACCCAGAAACAGCAGATAAATATTGTCTTGATCTGAGTCAGCCCTAAAGAGCCTGGCAACCAGCCTGTTCAGCAAGTGAGCAATGGATGACCATCAGCCAGAATCCAGCCAGCATTATTTGAAAATCCAGCAGCTAGAAGCAAATTGATCACGGTGGTAGCATCAATCAAACTTGATTTAAAGTGGTTGTTAACCCACTCATTTAACCTCATATAATTCTGTGTGTTTGCTAATGCTGTGTGATCCCGTCAGATACATTTTATACTTGTTTTCGGAGTGCCGCTCAGCGCTCATGTGATCAGCTGGTTCTCTCCTCTCCTCGTCTGACAGCTGCAGTGGGAGGGGCTTAATTTCCCCCACTGACGTCAGTCAGGAGGAGAGGAGGAGAGAGCCGTCCGGTCACGTGAGCGCCGAGCGGCGCTCTGAAAACAGGTATATACTGCATTTTTTTAATAAATCACAGAGACAGGAGCACACAGGATTATATAAGATTTTAAATGTTATTTTAGAAGCAGGAGGGGAGGGGGTGGGCACTTGACACTGGAGCTGACAAGCAGGGAAGAAGGAGGGGAGAGAGGACAGAGCAGGGCTGCGGATTAAATGAGGCACGTAAACTGACCACAGTGTCAGGGCTCAGCAGCCATGAGAAACCATGGTCAGATTACAGGGGGGAGGGTATAGCCAGGCAGGATCAGCCACGTATTTCAGGTGATAGAGAGGGCCAAATTACACAACACAATTTTATATTCTTTTTTAGGGTAACAAACGCTTTTAAGGCTCCTTTTATAATTAGCTCAGCTTAGGATGACATGAACTGGCTTGATTTATTCTTTACCATAGTAGCGAGCTTTATGATGGCTCACAGGCCTACAGAACATTTATACCGGAGTATGACATACAAACTTGTTACACATTAGGGATGAGCCCGATGTTCCAAACGTAAGTTTGACTCGAACATTGGGTTTTCGCCCGTTCACCGAATTTAAAATTTTATGTGGCGTTCCCCATGCCCCATAATGCACTGCGAGATCACAGTGCATTGACGTCTGATGATTGTTTAAAGCATGCACCTGACCTGCATGCTTTGGCCAATCACAGTGCACTCTGCTGCGAGAGCCATAATCGGCCAAAGGCAGGGTGCCTTTTCCCACTATTTAATTCTTACACTCTGTTGACTAATCAGAAAACCTGAAAAAGGGGCGTGTCCCCAAAACATGTAGTGTCTCCAGTCGGCGTTGTGCGACTCTCTTTGCTCCTTTGGCATCAGCAGCTCCTGATCGGCCCCAGCGGCAGGGTTTGCCCATAGTGTGTGGATTCCCTTTGGCTGACTTCCGCCAGGCTGTGATGCCATTTCCAGGAAATCATATGCATTTCCCTCTGCCATGGGGTTCTATATGTTTTTATATTATATAATATACACGTATATGTCGGTAAAATTCCATTCTCTCACTGATCAGTCAACTCCGGTCATGTTGATTAGAAGACAGATTTATTACAAATGTATATACATAGGGATGAACTCTCACAGCAAGGAGCTCCGTGCAGAGTCATACAGGAACCCTTTACACAGGTCATTTTTTAACAGTATTTGGCAAGCTACCACTGGCTAAGGCACACTGGTGACTCATGGTGCATCGTCAGCTTTATTGTCAAAAACAGTGTCCTTTACACAATATGCCCTAATATGGTAAACTTGGGCTAGTTCTTTAAATATTGTTGTAGGTGTTGGTTGGAACTTAGCAGATTGCATAAACAATAAGTCATCGCCATTTTAGCTAGAAAAAAGCATATAAGGAACAAGGCAAATGTTGATATCACTTGTAATTCTTTAAATATTTCTTATCATTCCCTCCTCTGATATCTATATTTGCTTCCTCAATTTATTACTTCAATGCAGGTCTGTTCCACAACTGGGTTTTCAGACCTTAGCAAGTCCTTGACCTTGGCAAGTCCAGTCCATTTCCCAAACCAACCTTCAAGCCAATTTGTGAATGGATCATCAGTACCTGAGTTTTCCGCTAATTCATTCAAATCAATCCTGTCAATCCTTCGAGGGCTCTAGTCACGGTTCCTCCAGGAGCTGTAATGTTAGAAATAAAAGGTGCACCACATACCACCAAACATTTTACTGAACCCTTCTCTTTCTGCTAGGACCATATCTAATGCCATCCTATTCTGCCATGCCTCAGAGAGGTAGGGGCTGATTGCTCTGTCAATCTCTTAACTGCATCCCTGGTGTAGTTTACAAACCTTTGTTGGTTATAATATATATATATATATATATATATATATATATATATATATATATATATATACACACAAATATATATATATATATATATATATATACATCAAATCCAGCTGCCACTTGATTCCTAGCTTTGAACTTGCTCGGCACTCCACGCGGAACCCCAATCTCATCTATATAGATCTGGGGGTCAAAAGACCCCGCAGGAGAGGTGTACCTTCTGCTCCTCCGGTGACCCGTCTTCCAAGGGGACTCTGACAGTAAGCGCAGAGGCATTGCCAGCTGTACCAGGGCACAATCCCCTCGGGAATTGGCTGGGATGCTCGCTCTGAGCCTCTTGTCTTCGCATAACCACCAGACGTCCACCCTCTGGGTGTCATGCTCAACCCAGTCGTCACCCTCTCCCTTTACTATTTTGTTAATCCTCTCCATGCAGTAGTCATCCGGTAAAGACCCCAAATCTTTGCCACTCTCATTCCCCGGAAGTGCAAAGCAATCAAAGTTGCCAGGGTATGCCGTGACAGCAGGGGGTATCTGAGGTCTCTAAACTTGGGGAAACAATAAACTTGATGTGTGACAGGGAGTGTTGGTGTCAGGTTTGTATGTTTTTTTTATATAGCTTTAGCATACACTCTAAACCATCTGGATCTGTATTGTTATTTAAGGGAAAAAGCACTGTAGCCAGCTGGGGTCTGGCCCCTGCAAAGACCAAGCAGTTCTCTTTTTTAAGGGTGTTAGCAGTATATATTAACCATTCATTCTTATCCTGTTATAGCTTCTTCCGCTGTGAGATCGGTGAATCTAACTGTGGATCCTAATACCTCTACTTTAAATTGGTCCTCATTATCTAATTATTTCTTTTGGTTTGTCTCATTCTTTGGTTTGACTTCAAGAAAGAATTTTCCCAAAGGGTCAGTTCCTGATATCCAAGCTCCTATACGATATAACCTCTGATCCTCTAGTTTTAGGTCCTTCAGGGAAATCAATAATATATTGCAATTCTTTCATTCTGTACAGGGAGAGTGGGCCGCTTTAGTTATGGTTAATCTATTCTTTAAATCTCCTGCTGCTGGGATCTCATATCCCCAATCCTGCTGCAGTTGTCCACATGACTGAATCCCAAATAGTACACCTGGTAGTTCCAGCCAGGTAGCACACGTATTTATCTGCCCAGGTCAGTTTACTTGCTTCTAACTTATCTCCACAATCTGTCATCTGGCAGAAATCCACCTGTATAGTACTGGTGGTTGCTTCAACAAAGGTGAGGTTCAATGCTCTTCCTGTCTCTTCCCAATTGATTGGTTCCACTATCCTCCCGTGTCTCCTACCTCCCCATATAGAGGCCTCTCCTAGAGTCACCAATGCTCCCACGAGGAACAAAATCCCTACCATCCTATCTGAAGTGAGGGGGGCCTAGATAGGGCCTTTTCTTCACCAAGGTTGAGACAAGCAGACCTTTTATCTGCCTCCCTTTGTATTTGGACTTTCCCCCTCCTTCAGTCTCTCTGTCCCTACTCTGCCTATATTTACCTTTTTACAGTGGGATTGGTGAATCCAGATACTCCTTTCAGCAATTCTTACTGCAGTGGGAGTAGTAAGGAGTACTTGATATGGCCCGTCCCACTTAGGGGAGCGCCAATGCTTCTTTTTGATCACCTTGATGAGCACCCGATTTGTACTTTGTCTTCTCCTATGGGCTCTCCTTCTGGAATGGAACACTCTTGGTTAATTTGTTTCTGTTTTAATAACCTTGACATGTATTCTGCTAAGGTTCTCTCCCCTAACTCTGTGTGGGTTTCATTTGGTAATAAAGGTATTTTATAAGGTCTACCATACATCATTTCAAATGGACTCAGCCCCTCTTTAGTGGGCGTGATGTGCATGCTTCAAATAGCTAGTGGGAGACAGTACATCCAATTGTTTCCCTGTCTCTTCCATAGCCTTTTTTAGCTTGCTCTTTAATATCCCATTATGTCTTTCTACGAGCCCTGCTGACTGAGGGTGATATGCACAGTCATTCTTTTACTTCTATACCCATCACTTCTGTTAGGTGTTTTATAGCCTGATTTACAAAGTGTGGACCATTATCACTATAAATCTTCTCTTTTATCCCAAATCATGAAATGATATCTTTTAGTAAGGCTTTGGATACTGTTAAGGCGTCAGCACTATATCTCTACCCATGTGGTCAATGCATTAATGATATCCAAACAATATTTCTTCCTTTTCACATTTGTCTAATTCAATAAAATCCATGCAAATGTGTTGGAATGGATATTGCGGTGTGGGGAACTTCCCTTTCCGTGGTCTTATGCCTCCCTGAGCATTGTGTCTTGCACATATAATGCATTGAGAACAAAAAGTTTTTTTTAGTAGTTTGTGAAACCATAGGCTGTACATACCTTATTTAACATCTCAGTCATCCCCCTGTTTGACACATGAGTTACTCCATGTGTCAATACTGCTGCATACCTCAATAAGGATTTTGGCAATACCAGCTTTCCTTCAAGTGATGTGTAAATGTTATCTATTATTGTGCAACCTTCTGTTTTCCGATATTGTTTCTCCCCAGGGGATATATTCTGCTGTATATCAGTAAGGACTGTATGATCTATCTCTATGATTTCCTGTTCTGTCATGTGTCACTTCTGCATATCCAGTTACACTTGTGCCATCTGGATTTTTCGTACTGGAGCCATCAACAAAAAGTGTCATGTCAGGGTTAGATAACGGTACATCTTTCCAATCACTTCATGGCAGTACCTTTTCAGCGATGGCAGCAGTACAGTCATGTTTATGACCATCAGTAGGAAGTGGTATTAGTGTGGATGGGTTTAATATAGTACATCTCTGTATTGTTAAGTGAGGTTGTGTTAAAAGTATTGTCATACAGGAAAGGTGTCGTGCTGGGCTCAAATGTATGGACCAACGGGGCGCGGTCATTATTGAATACCCAGAAATCCAAGCTCTACAAAAATTTGTCATGCCCAAAAAAAGACATCATTTGTTTCTTTGTTTCTGGCTTCGGCACCTGGTGGAGGGCTCAAATTCTCTCCTCATCCAGGTGTCGACCTTCTTTTGAGATATTATACCCTAAGTATTTGACCTGCTGTTGCCACAACTGGAGTTTAGTTTTATTTACCTTATGCCCTTGGTATAACTTCCTGGTTAACAGCTTGTAAATCCTGTACCATTCTATTGCAGGGGCTATACCCTCCTCTGCTTCCTTCTTAAGGGGGTATCTCCTTCATCACCTTGCACAAAAACCTTTACTTTCACATTGTTTTTTCCATCACTTTTAAATACTTCTCAGAATGATTAACATATTGCAAAACATCTAAAACTGATGCAGTTCAGTAAGTAACCATGTTTTTAACAATGTAATCCTTATGATCCTGTTTTAATCCATTAACAAAAGCTATCTTTAGCTGTTGTTGATATGCACTATTCACATCCTCAGCTTTGGGGAGCCCAGAGAACACTTTAAAAAGTTCTCGTAGTTTATTTAGATAATCACTGACACTTTCCTTGTCTTCCTTTAGTCATATTAATCTTTTGCCAGTCAGTTCGTTATACCCATCGGAGATTGCATCTCTGATAGAAGGCAGTCAATCTGTCTGTCAAATCTTTGCTATCAAGGGCCAGTGGTTCCCCTCTTTGTTGAGGGGGCACTGTGGCTACACAGGGGTCCCAATTTCCCTTTACTGATGCCCAATCTAATCCTAGAACCCTCCTTAAGGCCCTTTCCACTTTGACCCCGTTTAGCCTATAACTGTTCCTCAGACCTTCCATATTTTCAATGATTTCTGGGGCCCCAAACTTAGGATGTTTAATATGCTCGGTAGCCTTCTGCATGTCACTCTCAGTCCATGGTTTAAAAACAGTCATAATTAGGGGATGACCGTTTTGTCTGTCTCTTTGTCCACTAGGGGCAGTTGGGCTTGGCATTTCTTTTTTTGTTCTCCTTCTCAAACCAGTATTCCGCCATTTCTAATCCATACTTCTTCTTTTTTTTTTTATCTTTGGGTCTCAGTTAGTTTACCATTGAATCCCAACTTCCTTTCCCACTTAGCGCAATATTTAACAGATTTTGGTTATTTGCTATGCATACATTTCTTATCTCCTTCTAATGGGGAAACTATTCCCCATGTCTCTGTTTTTTTTCCTTGAGTTTAGAATAAATGCATGGTAATTCTACTCTCGAACTTTGCCAGAATCTATATAAAACAGCAAACAAAGTCCAAACTCTCCAAACAGGAAATAAACATATATATATATACATACATACACATATATATATATACATACATACACACATACACACACACACACACACATGTAAAACAACTTATACCTTTACCTTATTTACTACAAAGTACAGTTGGTCAAAACAAACAGTATTCTTAACGTTCTGATCAGAATTTTTTTTTTTTTTTTTTTTTTACACACACTCACGCAAAAAGAGGAAGTGCACTTAGGTGTCCGTGAGGAGGGAAGAAGTGAGAGAGTCCAGTTTTTTTTTTTTAACCACAAGTTTGCAGCCAGACAGATCATAAAGCAGGCTTTTTATCAACCTGTAAACCACCAGACTAGCAACCCTTGGATCACAGTAAAGCAAAAATATAAGACTCCCCACACAAAGTTAGCAGTAATGTTAAACATGAGGAGGAAAGAGTTCATGATTTAACAAATGCAGCAAAAGGAACAGTGCAGGAAATATTGCTCTCGAGAGAAAAAGAGTAAAACGATCGATCTATGGGCTAAGTGTTTCTGATCAGTTAGATTGATTCCTGCTCGTACATTCACTTCCTGTTTGTCCCAACCACCACTCAGTTAGAAAAAAACCTGAAATGACCACTGTGACTCTCTGTATTACGTGTAGTCACTATTCACAACAATTATCAATCATCTATCATCTTTCGGTACCTTAAATTTTTTTAATCTGTCTTAGACAGCGGGCTACGTCTATTTACCATAGGCAACGTCCCCAAGTGCCTCTGTCTTCGGCCCCTGTATCACTTAGATCTTTTATACAGTGCCGGCATACTTAATAAAAACCCAAATCACCTCAAGTAGAAGAGAAAAGAAGAGAAAAGAAAAAAAATCTGTCTTACCTTTCACAGACTCGGAGGACTGGATCAGAAGTCCAGGAGTAGAAGTCAGGTGAGGATCCCGGAACCGACCAGCCTCTTTTTACCACTTAACTTGAGTGGGAGGACCTAGGTCTCGGCGAGAGGGAGTCTGACACTCACCGATATTTTGGACGGAACCGTTCGATCCACCACCTAATCCTTACTTCCGGCTCGAAAGGACCATAATGTCGGTAAAATTCCATTCTCTCACTGATCAGTCAACTCCGGTCATGTTGATTAGAAGACAGATTTATTACAAATGTATATACATAGGGATGAACTCTCACAACAAGGAGCTCCGTGCAGAGTCATACAGGAACCCTTTACACAGGTCATTTTATAACAGTATTTGGCAAGCTACCATTGGCTAAGGCACACTGGTGACTCATGATGCATCGTCAGCTTTATTGTCAAAAACAGTGTCCTTTACACAATATGCCCTAATATGGTAAACTTGTGCTAGTTCTTTAAATATTGTTGTAGGTGTTGGTCGGAACTAAGCAGATTGCATAAACAATAAGTCATCGCCATTTTAGCTAGAAAAAAGCATATAAGGAACAAGGCAAATGTTGATATCACTTGTAATTCTTTAAATATTTCTTATCAGTATATATGTAAGATTTTTTTTCATGTATGTGTATTATTATTTGCATTTTTGATTATTGTTGTTTTTCAGCATCATTATTTTTATTTTATTTCATCCTTATTTTTATGTTTATTTTTTTTTTTTACGTTTAACAGAGTAACAGAGGCGGAACTCCCAATCCCTAGATATGAGACACAGAAAAATAAAAAGAAAGATGGTACTCTTTCAGGTATAGTGGGATTTTTAAAGGGAGATAGTGTGTCTGTTGGTAGTAGGCCAGTACCACATGGGTTAGTAAAAAATGTATTTTTTTTATTCAAGAATAATTAAAAATATATGTATATACACATTACAAACATAGCGTATAAGAACATAAACATGACCATCAAGTAGTATATTCAGAATTCATTCGTGATTAGTCAGCCGACATGTTTCGCAAAGAATTTTCGCTTCATCAGGGCATAAACGACATCACTAATTAATTTAACTGCATAGAGAACAAATAACTATGGTTACATGGTAGCCATCCATGGATATAAAGCAAACATATGATATAAGAAAACTGGTAGAAGATTAATTTGAGTAACTCTCACCTACTAGTACATGTCTAAAGCGCAGAGCAACCACCACCCTTGCCAAACGTCATCTAATGTACCAACTGGAGCATAATATCCCTGGGTGCCAGATCCCAAAAGAATAATGCCAACAGGAGAACTGGACCGCACAGTTGCAGGGCAAGAATCTGGCAAAATATGTAATAAAAGAGAGCGGTGGCCCGGACTTCTGCCTTCTTCTTTTCTTCCAATGTTGACACAATGCTCTCTCCGGCTGGAATGCTCTCTGTGCGCTCTGCTATGGCTTATATAGGCGGTGACCCTGCCCCTTATGAGGTCACTGTCCCGGGGCATGCTGGGACTGTGCCGTCATAAGGGGGTGTGGTCACTGGGTGATGTTGACCACGCCCCCTTATGACGGCACAGTCCTAGCATGCCCCGGGACAGTGACCTCATAAGGGGGCGGGGTCACCGCCTATATAAGCCATAGCAGAGTGCACAGAGATCATTCCAGCCGGAGAGAGCATCGTGTCAACATTGGAAGAAAAGAAGAAGGCAGAAGTCCGGACCACCGCTAGCAATAGAGCTGTAGAAGATAGCGGAGGAGGCGGCAGAAGATCAGGACACCGTGAGGAGATGCCGGAGAGACCCCCAAAGTCGGAAGAAGACCCCAGAGCTGTCTAATAAATTACTTTAAAAACCTGTCGACTGTGTTTTTTTATTGACACTTTTTTCCCTAGGTGAATGGGTAGGGGTACCATGTACCCCATACTCATTCACATAGAGTGGGGGTCCGGGATCTGGAGCCCCCCTTATTAAAGGGGGCTCCCGGATTCCGATAAGCCCCCCGCCCCCAGACCCCGACAACCAACGGCCAGGGTTGTCGGGAAGAGGCCCTTGTCCTCATCAACATGGGGACAAGGTGCTTTGGGGTGGGGGGGGCCGCAGGGTGCCCCCCTCCCCCAAAGCACCCACCCCTCATGTTGAGGGCATGCGGCCTGGTACGGTTTAGGAGGGGGGCGCTCGCTCGTCCCCACCCCCATTCCTGACTGGCCGGGCTGCGTGCTCGGATAAGGGTCTGGTATGGATTTGGGGAGCCGTCTTAACTGGTCCGACACAAGTAGGTCCGACTTTGAAAATGCTCCCTGTACTACTTTAGTCCGACTTTGATCCTACTTCAACCCATTGACTATCATTGAAGTAGGATCAAAGTCGGATCCTTGTCCTAACCATCCGACTTTGGCATCCGACATTGTGTTATTTTCTGCCCCCTGCTGTAGCCCCTCCCATTGTGTGTTAGTTTTGATTGGTCAAAGGACAAGTGTACTATCTGAAAAGTCAGATCAAAGTAGTATCCTGTTCATGAAAGTCGGATGGATGTAGCACCAATGTAGGACTGATGTCACAGAGCAAAGTAGGATGAAAGTCGTACTACTGTTGTGCAGTATAGTGTGAACCCATCCTTTTGCATTTGTTTTTAGCCTCATTTGCAGCCTCACCATCTCGCATCAAAGCAGCCTGAACATCAGGAAATCACTGAACCATTATCTCCTGTTTACTCGGCTTTTACACACACAGTCCCACCTCCGCCATCGGCATTGGACCAGCTCCTGTGATAGACAGAACACTGGTCCAATGCCAGTGGCAGAGGCGGGATTGCGTGTGTGTGACGTGAGAGCCCGAGTGGAGAGGAGATGATGGCTCGGTGAATTCCGGCGGCGCTCGTTCCCCTCCGAGGTACACTATCGGTGTTTAACACGCACCCCTGATTTGCCCTCTATTTTCAGGGGGGAAAAGTGTGTGTTATACGCAGATAAATACGGTAACTTCCCTCCGTTATTATCTCGCATAAAAGAAGAATTCTTTCAACCTATCAAATCCATCTAACCTGGGTTGGATGAATTGCAGCTTACCAGATTGCAAATCCTTCCTACACTGCTCTACTTTTTTAGAACCCTCCCTATTCCTATCACGCTAACATTCTTTTCCAACCTAGCAACCGTCCTAAGACACTTAATTTGGGCAGGTAAAAAACCCAGGGTAGCTCTAAAACATCTACATAGACATGTGGGAGGTTGTGGACTACCCAATACCCAGATCTACTATCAAGCGGCCTTAATGGACCAATTAAAATACTGGTTCTCAAAACAGGATAACTTATGGTCCAGCATTGAGCAGAAAATTACACCTGGACACGACCTTCCGGCATTATTAATAGCCTCTACTATGCGTCACAACCAAGGCCTAGGCTTCATTCAATAAGAAAAAATTTCCAGAAGAACAAACCTTCCATATAAAAATTCCTATAGCAACGTATCAATACCTCATTCAGGGTTTTTCAACCCATCACTGGAAGCAGAAAGGTATTCACTTCTCCACAGATGACTTAACAAATCCAAGTACCACTGATACCTTACAAATCCATCAAATACTTCACTACAACAAGAGGAACCCAACCTCCCCTATAGAAGTGCCACTTCCGTTATGGAACTTTCTAATAAACAGAAGCTCTTCTAACACTAACGGTATATCCTTGTGCTATAAATACTGTAACTACCACCCTATACATTCTAAATTACCAGTAATGATCAAATGGGAAAGGGAACTGCAAAAAACATTCCCTTTACCTCAATGGCCCCTGGCTATAAAATACAACAGCAAGTCTTCAGCATGTGTGGACCATTGGGATAATGCAGAAAAAATACTTCATAGGTGGTACATGACCCCAATGCGTCTACACACTATTAATCCAAACTTGTCCCCTTTGTGTTGGAGGGAATGCCACTGTCAGGGCAACCTCCTACACATACTGTGGCACTGTAGTGTCCTACAATCTTTCTGGACTGATGTTTTCTCCCTTTTATCAAAAATAACTGATACTGAATGCACCCTAACCCAAGAGCTGGCACTGTTGAGCTTGGGCATAGACACTTTCCCTTACCTAACAAGGAAAATAGTGATACACATACTATATGCAGCCCGTATTTCCATAGCCAGCAAATGGAGAACAACGACCCCCCCTGAGTATTGAAGAAGTTGTCTTTAGAGTTAACTCACAATGTTTAATGGAGCGAATGCTCTCATACAAAGAAGGGAGAACACAAACCTTCCACAAATTTTGGTGCGCATGGTTGTCAAACAATAAAGCTTCTGGCGCTACATAGATGAAAATATCACATATGAATGAGTAAAAATCCATCTAGTGGTATTAAATATTGAAAATTAATATAACATAGCATGAACTGACCTGACAAGAACCAACTGAAATATTCTCAATGCCAATCTAAGTTCCTTACAACTATTAACTCGTTCTGTTACTATTATTATTTTATTGTATGAGATGGCATCTAAAATAGTTACCTTGAGCGACCACTGCAATGCCGCGTACACACGATCGGACTCTCCGACGGGAAATGTTGGATGTGAGCTTGTTGGCTGAATGTCGGACCGTGTGTATGCTCCATCGAACATTTGTTGTCCGTCTTTCCGCCAACAAATGTTGGCTAGTAGGTTCTCAAATTTTCCACCAACAAAACTTTGTTGTCGGACTTTCCGATCGTGTGTACACAAGTCCGCAACACAATAGTTCACGCATGCTCGGAATCAAGTACGAGCCAGAAGCCCTCGGTCTTGTAAACTAGCGTTCGTAATGGAGATAGCACATGACTATTAAACTTCCTTTTTATCGGCTCGCCGTGTGTCTTGTATGTCACTACGTTTGTAATTGTTGTCTTGCATTTACACGGTCACACAAATGTTGGCCAAGTTGGAGCCAACAACCTTTGAACAAAATTCCACGGTTTTATTGTCAGAAAGTCCAATCATGTGTATGGGGCATAAGGGTCGACTTCAGAGTTTCTGAACATCCATTATATTTACCTATTCACAGTATGTTCCCATTAGGGGTGACAGGTTTTCTCCTCATAAAGAGGAAACCTCTACCTACAGTGGGGATGGAAAGTATTCAGACCCCCTTAAATGTTTCACTCTTTGTTATATTGCAGCCATTTGCTAAAATCATTTAAGTTCATTTTTTTCCTCATTAATGTACACACAGCAACCCATATTGACAGAAAAGCACAGAATTGTTGACATTTTTGCAGATTTATTAAAAAAGAAAAACTGAAATATCACATGGTCCTAAGTATTCAGACCCTTTGCTGTGACACTCATATATTTAAGTCAGGTGCTGTCCATTTCTTCTGATCATCCTTGGGATGGTTCTACACCTTCATTTGAGTCCAGCTGTGTTTGATTATACTGATTGGACTTGATTAGGAAAGCCACACACCTGTCTATATAAGATCTTACAGCCCACAGTGCATGTCAGAGCAAATGAGAATCATGAGGTCAAAGGAACTGCCTGAAGAGCTCAGAGACAGAATTGTGGCAAGGCACAGATCTGGCCATGGTTACAAAAAATGTCTGCTGCACTTAAGGTTCCTAAGAGCACAGTGGCCCCCATAATCCTTAAATGGAAGACGTTTTGGGACAACCAGAACCCTTCCTAGAGCTGGCCATCCGGCCAAACTGAGCTATCGGGGTAGAAGAGCCTTGGTGAGAGGGGTAAAGAAGAACCCAAAGATCACTGTGGCTGAGCTCCAGAGATGCAGTCGGGAGATGGGAGAAAGTTGTAGAAAGTCAACCATCACTGCAGCCCTCCACCAGTCAGGGCTTTATGGCAGAGTGGCCTGACGGAAGCCTCTCCTCAGTGCAAGACACATGAAAGCCCGCATGGAGATTGCTAAAAAAACACCTGAAGGACTCCAAGATGGTGAGAAATAAGATTCTCAGGTCTGATAAGACCAAGATAGAACTTTTTGGACTTAATTCAAAGTGGTATGTGTGGAGAAAACCGGGCACTGCTCATCACCTGTCCAATACAGTCCCAACAGTGAAGCATGGTGGTGGAAAATAGTTACCTTGAGCGACCACTGCAATGCCGCGTACACATGATCGGACTCTCCGACGGGAAATGTTGGATGTGAGCTTGTTGGCTGAATGTCGGACTGTGTGAATGCTCCATCAAACATTTGTTGTCCGTCTTTCCGCCAACAAATGTTGGCTAGTAGGTTCTCAAATTTTCCACCAACAAAACTTTGTTGTCGGACTTTCCGATCGTGTGTACACAAGTCCGCAACACAATAGTTCACGCATGCTCGGAATCAAGTACGAGCCAGAAGCCCTCGGTCTTGTAAACTAGCGTTCGTAATGGGGATAGCACATGACTATTAAACTTCCTTTTTATCAGCTCGCCGTGTGTCTTGTATGTCACTACGTTTGTAATTGTTGTCTTGCATTTACACGGTCACACAAATGTTGGCCAAGTTGGAGCCAACAACCTTTGAACAAAATTCCACGGTTTTATTGTCAGAAAGTCCAATCATGTGTATGGGGCATAAGGGTCGACTTCAGAGTTTCTGAACATCCATTATATTTACCTATTCACAGTATGTTCCCATTAGGGGTGACAGGTTTTCTCCTCATAAAGAGGAAACCTCTACCTACAGTGGGGATGGAAAGTATTCAGACCCCCTTAAATGTTTCACTCTTTGGTATATTGCAGCATTTTTTTCCTCATTAATGTACACACAGCAACCCATATTGACAGAAAAACACAGAATTGTTGACATTTTTGCAGATTTATTAAAAAAGAAAAACTGAAATATCACATGGTCCAACGTATTCAGACCCTTTGCTGTGACACTCATATATTTAAGTCAGGTGCTGTCCATTTCTTCTGATCATCCTTGGGATGGTTCTACACCTTCATTTGAGTCCAGCTGTGTTTGATTATACTGATTGGACTTGATTAGGAAAGCCACACACCTGTCTATATAAGATCTTACAGCCCACAGTGCATGTCAGAGCAAATGAGAATCATGAGGTCAAAGGAACTGCCTGAAGAGCTCAGAGACAGAATTGTGGCAAGGCACAGATCTGGCCAAGGTTACAAAAAATGTCTGCTGCACTTAAGTTTCCTAAGAGCACAGTGGCCCCCATAATCCTTAAATGGAAGACATTTTGGGACAACCAGAACCCTTCCTAGAGCTGGCCATCTGGCCAAACTGAGCTATCGGGGGAGAAGAGCCTTGGTGAGAGGGGTAAAGAAGAACCCAAAGATCACTGTGGCTGAGCTCCAGAGATGCAGTCGGGAGATGGGAGAAAGTTGTAGAAAGTCAACCATCACTGCAGCCCTCCACCAGTCAGGGCTTTATGGCAGAGTGGCCTGACGGAAGCCTCTCCTCAGTGCAAGACACATGAAAGCCCGCATGGAGATTGCTAAAAAAACACCTGAAGGACTCCAAGATGGTGAGAAATAAGATTCTCAGGTCTGATGAGACCAAGATAGAACTTTTTGGACTTAATTCAAATTGGTATGTGTGGAGAAAACCGGGCACTGCTCATCACCTGTCCAATACAGTCCCAACAGTGAAGCATGGTGGTGGAAGCATCATGCTGTGGGGGTGTTTTTCAGCTGCAGGGACAGGACGACTGGTTGCAATCGAGGGAAAGATGAATGCGGCCAAGTACAGGGATATCCTCGACGAAAACCTTCTCCAGAGCGCTCAAGACCTCAGACTGGGCCGAAGGTTTACCTTCCAACAAGACAATGACCCTAAGCACACAGCTAAAATAACGAAGGAGTGGCTTCACAACAACTCCGTGACTGTTCTTGAATGGCCCAGCCAAAGCCCTGATTTAAACCCAATCGAGCATCCCTGGAGAGACCTAAAAATGTCTGTCCACCAACGTTTACCATCCAACCTGACAGAACTGGAGAGGATCTGCAAGGAGGAATGGCAGAGGATCCCCAAATCCAGGTGTGAAAAACTTGTTGCATCTTTCCCAAAAAGACTCATGGCTGTATTAGATCAAAAGGGGGCTTCTACTAAATACTGAGCAAAGGGTCTGAATACTTAGGACCATGTGATATTTCAGCTTTTCTTTTTTAATAAATCTGCAAAAATGGCAACTACACTGTGTTTTTCTGTCAATATGGGGTGCTGTGTGTACATTAATGAGGAAAAAAATGAACTTAAATGATTTTAGCAAATGGCTGCAATATAACAAAGAGTGAAAAATGTAAGGGGGTCTGAATACTTTACTACTGTATATTATTGGGAACTCTGGAGAAAAGCATTGCAATATATTGTGTATATACTGTATACTTTGCATACTTTGCTCGTTAAATGTACAATGCACAATATTTACCTGTTCACTATGTCTATACATTTTACTGTTTAATAAAAAAACATGTCTCCAACCAGTCATGTGACCAACCAGTCTAGAGTTCAACCTGAACCTACATGGACTGGGTTGGTAGATAGACAAGAAGTTTCCTATGGCTTTACAAATGAACCCCTAAAAAGTTGGTAACATATATATATATATATATATATATATATATATATATATATATATGAATAAAAGGGGGAGCTTGGGACTTTAGATGAAGCAATTGAATAGTGGAGGTAAAGATCAATATAAAATTGTTTTAATGATAGCATAGATATGAGAGTAATAATATAACTGCGCTAACCCAGTGGAAAAACAACAAGCTGCTACACAAGAATGTGACAAATATTCAAATAAGATAATATAAAAAATGTAGCGCTAAAACAAAATATAACAAGAACACATACGTGAAAACTAATAAAGTTCAATGATAAGTGGATATAAACCCAATATAATATAAATGTGAAAAAATATATAAATGTAATGTTATTTTTTATGTTTTTTCACATTTATTTATTGTTTTCACATTTGTGTTCTTGTTATATTTTGTTTTAGCGCTACATTTTTTTTATTATGATATCATAGCTATAAAAAAAATGGAAAAATTGTATATACATAAACCGTGCACAAGGCATGAACATGATGGATAAATGAGTACATACATAACAACACATGATCCTAACGAATACATGATAATTAATGTAAATATATACAGTGGCATGGCATACAAATGCCGACGGCAACATGCCCGATACTGGCATCTGTGCTCACATGGTATATGTACATCTATTAAATAATATATGAGCAGCATCATCAAGCTTGATAAATAGTAGGTAGGTAATATTCCATATACGGTGTAGCTGCGGCATCAAACAGAGCTCGACGCGTTTCATGGATGTGTCCACTCATCAGGAGCAGATGCGACATAAATTCCTATGGAGCATATAAATTTAATGAGCCACACTATAAATAGAGAGGGAAAATGTCAAGGAAGATGGATATTTATTGTATGTGGGTGGTTAACCAACCACACTTACCAACAAAGACAGCGAATGCGGCATGTGGTAATTGGCACAAGGTGAGATGAGACACAGCTTCGTCACGGGAGCTGAGGTGGCAATGTATAAGGATGCAAACACTGGCCAGTGTTGGGGAGTGCAGAAAATGACAATAATCTCCATATGGCAAATACTGATGATGTGTGGCTCATCAAGCAAAGGTATCTGGGAACAAAATATTGAATATGTGTATAATTAATACAATATTGAGTTAGAAATAAATAGTAGATAATAGTTAACCCAGTGTATCTCCACAAGGGGTAATGACAAAAAAGGTACCGATGACTATTGATAAGCCTGTGTCTAAAAGGTAATTGGCAGATACCTAAGTATGTGTATATATGGGAATCATGAAAAGGAAACTCCAAGTGGGGGGGAGAAAAAAAAAGGAAAAATAAATATTGGGCTGAAAAAACTAAACCACCAAAACAAAATCCCGAACCGAGAAAAACTTACCCCAATGCCGCATCAAAGCAGCACAAGCGAATCAGTGTAGCTAGTGTGCGAGAACCCCAGGAAGAGACTGGATGTGGGAACAGCTCGCTCCGACTGGGGGATATATAAATGCCACCAACGCCACGTGAGTGAACCAATAGAGGGAAGGAGTCCGCGCCTGAGCTCAGTGTTCACTCAGTGACCGGCGCGAAAGTTCCCTCATAATGGAACATGAGAATATTACACTAGACGTTGGCGTAATGACATCATGACTGTCATCATACGCGCGGCGTGAAGAGCGTGGAGCCAATGCGTGAAGAGGCGTCCGCCCGAGCCCCACGAACCCTGCAAGTGCAACGGGAGGACCCACTGGGTGCATCACAGCTCCTGTAACAAAGAAAGACCACAGCGCCATCTAGGCATTCAATAAACCACAAGGGCACACAGCACTGACCAGGTAGTAAGTGTAAGGAGATTCCATATTACATTTCATAATTGATTAATTGTTGATTTCACTCTGTTCATGATATGTTCAGGGTTTTGCTTATTTGCTTTAATAATCAGAAAAATATCTGAGTATATTTTTAATGAAGGTCAGACTGTCTTATGATTTTACTAAAATATATCATACTGTCTGTTTTTCCTCTATTTCCATGCCTATCAGAGGAAGCATCTGCTTGTGGTTTTATCTCTGTACTTTTTTGTCTGGCATAACAGCTAACATTAGGCTTTTTTAGGGAAGCTGTGGTCACCCAGTGGACAATGACAGAGGCTAAGGAATGTTTTGACCTATTAACTTGAAAAACAGGGGTCACCAGTTTTGATATCACAAGATGTATTAATGTTTGGAAATTACCGAATATGCTAATATGTATTATCATTTTGATTGGCCCCAAAATTGTGGGCAGAGTCTTGTAAAGACAGCATAAAACAGCGAATCCTGAAATAAAGAATTGTAATCATTTTCAGCATACCTATGTGTGTATGTGTCATTGATTAACCGCCGGCGAGGACCTCCACTGAGCCATCTCCAAGAGCCTAGGCCACAAGGAAAAGACGGGCGCCTAACAGTTTTGGTACCAGAAGTGGTGGGGTGTTTTGAACGGGTAAGTCACCTCCTTTTTACCTATTTTTTGGTAACTGGTGTTGATGCTTGCCTTGTTCAAATAGCCTTGTATGTCCACCCACTTACATAACTGTGCCTTCGCAACGGGCTAGGGCTGGCCCCTTGGAGGGTTAAGGGCTCGCAGGGTTTTTTGGTTTTTTAGAGTCTGACTAGGTTGGTCTGACTGTGTTAGGTAGATATATGTGTGTTTAAAACTCGGGAAGTATAGAATACGCCCGTAGTATAAGGAGTGGCTAAGTGGACGCCCAATTTTTGGGGAAAATATTGAAAAGTGCACTTATTATAACATGTTCATATAATGTAACTTTATTTGGCCACTGTATATATATAAGATTTTGCTTGTTTTTCTCTTAGGTACCACCGTAAGTATTTAGAGTGTATAGAGTATTAGAGAATTAGAGATAAGTGTGTGATATATATGTGTATGACAACTGAATGTAAAGTACTGTATTGATTTAGAGGATTTTTTTGTTAAGATATTGTATTACACATATATGTACTAAATGAACGACCTAAGACAGGAGCCTGACTGTAGTGAGATAGCGCCCGCCTGCCCACATTGCACCTTTGGTTTACTGTTCCTTAGTGTTGACAGGACGTGGATCCTGCTTGCCACTAGACCAACCGGATTTTCATACCGACTTGGTGCAAGGGGGGTCTTTCCTGCCACAAGAAGGGGTACTCTATACCGAGTACTAAGAGTTAACCTTCATAGCTATTTCAGCCCCACTGCCATAAGAGACCAAGGGACTTACTCCCAAGTCAGGGAACAGATTATAGCACAAACAGGTTGCTTTCATCTCTGTCCCTGTACTAGTCACACACTACCAAGGTTATTGGATGGGGAATTCTGCGGCAACCCAGACCATGGCCAATCCATCTCCCTATGAGTATGTTAAAAACACACTACCGGGGTCACAGGTAGAACCATTTTGGACACAGGTCAGAGACAGGTGCCAACAGCTGGGGATACATGACCCAGGGCCAGTGGGACCCTGTTCTGAGGATGATTGGAAGGAGGTGAGCAAGGTGTGTCAGGTACACAAGCACTCCTACCCACCTGGGAAATGGGAAGACACCCAGTATATGAGAGATTGTTACAAAATATGGAATAAATGCTTAGCCAAATATAAAACAAAGTATGTAACTAAAGCCCCCACACCAAAACCTGTAAATTCACCCGCCCTTTCACAGCAACCCGAAGCACCCCCCCCTTATGTGATGGTTAAACAGGAGGATGGAACATTGGGTCCATGTCTTCAGCTGTATCCATCTTTGGACCCAGCAGTATTAGCTACCATGGTATATGGTGCAGCTGATCAGGTACAGGTTACACGATGGGAAAACGAAAGTAGAAGAAGGGAAGAGGAAGTCCGGGCAGAAGAGAGGATTAGGAAGTTGGAAAAGGAAGAAAGGGATGGAATGTCCCTAGAAAA
Organism: Lithobates septentrionalis; assembly: GCA_037952835.1. Lineage (NCBI taxonomy): Eukaryota > Metazoa > Chordata > Amphibia > Anura > Ranidae > Lithobates > Lithobates septentrionalis. The sequence continues at coordinate 307,777 of JBBDGP010003724.1, read as the reverse complement.
GGGAGAAGAGGAAGGAGTCAGGAAGTTAAGCCCCAGGGAAAAGGAGTGGAAGGAGAAACAGAAAGAGTTTAATAAGAGACAGCAGGAAGAGGAAGAAAGGATACAGAGGAAAAGGGAAGATTTAGAGGCGTACGAGAGGAAACTAGAGAAAAAGGCGAGAAGTATTAAGGAGGCTGAAGAAAAGATAATTGCACAGCCATCCACTACACTCAGAAGCCAAACTAAACCGGCCATAAGCCAGAAACCCCCACAGGAGGAAAGGGAGCAGGGTGAATCCTCTACTGAGGAAAGAGAAATGGAGGTGGAACAGGAAACTCTAGGTGCCACCTTTAAAGCACCACTCATGCATATAGGGGAGACGGTAGTGCATATTCCCCTGCCCCTAGGCACACTGTCAAAAATAAAGGAGTTATGCCCCAGCCCAAAGAAAAGCCCTAGGGAGGCTGGTGCTTTCCTTGCAAAATACAGTGCAGGGACAAGCCTGGATAAGGAAGATATAGCAGGGATTCTTAGTATAGTTGACCCTGACAGCCCAGAAGGGCATCCCGTAGATGCCTTATGGACAGCCCACATAGAAGAAAATAAAGATTGGGTGTCTTTTTGGAAAGGTATGGGGAATCATTGGTCTGCTATATACAAGGGTTCATCTGCACTTCAGGAACTTGTCCTAGCAAAACAGGGGCCGAAGGAAAAGTTCTATGAATTTTGTACCCGGGTATATAGTCTGTGGAAAGCAGTAGATAATGCCAACCCCCAATTGTTCACCACCACCATTATGGCTGGTGGCGATACGAAGGTGACACAGTTGCTTAAATTCACTAATCCAAAGTGGGCAGAACAACCCCCAGATGAATTTATGAAAGATGCTAGGTCACGAGAAACATCAGGGGTATTTGAACAGAAGGGTGGCATTTTTCCCTCCCTGACACCAACCCAGACTCTGCCAACTGGTGGGACCCCGCCCACCCACATAATGACAATGCAACCTTATCCACCAATGCAATCTTATCCCCCAGACCAGGCCTACCCACCAGACCAGGGGTACTTTAACTGTGGGGAACTGGGGCACTGGAAGTCCCAATGTCCCTACAGAATTAGAACAAACGCCCAGAGAGGAAGAGGTAGGAATCTTAACACCACCCCCCGTCGCCTTCAGGATATCAGGTATCCTCACCCACCACAACCCCAACCACCCCCACCACAACCCCAATACCAGCCTCAACCTAACAGACCACCCCCACGCATTCCGATGCAGTGGCCATCCGCTCGGCGGACACCACAATAGGGATGCCAAGAGTATGTCCCGTCCCTCAGCCTTGTGTGTTACAATCCATCATGGAAAAGTCTCCCGCAGGTACTATTGCGGGTAGACAATCACCTGATATGTCTACTTTTGGATTCAGGGGCTACATTCAGTAGTTTGAATGATGCCATATATGACACACCGCACTGCACTGAGGGAAACTCTATTGGCATAAATGGGACATCAGTTACCCACCCCATCACTCCACCATTGCCCGTGGCTACTCCAGAAGGGCAGGAACTGTGCACTCAGAGTTTTGCTGTCCTTGTGGATTGCCCAGTATCTTTAATGGGGAGGGACCTACTCTCAAAACTGAATATCACCATTAAATTTGACAGAGGGGGCTCCCTCACTGCCAGCTCACCGTTCTGTGATTTACATGCTCCAAAGAGACACACTTTCAGGGGACTCTTTGCATCATTACCACCCACTCTAGAAACACATGCTATATGGGCAGACAACAAAGGGAGTGTGGGTTTTATTAACTGTACACCCTACACACCACAAATGCGTCCAGACGCTGTAGTACAATATCACAAGCAATACCCCCTGCCACTTGAAAAAATTGAAGGCATCACACCATTAATCAATGATTACATAGCCAAAGGGATTCTGAAACACATCATAAGCCCCTGGAATACACCAATCTACCCTGTAAAAAAGGCAAATGGGGAATGGAGGCTTGTACAGGACCTAAGGGCCGTGAACAAGCAGGTTATACCTCTGCCACCTTTGGTGGCAGATATTTCTTTCATCCTTTTGAAAATACCTGCTGATTCCCTTTGCTACACAGTAGTAGACCTGGCGAACGCATTCTTTAGCATCCCGATCGATGATGGGGTATTGCCCATGTTTTCATTCTCATGGGGGAGGGGAAAACAGTTGACCTGGTCAAGATTACCACAGGGGTATGTGGACAGTCCCGCAGCCTTCTCCATGGTCCTTAATGAGACAATTAAGTCATGGACTGCTGAGCGCGGGTCGGTACTAATACAGTATGTGGACGACTTGCTCCTGTGCAGTCGATCTGCTGAAGATTGTGCGGTCGATTCCACATCTCTGTTACATCACCTGGCCAGGTCTGGCCACCTAGCATCGAAGAAGAAGATTCAATGGTGTCAAAGTCAGGTAGAATACCTGGGATGCATTTTGAAGGAGGGAACCAGGCTGGTATCCCCCAAACGTGCCGCAGCCCTGCAGGCTCTCAGTCCTCCAAGAGACAAAGCAACTTTGCTCTCATTCTTGGGCGCAATCGTATATTGCCGCCAATGGATCCCAGATTGTTCATATTATGATGGCATTCTAAGGGAGGCTACCTTGTCCACCGCCCCAAAGACAGTAGATTGGACAACAGAAAGGCTCTGTGCTTTTCAGGCCTTGTTACAAAGTCTGACTCAGGCCCCCGCCCTGGGATTGATAGAATATGGCAAACCCTTTCAATTATACTGTGTGGTATCGGGAAATTCTTTTGCTGCAGTATTGACACAGCAACATGGAACCGGGTACCGACCAGTCTCCTATCTCTCAAAAAAGTTGCCTACCCAAGTACAAGGGATGCCATCTTGTCTACAAAACCTTGCTGCTTGTGCTATGGCAGTTCAGGAGGCTAGCAAATCAGTATTAGGCCATGAACTGACTCTTTACACTACTCATTCAGTAACTCACCTTCTGCAAAACATGAACACACAGCATATGACAGCACAAAGGCTTAGTGGGTATGAGATCACACTTCTGAATACTGATAACCTCACCCTCAAACACGCACCACCAAGTAATCCCACTGTCCGTCTTTTACATTCTTTGCTCAAGCTGCCACGAGACCCTGATCAGAAGCACAATTGTGTTGAACAGGTTGCAGCAATAACCAGCCCTCGCCCAGATCTCACTGACATTCCCTTACCAGGAGTACAGGACGTCTTCATAGACGGCAGTTGTTCTCGCCCCTCTGATACAACATTCCTGACAGGGTATGCCATTGTCCAACTACCTGATGTGGTGTTGGAAGCAAAAGCCTTACCACCCTCCTCGGCACAGGTAGCAGAATTGGAGGCACTAACAAGAGCTTGCATACTTTTCTCTGATGAGGAGGTAAACATCTACACAGATAGTAGGTACGCTTTTGGCGTAACGCACGACTATGGCGTAATATGGGCGAATAGAGGATTTAAAACCGCTGACAACAAGCCAATCGCTAACTCTACGCAAATTAAAGCACTTCTGCAAGCAATTCTTCTCCCAAAAAGGATAGCGGTCATCAAAGTAAAGGCACATTCATCAGATAACAGCAGAGTTTCCAAAGGAAACGCTCTGGCAGACAGAGAAGCAAAAAAAGCCGCTGCCCTATACATTGGTCAGCCAGCCCCCACAACAATGTTCTTCAAGGAACATTTTACATCACCCAACTTTAAAACCGTTGTGGCACAAATACAGGGATTAGCTACAGAGGAGGATGTTTCTTTTTGGGTCAAGGATGGCTTGACCAAGGACCAAGAAGGTCTTTGGTCAAAAGAGGGGAAGATATTGGGCATACCAGAATCAAGCAGTGTTCTCATACTTTCCTATCTCCATGGTCCAGGACATATAGGTACCACCGCCCTAACAAACATATACACAAAGTCTTTCTGCACAAACAACTTAAGTAAACAGGCAAAACTCCTCACCAGCAGTTGTCTAACCTGTGCACAAAACAATGTCCAAGGGAAAAATCATGGATTACATGGCCACCTGCCCTCACCCCTGGGTCCCCTGACAGATTTGCAAATAGACTTCACACACATGCCCAAACAAAGAGGTAATTTGAAATTCCTTTGCGTGATCATATGCAAATGGTCAGGTTGGGTTGAAGGAATTCCGTGTACAGGTGAGACTGCTAAAATTGCTGCCAAATGCATACTGAACCATTGGGTTTGTAGGTTCGGAATACCAACGGCCATATGGTCAGACAGAGGGCCTGCCTTCAGCTCCTCTGTTACACAGACTTTAGCTAAGCTACTAGGCTTACAGTGGAAACTGCACATCCCTTACCACCCACAAAGTGCAGGAGTAGTGGAAAGAATGAATAGGAACATTAAGGACAAGTTAAAAAAGGCTACGGGGGGCACCATGAAAGGATGGTTGGATTACCTTCCTTCTGTCCTATTTCAGATCAGAACAACACCACATGCTAGAACAAAACTCTCGCCCTTTGAGATTTTGATGGGAGTTCCTGCAAACATAGAGCTGCCCCTCTTAGATCAAAACACTGACATTAACATCTATTCTCAACAGGAAATGTACGTGAAAAATCTGGTAAGTATGCTACAAGATATGAACGAACAAGTCTCTGTCACCTTTTCTCCTCTTTCAACAGAACCTACTCATCCCTTCATCCCAGGAGACAAAGTACTGGTGAAACAACTGGCACACAAAAAGAAGGTTGGACCCATTTTCTCTGGACCTTGGAAGATAGAGAAGGTTTCCAGAACTGCTGTACTGACCGATCTAGGAAACACCTGGATCCACGCCAGCCGGTTAAAGAAGTGTCCACAGCAACCCCAGACCCCTGACCCTCCACCAGCATCCCATGACTTCTCTCTTCAGGAACAGCGACCGGATTTGGAGGACATTCAAGAAGGCATAAAACAAATCTCTCTGGACGACGAGACGAATTCCTCACCAACAAGAAGAAACGTGTAAACAGAACTTTGCACACAGTACCTGACAAAATGATTTCCACCTTTGTGTCAGGAAAAACATTATGCCTCTGGACATGTCTGATTCTGACAGTATTCATACCTACTTGGTTAATAACAAATTGTGTGTACCATCCAGAAGATTTAGGGTCACTAGGAGGGATATGTCGAAATGCACAGACAGCCAATACATCTAGTATAAAATATAAAAGAAGTATGTCCCCCACTGAACCCCCTTCAGGTTTCACTGACAAGATGTTGTTATTGAAGTTTAAGTACAGTTATGCACAGAAGTCTGGTTTTGAGAAATGTTGGATATGCAGCAAACTCCACCCCAGTACAGCCAGAATCCCATTGATGGCCATTCCCTTAAACATCACTCCTTTTTTTGAAGGGAACTCCCCCCATTGTTCTTGTACGCATGCTTCATGTTACTTAAATGCCTCTACAAAAAGGGTAGCGAAGCACCTTCCGAAACCATGAAGCTGACTTCCATTACCAGAGATCCCACGGTATGGTACGAGAACCAGGGAAATGAGGCCGAGGAATATGACTCCTTAAGGCATGATGGACAGGTAGCCGAGGAATATGACTCCTTGAGGTGTGACGAATAGGTAGAATGACCATTTCGATGATATCGAATGGTCAAAGGGAGGATTGTAAGGAGATTCCATATTACATTTCATAATTGATTAATTGTTGATTTCACTCTGTTCATGATATGTTCAGGGTTTTGCTTATTTGCTTTAATAATCAGAAAAATATCTGAGTATATTTTTAATGAAGGTCAGACTGTCTTATGATTTTACTAAAATATATCATACTGTCTGTTTTTCCTCTATTTCCATGCCTATCAGAGGAAGCATCTGCTTGTGGTTTTATCTCTGTACTTTTTTGTCTGGCATAACAGCTAACATTAGGCTTTTTTAGGGAAGCTGTGGTCACCCAGTGGACAATGACAGAGGCTAAGGAATGTTTTGACCTATTAACTTGAAAAACAGGGGTCACCAGTTTTGATATCACAAGATGTATTAATGTTTGGAAATTACCGAATATGCTAATATGTATTATCATTTTGATTGGCCCCAAAATTGTGGGCAGAGTCTTGTAAAGACAGCATAAAACAGCGAATCCTGAAATAAAGAATTGTAATCATTTTCAGCATACCTATGTGTGTATGTGTCATTGATTAACTGCCGGCGAGGACCTCCACTGAGCCATCTCCAAGAGCCTAGGCCACAAGGAAAAGACGGGCGCCTAACAGTAAGTAGTATACATTGGACACCTAGATATAAACAATCATGTGAAAACACTAGACTGGTGCCCGGAATGTTGCCTGTAAAGTACCATGTACACAACTAATAAATACAAGTGTAAAGGAACAATATGTGTAAATATCCCCAATGTATGAACCTTACAAAAAGGCACCCTATCAATGAGGACAAACCTCACACAGGGACGGCAGGGGAACACTGCCAATCCCAATTTTCAATTGCTTCCATCCCTGTACATGTAGAAATGAGGGGGGAATTTGGGACTTTGAATGAAGCACAATAAAGTGCCTCCATCCCTGGTTTACTAGGCTCCTAATACGTACCCATGTCACATCCGGTTTGCTGCGTTCGGACCGGTGGAACGCATGCTGAACAGAAGCTTTTTGCATTGTGTTTTTGGAAACATTTCTCCGGCAACTTGTTTTGCTGTACTGTTTTTATTTTATCTTATACAATAAATTTGGGGATTTTTTACGGAACTTCACTATGAGTGTCTGTCTCTTCCATTCATACGAGGATACCACAAGGGCTTGAAGTGCAATGGAGCAGGCGACTTTTCAGAAACTGACAGCCACATCCATCACCGTTCATCCCCGTCAGGAATATAATTCCAGGACACCCTAGGGTCGAAACCAACAGAGAGGAAGACAGCTCCAGCCAAATCCCCAGCTTATGTGGTTCACCCCTGTAGGGGTATAAAAATCTGGTGAGTGGGGAACTGAAGAGGAACACAAACGTCACATCATGCTGTTTGCACAGGATTCTGCACAAGTCACTTTGGATTGTTTCATATACAAATAACACTACAGATTGAATTTATATATTATTATGTATTTCTTATCTCAGAAAGTGTAGTCAAAATTGGTGGTTGGCGCTCCCTAGATTGCGCATAGGTGGTCAGTCAGTGATGTACACCTAAAAGGTGTAACATACAAGTCAAAATTAATGACTAAATAGTAAACTAAACCATAATATATGTGCAGACTAATACCACAACACAAATAAATATAGTGAACAAATAAGCTCAAGGTACATAGAAAGTGCCTGGTAGTAATATATCAATCAAAAATAAACACAAAAGCAAAAAAGCATTCATAACATAATTATCTGCTGTGAGTGAAGTGACTACTGAGCAAGCCCACTCCACTACCGTGATTCCACTGACATGGTAGATATATGAAAAGTGTTCATAAGTGAGTGTACAAGTAATAGTCCATATAATGTAGTTAAATCTTCACTCAAAATGAGTAACACACAAATGGTGACTTAGGTGTTTTCAGAAAATCTTCTGGTGACTTTGTGCTCCCCCTCCAGGGTCCCTACTCACCGAATCCACTCCACTATTATCCCGCAGGGGTAATACGCTTATAGTTGCAACCACTGCGGTCACCCACCATCGTTGTTCCGGTTCCTGGGATATCCTTCCTTTCTTCAGGTAACTTGTAGTGTGATCTGTAGTAGGTTCTTTACAGAGAAACTAGAAATCTTTATCTTTACAACTTTGGAAGTTTGCAGTCAGGGTGTCCAAACTGAGGTGTCCTCCCACACACCAATAGACAAACAGTCATCGAGTAAAAGAAACAGCCAGCAACTCCATAACATCAAGCGTATTTATTTTCAAGCCTTCACAGTGAGTACAGTCAGCAGCAGACCAGTTTTGGCGATAAGCCTTATCCAGCAATGTTGGCATTTCCAGCTCTACTGTAGATTTGTTGGTGTCTGTGTCGCGTTTGTAATGTTGTCCCGTCATGTAATATACTTCTGGATAAAGTATATCCCTGCTAGCAGCTTCAGTAATGTGTCCCGATCAACGGCCTCTGCTCGTGTTCAGACCAGCCGGAGCTTATTTGTTCACTATATTTATTTGTGTTGTGGTATTAGTCTGCACATATATTATGGTTTAGTTTACTATTTAGTCATTCATTTTGACTTGTATGTTACACATTTTAGGTGTACATCACTGACTGGTCACCTATACGCAATCTAGGGAGCGCCAACCACCCCTTTTCACTACACTTTCTTATATTTATAGACCCCCCCCCCCCCCGGGGAGCTTTATTAGGGGAGGCTGCACACCTACTGGGTATCCTAAGCGCAGTCATCCACCATTCATTTCTATCAGTATTTCTTATCTCGCCCCGGCTGGTCCTCTAGAGCTGCATAATGCAGCATTTGCCCATATTGCCCCATCTAATACCAATACTGTATTAACTTTTTATACTATTTCTGCCAAAGATGTGCCACTTCGTAACCTAGATCTGAGCTGGATCTGGAGGTGGGACATTTAGAAACAAGTGGTGTCCTGTACTTTATATATCTGGGTCTGTGGAACAGTTTCTGAGCATCCTGGTGGGCACAAAAAAAAAATATATAAATTGAATAAAAATGATTACATTTTTTTTTTTTTAACATACTGTCACCAGTCAGTGTCCCTGATCTCCGACACACCAGTCATATGATGATGCTGTACTGCACTGGTGACAGTATGTTAAAAAAAATAAAACACACATCTTTAAAATATCTTTATTTCCCCAAAAAATTACAACCGCAACAAAACTCTACTTGCCTCTTACCAAATACCCCAGACTGTCTACTTTCTAAAAAGGGTTAATTTGGGGGTATTTGTACTGTCCTGGCATTTTAAGTGGCTCAAGAAAGTACATCAGGGTTTCATCAATTTTTAAATATAGTTCGTAGTTTGTAGACTCTATATCTCTCTATATCTTTCACACAAAGCAATTAATATATACTTATTGGGATTTTTTTCACCAAAGACATGTATCAGAATATATTTTGGCCTAAATTTATGAAGAAATTCGATTTTTAACATTTTTTTACTGGATGATTTATAACAGAAAATATAAAATATTGTTTTTATTCAACATTTTCGGTATTTTTTGTTTTATATAATAAAAAATTAAAAACTCAGTGGTGATCAAATACAACTAAAAGAAAGCTATATTTATGTTAAAAAAAATATGATATAAATTCCATTTGGGTACAGCGTTGCAAAACCGAGCAATTGCCAGTTAAAGCGGAGTTCCAGTCCCCCAAGTCAAATTTTTTTTTTAAACGCCGATGTCATTTGTTTAACTTTATCTGGCACATTTAGCCAGTGCCTATAGTGTACTCCGGTTAATTTCAGTTTAAAATAAAGAAAGACTACCTTGATCTCGGAAGCTGGCAGGGGCCATGTCCACTGTGGGCATCTGAAGCCTTCTGGTATCTATTTCCGTGACTAGGTGCAGCTGGATACACAGCGTGCACCTCCCGATCTTGCGCCCGCGCAGTAATGTCACCGTGTGGCGCTCCATCCTCCTGACACGTTGCCTTAGCTACGTTCTGTAAATAATGTGAGATTTCATCACTAGGTGATTCGCAAGGACTCCTGGGATACATGACGCCACCATTGCAGGAGCTCTCGCGAATCGCCTGGTGACGTAATCGCCTAGGCGGACACTGCCGGAAGTGCAGGAGAAAGAAGAATATAAAAGGTATTTCCATTTAAAATAAAAGAATTTGCATTGGGAAAAGGATGCTCAGAGGGGATACCATAGACGGCAAGTACATAAAATGGGTGGAACTCCACTTTACGGTAGAGCAGTGCTGAACATCAAACAATGGCATGGAGATGAAGGGGTTAAAATCTTTTGGAACTTGGTGGTTAATTAGACAGTGATTTCCTATGACTGTTAGGCTTCATGTACACGGGACGTTTCTCAACATCTGAACGCTGGAACATCACAGCTAGTAATCCACATTTAAAAACGCGTGTTTAGCAACGTTTACAAGCCACGTTTAGTGGCGTTTGCGTTCAGAAGCGTTTACTTAAGATAACCTCAGGAGCCCCTCCCAAATCATTATAAAGCACTAAAAACAAGTATTTATTAACTATTTCATCCATTCTGTGAGAGGACAGTGTGAGTAGCAGCTGAGAAAGCAGTGTGCTTGGAGCTAGCTGTTATTTATTGGTTGGTTTGTTAATATGGATCCCATGAGGAGGAAATGCTCCTGGTGTTGCTTTTGCTGAGGCTCCAAAGATGTAGAAAATTGCGTGAGAGGACCAGAGTTTGTCGCTACTGGACACATCCATTGATGGATCAACGCATGTCCACAGGATACTTTCTAATATCTATGTTCAGCTGCGTAATTACCCCGAGAATTTTTAAAAAATTTACAAGCATGTCAATTGCCACCTTTGACGTTCTCTTGGAAAATGTTAGACCCAGTCTAGTACGCATGGACACCAACATGAGGAAAAGTGTGCCACCAGAGGAACATCTGTTTGCAATGGAAAAAATCTGGACAGCCGCACTCCGGATTGGAAAAGTGAAAATAAAATCCTCTTTATTGAAAAAATAATAACATGATTTAAAATCCGTACATGGCTCTGTTGGAATAATGCAGCATAACCGCTAACGCGTTTCACGCTCCCATAGAGCGCTTACTCATAGAGGAACGTCTGTTGGTGACTCTCAACTTCAGCGTCAAGTAAAGCAAGTCGTGTATTGTACAGCATAATTGGCTGATGAGGGGAATATCATCACATGGTATATCAAGCTTGCAGGCAGTGATAATTGAGTGTGTTTTTAGCATTTTCCATGCTCAAAAGTAATAAAGTGTTTCCCTTTAAAAGCGCTTCTAGGCGAAAACGCGCCTAAACGTGGGTAGCCGTGTTTGGTGTTTGAAAAGCCTCTAAACACAACTTCGGAAAGCATTTTTTTGGGATCCAAAATAAGCCCCTAAACTCAACTGCCTAGAAATGACCCTGTGTACATGTACTGATAAGATAACATAGAGGAGAGTTCAGGAGCAGTTGAAAAAAAATGCCCAACTGCTCCTAAACGTCCGTTTACCAATAGCAGTGCACATGAGGCCTTAGCGCCATCTAGTGGCCATAATGTGATATTTTTCCTGAAATACCTCCATATGTAAAAATGGTGCAATACGAAATTATGGCAACTAGATGGAGCCAATGATCATATGAAATAAAATATGGCCAAAACTCATCACAGCTGGGTGAATGCCAGTCACATTTGTTCAAATAATTAAAAAAAAACAAAAAACTAGACCTCTATGTGTTTGTGAAAGCTTACACCACAAAATGTACTCAGCCAATGAAAAGTAATGACTTTATTTTTATTCTTCCAATGCTATCAATGGCCAACACGGTACAACACTTCATCCATGTCTTTGGTGATCTGTGATCTCCTTATGAACTGTTCTTCCATGATGAAGATCAGCCATGGAGTATATCTGATGTGTATATCAGGGTGTGCTTCTTCCCCACATGAGAGCTGTGACGTCCAGCAACATTCATATAGAAGACATTTCCCGCACTCAAGGCACTAATACACCTCGAGGGTTGTGTGCAATCCCTGATGTACAGGAAGACAGGACTTCATTGAGGAACAATTCCCTCACTCAGGACAGGAAAGTGGCTTCTCCCCCTTGTGAGATCTCTGATGTCTGTAAAGATCTGACTTCTGAGAAAAACATTTTCCGCACTCAGCACAGGAATACGGCTTCTCACCTGTATGAGATCTCTGATGTCTGTAAAGATCAGACTTCAGTGAAAAACATTTTCCGCACTCAGGACAGGAATGCGGCTTCTCCCCCGTATGAGATTTCTGATGTGTGCAAAGATTGGACTTCTGTAAAAAACATTTCCCGCAGTCAGGACAGGAATACGGCTTCTCCCCCGTGTGCAATCTTTGATGTGTGCAAAGACTGGATTTTCTTGAAAAACATTTGCCACACTCAGAACATGAGTACGGCTTCTCTCCTGTGTGAGATCTCAGATGTGTGTAAAGACTGTACTTCTGTGAAAAACATTTCCCGCACTCAGAACAAGAATAAAGCTTTTTCCCCGTATGCAATTTCTGATGTGTGTAAAGACTGGCCTTCTGTGAAAAACATTTCCCACATTCAGGACAGGAATACGGCTTTTCCCCCGTGTGAGCTCTTTCATGCTCATTAAGTTTGGATTGAAAATGGAAACATTTCCCACACTCAGGACAGGAATATGGCTTTTCCCCTGTGTGAGATCTTTTATGCACATTAAGATGGGATTTATAATGGAAACATTTCCCGCACTCAGTACAGGAAAACCTCTTATCTGTTGGAAGGACGGCACCATCCCTCACAGTCTGAGGTTCCTTAGGATAAGAGGAATACGATGGTCCATCTACACTGTGTGGTGCCGGATGGACATTTGAGGTAGTCGGGTTTTCTCCTGGACTATACTGTGTGATGTCCTCATCTTCTACTTTACAGTCTGGAGACAAAGTGAGACAATCCTCTGAGGTTTTCCTCATCTCCCGTCCATCTACTAAAATAGAAATAAAAAGATTATTACTAGACATGAGCAGATTGGTTCCCCTAAACCAGGACTCCGCCCACATCAGGCAGCTTTGTCTCTGAGGATCTTACAATTCCACCCTCAAGGTAACTAGTAAATGGGTCCTCTGATCTCCTACCAGTTCATTTCTTTATTCATTGAAATTAGTCAGAGAGTGAGGAATGGACTGATCCTGAAGCCAAGGTGGGTGAAGATGTGGGGATGGTAGCTCAGAGTTGGCAGCCCTAGATGTCACTGCTACCCCTAACAGCTGGGAGAGCAGCTCATCTAGTAGGGGTGATGAGGGGAGTGCAGGTAGGCCTAGACAGTTGGTGGCAATAGGGGATTGTATAGTCAGAAGGACTGATAAAATAATTTGTTGCCTGGATCACCGCAACTGAATGGTTTGCTGTCTCCATGGTGCCAGGGTTCGGCATGTGGTAGACCAGATTGATAAATTACTGGGAGGGGCTGGGCATGACCCAGTTGTCCTAGTCCATGTTGGAACCAATGACAGAATACATAGAAGGTGGAGGTTCCTTAAGGATACATTTAAAGAACTAGGCTGTAGGTTGAAGGGAAGGACCTCCAAGGTGATATTCTCTGGAATATTGCCTGTGCCATGCGCAACACAGGAAAGGCAGGGCTAAAAACCTGGTGTAAGAGGGAAGTATTTGGGTTTCTAGAGCACTGGGCTGACTTTTCATTGGGGCACAACCTATATGCTAAAGATGTTTTGCCCCTAAATGAAATGGGGTCTGCTATGCTTGGGGAGAAATGTATGGGAGGGCTGGAGGAGTATTTAAACTAGGCCTGAGGGGGAGGGAGAATTAAATTATAATGGTGCAGACAGGTCAGACAGGGGTCAGTACCTATTGGTGGGTGGAATGGGGAAAGGTGGGGGGGGGGGGGGCTGTGACAGGTGATTAAAAAAGTTTCCATGTTAAAACAACCATTGGAAATGGTACTATTTCTACTAAAGTGAAAAAAAAAATTTGCAACATAAGTGTGCAAAATGTGACAATGAATATAAAGTGTTTGTTCACTGATGCCAGAAGTATGCCAAGTAAAACAGGAGAGTTGGAAGCTCTGGTATACAAAGAGAACTATGATTTAATTGGTATTGTTGAATCTTGGCTTCATTCTTCTCATGACTGGGGCATTAATTTTCCTGGCTATGCTCTCTTTCAGGAATGACAGGGTAAAACGGAGGGGTAGTGGTGTCTGTCTCTATGTGAGAAGTGATCTCAAAGCGAGTGTATAAGAGGACCTAGTTGATAGAGAGTGTGATGAGTCTGAAGTATTATGGGTAGAACTGTACATGGGGCTGTGTACTACAAATGTGATCATTGAAGTTTGGTATAGACAACCCAGTGTTAATGAGGAGGTAGAGTCTCAGCTCTTTGCACAGATGGAAAGGGCTGCAAGGGCTGGGACAGTGATCATAATGGGGGATGGTAATTACCTAAATATTGACTGGAGTAATGGCACTGCTGGAACAGTTAAAGGGCACAGATGTATAGACATATTACAGGATGTTATGGTGCAGTTTATGGAGGCCCCTGAATAAGAAAGACGCTCTTCTGGACCTGGTAATCTCAAACCATGCAGAACTTATTACCAATATTCATACAAAAGAACATCTGAGTAGCAGTGACCATAACATAATTTCATTTAATGTTACCTGAAAGCAACAAACACATATAGGAAAGATAAAAACACTTAACTTTAAGAAAGCTAATTTCCAGGGATGAGGGATGCTCTCCAGGACTTAGACTGGGAGGGAATATTGGCATCAATGAACACAGAACAGAAATGGGAATTCTTGATAAAGACTGTATGTGATCTCACTGCAAAGTATATTCCCATGGGCAATAAGTTTAAAGGGCTAAAAATAAAACATGTGGCTCACAGAAAAAAGTTATAAAAGCTATAAATAATAAGAAAAGAGCGTTTAAAAAATCTAAAAAATGAAGGAACACTATCATCATTTAAATATTACAAAGAATGGGAGGATCTCATGGCTATAATGGGGTTGGTAGTTATACAGCCCCAAATGACCCGCAATGGCTCAAAATAGATATGGTCCAGAAATATTTAGACAGAATAAAAGTGGATGAAGCACCTGGACCAGATGGCATCCACCCACCGATTCTAAAATAATTGAGCTCTGTCATTTCAAAGCCATTGTTTCTAATTTTTAGGGTCTCTGACGGGAATAGTACCAGTTGCGCCAGGGGTCACGTGACCGGCGGTAAAGCACGGTTCAGGCAACTGAGGGAAAGGCCGCATCTCGTATCAGGATCGGAGCTTGGTTGGACGGTGGCAGTGAAGAGTAAGGGGGGAGCTTTTGTGGACCGACCCACCCATTGAATGTGTATGTGCTACATTGCTGCTTCTGCACAATTCCTATGACTATGAGCTTAGCTGATGTTTTGGACTGTCTCTTTGCTGGATTTGGCTGTCTCTTTGCTGAAGGGGATGTCTCTTTGCTATATTGGGTTGTTTCTTTGCTGGATTGGGCTGTCTCTTTGCTATATTGGGCTGTCTCTTTGCTGGTTTTGTCTGTCTCTTTGCTTGATTGAGCTGTCTCTTTGCTGAAGGTGATTTCTCTTTGATATATTGGGTTCTTTCTTTGCTAGATTGAGCTGTCTCTTTTCTTGAAGGGATGTCTCTTTGCTGGATTGGGCTGTCTCTTTGCTGGATCGGGCTGTCTCTTTGCTGGATCGGGCTGTCTCTTTGCTGGATCGGGCTGTCTCTTTGCTGGATCGGGCTGTCTCTTTGCTGGATCGGGCTGTCTCTTTGCTGGATCGGGCTGTCTCTTTGCTGGATCGGGCTGTCTCTTTGCTGGATCGGGCTGTCTCTTTGCTGGAGGGGTTGTCACTTTGCTAGATTGGGCTGTATCTTTGCTGCATTGGGCTGGCTCTTTGATGGAATGGGCTGTCTTTTTGCTGAATGGAAATGTCTCTTTGCTGGATTGGGCTGCCTCTTTGCTGAATATATGGGGATGCCTCTGCTAGTCTCCCCCCCCCCAACTATAAAATTAGCAATGCGTTTAAAACCATTTCCATAGCGGGCCTATTCTGGCACTCCTCTCCTACATGTAAAAATCATCATTTTTTTGCTAGAAAATTACTCAGAACCCCCAAACATTATATATGTTTTTTTTTTAGCAGACACCCTAGGGAATAAAATGGCAGTCATTGCAACTTTTTATGTTGCACAGTATTGCACAGTATTTGCGCAACAATTTTTTTAAACACTTTTTTTTTAAATAACAAAATAGTAAAGTTAGCCCAATTTTTTTGTATAATGTGAAAAATTATGTTACGCCGAGTAAATAGATACCCAGCATGTCACGCTTTAAAATTGCGCACACTCGTGGAATGGCGCCAAACTTTAGTACTTAAAAATCTCCATAGGCGATGCTTTAAATTTTTTTACAGGTTTCCAGTTTAGAATTACAGAGGAGGTCTTGTGCTAGAATTGTTGCTCTCACTCTAATGCACGTGGCGATACC
Source organism: Lithobates septentrionalis (assembly GCA_037952835.1). Lineage (NCBI taxonomy): Eukaryota > Metazoa > Chordata > Amphibia > Anura > Ranidae > Lithobates > Lithobates septentrionalis. Next base: position 291,669 of record JBBDGP010003724.1, on the reverse strand, counting down.
TCACATGTGTGGTATCGCCAGCGTTTACATATGTGGGTGGGACTTACGTGTGCGTTTGCTTCTATGCACGAGCACACGGGGACAGGGGGAGCTTTACATTTTTTTTAATTGTTTATTTTACTTAAATATTTTTTTTTTTTTTACACTTTCTCTATATTTTTTTGAACACTTTTATACCTATTACAAGGAATGTAAACCTCCCTTGTAATATAAATGGTGCATGACAGGTTCTCTTTATGGAGAGATAAGGGGTCTATAAGACCTCACATCTCTCCTCCAGGCTGGGAAGCATCAGATCAAAAAAAAAAAAAGAACAATCCCATGCTTTCCAGCCGAGATTGTGGCTTTGTTTACAACCACGGCCTGGACGTGACATCATAACGTTGCGTCCGGGCCTCCGACGGTCATAGAGATGGTCACCGGAAATTTCTCTGCTCTTCATTCGACGGCATGGGAGAGCCCGGAGAAGCACCGGAGGGCGGCGGGAAAGGGGGTAGTATGTAAGGGGCCCCACAATTTCTAATGGCTACGCATGGCTAATGTGTAAGGTAAAGTCTACAGACTAGGAAAAATCAGTTATGCGATTCAGTTTTGGGCACAAATTCACAAAAAAGGATATCGGGGAACTGGAGAAAGTGCAGAGAAGGGCAACCAAACTGATAAGAGGCATGGAGGAGCTCAGCTATGAGGAAAGATTAGAGGAACTGAATTTATTCTCTTCTGAGAAGAGGAGATTAAGGGAGATATGATCACCATTAGGGATGAGCCGAACACCCCCCTGTTCGGTTCGCACCAGAACATGCGAACAGGCAAAAAATTTGTTCGAACACGCGAACACCATTAAAGGCTTATATGCAAGTTATTGTCATAAAAAGTGTTTGGGGACCCGGGTCCTGCCCCAGGGGACATGGATCAATGCAAAAAAAGTTTTAAAAACGGACGTTTTTTTCGGGAGCAGTGATTTTAATAATGCTTAAAGTGAAACAATAGAAGTGTAATATCCCTTTAAATTTCGTACCTGGGGGGTGTCTATAGTATGCCTGTAAAGGGGCACATGTTTCCCGTGTTTAGAACAGTCTGACAGCAAAATTACATTTCAAAGGAGAAAAAGTCATTTAAAACTACTCGCGGCTATTAATGAATTGCCGGTCCGACAATACACATAGAAGTTCATTGATAAAAACGGCATGGGAATTCCCCACAGGGGAACCCCGAACCAAAATTAAAAAAAAAAAATGACGTGGGGGGTCCCCCTAAATTCCATACCAGGCCCTTCAGGTCTGGATATTAAGGGGAACCCCGTGCCAATTTTTTTTTAAAAAAACGGCGTGGGGTCCCCCCAAAAATCCATACCAGACCCTTATCCGAGCACGCAACCTGGCAGGCCGCAGGAAAAGAGGGGGGGGATGAGAGAGCACCCCCCTCCTGAACCGTACCAGGCCACATGCTCTCAACATTGGGAGGGTGCTTTGGGGTAGCCCCCAAAACACCTTGTCCCCATGTTGATGAGGACAAGGGCCTCATCCCCACAACCCTGGACGGTGGTTGTGGGGGTCTGCAGGCGGGGGGCTTATCTGAATCTGGAAGCACCCTTTAACAAGGGGACCTTCAGATCCCGGCCCCCCCTGTGTGAAATGGTAAGGGGGTACTTTCCCCTACCATTTCACTAAAAAACTGTCAAAAATGTTAAAAATGACAAGAGACAGTTTTTGACAATTCCTTTATTTAAATGCTTCTTCTTTCTTCTATCTTCCTTCATCTTCTTCTGGTTCTACTGATTCTTCCTCCGGTGTTCTCGTCCAGCATTTCCTCCGTGGCGTCTTCTTCCCTTCTTCTCCTCGGGCCGCTCCGCATCCATGATGGCATGGAGGGAGGCTCCCGCTCTTCTCTTCATCTTCTTCTCTTCATCTTCTTTTCGGCCGCTCCGCATCCATGATGGCATGGAGAGAGGCTCCCGCTGTGGGACGCTTCTCCTCTTCTGACGGTTCTTAAATAACGGGGGGCGAGGCCACCCAGTGATCCCGCCCCCTCTGACGCATGGTGACTTGACCGGACTTCCCTGTGGCATCACGGGGGATGCCACAGGGAAGTCCCGTCATGTCCCCGTGCCTCAGAGGGGGGCGGGGTTCACCAGGTGGCCCCACCCCCCGTTATTTAAGAACCGTCAGAAGAGGAGAAGCGTCACACAGCGGGAGCCTCCCTCCATGCCATTATGGATGCGGAGCGGCCCGAAAAGAAGATGAGAGAAGAAGATGAAGAGAAGAAGATAAAGAGAAGAAGATGAAGAGAAGAGCGGGAGCCTCCCTCCATGCCATCATGGATGCGGAGCGGCCCAAGGAGAAGAAGGGAAGAAGACGCCGACGCCACAGAGGAGATGCTGGACGAGAACACCGGAGGAAGAACCAGAAGAAGAAGATGAAGGAAGATAGAAGAAAGAAGAAGCATTTAAATAAAGGAATTGTCAAAAATTGTCTCGTCATTTTTAACATTTTTGACAGTTTTTTAGTGAAATGGTAGGAGTACTTTTGTACCCCCTTACCATTTCACACAGGGGGGAGGGCCGGGATCTGGGGATCCCCTTATTAAAGGGGGCTTCCAGATTCCGATAAGCCCCCCGCCGGCAGACCCCCACAACCACCGTCCAGGGTTGTGGGGATGAGGCCCTTGTCCTCATCAACATGGGGACAAGGTGCTTTGGTGGGCTACCCCAAAGCACCCTCCCAATGTTGAGGGCATGTGGCCTGGTACGGTTCAGGAGGGGGGGCGCTCTCTCGTCCCCCCTCTTTTCCTGTGGCCTGCCAGGTTGCGTGCTCGGATAAGGGTCTGGTATGGATTTTTGGGGGGACTCCATGCCGTTTTTTTTTTTAATTTTGGCGCGGGGTTCCCCTTAATATCCATACCGGACCTGAAGGGCCTGGTATGGAATTTAGGGGGACCCCCCACGTCTTTTTTTATTTTTTTTGGTTCAGTGTTCCCATGTGGGGAAATCTCATGCCGTTTTTATCAATGAACTTTTATGTGTATTGTCGGACCGGCAATTCATTAATAGCCGCGAGTAGTTTTAAATGACTTTTTTTCCTTTGAAATGTCATTTTGCTGTCAGACTGTTCTAAACACGGGAAACATGCGCCCCTTTACAGGCATACTATAGACACCCCCCAGGTACGAAATTTAAAGGGATATTACACTTTTATTGTTTCACTTTAAGCATTATTAAAATCACTGCTCCCGAAAAAACTGCCGTTTTTAAAACTTTTTTTTGCATTGATCCATGTCCTCTGGGGCAGGACCCGGGTCCCCAAACACTTTTTATGACAATTTCATGCATATAAGCCTTTAAAATTAGCACTTTTGATTTCTCCCATAGACTTTTAAAGGGTGTTCCGCGGCATTCGAATTTGCCGCGAACACCCCAAATTGTTCGCTGTTCGGCGAACTTGCGAACAGCCCATGTTTGAGTCGAACATGAGTTTGACTCGAACTCAAAGCTCATCCCTAATCACCATGTATAAATACATAAGGGGGATATGATCTCCATGTATAAATACATAAGGGGGATACGATCTCCATGTATAAATACGTAATGAGGGATACGATCTCCATGTATAAATACATAAGGGGGGATATGATCACCATGTATAAATACATAAGGGCGATATGATATCCATGTATAAATACATATAGTGAACTGAAAAGAGATTTAACTTCCAAATACAGAAAGGCTTGTTCACTGTAAGAGCTGTGGAAATGTAGAAAATACTCTCTAAAGAGCTGGTTCTGTCCAATTCAGTAGATTGTTTAAAAAAAATTAATGGATTATTTCCTAAATACACATAATATGGATAATAATATTTATAGGTAAAGTTGATGAAGGGAATATCTGATTGCCTCTTGGGGGATCAGGAAGGAATTTTGTTCTGGGGTGGAGGAATGTATTTAGTGTTAATGACCCACCTGTGCTGATCTCTGTAGGAGTGTCCTCCTCTATAAATGTCCCCGTTATTCCATCCTCCTCCATAGACTGCTGATCATCCCTCACATACCTCTCTTCTTCTTCTGCTTTAACCTCAAATTCTATATCGATTGGATCTCCACTCTAAATCAAGAAAATGAGAGAAAATTTTATCTGTAAAATATAAGCTCAAAAAAAAAATCCATACATCATCTCTTCAAGTCCATGTTCTACATACTCTGTCCCACTAACCTTGCAATAGTAAGGGATGGTGTGATCTTCCTGTGTGGAATCCCGGGAATACAGAGGATGTGGACATCTCTCTGGTGGGTTCCTGGTATTAGGTGGCTCCATCATATCTTTGTGTCCTTCTGAAAACTCCTCCATCACTCCATACTCCTCATCCTCCTCTTTATACTCTTCTTTAACAATAATATTATCATTCCTGAGGTTTCCACTCTAAAAGATATAATAAAATATTAATTGTAACAAACATGCTCTGTATTTATCAGAACTATCAATAATTGTCAATTATCTACCTGATGATGGTGAGGGATGGTGTGATCTTCCTGTGTGGAATCCCGGGAATACAGAGGATGGGGACATCTCTCTGGTGGGTTTTTATTACTTGATGGCTCCATCATGGTGTTCTTGTAAAGATCATTGTGTCCTTCAGAAAACCGCTTCATCCCACCATACTCATCATCATCCTCTTCTTTAACATCAATATTATAATCACTGAGCTTTCCACTCTGAATGCATAAGAAGACATGCACTGTAACAAACGCTCTTTTATATAAATCCTATCAGTGATTGATCCTCATCTACCTGATGATGGTGAGGGATGGTGTGACCTTCTTGTGTGGAATCCTGGGAATACAGAGGATGGGGACATCTCTCTGGTGGGTTCCCATTACTGGATCCATCTGTAGGAAACACACACACTGACTGAATACATTGTTTCTACGTGTTTATCAGATGATGGGGGCTCTAGGTGGACCCTCCGTAGTGCTCTCTCCTTTACAATAAAGTCCTCCTACCCGGTGATGTGAGGGGCGGCTGATTGTCCATCATGACGTCCTTGTAGAGATCCTTGTGTCCTTCTAAATACTCCCACTCCTCCATGGAGAAATAGACAGTGACATCCTGACACCTTATAGGAACCTGACACACACAATGATACAGTCACCATCCAGACACATCCCTTGTCTGTTACTGGATAATGTCCCAGAATTCCCAGCACCGCTCACCTCTCCTGTCAGAAGATTTCACGAATAACACAAATAGTAAATTAAATGACATTCCCAGAATCCTCCTCACCTCACCGGTCCGGTGTGTGTTTTTTATTTTTAAAACCCCACTTCAGGACCCCCACACTCTACAGGTTAAAGGTTTGCAATAAGGAATTCTGACATCATTACATAAAATACAGGATCAGAAGTTCTGCCTTGGTTGTCAGGATGCATAAATGTCTGCCCACATCCTAAAAATAGGGTTGCACCGATACTAGTATCGTTATTGGTGCCGATACCGAGTATTTACACAAGTATCCGTACTCATGCAAATGCACCGATACCTGAAACTGATACTTTCCGGTTCGGTTCTTTGAGCTGTCAGTGGGGTCTTCCCTGTTGACAGCTAAAGTGTTAAAGAAGTCCGGTAATTGGAGCTGTGAAAAAAAAAAAAAAGCAGCTGGCAATGTTTATTAACAACATTGCTCAGCCTGAAACACTAAAATAAAAAGAAACATTGTTTCTTTTTGTATCTTTTTGTTTCTTCATCTGCAGATCAAAGGGATGAACAAATGTTCCTCTGTTTAACCCCTTATTAACCCTTAATTTACTCTAATCCGCCTTAATTAACTACTTATTCTCCTCCATTTATTTATTATTTTCCTGGGGGTTTTTTTGTTCACGTCTATTTTATAAACGATAAACAATTAAAACTTTTTTTTTATTTGCTTTGTTAGTGAATATTTTTGCACATATATATTAACATATATTTACACATTTCACATTGAAAAAGTGCAAAATTAAAAACAAAAATCAATTTATTTAATTTGTAAATAACTTTTCAATGCTTTGTACCATTGCTGACAGCTGAAGTGAAAACAAAACAGTTGCGGTAGGTATCGGTAGTTGGTATCGGCGAGTACTAAAAGAAGTATCGGTACTTGTTGTAAAAAGAATGGCATTGGTGCATCCCTACCTAAAAGTAACAGGAAAAAAAAGAGCTGGATGGAGGGAGAGGAGGAGCTGTGAGGTCAGTGTGATGTCATAGGATTCTCTGATTCTGGATGGAGGGACATTGGGAGGAGGAGCTGTGAGATCAGTGTCAGAGGCGTAACTAGAACCTTCAGGGCCCCGGTGCAAGAAACCATGATGGGCCCCCCTTCCATCCGAGCCCTGAGCTTCTAATTTTGGGAGGGTGCCCATGGACATCCTCCCAAAACCATGCTTCCCGCATGCTCCCTGGGATGTGCATCCAGCGCAATCACAGTGGGCCTTTACCATGTGATGTCAGCTGATCACATGTAAACAGACTTGCCAGTTATCCGCAGCCCTTTCCTCCCATGGTGTGCCTGTGTTAGGAAAGGACTGCCATTAACTGTCAAGAATGTCAGTAAATTGTTTACACTGATAATCAGTGACCCAATCATCAGTGCCCATCAATGCTGCCTATCAGTGCTCATCAATGCCGCCTATCAGTGCCCATCAATGCCGCCTACAAGTGTTACTTATAATACTGCCTAAATTCTGCCTATCAGTGTTCCTCAGTGCTCATCAGTGCAGCCTATGAGTTCTGCCAATCAGTGCTCATCAATGCCAATCAGTGCCACCTATAAGTGCCCATCAATGCCTCCTATCAGTGCCCCCTAGTGCCTTCTCAGTGCCCCCATTCAGTGCCTCCCTTCAGTGCTCATCAGTAAATCCTATCAGTGCTTCCCATCGGTGCCCCACTATCAGTGCCTTCTATCAGCATCCCCTATCAGCGTCCCCTATCAGTGCCCATCAGAGTCCTCTGTCTTCTCAGGACAGCACGGCTCTGGGCGGAGAGCATGTCTCTCAGGTAACAGCAGCACAGAGACACCGGCATTGACAGTTTTATTCCCTCTCTGTCCGTCCTCTCTTGCACGGGATGATACAGGACACACAGCTGATCTGCTCCCCCTTCTCCCCCCTCCTGTGTGCTCCATGGGAAATGTGAGCTCGTTAGCTTCACACTTGACTGCCCGCGGAGCACACAGGAGAGAGGAGGGGGGAGCAGATCAGCTGTGTGTCCTGTGTCATCCTGTGTGAGAGAGGACGGACGGAGTGGGAAATAAAACTGTCAATGCCAGTGTCTCTGTGCTGCTGTTGCCTGAGAGACACGCTCTCCGCTCAGGGCCCTGTGAATAGCACCCCCGTTGGGCCCCCCCACAGTGACGGAATGCCAGGGCCTCGTCGCAAGTGTGACTGTTGCGACCCTGGTAATTCCGCCACTGGTCACTGTGATGTCATAGGATTCTCAAAATCTGGTTGGAGGGACATTGAGAGAAGGAGCTGTGAGGGGTGCTCTGTGAGGGTTCTGTACACATAATCATTTCTCCCGGGTGCGTCACACATCTCCTAAACTGAAAGATGAACTTTGCATTTGGGCTTTGCCAGGACACATCATATTCCTGTGATCTCTGTGTACTCCGGAGACTTTACTGATCTTTTTAGGATGAATATCTGAGACTGGGATCATTATGGAAAAAAATAGTTTTCAGGACATTTACTACAAATTACATTTTGCCTCTTTCCTCCTATATGAATTTTATCAAATAAAGACATACATATACCAATCCCCCACCACTAAAAAAAAGTGGTATAATCCATTAGTATAGACTAATGAGGTGAGAAGGTGATTGGTGGGAAAGGTGACACATCTCTACAATGAGGAGAATGTTCCGGCCCCATAAGTGGGGAAATGTTCTGCCCCTGAAGGGGTTAATCTAGGTTTCCACACTATATATGTGTGTATCATCATCTGCTGGAGATAAAAGACATCACAGTGACTATGGAGGAAGAGGACGGACATGACGGGGGTTACTGGGTGTAAATAGAAAATAAGATCTTATTACCTCCTCTGCTGCCTCTTCCAGCAACGTCTTCTCTCTACTTCCTCCCGACTCACCTCTCACCCAGAACTTCCTGTGTATACCTGACATCACTTCCTGTCTGTCTTTCATAGAGACTTCCTGTCTGGATAGAAGTGAGATCACCATCTTGTGGAGCTCAGAGGAACTGCAGCCCAGAGAAATGTCTCGTAGTGCGAACACAGTCTTGTGCTGCATGTGTATGTACTGTATATCCTTATAGATGGGGTCATCTCCACTCCCACCAAGGGGGATAGAAATATATTACTACCTAGTCCAGCCTTTCTCAGCCAGGGTTCCTCCAAAGCTATTGTGGAGCAACTTAATAAGAGGGTGATGCATAATTGCCAATTTATTATAGGGACTATATAGGGACACTTTTTTTGTCTGTCTTCTTTTGTCTTATAATTAGGGGGCGGGGCATTCGTTTGTAGGTGTGAAGTAGCAGGGGAAAGAAAAATGTGGCGCAGTTTAAGCTAAATATTGGGTGTGGCTTAAAGGGGGCGTGACTCAAAGGGGGTGTGGTTAGAGTCTGAGATGAATGAGAGAATGGGAGAAACAAAGGGAGGAAGAGAGAGAGAAGGAAGGAAAGAAAGAGGGATGTAGGGACAGCAGGCCCAGATCCTACACCACAATAGAAATATGTATATTCCAGAAAGTTTAACAATCAGCAGATAAAGATACTCCAAACACCTGGTGTTAGTGCTTCAATCATCACAGCACCATGGTTGTTATGGTGTCAAAATGATTGAAGCACATTATTACATTGTAATATAAAATTAAATAATTCAACTCACCATAATGCTGAATCAGTGGGAGCCCTGAGCGTGTCCCTTTCCACGTCGCCTGCCACCAGATGCCATCAGGTGTCCCCAGCAGAGTCCCTCCTTACACCAGGTGTCCCCAGCGGAGTCCCTATTTATACCAGGCATTCCCATTAGAGTCCCCCTTACATCAGGTATCCCCCAGTGGAGCCCCCCTTACATCAGATATCCCCCAGCGGTGTCCCCCTTACATCAGGTATCCCCCAGCGGTCTCCTTCTTACATCAGGCGTCCCCGCAGTGGTGTCCCCCTTACATCAGGCGTCTCCGCAGCGGTGTCCCCCTTACATCAGGTATCCCCGCAGCGGTGTCCCCCTTACATCAGGTATCCCCACAGCGGTGCCCCCCTTGCATCAGGTATCCTCGCAGCAGTGTCCCCCTTACATCAGGTATCCCCCCAGCGGTGTCCCCCTTACATCAGGTATCCCCCCAGCGGAGTCCCCCTTACATCAGGTATCCCCCCAGCGGTGTCCCCCTTACATCAGGTATCCCCACAGTGGTGTCCCCCTTACATCAGGTACCCCCCCAGTGGAGTCCCCCCTTACATCGGTTATCCCAGCCGCGCAGTCTCCGCCACCATTACAAAATTCCAGAAATAACAGGGGCCCGAGGAGGAACAAAATAGAGGCGGAGCCAGCCGGGTGGTTACCATAGAAATTGAGCTGCGGTGCCGCCCACCCCCGCCCCTTTCGACAACAGGTCAGACCGGCAGCGGGGCGGGAGGTGGGCGGTACCGCAGCTCAATTTCTATTGTCAGCCACCCGGCCGGCTCTTGGTTTTTTTTTTGTTTGTTTTTTTCTTTTTTTGCTTCTTGTTTGTTCTCAGTGTTACTTCTTCTGGTCTTCTGTAAAATGGCGGACAGCGGACCTCTAGCGGTGGCGGGCAAAAAAATCAGGGAAAAAAATGATTTCCCAGGAAATGCTGAAATCGGGAAAAAGGTCTAAATCCCGGGAAATTCGGGACAGTTGGCAAGTATGGTGATGGAGGTCTGGTGAGCGCACAATCTGAGTGTGAGCACCAAGAGAGCACGAGATTGGTGTTTGGGGAAGGAGGTGTTTTGCAGTCCACTACACACGGTTTGCTGGAGCATATACTGAGATTTGGAGGAAGAAGCTCTAGAGGTTTAGGAGACATTTAATGGTGGTAATATCATTTATTGAAGTAAAAATGAGACTTTGATAATATACTGCAGGAGATCTGCTGAGACATAGAAAGGGAAATGAGTGCTATTAGGTTGCATAAGATCTGCTGAGACGGAAAAGGAAATGGGTTCTAATAGTTTGCAGATGATCTGCTGAAAAAAAAACACAAATGGATGCCGGAAATCTGAGAAGAAATAAAGGAGGGTTTGAAAAGAAGCAGATCCCTGGCAGCTTATTAGCTAATCTTGCTTTTTGTACAATTCTCCTTTAAGGGGGCATGGCAGGGGTTGTATCCTGCATACTGTTGCTGATAGGTGTCCCTCATTCCCATCTCAAAAAGTTGGGAGGTATGTCTACTTCCTCTGCTGGGGAATAAAATTGTGGTGGAATTTTTTCCTTTATTTCATTTCATTTAAAGCGGAGTTCCACCCAAAAAATGGAACTTCCGCTTTAAGAGAAGGTGACCCCCTGACATGCTACATTTGGCATGTAATTTTTTTGGGGGGGGGAGTGGATACCCTCTTTTCAGAGGGTCCCAGCTCCCACTTCCTTCTGGCGCACCCTCGGCGCCGGAAGGAAGATCACCTCTCCCCCCTCCCTCTAGGCAATCATCTGGGACACGCCACAGGTCCCAGATGATTGCGCTGCTCGCACATGCGCAGTGGGTGCCCAGCTGTGAAGCCACAGTCCGGCACCCGTAGTTACAATGCCGGCGCGGCCCGAGCGGAGGGGGAGACGAGCAGGGCTTCGATCCCCCGCATCGCTGAACCCTGGGATAGGTAAGTGTCCGATTATTAAAAGTCAGCAGCTGCAGTATTTGTAGCTGCTGACTTTTAATTTTTTTTTATTTTTAAGCGGAACTCCGGTTTAAGTTGTGTGTTCATGTGCCATCCACCAGAACATTAAGACCACCCACCAGAAAATTATAACCACCCACCAGAACACTATAATTACCCACCAGAACATTATATGATCAGTCCTCTAATATTGTGTTGGTCCCCCTTTTGCTGTCATCAAGGCATGGAGTCCACCAGACAAAGCATCACACTGCTTCCGACGTCTTGCCTTCTTCCCATACTGCATCCTGGTGCCATTTCTTCCCCAGGTAAGTGACGCACGCACACACACCCAACCACATGATGCAAAAGAAAACTTCATTCATAAGACCAGGCCACCTTATTCCATTAAACCGTGCTCCAGTTCTGAGGCTCACATGCCCATTGTAGCTGCTTTTGTCTGTGGACACGGGTCAGAATGGACACCCTGACCAGTCTGCAGCTACACAGCCCCATACACGACAAACTGCAATGGTCATTTTTTTTTTTTTTTTGCTTTCAACTAATCAAAACTTTAAGGATAACATGTTCACTTGCTACCTAATATATCCCACCCACTTCCAAATACTATTGTAGTGAGATAATCAATGTTATTCGCTTCACCTGTCAGTGGTCAGAATGTTATGGCTGATCGGTGTACAGTACATACACACACACACAGTACAAGGCTGTGCTCTCAGGTCTGCAGTTCCCCTGAGCTCCACAAGGTGGTGATCTCACTTCTACCCAGACTGGAATTCTCTATGGAATACAGACAGGAAGAGATGTCAGGTACAGACAGGAAGTTCCGGGTGAGAGGTGAGTCGGGAGGAAGTAGAGAGAAGACATTGCTGAAAGTGGCAGCAGAGGGGGTAGTAAGATCTTATTTTCCTGGTGCCTTAATTGCAGCATGCGCATGGTTGATTGATCGACCCCGGGGCAACCCACAGGACCATTATAACTCTATAAAAGAGAGTGACGCCCCCATTCTTTTTCCTGCCACACAGGATCATGGATTCGTCACCCCAAAAAAATTGGTGCCGCCATTCAGGTTCATCCTCTCCTGAGATGAGGTCCCGCCACTTGGGCTGCTAAATGCACTGAGGAGTGGGGGAGCCCATTTTTCTGTGGATCTTTTTGGGGCAGTGTATGTGGGACACACCATTTGGTCCCCACAGCGGCTCAGTCCTGCCTTATCCTACTGCCAGACTCCCTTTCTCTGTTTTCTTCTGCTCTGTAGTATAGAGGTGCTGAATCTGATGAAACACAGCCTGTGTGATAGCTGTGGGTGCTACGCGCGCCTCTTCCTGGATGGGGCAGGTAGCAGGAAGTGCAGGAGTGGCCATGTCAGGAAATGTTCCATCCGCTGGTAAGACCTGTTATTTGGCATGCAGTACTGAGGTCCACCAGCAGGTGTCTCCTGGCAGTTTGGAACTGTCAGGAGAGCTTTTCCCTGTTAATAGTATATCATCTTTGGGCCGCAGTACTGGCGTCCACCAGCGGATGGATCCTGGCAGTGTGGAGCAGACAGTACCTCCTACAATCAGGTGTCACTTGAGGCCAATCACAGACCTATAAATACCTGGCAAATATTCACATGTTTGCCTTGATTTCTTCATTGCCTCCTGACCTGCTTGCAATCTGATCCTGTGCCCTAAACCTGATCCTGTCTCGGACCCTTTCCTGTCCCACCTGTTACCTTGCATCCCTGCCTGCAGTCTGACCCATCCATCCCTCTCCCTGTCCTGTGTTCCATACCCCATCTGCTGACTTCCCTGTGTATGACCTTGGCCTGGCTTACGTTTTTGTCTCTGGAACATCCCCTGTCCATCTGCTGATCTGCTGTGTATGACCCTGGCCTGGCTATTGTTTATGAACCTGGTATTTCCCATTTATTGCACTTTTCTGTCTGTTGTTATTTGTGGGTCTCTGTCTGTGGTTGGTTATTGCACTGTGTCATATTGGAGTTGGTTGTTATTTATTACTCACTTTCCTTAATAAATATATATATTTTCACTTATATACGTTTGGTGTCCTCTGTCGCAGATCACACGGTTCTGGTCACACCTGCTCATGACAGTAAGTCAAGGCCATCCCTGACCAGAAGTGGCTGCACAGGGGAACCATTTTGATTCAGTTGGTTGCAAACATGAATACCGATGAGGTTATTTATCTTTCTCTGCTGGCATCTGAAAGTGGTGATTATTGCCTCCAGGCTTTGAAAGGATGGTCTAGTGATCAGTTGTTTGCCACTATACGTTTGGCTCACTCCCTGGTCGATCAGGGTTATATTTTGTTTGGGGAGGTGCAGCCTTTGATCAAACTATGTACTGAGCTGGCCCTGCCCTGTATTCCTGAGGGCCGTGATGATTTCACTCCTCCTTTTGATATAAATCAGGTTGTATCACTAGTTTGGCTTTGTGAAGATGATCCAGACGATTTTTGTGAGCACTATTCAGCCTGTCCCTCACAGGTGATTGCTGAGTGCATTGTGTCTGCTCAGTCTTTTGTTAGACAGGGAGGTTTAAAAGCACAGTTTGTACAACCTATACTTTCAGCATGGTCTGACATGATGCAAGCAGCTCCAGTTAAACAAACCACCTCTGCCACCAAACACCAGCCTAACCAAATGTATGTTTCCCCATCACCCATGTCAACCACAGTTGCAGCTCAGTATACGCTGCTGCCAAACAAATACTCATACCCAGTCTCTGCTCCCTGTACCTATCCTGCATTCAACCCACCTGTCTCTTCCCTGCTGCCTGCAAACCCACACGAACTTCCTCCAGCCACTGTTACCTCTTCCCTGCCATATCCCAATCCTCCTCTCCAGTCTGCTGCACCCCCTCACCTACCGATCTTCAGTAGTTAAGCCCAAGAAGAAACGGAAGTTCTTCCCCACTCACACAATCCTGCCAGTAACCCAACCTGCTCCCAATTTGCAGTCTGATGTTCCAGCTTTGCAGTCTGACGTTCCAGCTTTGCAGTCTGACGTTCCAGCTTTGCAGTCTGACGTTCCAGCTTTGCAGTCTGACGTTCCAGCTTTGCAGTCTGACGTTCCAGCTGGGCAGTCTGACGTTCCAGCTCTGCAGTCTGACGTTCCAGCTCTGCAGTCTGACGTTCCAGCTCGGCAGTCTGACGTTCCAGCTCGGCAGTCTGACGTTCCAGCTCGGCAGTCTGACGTTCCAGCTCGGCAGTCTGACGTTCCAGCTCGGCAGTCTGACGTTCCAGCTCGGCAGTCTGACGTTCCAGCTCGGCAGTCTGACGTTCCAGCTCGGCAGTCTGACGTTCCAGCTCGGCAGTCTGACGTTCCAGCTCGGCAGTCTGACGTTCCAGCTCGGCAGTCTGACGTTCCAGCTCGGCAGTCTGACGTTCCAGCTCTGCAGTCTGACGTTCCAGCTCTGCAGGCTGACGTTCCAGCTCTGCAGGCTGACGTTCCAGCTCTGCAGGCTGACGTTCCAGCTCTGCAGGCTGACGTTCCAGCTCTGCAGGCTGACGTTCCAGCTCTGCAGGCTGACGTTCCAGCTCTGCAGGCTGACGTTCCAGCTCTGCAGGCTGACGTTCCAGCTCTGCAGGCTGACGTTCCAGCTCTGCAGGCTGACGTTCCAGCTCTGCAGGCTGACGTTCCAGCTCTGCAGGCTGACGTTCCAGCTCTGCAGGCTGACGTTCCAGCTCTGCAGGCTGACGTTCCAGCTCTGCAGGCTGACGTTCCAGCTCTGCAGGCTGACGTTCCAGCTCTGCAGGCTGACGTTCCAGCTCTGCAGGCTGACGTTCCAGCTCTGCAGGCTGACGTTCCAGCTCTGCAGGCTGACGTTCCAGCTCTGCAGGCTGACGTTCCAGCTCTGCAGGCTGACGTTCCAGCTCTGCAGGCTGACGTTCCAGCTCTGCAGGCTGACGTTCCAGCTCTGCAGTCTGACGTTCCAGCTCTGCAGGCTGACGTTCCAGCTCTGCAGGCTGACGTTCCAGCTCTGCAGTCTGACGTTCCAGCTCTGCAGTCTGACGTTCCAGCTCTGCAGTCTGACGTTCCAGCTCTGCAGTCTGACGTTCCAGCTCTGCAGTCTGACGTTCCAGCTCTGCAGTCTGACGTTCCAGCTCTGCAGTCTGACGTTCCAGCTCTGCAGTCTGACGTTCCAGCTCTGCAGTCTGACGTTCCAGCTCTGCAGTCTGACGTTCCAGCTCTGCAGTCTGACGTTCCAGCTCTGCAGTCTGACGTTCCAGCTCTGCAGTCTGACGTTCCAGCTCTGCAGTCTGACGTTCCAGCTCTGCAGTCTGACGTTCCAGCTCTGCAGTCTGACGTTCCAGCTCTGCAGTCTGACGTTCCAGCTCTGCAGTCTGACGTTCCAGCTCTGCAGTCTGACGTTCCAGCTCTGCAGTCTGACGTTCCAGCTCTGCAGTCTGACGTTCCAGCTCTGCAGTCTGACGTTCCAGCTCTGCAGTCTGACGTTCCAGCTCTGCAGTCTGACGTTCCAGCTCTGCAGTCTGACGTTCCAGCTCTGCAGTCTGACGTTCCAGCTCTGCAGTCTGACGTTCCAGCTCTGCAGTCTGACGTTCCAGCTCTGCAGTCTGACGTTCCAGCTCTGCAGTCTGACGTTCCAGCTCTCCAGCTTGGTGTGCCCACCTTCCAGTCTGATATGCCTGCCTTCCAGCCCGAAACCCCAGTGTCCATGTTCCAGTCTGACGCTCCAGCGACTATTGACCAGTTCGATGTACCTGCTGTTCTGCCTGATGTGCCCACTGTTCAGCCTGATGAGCCTGCTTTCCGGTTTGATGTGTCCATCCTCCAGCCTGATATCCTGGTATCTGTCTTCCAGCCTGATGTCGTGATGTTGGTGTCTCAGCCTGAAGTTTCGGTGCCCGTGTTTCAGCCTGGAGTTTCGGTGCCCGTGTCTCGGTCTGCTGAATCGGTGCCCGTTACCCAGTCTGTTGAATCGGTGCCCGTTACCCGGTCTGCTGAACTGGTGCCCGTTACCCAGTCTGCTAAACCGAAGTCCATCACTTTGCCTGTCAAGCCAGTATCCGTTATCCGGCTTGCCGAACCGGTGCCCGGTGTCCAGCTCGCTGAGTCAGGGCCTGTTACTCCGCCCACTGGGCCGGGGTCCGTTACCCAGCTTGCTGAGCCGGTGCCTGTAATCCGGCCTGCCCTTACGGTGCTCGCTGTTCGGCCCAATGTTCCAGAGCCTGCTGCCCAGCCCGATGACCCGGAGCCTGCTGCCCAGCTCGATGACCCTGCTGCCCAGCTCGTTGACCCTGAGCCTGCTGCCCAGCTCGTTGACCCTGAGCCTGCTGCCCAGCTCGTTGACCCGGAGCCTGCTGCCCAGCTCGATGACCCGGAGCCTGCTGCCCAGCTCGATGACCCGGAGCCTGCTGCCCAGCTCGATGACCCGGAGCCTGCTGCCCAGCTCGATGACCCGGAGCCTGCTGCCCAGCTCGATGACCCGGAGCCTGCTGCCCAGCTCGATGACCCGGAGCCTGCTGCCCAGCTCGATGACCCGGAGCCTGCTGCCCAGCTCGATGACCCGGAGCCTGCTGCCCTCCAGCCTGATGTCTCGGTGACTGCCCTCCAGCTTGATGACCCGGAGCCTGCTGCCCTCCAGCCTGATGTCTCGGTGACTGCCCTCCAGCTTGATGAGCCCGCTGCCCAGCTTGAAGTGCCCATGCCTGTTGTGCCACCACCTGTTCTGCCTGTTGTGCCACCATCTGTTGTTCTGCTTAATACCATAGACTATGGACAATTACAACCAATTGGAGCGTCCGGAGGCCGCTCCTTTGAGGGGGGGTACTGTCAGGAAATGTTCCATCCGCTGGTAAGACCTGTTATTTGGCATGCAGTACTGAGGTCCACCAGCAGGTGTCTCCTGGCAGTTTGGAACTGTCAGGAGAGCTTTTCCCTGTTAATAGTATATCATCTTTGGGCCGCAGTACTGGCGTCCACCAGCGGATGGATCCTGGCAGTGTGGAGCAGACAGTACCTCCTACAATCAGGTGTCACTTGAGGCCAATCACAGACCTATAAATACCTGGCAAATATTCACATGTTTGCCTTGATTTCTTCATTGCCTCCTGACCTGCTTGCAATCTGATCCTGTGCCCTAAACCTGATCCTGTCTCGGACCCTTTCCTGTCCCACCTGTTACCTTGCATCCCTGCCTGCAGTCTGACCCATCCATCCCTCTCCCTGTCCTGTGTTCCATACCCCATCTGCTGACTTCCCTGTGTATGACCTTGGCCTGGCTTACGTTTTTGTCTCTGGAACATCCCCTGTCCATCTGCTGATCTGCTGTGTATGACCCTGGCCTGGCTATTGTTTATGAACCTGGTATTTCCCATTTATTGCACTTTTCTGTCTGTTATTTGTGGGTCTCTGTCTGTGGTTGGTTATTGCACTGTGTCATATTGGAGTTGGTTGTTATTTATTACTCACTTTCCTTAATAAATATATATATTTTCACTTATATACGTTTGGTGTCCTCTGTCGCAGATCACACGGTTCTGGTCACACCTGCTCATGACAGGCCATCTTGGTTGTTCCACGCAGCTGATTTTACCCTCACTTTATTTAACCACTTGCCTACCAGGCACTAACACCCCCTTCCTGCCCAGGCCATTTTTCAGCTTTCAGCGCTGTCGCACTTTGACAATTGCGGGGTCATGCTACACTGTACCCAAACACATTTTTTATTATTTTCTTCCCACAAATAGAGCTTTCTTTTGGTGGTATTTAATCACTGCTGGGTTTTTTATTTTTTACAAAAAAAAGACCAAAAACTTTAAAAAAAAAATGTTTTTTACTTTTTCTCTGTCAGTTAACTTTGTAACTAAGTAATTTTTCGCCTTCACTGATGTGCACTGATGAGGCGGCACCGATGGGCACTGATAGGCTGAACGAGGCGGCACTGATGAGGAGGCACTAATATGCTGCACTTATGGGGAGTGATAGGTGGCACTGATATATATTCTGTATGAAGATCACACGACTAATGCTGCTAGGTGCTCTCAGTGTGTCCAGACCCCATGAGAAAGCCTGTTGGGCCTGCGGTAAGCAGACGCTGCCTGACAAACTGGTCTGCGAGAGCTGTTTCTCGGAAGCCTCTAGAGACCAGGAGAAACAGGAGACAATGGCGTCTATGAAGAAAATGATCCAAGACTCGATCAAGGAGTTGGCCTTTTCTCAGGAGAAAGCCGGGCCCTCAGGGATTGTTAGACTGACAGACGCACCTGCCGACCAGGGGGCTAAGCTACAGATTTAGAGGATGAAGCAGCAGAGGATTCCTCTAGTTCCCTGGACTTTGCCATTATCTTTATAATGGTGGTAAAAGAGGCCATACAACGGGAAGAACCTGAGCCTCCACCAAAGTCGCAGAGATATTCCCCTCATCTCAAGAAGAAATCTTCAATTTTCCCCTTGATGGATGAGATCAAGGATGTTGTTCTTGAAGAGTGGAAGAAAGTCGGCAAGAGACCGGTACCATTCAATTGTTTCCAAAAGCTTTATCCCCTGTCAGATGTTTACGCACAACTGTTTGACGCAGTGCCCCCAGTGGATGTCTCGGTCATGAGACTGGCAAGAAACATGACCCTGCCACTGGAAGATGCGGTTGCCTTTAGGGATGGGCTTGACCACAGGATTAACCTGAAAAAGACATACCAAGCAGCAGGGGGTGCCTGCAAGCTGGCTGTGGCCCTAACCTCGGTCTCCAGAGCAGTTAGAGCTTGGACAGAGAATGTTGAATCCGCTCTGAGGCAAGGTGTGGATACAGAGCAAAGAGCAAATAATCAGAGCCTTGGATGAACTGAAGTTGGCCTCAGACTTCATGGCGGAGGCTGCTATTGACTCTCTGAAATGCTCAGTAAGAACAATGCTATACTCCATAACCGCTAGAAGGGCTCTCTGGCTGAAGCCTTGGGCAGCCGACCCCTCCTCGACACAGACATGGTGTCGCATACCATTTGATGGGAAAGCTCTGTTTGGGGAAAAGCTGGATGCAGCAGAGTGACCGGTGGGGAGAGTGGGTTAATACCCCAAGACAAGACTAGGAGGTGGAAGTATTCCACAAAGAGTCCTTTTCAGCAAAAAACAAGGGATATAAGGGGTTATTGTCCCAGTAGAGAATACAGAAAAGGCGGGAGGGGCTCCCAGTCGACCTTCCTGAAGTTGGCCAAGGCCAAGGCATCCTCCTCATCGCAGGAGAACCCAAAGTCCTTTTAAATTCCTGCCCACCCACGCTGCCCAGTGGGTGTTCGTTTAAAAGCATTCGCTCAGGTGTGGGTGGAGAATTGTACAGATCGGCGGGCGGTCTCCACCATCCAACTGGGTCATTTCTGGAAGTTCAAATTTTGCGACAGTATATGTAAACATTAATTCTCCAGAAAGTGATAGTACCCGTTTCAGAGTCTGAACGGTACTTGGACTTTTATTCTCCAGTTTTTCTTGTGCGTAAAAAACAGGAGGATGGAGGCCAGTGCTGGATCTGAATAGGTGGAAACAGATTCATTCTAGACCATTTCAAGATGGAATCACTAAATACATCATATTGGCAGTCCACCTGGGCAACTGGATGGTCTCCATAGACCTCCAGGATGCATACTTACATGTGCCCATTTACCACCATTTTCAGGCTTACCTAATATTCAAAGTGGAGGACATTCACCTTCAGTTCCAGGTTCTCTCGTTCGGTATATCTACAGCACCAAGAACCTTTACAAAAGTCCTTGTGGCAATTCTAGCACCACTCACAAAACAGGGGATCAGAGTCCTGCACTGGATGACATCTTGATATGTAGTGGATGTCCTGACCAAGTTTGGTTGGATAATCAATCAATTCAAAAGCCAACTCACTCTTATGCAAGTGATGATTTACCTGGGTGCTCTGTTCAACACCCAGAATCGGTCAGTTTCCTTTCCGCCAGCAAAATTCTCAGTCATCAGGAAGAAGGTGAAGCAGGCCTTGTCAAGCCAATCTTTGTCGACATCGAGATGCCTCAGCCTCCTGGGGACGTTTGCCTCATGTATTCCAATGGTCAAATGGGCCCGCGGGCACCTCCGGACTTTTCAGCAGGGATTTTTATGCCAGTGGAGAAGGAAGTGACTGTCCCAGCAAATAGTGGTGACTCTGAGGATGAAGAAGAACAGTCTCTGGTGGTGGACAGGGCACCAAAGCTTCCACAATCACTGCCATCTTGGTCCCATCTCCTGTACCCTTCTTATGTCCGACGCAAGTCAGTTAGGCTGGGGGTGATCATTGCAGATCCAACATGGTACAGGGAAGATAGCGGTTCGACACCCAGCAATGTAGTATCCAATGTGTTGGAGCTGAGAGCAGCCTGGGTGGCCATATCTCTTCTGGCCTCCTTTCTCAGAGGGAAATCGCTCCTCATACATATGGACAACAGAGCGACGGTGGCCTATGTACAAAACCAGGGCGGCACATACAGTGGGCGCGATATTTAGGGGGGCGCCAGTATGTGTCACTGGCTGCCTCCTCCTAATTTCTAATTTTGTGTCCCCGGGCTCCGGCCGCCATGTTAAGTGTCCGGCGCCCTGTGATTGGGTGTATGGGGGTCATGGGATGCGCATGTAGTGTGTTGTGCCCACTGTGTAATGTGCTGTGCTGTTCAACAGTGCCCACCATGTCATGTGCAGTTCCTAACATGTAATGTGCAGTTGCATTTCCCACCATGAAACGTGCTATGCCATGCAGTGCCCACCATGTAATGTGTTGTGCCCACCATGTAATGTTATGTGCTATTCAGTGCCCACCATGTAATGTGCTGTACCCACCACGTCATGTGCTGTGCCATGCAGTGCCCACCATGTAATGCGCTGTACCCACCATGTAATGTGCTGTGTCATGCAGTGCCCACCATGTCATGTGCAGTGCCCATCATGTAAATTGCTGTGCAGTGCCCACCATGTCATGTGCTGTGTTGTGCCCACCATGTCATGTGCTGCACCATGCAGTGCCTACCATGTAATATGCTGTACTCACCATGTAATGTGCTGTACATTGTCCACCATGGCATGTGCCGTGCAGTACCCACAATGGAATGTGGTGTGCAGGGCTCATCATGTCATGTGTGGTGTCCACCATTTAATGTGCTGTGCTCACAATGTAATGTGCTGTGTCATGCAGTGCCCACCTTGTCATGTGCTGTGCAGTGCCCACCATGCTATGTGCAGTACCCACTATATAATGTGTTGTGCCCACCATATAATGTTCTGTGCAGTGCCCACTTGTAATGTCCAGTGCCCACCATGTAATGTGCTCAGCTGTGCCTGCCATGTCATGTGCTGTGCCCACCATATAAGGTCCTGTGCCCACTGTGTGCATGAGCTGTGCCCACCATGAAATGTGTTGTGTTGTGCAGTACCAACCATGTCATGTGCTGTGCCCACCATATAATGTACTGTGCCTACCTTGTAATGTGCTGTATTGGGCAGTGCCAACCGCGTAATATATATAATGTTTGGGGGTTCCAAGTAATTTTTTTAGCAAAAAATATTGATTTTAACTTAAGGAAGAAGTGTCAGAAAAAGATTTAGACTTTAAGTGGTTAATCTTCCTGCATTTACATGTTATTTAAAACTTGGTAGATTGCCCAGGTTATTTGTTTACACAGAGAAGTTTATCCCTTTGATCTAAGAAGGAAGTTAGTTACAATGTTTCAAGTTCTAAACTTGGCAGACTGCCCAGATGCTTTCTTTTGACAGCTGAGAGAGCAGATAATCTCTCCACTTGTTTATATGAAAGAATCGGCAAACTCAGCAGGAGAGATCGTCAGGGGAGGTGAATCGAGATCACGATTTTTGAACGATTAATTGTGCAGCTCTAGGGGGGGGGGCGCAAATTACTTGCCTTGCCCCGGGTGCTGACAACCCACGCTACGCCACTGATCCTGATATCCTATACTGGGGCAAGCCAGGCGAACCGGATCCATTCAAAGTGTCTTTTCATGGCCGAATTGAATGGTACCCGGGCCTCGTGTCCGAAGAAACAAGGTTTTACCCGTAACGCTTCTCTTTTTAGAGAGCTGGACCCCGCAGATCAGAAAATGGCTTTAAACTTCCTAATTTCTGGCGAGGTGCTTTACGGTCCCAGAACTGTTGGATCCCCCTACTGATGGGGGGCCCCAGTCTCTGATGTTTTTTTCAAACGGAGCCCACCGTGAGAGGTGAAGATTGGGTCTGTGTAAACCGCACCCTGCGGCTGGACAAGGTAAGAGGAGATTCCACAGAATTTTTGAGTTCTAGTGGCTTTTCTCCTTTAAGGTAAATGCATGCTATGCCTATTGTGACCACCGGGGGCTGCCAAGAGCACAAACCTGCACATGCTGACTGACTGTCTCAGGTGTTTTCATCGCTGATTATGTCCCAGCGTCTCAAGCAGGCTGCAAGCAGGTAAGATGGAAAGGGGGATTTCTCATGTTTGAATGTTCCCCCCCAGGCTAGAGAGGGGCCACAGGGGTCTAGAAAGTGGTTATACCACCCGGGCTCTGCGGCCTAATGGCCACCATCTCTGAAGATAGCCGATCATGCAGATCTTGTTACCAGCCTCCCTCCCTCCCCCCCCCCATCCCCAGCCTTTCTCCAGAAGCATGACAGGAGAGTCGGCAGCGCGGGAAGCGCTCGTTTTTTTCAAAACTCGAGGGGGGGGCGGTAGAGGAGGGGGCGGGACGTCAGCACAGGTGCTTAGACTCCCACTCAGGCCAGCTGCAGGCTATTAGAGGCACTCTGTACAGGTGCACACAGCCTTCTGAGAGACACAGAGCTGACGGTCGCATGTAAGGTGGGACACAGGCATTCTCCTAGGCAGCATTTACTGAAGTAACACCAGACTGAGCATTGGGTAGCAAGGCTTTTAGCCAGACTACATCGCTCAGCAGGCAGTGTTCATTTGTATACCTCACACCTTGTTGCTTTGCACTATGGGTAGAAGAGGTTCAAGCACCCCAGGAACCAGAGACACTAGGGGATCTCGTTCAGGTTCTGAGGGCCCCCTGTCGGCAGCATCCTCCCCCCCTAAAGATGGGCCAGGGACGGCTAGCCAGGGAGAGCCATCGGGGTCAGGGGCTACACCTGCTTCTGGCACTTTAGCCCCTGTATATATTACACAAGAGGTTTTTTCCTCAACCATTAATGGTCTAGAGGAAAGATTAATGGCCGTGATTACGTCTTCACTTAGTGGAAGAAAACGCACTAGGCTTTCCTCTGTTCCCCAAGACCCTCAGACAGAGGAGCTCTGGGATAAAGGAGATGAATCCCTTTCAGAGGATCGGGATGGGACGGATGATTCCTCTTCGGAGGAATCAGGTGGAGAGGGACCCTCTGCGACTTCCCAAGAGGAGAAAGTCTTAGTGCAGATCCTCACTGGATTGGTCCGCTCCACATTTAAGTTGCCCATACCTGAAACTGCTAAAGAATCCTCTTCTGCTTTGGGGTCACTGAAACCTTTCCAAGCAGCACATGCTTTTCCTTTTCATACTTTACTTGAAAAGCTCATTTATTCTGAGTGGGATCACCCAGACAAACGTTTTTTTCCGCCGAGAAAGTTTTCAACACTTTATCCGATGGAAGAAAAGTTTATTAAAATGTGGGGAATACCGGCTATTGATGCCGCCATTTCCTCCGTAAATAATAGCCTGACTTGTCCTGTAGACAATGCTCAGATGCTCAGGGATCCTGTAGATAAAAGGATGGAATCCCTATTGAAGGATGTTTTCTCCTTAGCAGGATCAGTGGCCCAACCTGCAGTAGCAGCGATTGGAGTCTGTCAATACTTAAGAGACCATGTTAAGCAGGTCATCAAAGTATTACCTGAACAGCAGGCCCAGGGGTTTGCTAACCTTCCAGCGGCCTTATGCTTTGTGGTTGACGCCATTAGAGATTCTATCGTGCAAACCTCCCGTCTTTCACTGGGGTTGGTGCATATACGTAGAATCCTATGGTTGAAAAATTGGTCAGCCGAAGCACCATGTAAGAAGCTACTGGCTGGGTTTCCATTTCGTGGTGCAAGGTTGTTTGGAGAGGACTTGGATAACTATATCAAGAGAATCTCTTGTGGGAAAAGCACTCTCTTACCTGTCAAGAAGAAGAGTAAGCGTCCCTCTTTCAAACGGACTCTTTACCCAGCGCCGGGGGCTTCAGCCTCCAGGCAGTCTCGACGGCCGCCTCCATCGGGGTCCAGAGACAAGAGTCAACCCCAGGGACAAAAGAAGTCCTGGGGAAAGAAGCCTACTAGGCAAAACACTAAGACCTCTGCATGAGGGGGCGCCCCCGCTCACTCGAGTGGGGGAAGACTGCGACAGTTCTCAGAGCTCTGGCAGGAGGACTTCCAGGACAGATGGGTAATCTCCACGGTAACCTTAGGGTACAAGCTGGAGTTTCAGGAATTCCCCTCTCCTCGGTTCCTCAGATCAGGTGTTCCCAGAGACCCAGAGAAGAACCAGTCGCTCCTTCTAGCGTTAGAGCGACTTTTGTCGCAGGAGGTCATTATGATAGTTCCCGCAAAGGACCAGGGATTGGGCTTCTATTCCAACCTTTTTACGGTCCAAAAGCCAAATGGGGATGTCAGGCCCATTCTGGACTTAAGGGATCTGAACCGATTCCTAAGGATTCAATCCTTCCACATGGAATCAATTTGAACAGTAGTTCCCACCCTGCAGGGAGGAGAATTTCTGGCATCAATAGACATCAGAGATGCATATCTGCATGTGCCCATTTTTCCTGCTCATCAGAAGTTTCTGCGCTTCGAGGTAGGAGGGCGCCATTTCCAGTTTGTGGCACTGCCTTTCGGGATAGCCACTGCATCTCGAGTGTTCACAAAAATCTTGGCTCCTCCTCTGGCCAGATTAAGGGCTCAGGGTATAGCTGTCATAGCATAACTAGACGATCTGCTCTTGATAGACCGGTCGGTAGCCTCTTTAAATGGAAACTTGAGGACCACAGTCAGGTATCTAGAACACCTGGGTTGGATCCTCAACTTAGAAAAGTCTTTCCTAAAACCAGTAAGAAGACTGGAGTATTTAGGTCTGATTATAGATACAAGCCGGGAGAAAATATTTCTACCACAGGCAAAGATCACTGCTTTGAGAAGAGCTGATTCTGACAGTAAGGACCAAGAAGGGTCCCTCAGTCCGCCTTTGTATGAGGCTACTAGGGAAGATGGTGTCTTCATTCGAAGCAGTTCCCTATGCTCAGTTTCACTCAAGAATGCTGCAACACAGTATTCTGTTGACCTGGAACAAGAAGGTTCAGGCATTAGACTTTCCGATGCACCTGTCGCATGCGGTGCGTCAGAGCCTCAATTGGTGACTCATACCCGAGAACCTGCAGAAGGGGAAATCCTTTCTACCGGTTACCTGGACGGTGGTAACAACAGATGCCAGTCTGTCAGGTTGGGGAGCAGTTCTGGAACAGGCTGCGGTCCAAGGGTTATGGTCCAAGACAGAGAGGACCTTACCCATCAACATTCTGGAGATCCGGGCGATACATTTAGCTCTAAAAGCCTGGACTATCAGGCTACAGGGTTGTCCGGTCAGGATCCAGTCCGACAATGCCACAGCAGTGGCTTATGTCAATCATCAGGGAGGCACCCAGAGCCGAGCTGCTCAAAAGGAGGTGAACCAGATCTTAGTCTGAGCAGAGATGCATGTGCCATGCATATCGGCAGTTTTCATCCCGGGAATAGAGAATTGGCAGGCGGACTATCTAAGTCGCCAGCAGTTACTTCCAGGGGAATGGTCTCTGCATCCCGACGTCTTTTGGGCCATATGCCAAAGATGGGGGGTTCCAGATGTAGATCTCTTTGCATCCCGATTCTACACAAAGATAGACAGATTTGTGGCAAGGACAAAAGATCCTCTTGCATGCGGGACGGATGCGTTGGTGATTCCGTGGCATCGGTTCTCACTGATTTATGCATTCCCGCCTATTCTGCTATTACCACGACTCCTTCGCAGGATCAGGCAGGAAAGGAAGTCGGTACTTCTGGTGGCCCCCGCTTGGCCCAGAAGGACTTGGTATGCAGAAATAGTAAGGATGACGGTGGGTTCCCCGTGGACCCTACCAGTACGCCCAGACCTGTTAAGGTCCAGTGTTCCATCCTGCCTTACAAACGCTAAATTTGACGGTTTGGCTATTGAGACCCACGTTGTGAAGTGTCGTGGGCTCTCAGGTCCTGTCATATCTACCTTGATTAATGCAAGGAAGCCAGCTTCCAGGATGATTTATCATAGAGTCTGGAAAGCTTATATAACCTGGTGTGAATCCAGAGGTTGGCATCCCAGGAAATATGTCATAGGTAGAATTCTTGATTTTCTACAATTAGGATTAGAGATGAAGCTGGCCTTGAGTACCATCAAGGGCCAGGTCTCTGCTTTATCAGTATTATTTCAGCGGCCACTTGCTTCGCATTCTTTGGTCCGAAATTTTATGCAGGGGGTGATGCGTCTTAATCCTCCGGTTAAAGCGCCCCTAAACCCCTGGGACTTGAATTTGGTTCTGGCTGTGTTACAGAAACAGCCTTTTGAATCAATAAGTCAGATTCCTTTGGTCTTGTTGACAAGGAAATAAATTTTTCTGGTGGCCATCTCTTCTGCTAGAAGAGTATCAGAATTAGCAGCTCTTTTCTGTAAGGAGCCTTATTTGATTATACACAAGGATAGAGTGGTACTACGCCCTCATCTTAGTTTTTTACCGAAGGTGGTTTCTGATTCTCATTTAAACCAAGACATTGTTCTGCCTTCCTTTTTTTCCAGGTCCCTGTTCTCCGGAAGAGAGATCTCTACATTCGTTGGATGTAGTAAGAGCAGTTAAGGCCTATCTAGGGACAACTGCTCAGATCCGCAAGACAGATGTTTTGTTTGTGCTGCCAGAGGGTCGCAATAGAGGACAGGCAGCGTCAAAAGCTACCATTTCTAAATGGATTCGACAGTTGATCATTCAAGCTTACGGTTTGAAACAGAAGATTCCTCCGTTTCAGATCAAGGCACATTCCACAAGGGCTATTGGTGCTTCTTGGGCAGTGCATCACCGGGCCTCTATGGCTCAAATCTGCAAGGCCGCAACCTGGTCTTCAGTTCATACATTCACCAGATTCTATCAGGTGGATGTGAGAAGGCATGAGGATATCGCCTTTGGGCGTAGTGTGCTGCAGGCAGCGGTACAGGGTCCTCAGGTCTGATTGCACCCTACTTGGTCGTGGTTCCCCCCCCTCAGGTAGCATTGCTCTGGGAC
This sequence comes from Lithobates septentrionalis, assembly GCA_037952835.1. NCBI lineage: Eukaryota > Metazoa > Chordata > Amphibia > Anura > Ranidae > Lithobates > Lithobates septentrionalis. The sequence continues at coordinate 264,587 of JBBDGP010003724.1, read as the reverse complement.
ATCCCATCAGTAATTACTGTGGCTCTGTGTCCCGTGATGTTCGAGAAAGAAAATAGGATTTTTTAAAACAGCTTACCTGTAAAATCCTTTTCTTTCGAAGGACATCACGGGACACAGAGGTCCCGCCCCTCTTCTAATACACTATATTGCTTGGCTACAAAACTGAGGTATCCCTGCAAGGGGGAGGGATTATATAGGGGGTTGAACTTCCTGATAGGGTGTGCCAGTGTCCAATCACCAGTGATACCTATATAACCCATCAGTAATTACTGTGGCTCTGTGTCCCGTGATGTCCTTCGAAAGAAAAGGATTTTACAGGTAAGCTGTTTTAAAAAATCCTATTATTGTTTTCTATCCAGACAGGGTAGTCCTTCAGCCTATCCATCAATTCGTACCTAAGGTCCCCTTTCACATATCACTCCAATCAGGAATGGGTCGTGCCAGCATTCCCGGAAGAACAGAATTCATCAAAACTGCACGAACTGGATGTAGCAAAAGCCTTAAAGTCCTAAATCTCTGCTACTCTACACCTCCGTAAAGATGAAAGATTATTTGTAGTTCCCAGTGTTGCAAGGAAAGGGCAAGCGGCAACGAGGCTCACAATAGCGGGATGGATTGTGCGTATTATAAAATTATTATTAAACTTTCAAATGACATTCTTTCATTCAGCGAACGTACAAAGATTATTCATATGAATATTCTCGTCCGAAAATTGATAAATGGGTGGCCCAGCATAAGGCCCGGTTCACACCTATGCAGTTTGCTTTTGATCCCTTTCTGCAAAGCTTTTCTCTGTGCGTTTTGCATTTTTGCACACGCGAATTTGCTGCGATTTTGCATTTTTTTATGCTTTTTTTTTTTTGGACAATTTGTTGTCGGGCAGATTAAAAAACGCAAATTGCGGCAGGGAGGGACCGTGGGTCCCCTTTTAATGTAGCAAAAGAATAGGAAGTTTTTGTGTGCTAGCTGACCTATGGTGGATTACTGCTCCCCGTAATCCCTCTTCAGGCCCTGCCAGCCCTCCTGACTTTAGCTGCCCGACTCCACCGCCCGTGACATTGCAATCCTTACTGGCTCCACACCCAGCTCTGTTTCCTCTCAGTCCTCTCTGGCATGCCTCTCAAGTCCTCCCGATAGCACATGTCACTCACCAGCCCTCCTGGCTGCACACACCGGTGGTTCCCTCCTGAAGACTTGCCCAGCAGTACTAGTTCCTGCTGTTCTCCTTCTGACTTCTCTCTGTGCCTCCTGTTCAGATCCTTTATGCGTTCCTGAAGGGATCCGTCCTGCACCCGAGTACCAGGCTCAAGGTCACCCCCCCTCCAGAATGGGGAGCTCCCTCAAAGGCCCCGACAGCCTAGTACTCCATCTTCAGTTCTTCCACCTGATAACTCCTCCCCAGCTGGGCTGACCCTGGGTATATCAAGGAGGCCTGCCTCTGCCAATCCTAGTTGGGGATTGGTCAGGGCTCCCTAAGACACCTCAGACAGCTCCACCTCTCTTCCCCTCTCTTCTAGAATCCTCGAAAAGCCAGAGGGAGGTAACCGAGAAGTGATGCTATCTGTGAGTCACCAGCCTAATCTGAGCCACTCCCAGCCCACACAGATCTAAACAAACAGGCCTAGCTTTTAGCTAGCCTGCCTAAATTTACCTGCATTTACCAAAAATCTCACCTCTAGCACCTACCTAAGTAGAGGGTGCTACATGTATAAAACACTAAACAGTTCAAACTAAATGTGTTATCATGGGAGCAATAGATCTTAAATGTCCAGCAACCCCCCTATTACCCCCTCACATCCATATCCTATTATTGTGTGATCAATTGATCAATACCATCCAAATAATTCTTACTTTCATTTCCCAAAGTTATCCGTCTACAAGGGGACCTGTATAGATCAAATGACGGCACCAATGAGGATGGAGGAGGACCGGAGTACAATGACTGAGAAGATACTAAACCTCACCTTGGAGATAATCTACCTGCTGACTGGAAAGGTGAGGAGGATTCTGGGAGGTCACATGACATCACTCTTATCTCTATTAATAAAACACAGACCTGACCGGAGAGGTGAGGAGGATTCTGGAATTCTAACCGGATATTCCTATTGGTTCCACAATACAGAGATTTCCTCTTGTGAAGTCAGGTGATCATATGACCATCACAGTGCCTCCATGTGACTCCCTAAAACCTGAGAGACACAACATGCAGAAGATTCTAGAAGTCACTAAGAAGATGATGGAGCTGCTGACAGGAGAGGTGAGCGGTGCTGGGAATTCTGGGACATTATCCAGTAACAGACAAGGGATGTGTCTGGATGGTGACTGTATCATTGTGTGTGTCAGGTTCCTATAAGGTGTCAGGATGTCACTGTCTATTTCTCCATGGAGGAGTGGGAGTATTTAGAAGGACACAAGGATCTCTACAAGGACGTCATGATGGACAATCAGCCGCCCCTCACATCACCGGGTAAGAGGAGACTTTATTGTAAAGGAGAGAGCAGTACGGAGGGTCCACCTAGATCCCCCATCATCTGATAAACACATAGAAACAATGTATTCAGTCAGTGTGTGTGTTTCCTACAGATGGATCTAGTAATGGGAACCCACCAGAGAGATGTCCCCGTCCTCTGTATTCCCGGGATTCCACACAGGAAGGTCACACCATCCCTCACCATCATCAGGTAGATGAGGAACAATCACTGATAGTATCATTAGGATCTGTACATTATCTGTATTGTTACCATTTATGTCATTTTTATTCTATATTCAGAGTGGAAACCTGAGAGATTCTAAAACTGAGGTTGAGGCAGAAGAAGAGACATATGTGAGGGATGATCAGCAATCTATGGAGGAGGATGGAATAACGGGGACATTTATAGAGGACACTCCTACAGAGATCAGCACAGGTGGGTCATTAACAATAAATATATTCCTCCACCCATACAGCTCACTGATTGGTCCAGAGTAGGGCAAGGACTGGTTGATATCAGCCTGTAATCCCCTGGTCACTTTCCTGAGCTGTGTTCCCCGTCCTGTATTCCTGTATTTCTCTCAGACAATCTTCCTTCTCTGTGTTGCAGACACAGTTTATGTATCTTGACTGGATATATGGAGAATCTGGGGTTCACCTGGCAGCAAAATTCAGATTTTCACCATAGGTGGTACTAGACCTAGGCACCTGGGACATGTGCTTTGGAACTTCTACCTCATGCTTGGGTATAGCAAGTTGTCTGACAGTACAATTCTCCCAGGGTTACTTGCTCTGTTGTTTGCTTGCTGTGCTGGGTGGAGGGATATGTCTGTATAGTTTCAGACCCAAATTGTACATTACATATTCCCGACCCCTGCACTATATACTCTATGTTGTACATGACATAATTTTGATACTATAAAGTCCTAACTGTTGTATCCTTTACCATATTTGTTACATTACATTACATGTACACGCCAACATTTTTTGCTATGTTACATAGTTACATAGTAGGTGAGGTCGAAAAAAGACACAAGTCCATCAAGTCCAAACTATGTATGTGATTATATGTCAGTATTACCTTGTATATCCCTGTATGTTGCGGTCGTTCAGGTGCTTATCTAATAGTTTCTTGAAACTATCGATGCCCCCCTCTGAGACCACCACCTGCGGCTCTTACAGTAAAGAACCCTCTATGTAGTTTAAGGTAAACCTCTTTTCTTCTAATCTTAATGAGTGGCCACGAGTCTTGTTAAACTCCCTTCCGCGAAAAAGTTTTATCCCTATTATGGGGTCACCAATATGGCATACGATAGGTGCGGCCGGACCAGAGTCTTATAGAGTGGGAGAATTATCGTTTTATCTCTGGAGTTGATCCCCTTTTTAATGCATGCCAATATTCTGTTTGCTTTGTTAGCAGTAGCTTGGCATTGCATGCCATTGCTGAGCCTATCATCTACTAGGACCCCCAGGTCCTTTTCCATCCTAGATTCCCCCAGAGGTTCTCCCCCAGTGTATAGATTGCATTCATATTTTTGCCACCCAAATGCATTATTTTAAATTTTTCTACATTAAACCTCATTTGCCATGTAGTTGCCCACCCCATTAATTTGTTCAGATCTTTTTGCAAGGTTTCCACATCCTGCAGAGAAGTTATTGCCCTGCTTAGCTTAGTATCGTCCGCAAATACAGAGATTGAACTGTTTACCCCATTTTCCAGGTCGTTTATGAACAAATTAAACAGGATTAGTCCCAGCACAGAACCCTGGGGGACCCCACTATCCACCCCTGACCATTCTGAGTACTCCCCATTTATCACCACCCTCTGAACTCGCCCTTGTAGCCAGTTTTCAATCCATGTACTCACCCTATGGTCCATGCCAACCGTCCGTATTTTGTACAGTAAACGTTTATGAGGAACTGTGTCAAATGCTTTTGCAAAATCCAGATACACCACGTTTACGGGCCTTCCTTTATCTAGATGGCAACTCACCTCCTCGTAGAAGGTTAATAGAATGGTTTGGCAAGAACGATTCTTCTCAAATCCATGCTGATTACTGCTAATGATATTCTCGTTACTAAAATCTTGTATATAGTCCCTTATCATCCCCTCCAAGAGCTTGCATACTATTGATGTTAGGCTAACTGGTCTGTAATTCCCAGGGATGTATTTTGGGCCCTTTTTAAATATTTGTGCTATATTGGGTTTTCTCCAATCAGCTGGTACCATTCCAGTCAGTAGACTGTCAGTAAAAATTAGGAACAATGGTCTGGCAATTACTTGACTGAGTTTCCTAAGTAACCTCGGGTGCAAGCCATCTGGTCGCGGTGATTTATTAATGTTAAGTTTCCCAAGTCTAATTTTAATTCTGTCCTCTGTTAACCATGGAGGTGCTTCCTGTAATGTGTCTTTAGGATAAACACTGCAGTTTTGGTTACTGAAGCCTCCCGATTCCCTCGTGAAGACTGAGGAAAAAGAATAAATTAAATTCCTTCACCATTTCCCCATCCTTTGTAACCAGATGTCCTTCCTCATTCTTTATGGGGCCAATATGGTCTGTCCTCACTTTTCTACTGTTTACATACTTAAAGAATTTCTTGGGACTTTTTTTTGCTTTCCTCCACTATATGTCTTTCATGTTCTATCTTAGCCATCCTTATTGCACCCTTACATTTCTTGTTGCATTCTTTATAAAGTCTGAATGCTGATGATGATCCCTCAACCTTGTATTTTTGGAGGCCTTCTCCTTTGCTTTTATATGCATTTTTACATTGGGGTTAAGCCAGACTTTTGTTCGCTCTATTAAATTTATTACCCAATGGGATGCATTGGCTAATGCCCTTATTTAATATGCTCTTAAAGCAAACCCATCTCTCCTCTGTGTTCTTTGTTCCTAAGATGTTATCCCAATTTATACCTTCTAGCAAAGTTTGTAGTTTAGGGAAGTTGGCTCTTTTGAAATTCAGTGTCTTTGTATTCCCCTTATGTTTCCTATTTGTGTGATTTATACTGAAGCCAATTGACCTGTGATCGCTGTTACCTAAATTGCCCCGTATTTCCACATCCGTTATCAGGTCTGTATTGTTGGTAATCAGTAGATCCAGTAACGCTTTATTTCTAGTTGGTGCGTCTATTATCTGACCCATAAAATTGTCCTGCAAGACATTTAGGAACTGGCGAGCCTTAGATGGATGCGTGGTTCCCTCCGCCCAGTCTATGTCTGGATAATTAGAATCCCCCATTATGATAACACTTCCCATCCTTGCTGCTAATCCAAATTGTGATAGGAGATCCATCTCCCCTTCCTCCCTCAGGTTAGGGGGGCTATAGCATACTCCCAGTATTATTTTCCCCTTAGCTTCATCCCTTTCGAGCTCTACCCATAAGGATTCCACCTCCTCCCTAGCTCCCTTATTGATGTCATTTCTCACATTCACTTGTACATTATTCTTGATATATAGGCATACCCCTCCCCCTTTTTTACCCTCTCTATCCTTGCAATAAAGGGTATACCCTTGAATGGTTGCCAGCCAATCATAAGAGCTGTTGAACCAGGTCTCTGAAATTACCACAAAATCCAAATCCTCCTCGTACAACAGTATCTCTAGTTCACCCATCTTGTCCGCCAGGCTCCTGGCATTGGTGAACATGCCACGTAGTTTAGACCGGTTGCATATTATCCTCTTATTGGGTGTTCCGAGATTGCAGCTAGGACTTGCTACTATACTTACCTTGGGTTTATGTGCTTTGGTCAACCTACCACTAATGCCCCCAATACTACCCTCTGGAATATGTTCTGCGCTGACTTTCTATACCTCTGCCCCCCCCCCCCAGTTTAAAAACCCCTGCATTTTGGATGTGTTCTTTTATTGAAGAATTTTGTTTCATCATATTTGTTATGTTGCACAGATTTGTTTTTGGAATTTGTTTAGTATATTCAAAAGAAGCTGGTTGTGGGTGACCGTCTGGTCCTTCGCATCCATGATTCATCTGCTGTCAGCAGGATTCCCAGATAACAGCAGAGTGTAAACAAAACAAGTGCCAGCATAACATTTTTTAAAATGATCATATTGAACATTAACCACTTAAAGACCAGCCTCGTTTTGGATTTTAGGTGTTTACAAGTTTAAAACAGGTTTTTTTGCTAGAAAATTACTTAGAACCCCCAAACATTATATATTGTTTTTTTTCTAACATCCTAGAGAATACAATAGCGGTCATTGCAATACTTTTTTTTGCACCGTATTTGCGCAGCGGTCTTCTAAGCGCACTTTTTTTGGAAAAAAATCACTTTTTTGAAAAAAAAAATAAGACAACAGTAAAGTTAGCCCAATTTTTTTTTATATTGTGAAATATAATGTTACGCCAAGTAAATTGATACCCAACATGTCACGCTTCAAAATTGCGCCCGCTCGTGGAATAGCGTCAAACTTTTACCCTTAAAAATCTCCATAGGCGACGTTTAAAAAATTCTACAGATTGCATGTTTTGCGTTACAGAGGAGGTCTAGGGCTAGAATTATTGCTCTCACTCTACCGGTCGCGGCGATACCTCACATGTGTGGTTTGACCACAGTTTTCATATGCGGGCGCTACTCACGTATGCGTTCGCTTCTGCGTGCGAGCTCGTCGGGACAGGGCGCTTTAAAAAAATTTTTTATTTTTTTTTTTTATTATTTATTTTATTTTATTTTATTTATTTTTTCACTGTTTTTTAAAAAAAAAAAAATTTGGATCACTTTTATTCCTATTACAAGGAATGTAAACATCCCTTGTAATAGAAAAAAGCATGACAGGTCCTCTTAAATATGAGATCTGGGGTCAAAAAGTCCTCAGATCTCATATTTAGACTAAAATGCAAAAAAAAAAAAAAAAGTCGTTTAAAAAAATGACACTAAATAAATTTGGGCCTTTAAGAGAGTGGGCGGAGCCGTCGAATGACGTCGCTCCGGCCGTCACATGGTATGGAGACGGGTGGGGGCCATCTTGGCCTCACTTGTCTCCATACCTCAGCAGGGAAAGGACCCGATCGCCTCCGCCGTTACCGACGGCTCCGGTAAGCGGCGGAAGGCGCGGGAGAGCGGCGGGAGGGGGGTTGGCACCTCTCCCGCCGCCGATAACGGTGATCTCGCGGCGAACCCGCCGCAGAGACCACCGTTATCGTGTACAGAATCGCTCACTGTAAAGATGGATATCTCGGTTGTGGCAGCAGCTGCTGCCGTTACCGAGATATCCATCTTCAAAAAAATGACGTATATATACAGTGAGCGGGGCTTAAGTGGTTAAAAAAAAAAACAGCTCGGGGTCCCCCCAATCCATCCATACCAAGCCCTTTGGGTCTGGTATGGATTTTTAGGAGAATCCCATGCAAAAATTTTAAAAAATGGCGTGGGTCCCCCACAAATCCATACCAGACCCTTATCCGAGCATGCAGCCTGGCAGACCAGGTAAGGGGGTGTCAAATGAGCGTCCCCCCAGAAACATACCAGGCCATATGCCCCCAACATAGGGAGATGTTTTGGGGGAGGGGTCTCCCCCCAAAGCACTGTGTCCCCATATTGATGAGGACAAGACCCTTTTCCCCACAGCCCTGGGCCGGTGTTTGTAAGAGTGTGGAGGGTGACCTTTAACAAGGAAAAAGTATGTAAAATTATTGCGCTAACCAGTGAGAGAGTGAGTATAAACAGCTGCTACATACGAATGTGACAAAAATTCATAGAATAGAGGAATGTGGAAATGTAGCACTAAAAAATGAAAAACAGTGATGGTGAGGCACTGACAACTCAAATCAATAACATTCTCCCATTAGTGAATAAATGAAAAACAAGTCCCAGGTGGGTCAATCCAAACAGAAGGCGAGATCCACACCAGCAGAATGGTTGTTCTCATATGGAAGCAGATGGTAGGTAGAGTGTATATAAAATCCAAGCAGGTATGACATCCAATGTAAGATAGGATTAAATACTCTTACCGGAAACAATGGACCTGGATGTCAGCGACACCACGTCAATCAGGCATGGATAACAGGGTAATCGGATCCACAGGAACACTCCAAGGGGTCCAGACAGGTCCAGAGATCAATCAATGAAGTCTTGAGGACACCAACAGCAACGGAGAAGTTGACCAGGAGGAAAAGCCAAAAAAACTCACATCCAAGAAGATATATAAAAAAAAAGGGCTTCTATTGGTGCAGGTCAAAAAACAATTGGTTTTTATTTTTTTTAAAAAACAGCATACAGAATAAAAATGTGATCACAGTTAAATAATAATATGGGTAGCAGTGAAACCAAGCCTGACGCGTTTCGTCCTACTAGGACTTCTACTGGGGCACCTTTAACAAGGGCTCTTCTGATTCCGCCCCCCCCCCCCCCATATGAATGAGTATGGAGTACATAGGGGGCCAGGTGTTTTGGGGGGAGTCCCCTAACCCAAAGCACCCCCCATGTTGAGAGCATGTGGCCCAGTATGGCTCAGGAAGGGGGGCGTTCGCTTGCCCCCCCCGTTTTCTGTCCTGCCAGGGTGCATGCTTGAATAATGGTTGGGTAAAGATTTTGGGGGCCATGCAATTTTTTTGGCATGGAGTTCCCCTTAAAACCCATTACAGACCTGAAGGGCCTGGTATGGATTGGGGGCCCAGTCTTTTTTTTTTTTATTTAAAACCTGGAACTTGTTTTGGTTACATTCTGCTGTCAGCAGGGAATCCCGCTGACCACATGTGAGTCATGGTTGTTAAGGAGCAGGCAGCTGCTTCATCCTTAACAACCAGCTATACAAAACATTCAAATGAAACAAATGCATTTGTTAATTTTGTTATAACTTTTAATTTTTTTCATTGACATTCATTTTTATGTTCAATCGGAGATTTGTATACATCTGAATCTCCGGAGATTCACTTTTCTTCCAAAAAAGGAATGTTAACAAAATGACGTATTCCTGACTTCTGCCCTCTCCCCTCTACCCACTGCTATATATACACATAAAATGTATTCTCTTTTATTACACCTATTTTCTACCAGCTGGACATTTTATATCTGATGATTTGATTGGAGCACAGACTTTTACATGCTGATAATAATGTGATAATATCTTCAAACTTTGGAACCTTAAACAGAAAGTGATAATGAAGGAGGAGTCAATAACTCAATGGTTTTCAGGATCAGTCCAGTCTTCATCTAGTTTGTTCTTCCCCCATCCTCACTCTCTGACCTCTGGTGGGGCTCAGCCCCGCTGTTATTCATGACTAAATCATGGACTTAATAAGGAAGTGCAGTACTTCTTGTGTTGGGAAGATGGCAAAGAGTGATAGAGGGGGTGGGGACTCTCTCTGACTAAGGTCCACGAATAAAGAAATGAACTGGTAGGAGATCAGAGGACCCATTTACTAGTTACCTTGAGGGGGGAATTGTAAGATCCTCAGAGACAAAGCTGCCTGATGTGGGCGGAGTCGTGGTTTAGGGGAACCAATCTGCTCATGTCTAGTAATAATCTTTTTATTTCTATTTTAGTAGATGGACGGGAGATGAGGAAAACCTCAGAGGATTGTCTCACTTTGTCTCCAGACTGTAAAGTAGAAGATGAGGACATCACACAGTATAGTCCAGGAGAAAACCCGACTACCTCAAATGTCCATCCGGCACCACACAGTGTAGATGGACCATCGTATTCCTCTTATCCTGAGGAACCTCAGACTGTGAGGGATGGTGCCGTCCTTCCAACAGAGAAGAGGTTTTCCTGTACTGAGTGCAGGAAATGTTTCCATGCCAAATCCAAACTTATTGTGCATAAAAGAACTCACACAGGTGAGAAGCCGTATTCCTGTCCTGAGTGCGGAAAATGTTTTTCACAAAAGTCCAATCTTCATATACATCACTTGTCTCACATGGGGGAGAAGCCATATTCTTGTTCTGCGTTCGGGAAAGGTTTTGTAATAAAATCACATCTTGTTGTACATCAGAGATCTCACATGGGAGAGAAGCCGTATTCTTGTTCTGAGTGCGGGAAATGTTTTGTAATAAAATCAGCACTTGTCACACATCAGAGATCTCACACAGGGGAGAAGCCGTATTGCTGTCCTGAGTGCGGGAAATGTTTTTCACGGAAGTCCAATCTTTCCAGACATCAGAGATCTCACACAGGGGAGAAGCCACTTTCCTGTCCTAAGTGAGGGAATTGTTCCTCACTGAAGTCCTGTCTTCCTGTACATCAGGGATCCCACACAACCCTCAAGGTGTATTAGCACCTTGAGTGCGGGAAATGTCTTCTGTATGAATGTTGCTGAACATTACAGCTCTCATGTGGGGAAGAAGCACACCCTGATATACACCTCAGATATACTCCATGGCTGATCTTCATTATGTAAGAAACAATTGATAAGGAGATCAGAGATCACCAAAGACATGGATGAAGTGTTGTACCGTGTTGGCCACTGATAGCAGTTGAAAATTTTAAAATGGAATCATTACCTTTCATTGGATGAGTACATTTTATAGTGCAAGCTTTCAAAAACACTTAAAGGTCTGTGTTTAAAATTATTTTTGGACAAATGTGAGAAGCATTCATCCAGCCTTGACAATTGTTGGTCATATTTTACTTCATGCAGTACTTTCCTACGATTTTTAGCTCCATCTAGTGGCCATAAGGTGATATAGCATTATTCTTCCTTATTTAGGTATTTCAGGAAAAATTATTTTAGCCACTAGATGGAGCTGACAGTCATAGGAAATCACTGCATTGTCACAACTTAACTTAAAGCGTAACTTCAGTCATTTTTTCATCTTTCCATCTATTAAATCTTCTGCCCTTGTTCTTTTAACTTTGGATAGTAAAACATTTTTTTTTTTTGCCAGTAAATACCTTATACAGCCCACTTCCTGTTCCTTGTCTGTTCATTAGCCTTGGCTTTTGACATCATGCACAGCTCTCCCTCTCACTCTCGTGAGAGTTTGCCAGGAAGAGTGGGGGGGGGGGGGTGAGTCATAAGAGGGCCAATGAAAGCTGCAGAGCTGGAGCTGTGCCTCTGTGTAAATCCAGAAAGTGAACAGGCAGCAGCTTCGGGAGATTTCTGCAGCATATTTGGCAAGTACAGAATCACAGTATATAAAAAATAATATGCAAAGTGGTTGGAGGGAGGCTTCAGAAAGGCAAAGATGTTTTTGTTACAAATTATGTGAGCAGACTGCAGTTCCTCTTTAAGTGTGGCAAGAATTTGTTACGGCTGGGCGAATGATTCTCACATTCTTCAAACAAATTTTTATAAATAGACCCCTTAATTTCCTTCGTCAGGCATGGTTTCATACAAATAACTGAGAGATTGTACTCTCAATGTACTCTGTATGAGTACAGTAGACATCAAAGCACATTAGTTAAACCAGGGGTGTGGCCTACATCGGCACGTGAGCGGTCGCACTTCCCTTGGCTCTTGCTCAGTATCCTGCACTGATCCTTCCCTCAGACATTTACCGGCTCTCTTCCACCCCAGTTTTACAGCCCTTGCATACCAGACAAGGTGGAGCTGCTTACATTAGTCATCCGCTCGCATGATGACCCAAAAAGGCTCGGAGGAAGCCGCTGCCTCAGCCGTAATGGTTGTGTGCATTGAGCCCATGAAAAGGTCTCAGGTCTCAGCCATGTATGTCTTAATGGCAGTGATCTCACCCCTCCTTTACTCCTTCAATTCATGAAATCCATAGACTTAACTTTTAGCACACTTCAAAAGAGCCTGTTATCTCAACTTGGGGATAGCAGGAACCAGCACACAGGCCTTTGCAGAGCTGTAAACAGCTAATTGAGTTCTGGCAGGATGTTTGTTAGTTCTGCTGACCAGACCTATCGTAAAAACTATGACCAAATCCATTAGGAATACATAGCATGCCAAAAAAAAAAAACTACCCAGAACTAATGGGGATCGTAAAAAGCAGTCAAGCTTTATGTGACCGCTCGGAGACCTCTGCCCAATTCACAACTTTAAAAAAATCCACCCACGATTCATACAATCAGGCAGGACCATGACATTAATATTAACTAAATATTTGAATGGGGAATATCATACTGAACAAATTGAGGTTATACATGACTAGGCTAGCACATATGGAAGGGAAGATAGCAGTCTCCTATCTCCTGGGTGGCAGGTTTATCTGAGATACCCTGTGTTTAGTATCCCTGGACATGAAACTTAATGCTGAACAAGAATCATTCAGTTTCAAGAATGCAACCGGTACATATTGGAAGATATTCATAGTAGTATAAAAACCGTGTGTATGGGATGGCCTTGATATAGTCATAAACACTCCTGAGAAGCTTAATTGGTCAGATGGCCTCTGTCAACACCCCTTTGATCCCAGAGAAAAGGGGCATGCCAGGGCAGTTTGACAATTCTCACGTATCATCAATGAAGGAACATCTGTCAAGTTATGAGAGCCAATAACACCTTGCTCATTGACCGAACTCTGCTGAAACCAGGACACAGCAAGTATTCTTCCTTCCCCACCCCTTTTTATTTCTTTGTTGTTATATTGTCTCTTTATTGCTTGTAACACCCTTTTTCTGTAAATATTTTTTTGCACCAATTCGACCTTTTTATTAAAGAGACATCAGCAACAGCTCCTTCCTATCTCTGCTTTTTGTTCTATCTTTTCTATTCGCAAACATGCCTGGGTTATCAAAATATAAGAGAATGAGCAAAAATGATTTATGTGCGGAGTGTGCAGTAAGAAGAATTGCCGTCCGTGGCAAGAGTTGTGAAAGCGTGATTCATGCCCTACAGGAGTATGATATCTGGGCAGGCCAGAACCCTGGGGAACCTAGAACTAAAGGGGTTCCCGCTGCTTCAGAGCCCAGTTGTTCAGAAATGGCCCCGCAGGATGGGCAAGCAGAGACTGACATTAGAGTATCACTGAATGTTACCTCCAAGCCACAGTATGAGCATGCCAGCACCAGATTTCCTGTAGCCAGCATAGACTCTCCGTAGGTGCAAGATGCACAACAATGCATCATGGAAACGGATCCTCGGGCGTACCTGCAGTTCATAGAATGCCAGGCAGCATCTGAGAGGGTCTGCGGAATGCCAGGCTGCCACTGAAAGAGGCTGATCGCCAGCATGAACTGGAGATGGCTAGGCTCCAGCAGTAGCAACAGAATCAGGACCTTGGGTGCCTAGAGCACAGGGACGCCTCTCTGCCAGTGGGCCAGGCAGCCAGATTTCCCGTCATAGAAAAGGACAGTGACGTTCATGTGTATCTACTGTCATTTGAAAAAACTTGCCGTCAGTACCATCTGCCCCAAGCACAATGGGCCCGATATCTGACTCCAGGGCTGCAAGGCAAGGCCCTGAATACTTATATTTAATGCCAGCGGAGCAGGATGACTATTATGAAGCCATAAAGGCCGCAATCATCCAAAAGTAACAGTTAACCCCGGAAGCGATTTCGTTACTTGCAAAAGGGGACTGGGGACTTCCCTCCAGGTACCTATGTTGCTGGTAGTGCTTATGACATGCCATGTCAGGGACATGAGAAACCCTGGGAGGGCACTCCATGGAATCCACGAGGTAGGTGGCAGGGTGTGTCCTCCCCTCACACCTGCGGCCCGCCTTGTCTCGCAGGAGGTGCAGACAGGTGGAGCCAAGGAGACCAAGGGAATGCTGCAGATAGGGGTAGTTCAGGGGGCTTGCAGGGTCTAGGCATCACAGGTAATCCTGGTCCCCAAAAGGGATCAGACAATCAGGCTTTTTGGAGCCCTTATAAAACTGAATGCCAGCCCCGCTGTTGTGGCCTACCCCATGCCCAGGAACCATGAGGTGTTGGAGCAGCCGGCAGGTGCCCGCTGTCTAAAAATCATGGACCTGAGCAGAGGGTGTGGACCAACCCCGCTAACACAGAAGTCTCAGGACAAGTCAGCCTTCACCACCCTATGTGGCTTGCCAGCATTTATGGCAATGCTTGTTGGGCTTGAGAGTGCACCAGCCACCTCTCCGGAGGTCATGGATGACCTCGGGGGAGGGGTGGAACCTTGTGAAGTGGCCTGCTTTAGGGGCCTTGAAGTGTTTGGCCCTGTCTGGGGGGAACACCTGGTGCTCTCAGCAGTCCCATACAATCTGTCATGGCCTACTGTCACAGTTCAATACAGTAACTGTCAGGTGAGTATGTCAGAAATTTACTATAGTGGCCCAGCTGAACCTGTAACTGACCGATCAAATGGGAAACAGACAAAAATGGCGTCCTTGATGCCAGCACGTAAGAAGGACTGTCCTGCCTTGATGGAGGTACTGGCTGGTGCACCTGGGACACGGGCCCCGGAATTCAACTGTCCAGTCCTGGTGCACACCAATGCCACTACCTTTAGGTCACGTGCAGTCCTGGGACAGAGGAAAGACACAGGAGGGGATATCTCATCCTCTACCTATGCAGGAAGTAACCTTCTAGCCAGTTAGCATATGCCACCCCTGAACAGAGGTGTCTTGTGATCAGGTGGGCACCATGCAAGCTGCCACATTATCTGGGTAGTTACCAGCAACTCGTACTCACCCATAACAACTCACTTTGTTGGCCCAACTGAAATGCTAGGGAGAACAGCACACTCCCCAGAGGGAACCTGGTTCTCCAGCAATGCAGTTGGGCAAGTCTGCACAAAGGTGAACATCTTGGCAAGGTGAACCTGTGGTGCTACAAGCCAAGGCAGAAGCAGTTGGTTGCATCAGGAGGGAAATTTCAGTTCCCTCCCATGCAACCACCTGAGGGGGGAGATGTAATGATTGTGTGTAATGGGCCACGACTAGCTGTGTGTGTAGCAGCCATTTTGTTCATGTCTCAGCTCATCTCAGCCATGTTATGCAATACACAAACTGTTAACTGATGCCAGGACCTTATCAGTCCATTGATTGGACACATACAGACACTTTCCATTACCAATTTACATTCCCATATGGAAACCCTAATAAAACTGTCACACGCACAAGCTGAGCAATTCAGAGAACTAACATATACTGGTTGTAAATAGCTTAGTTGGACGAGATGGGCAATACACATATTTGCAGATAGGTTAGCAGTTATAACTCTGAAACTTCAGCATGTTTTATAACTCCTTAAGTAATAGAACAGCCATAATATGGACATATTTACTTTCCTCAGTTAATTTCATTTCAAGACCAGACATCCCTATGGTAGACCGTATGGGGAACCACTAGCACCCCTTATCCCTCCCAGATAAAGTAGACATCTGAGGCCATATTTATATTTATTTTGAAGCTAATTTCATGCTGGACAATAATCTGCTGGTTAGCAAACTGTAGATATTCAGAGGTATGAATACGTATCTAAAATTGTGTCTGAGACATGGTCCTAAACGTGGTGACCTTCCAGCAACCACCCCCTAGCCCAGATGATTGGTCAGATGGTCTGTGTCAACACCCTTTTGATCCCAAAGAAAAGGGAGATACCAGGACAGTTTGACAGTTCTCATGTACATGTGTGTTAGAGATGCTTATTCTAAAATCATAAATGCTCTAAATACTATTGCTAATGTAGCCAGGAGCTGGCTATTATGCCTGTAATTCAGGGACAGTGTATAGTTTTAATTAATGTGGGGTTGTCTCCCTCTTTTTTTGGCTTGGACTCTATAGGGTTTGGCAATAAAACCTGGAAGCTGATTGGGTTCTTTGCAGAAGTGAGCCTGGTTTTGCACTCCCCAGCTTTAGTAAATAAACCCCTATGTGTCATTTCCTTTCAGACTAAACTTAGAACAGAGCAAAGCATCTTGAGATGTGTAGTTCAGAATGCTGAGGTTTCAATTCCAGCAGGACTGGTCTGAACTACCACTACCAGAATGCTGAGAAGACCGAACAGACTGCTGGGAGAGGATATAAATGGGCTGGCTTGGGCCTTCATCGCTCTCTTGGGACGCCAGCTTGGATTCTGCCAGCAAGAGCTCTGTGTCAGTGTGAGCTGCTGCCAATTTGTGGCTTGCACAGCGGGGAGTCGTACAGCTCCATCCAGAGGGATCTCTGTGGACAGCATCGCTTCTCCGCTACAGCGGACCAGAGACTGTTCCAAGTCTTCCAGCAACGCCTGCACTCCAGATCCGAGTAGGCCGCGGCGTGTTGTGACTGGATCAGACGCCATTGCCCATACTTCCCACTTCTGGGGTGAGCTATATACAGAGTGCAGAGTTCTGGGATGAGCTATGTGCAAAGTGCAGGCTTGTAGGATGAGCTATGTACAGAGTGCAGGGTTCTGGCATGAGCTATGTACAGAGTGCAGGGTTCTGGCATGAGCTATGTACAGAGTGCAGGGTTCTGGCATGCGCTATATACAGAGTGCAGGGTTCTGGGATGAGCTATATACAGGGTTGACAATTCCCTCATCAAAAATAAAAAAGCAATGCCCCCCAATGTAGATCCATCATCAATCACAATGCCCCCCGAACCCAAAAAAAGAAAAAAAAAATCTCCGCCCTTGACAAAGGTTAACTGCCATATGCCTGCTCCGCCATCTGACAGTTCTTAAATAGGTAGGGGGTGGAGCCACCTGGCGACATCACCTGGTGG
This sequence comes from Lithobates septentrionalis, assembly GCA_037952835.1. Lineage (NCBI taxonomy): Eukaryota > Metazoa > Chordata > Amphibia > Anura > Ranidae > Lithobates > Lithobates septentrionalis. Next base: position 247,578 of record JBBDGP010003724.1, on the reverse strand, counting down.
CACTGCCCCGTGTGACATCACCCCGACCCTTACCTATGCCAAACAGCAGAGCAGGCAATCAGCCCTTAGCCTTCGCCAAGGACGCAGTATTTCTTTTCATTTTATTTTTTGGGTCCGACGGTGGCAACGGGTGTCATGATTGAAGATGGATCTACATCGGGGGATTGCTTTTTTATTTTTAAAAAGGAATTGTCAAAAACTGTGTGTGTTTTTATTTCTTTTTGACACTTTTTTTGGTGAATGAGTAGGGGTACATTGTACCCCTACTCATTCACATGGTGGGTGGGATCTGGGGGCCCCCCATGTTAAAGGGGCTTCCAGATTCTGATAAGCCCCCACCCACAGACCAGGGTTGTGGGGAGGAGGCCCTTGTCCAAAGGAGCTTTGGGGTGGGGGGGGCAAAACATCCCCCATGTTGAGGGCATGCGGCCTAGTATGGTTCAGGAAGGGGGGTCGTTCTCTTGCCCCTCTTTCCTGGCCTGCCAGGCTGCATGCTCAGATAAGGGTCTGGTATAGATTTTGGGGGGCCCCATGTGTTTTTTTCTTAATGTTGGCATGGGGTTCCCCTTAAAATCCATACCAGACCCAAAGGGCCTGGTATGGATTGGGGGTGACCCCCATGCCATTTTTTAAAACATCTTTCTATTGCTGGCAATGTTTTTTTTTTACTTAGCTGTCAGTGAGGAAGCCCACTGACAGCTGATGACTCATCTGTTGTGAAGGACACAGTGCCCGACTTCCCAGCCCGTTTCTTATCAACCAGCTATTCACTGTGCCCTGATTGAGAAAACCTTTGAATGCACTGTGCAGCATTTTGGGTCGCTCGACGGGCCAACATCCCGCCAAGTGCTCTGCAAATTCGAGTGTTCACCTAATGGGCTATGTTTGGGCCGAACTTATGCTTGGTCTGAACTGTTAGCCCAGCACTATTATTGATCTCTTAGAATACCTACAGGTCATATTCTGGTAACTGGTCAGAGGCATAACTTAAACCTTCAGGGCCCCGGTGCAAGAAATCATGAAGGGCTCCCCAACTCTGGCTGAGGCCCTTCCCTCTGAGCCCAGGGCCCTTCTCACTGATCCCAGGGCATGTTGCATGGCTCTTTAATACAGTCCCACAGCGGATCCCTTTCACATGTTCTGCAGTGAGCCCCCTTCCTGCCGTCTTTGGCTTCCCCCTCAGTGGTGGAATGCCAGGGCCTGGTTGCCAGTGCAACCTTTGCGACCCTGGCAGTTCCGTCACTGGTGGCAGTAGGACTGTGAATGGTGTCAGTCAGTAGAACAGTGGACGGTGTCAGTATGACAGTGAACTTTGTCAGTAATGCATGGGATGTGGTCCGTAGGGCAGTGGACTGGGTTAGTATTTTTATATTTTTATTTTACAATTGTGTTTTTAACTATCTTATACAATTTTGTAGGACCTCCATTGGGGGGACTTTGGTGAGATATCAGTGGTCTACACAGACCTCTGATGTTTCACCTTTTGAGACAGAGAAAGGAAATTGAGGACACAGCAATCAATCTCCATCTCTAAACCTTTAGCAGAATGAATAGACAGGAATAATTCAGAACAGAGCTTCCCATTCATTCACAAACTGAAGCATAGGAAACACAATTCACTATGCTTCAGTTATGAAAGAACACAGTGAGTGATCAGTCACTGTGTCCATTCAGAAAAGCAAGGGGCCGGTAAATGACATATTTACCTGCCTCTTCCCCGGCTTTCCATCCAGAAAGCATCCCACTTCAACAGCCGGCAGGAGAGGGGAGGGGGGGCAGCAACACTGTGGGGGGAGGAGGGGTAACAGGGGAGCACATGGGTCTGGGGCAAAAGGAAAAAAGTAACCAGGGCTGATGCAAGGTGCATTTTGACCCCCCACCATCCTCCCGCCAAACTTGCCACACACAATAACACACCTCCTGTATTAAGAGTGTTCCCACTCTGGATGAAGGAGCACCTTCAGTCTGGGGGGAGAGGAGTGTTAAATGTAGTAGCAGATTTAAATACACAAACAAATTGAAGCCAGCTCACAATTTGTAATCAGTTACAGCTGTGTCCCTTTTGGGATAAAAGTTTTACATATATTTTACTGGCCAGATCACCAGATGAAAATAAAATAAAAATTCTAAAAAAGAAGACATTACATCTAAAGAAGGGAACCTGGGCAGTGTGACAGGTGAGGGGCAGTGTGATAAGAGGGGTGCAGTGTAACAGGGGGGTATTGTGACAAGAGAGGGGCAGTATGACAAGTGTATGATAGGAGGAGGATGGTGTGACAGGGGGGTATTGGGACAAGAGAGGGGCAGTATGATAAGAGGAGGGCAGTATGATAGGAGGAGGACGGCTTGACAGGGGGGTATTGTGACAAGAGAGGGGCAGTATGATGTGTGCAGTATGACAAGAGGGCAGCATGATAGGAGGAGGACGGTGTGACAGGGGGATATTGTGACAAGAGAGGGGCAGTATGATAAGAGGAGGGCAGTATGATAGGAGGAGGATGGAGTGACCGGGGCAAGGTAAAGGGGGTAGTGTGACAGGTGGGGGGGGGCAGTGTGATGGGGGTATTGTGACAGAAGGGGGGCAATGTGACGGGGGAGTATGACAGGGCAGTGTGACAGGGGGGCCAGTGTGACAGGTGGGGGACAGTGTGAAGGGGGGTGCTGTAATATGGGCAGTGTGATGGGAGCAGTATGACAGGGGGGCAGTATGACAGGTGGGCAGGGGGGAAGTGTGAAGTGGGCAGTGTGACAGGTAGGGGGACAGTGTGAAAGGAGGGGGCAATATGATGGGGGTAGTGTGATGGCTGAAGGGGCAGTGTGACAGAGGGGCAGTGTGAAGTGGGCAGTTTGACAGGTAGGGGGGCAGAATGACGGGGGCCAGTGTGAAAGGAGGGGGAAATATGATGGGGGGCAGTGTGATGGCTGAAGAGGCAGTGTGACAGGAGGGGGGCAGTTGCAATTGCGACCCCTATAGTTACACCTCTGTAATTGGTATATTATTGTCCAGCATGGAATTGCCGTGTGAATGAATACAAATATGATGGGTATCAGATGTCTATTTCAGCAAGGAGATGTAATATGTCCCACCTGCCTTCCATACCTTCTAATATAGAGGTGTTCAGGCTTACAATGCTGCTATTTAATATAGACCTAGACCACTTGCTTACTAGGCACCTAAACCCCCCTCCTGCCCAGACCAATTTTCAGCTTTTAGCACTGTTACTCTTTGAACAACAATTGCGCGGTCATACAACACTGTACCCAAATGAAATTTTTATCATTTTTTTCCCACAAATAGAGCTTTCTTTTGTTGGTAATTAATCACCTTTGGGTTTTTTTTTGTCAAAAAAATGTAAAAAGACCAAATTATTTTTTTTTTAAATACGAAACCGTTTTATATTTTATTAATAAATTTTGCAAACAGGTAATTTTTCTCCTTCATTGATGAGGCTGCACTGATGGGCACCGATAGGCTGCATTGATGGGCACTGATAAGGCAGCACTGATGGGCACTAATAGGCGGCACTGAGGTGGCACTGGTGGGCACTGATGGGCAATGATAGGTGGCGCTGAAGGGCACTAATAGGTGGAACTGATAGCTGGCAGTGATGGGCACTGATAGGCAGCACTGATGAGGCACCACTGGTGGGCATTGATAGGTGGCCCTGATTGCTGCCACTGTTATGCACTGGTGGGCACTGATTCGTGGCACTGTGGGCATTGGTTGGTACAGATGAGGCGGCTTCGTCTCTCCCTCTTCGGGACCGATGTCCCTTGCACAGAAGCCGGCGATCAGCTTTCTTTTTTTTTCCTCACGCAGTTAACTTGAGGAGAAAAAAAAAACGATTACCGATCTTCTGTTAACATCGCATGATCAACTGTCATTGGCTGACAGCTGCTCACGTGGCAAGGGGTCGGGATCAACCCCTTACTCCGATCTGTGATCACCTGAGTCTCATTGACTCGGTGATCACGGCACGTGCCCTGCAGGGGGCGCGTGGGAGTGTGCAAAGGGGAGGACATCTATTGACGGCCTCCTGGCAAAGTAGGTCCACGCTGCAGCCGTCATTCGGCTATAGCGCGGATCTGAAGGGGTTAAAGGTGTCCTTATTCTTGCTGTACTGGTATCATCTCAGGAGATATGAAACATACTTACATTGTGACTTTATGGGTAGTAATATCCCATAATAGCCATCCAGAAATGTGTATTCGGCTTTTCTATCTGCTAAACTATTTATGACAGGCAATGAATCTGATACTATTAGTGAGGATGGATATCTGCTTGCTATTCTCATTACTTAAGCCTGGCCTTGAAGGGTTTATGATGACTATAAGACCCCTTTCACGCTGAGGCGCTTTTCAGGCGCTTTCACACTAAAAAAAGTGCCTGAAAAGCTCACGAAAACCTATTATCTCATTAAAATCAATGAATGCTTTCACACTGGGCCAGGGAGGTGAAAAAACATCCCTCTCCAATGAATGGAAAGCTCTTCAAAAGCACCTGAAAAGCTCTTCAAAAGCGCTCAGTGTTTTACTGTCGGTTTAGAAGCGCCTCAGTGTGAAAGGGGCCTTAGAGTCAGACTGGGATGTGTATTGTGTTCTGGTAATTATTTTTATGATGAATAAATCAAAGGGTTGCCTGTCTGCCATGCTTTCTTGTGCTGTTGGTTGTTTTGGGTAAGAGGTTCTGCTGTGTCCTATCAATGGACTGATAAGGATGTTTTGGAATGCAGCTAAAAGTTTGTGAATTGCGGGGCGTGGCTGACACAGCATGGAGTAGGACGTATGTGCCCTGAGCTCCATTCAAACTTCATCCTGCAATCCACAAAATCCAGCATCCACCTGGAAAACCTGCCTGGGGACTCTCCACACACCCTGACTAACCTCTAAAGGCCTTCAGCCACACGGCGGCCCGAACGGAGCAGCGATCTACCACGCAGCGGCCGCCGCATTCAGGAAAGTCCCCGGCTCCGGCCTACTCCCGGAGCCCGCAGTCATCTTGGTACACCCGAATCTCTGGCCGGCGCTGTATTCGGACTCTGAAGCCTTCTGGATCATCCCACACAGCACTAAAAACATATTAAACGTCACCCCAGACCCCTGAGGTATGTCACCGACAAAATCGCAGAAAGCGGCGGAGGCAAAACCTGAACAGTACCGCAGACAGAAAAAGGAAGACATGTAGGAAGATGGCGCGCCTGAGAAGGTGGGGGGGGGGAGAACGAATGGCAGGTGACACTGACAGACTGCTTTAAGCGACCACTCTTTGCAGAACCTCCCTTACAGCGCAAATTGAGGAGGTTAAGATGGACATTTCCAGGTACTTTCACCAACTGTATTATACTCCTGTGAGACTATACAACATGCAAAGAAAGGAAACAGCTCTCTGTCATAAATGTAGGGAGAAAGATGGCACTTTCATACATATGGTGTGGGAGTGCAGGAAGGTGAGGCCACTGTGGTCACAGGTAACTGAATTCATCTCTGATAAATTCGCCTTACCTAACGTTTGCTCACCCTTACGCTGTCTCCTGGGGGTTTTTGACCAGGAGGAGATGAATACATGTACTAAACTGTTCCTTAGGATTTTATACTTTGGGATGCGGAAACTTATTGCCAGACGCTGGATTCATGAAGAACAGCTGACATTAAGAATGTGGATAAAAATAATTAATGCAGATGTGCTGATGTACAAGATGACATATGAAGCCAGGGGAGCTCCCAAGAAATTTAGGAAGGTTTGGTTTAGATGGGTGGATTTGAAAAACACGCTGGACGAGGAAGAGCCATCGAATGAGGGACAGTGAGGGCTGTTGTGTTTTTTGTACTCAATTTGATAAGGAAGGGGAGATAGGGGGAATTGGCTTCTTTCCATCTCATACGAAATCTTATGCCGCGTACACACGGTCCTACTTTTCGTCTACAAAAGTCCAACAGACGCTGATGGACTAAAGCTGGCTGGTAATCCGATCGTGTGTGGGCTTCTCCGGACTTTCAACCGACTTTTTTAGCCTCAAATACGACGTACTTTAGATTTGAAACATGCTTCAAAACTTTTACTTCGTACCTACGACGGACCCCGAAATCCGCTCGTCTGTGTGCTAGTCCGACGGACAAAAAGCCACGCTAGGGCACCTATTGGCTACTGGCTATGAACTTCCTTATTTTAGTCCGGTGTACGTCATCACGTACGAATCCGTTAGACTTTTGTGTGGTCGTGTGTAGGCAAGTCCGGTCGTTAGAAAGTAGGCCGCAAGTCCGCGGCAAGTCCACCGAAAGTCTGCCGGAAGTCTGTCCGACAGGCTGTCCGACTTTTGTAGACGAAAAGTACGACCGTGTGTACGCGGCATTAGAGCATAGGATTTTTTTTTTGATTAGTGCTTGGGACACCGAATGCAGACATCTCAGGGGGGAAATGGGTTTTGTTTTACTGTTATGGGAGGTTACCTCCTTCTGTTTTTGAGGGAGGAGTTTTTTTCCCCCTTCTTTTGTTTTTTTTGTTTTTCTTTAAAAAAAAGAATGCAAAATGCACATATACATTGCAAAAGTAGTGTGGAAATGGAAATCTATGTGACATATGTCAAAAGACAGATATATTTATCTGTGATAATACTGTGATGGATATGCAATTTCTATGTATTTTTTAGTTGGACAGTGTAATCCCAACTATTGTTTTGTATGTTTATTCTGATATGTGCGCAATAAAAATTATTTTCAAAAAAAAAAAAGATGGCCATTTCCCTTATTAGGCAGGACTTTCAAAAGCTCAGAGACCGGGTGAAGGAGACAGAGACCAGGCTGAGCACAGTGGAGGACGCCGTTCCGCCCCTACAGACATCCTCAGACCGCATGCAACAGCAAATTCACCAACTCCTCACTAAGCAAGATGACATGGAGAACAGGTTGAGAAGATGTAATTTTTCGCCTTATAGGTCTACCAGAGAGGACTAAAGGAAAGGACACTACCACGTTCTTAGAACAACTCCTAATCACCACCTATGGAAGAGAAGCCTTCTCCCCCATGTTTGCAGTGGAGCGAGCACGCCGCATGCCAGCCAGACCCCCCCAGCAGGGAGCCCCCCCCCTCACATTTATAGCTAATCTCCTTAACTATAAAGACCAAGATGCAGCTCTGAGAATGGCAAGGGAGAAAGGCAATATCCCAGTGGGGAATGTTAAAGTAGCCATCTTCCCAGACTTCTCAGCAGAGGTACAACGTCGCCGCCAGAACTTTATGGAGGCCAAACGCAGGCTAAGGAATCAACATTATAAATATTTTATGCTCTTCCCTGCATGCCACAGAGTGGAACATGACGGCCATGCAGTCTTCTTCGAGGATTCGGAAGAAGTTATTTCCTGGCTGGAGCGTCGTGTTATTCCTGAAAGAGCCGATTGATCAAGTCCCAGGTATACAGCTCAGACTTTCTGTGCTCACAATCATTTCCAGTGCTATTTTTTTTCCCCAGAATCACATAACTGTACTGTTCCCTGAAATCGCATGGAACTTTACTTGGAATTACCCACTTTTGGACATGGAACATCCCGTGCCACACACAGCAAGCTCCTGCATGCGATATGGAACCAGCTATACACCAATGTGAGTACAGAACACAAACCCCAGACACTTGCTATACAGGAGTTCCATTACCCCTACCCACTACATTACTGGAACCCTACATACTACCCCAGACCATGCTGACCACAGGAGCTCCGGAGATACAGGAGTCCTACCAGCCACATGCATTGTGCAGGGAGACTTTGCCCCACACATCACTGGGAGTCGCTATTATGTTTGCTGGAGTTTTTTTCTGGAGCTTGACCGATGCCTTTTGTAGAAAACACGGGGTTCGAATAACTTTGGTTCACATTAACCTATTGATATGGGAGACATCCCTTGACCTATTCAGAGTCCAGAGCCAGTTGTACTACCTTCTCTACGTAATTTGGAAGATATTTCCCAGTTGGAACACACAAGTTAGGGGAACAAGCCCGCACCAGTTGGGAAGGGTGCAGGGCAGGGAGTGGGTGGGAGGTAATTCAGTAACAGTTTTATTGAACTTGATTGTGCATACTAAATTCATAAAACAGGTAACACTTTGAGAAATATGTAAATGTCCATATAAGTTATGTAAAGCATTGCTGATAAATCCATGTCTGAGTATTGAGAACCTAAGTGCGACACGCACAGGGGAAAAAATTGCCTAACATGACTGTATTATTTGATTCCAAAAAATTCCGTCCATGGCCTCTTTAAAATTTCTTACGCGGAATGTGAGGGGCATGCGCAAGAAAGTTATGCGTGCAGCAGTCTTCACATTCCTTAAGAAACAAAATGCAGATGTGATAGCATGTTTAGGGGAGCATCCAGATGGCACTTTGCCGTCCATGGGTTGGGTGGGCATTTCATTCTACCCACACATCCCATGCCAGGGGTGTCTCAATCTTGATAGCTAAATCAGTACAGTTTGAATTATGTGAGTTGTCCACTGACCCGCAGGGCGATATGTATTCCTTCTAGCTAAACTATAAGGTGAACCCCTCCTCATACTAGCTTTTTATGTGCCACCCCCATTCAACATCACCATAATTAAAGAGGGACTGTCCTTATGGCCCGTCACACTACAATATCTGCAGTCTGGCTGGGTGACTTAAATACCATGCTAAATCCAACCCTGGACAGGCTACAACTGACTTCACCCACCCTGAACACATCAAACGAAACTAGGTTTTCTAAGCTCATCTCCACCTTTCATTTAACAGACACGTGGGGCCTCAAATTCCCACATGTGCAGTCATACTCTTGTTTCTCGTCCGTATAGATTTTATACTCATGTCCCACAGTCTGACACCACGACTGCTAGAGGCCGCATTCTGCCCTAGAATACGTTCAGATCATAGTCCCTACTGGATAACTCTGAGCATCCACATTAATAAACCACCAAGATCTTGGCGTTTAAACCCATTCTGGCTCTCGCTCCTACCAGAGGATGATGAGCTTGTGAATAAATTGAAACTATACTTTGCGGAGAATGACAACTCAGCATCACCCTCTGCAGTATGGGACTCCTTTAAGTTATTTTCTCGCTCAACGTTAACTACAAGTATCAATAGAGTTAAGGCAAACTCCGCCATTGCCCTTGATAAGGCGATGGCGGATCTGTCCTCTTCTGAGCGAGACTTTGCCACCGCCCCGACTCCCGCAAAGGCCAACATGCTTAAACTACAAACTAGAGTAGTCACCCAACTCCAATTTCAAAAAGCAAGACAAAAACTATTCTTCTCTAAACAAAAAATGTTTGAACATGGGGAGAAAGCGGGCAAGTTATTGGCGTACTTCGTACAAAGTGAAGATAGACCCCCAGTGGTTATCACATTACATGGTCCCGGAGGACAACAAATTACAGATCCACCTACGGTAACCTCCATGTTCAGGGACTTCTTTACTGACTTATACAAAATGAATGTTCCCACTGAGACAGAATTGACATCCCTCTTTCTTTAGGGGGATCACTTTCCCGCAGCTGACAAAAGAACAAAATCGACTTACTGGAGGCATCCCTCACCACAGACGAAATCACGACAGCCATAGCGAGGTTTGCCAGGTCTAAATCCCCGGGATCAGACGGACTACCAATTGAATTCTATTCCCAATATAGCGAAATACTCACCCCTAAATTACTAGCTTTATACAATCATCTCTTCGAGTCCTGTGCATTACCCCCATCCATGACAGAGGTAACAATAGTCCTCATTCCTAAATCAGGAAAAAGACCCGGGATATCCAGAATCTTACCGCCCCATATCCCTGTTACAGGTTGACATCAAAATACTGGCCAAAGTTCTATCCATCAGGCTCAATCAGGTCATCTTATCACTAATAAACACAGACCAAGCAGGCTTCATGCCTGGTCGCAATACCTCATTTAATTTCAGGAAACTATACATTAATATACAAGCCACACATGAGGAGGTTGGATCGCGAGTCGTAGTGACTCTAGACACAGCAAAAGCTTTCGACTCGGTGGAGTGGAGGTATCTCTGGAGATGCTTGGAGGGCTATGGCTTTGGTCCCAAATACATTAAGTGGGTCCAATTACTGTACCAGGCACCCACAGCCAAGGTGGTAGCCAACGGGTGGCCGTCTTGAATGTTTGACCTCAGTAGAGGCAAGAGAAAGGGCTTCCCTCTATCCCCACCGCTATATGCCCTAGCGGCAGAACCCCTTGCGATGTCCATCCGAGCAAACCTAGGAGATCAGAGGGCTGAGAATGGGCTCCCTGATTGAAAAAAATCAGTATGTATGCAGATGACACATTACTATATTTGGCAGATTCAGGCCCAACTTTACATACGCACTTCACACAATCGAACAGTTTGGAATATTTTCAGGGTTGAAAATCAATTGGAATAAGTCTCAAATTCTGCCAAATGACAGCTTCGCACCCCTGGAATCCCAAGCCAAACTACCATTACAATGAGTCAATGTCATCAAATACCTAGGGATTCATATATCTAGATCCCCTACAGATTACATTTCCCTAAACATAGAATCTCTCTTCTCCCTGGTTAAAACTAAAGTAAGGATCTGGTCCTGGCTCCCACTTGGGATCTGGGGACGCATACATTTTTTTTAAAATGGTCCTACTCCCTAAGATACTATATGTTCTATGGCATACGCCAGTATACCTACCCCTGAAACATTTCAAATCTTTGGAGGCCCTTTTAAAGCCCTTTGTGTGGGGAGCCAACAGACACAAATTAGCGTGACAGACTCTTAAGAATCCAAAGTGGGCACAACACACCAAAGACTCGATATACGCGATAGCATCAGGCTCAGGAGGGATGGAACAAGGGGAAAATAGACAAAACATACTATATCATTACAGCAAAATATAGGACTTTTCTTCTTCCAAACTCGAAATTCCACGATACAACGATTACACGCCGATATGGCATAACAAAAGTTAACCCAAATTTACCAAAATATATGACACAAGCGTGTGGTCCAAGCAGGGAGTATTTTATCTACATCACATCCTAAAAGACGGACACCTCAAAACTTTCCATTTCCAATCCAAAACCGAATGATTTTTAGATTTCTACAACTCCGCCATGCGACAAAATCTCAATTCCCTGACCCCGTCCCACACCCTATACCCAATGTCATTATGGCAGTGATTAACCTCCCTGGCGGTATGATTATTTCATATTTTTGATGCTGAAAGCGGTACCATTATTTACATGGAAATTTGGCGTTTTATATTGTAGGCCTGTAATTCTTAGGTATGATAAAGTTTGAAACACAAAATCATAAATTATAATATAATAAATAACTATAACAAATTATACCAAATAATAATATAATAATAATAAAAATTATTCAATAATGTAATCAAATCCAAAACACTAAAATTTGCTCAGTTGCAGAATTGTCGCTGTCATTACTTTTCAGTGTTTGATGACGGATCTCCCCACAAATCACTATCGCTCAATTCTGCGCGTGATTCTAATTTATTATTACTGTTTTCTAGCTGGTCTAAAACCCCTTTTGATGTAAAAGGGACGGTTTTGGTTGCTATGGACAATCTCCAGTTTCCAGGCAGAAAGAACAGTTTTTATAATATAAAACTGCATGCAGGGCACTGGACAGACCACTAGGGACAAAAAGGATGTGAAATAATTTCATACAGTAATCTGTAAGATTACAGTGTACTGTATGTTTAGTGTGTGTTTCACTTTTTGAATTTGGCGCCGTTTTCCGTCCCTGTGCGTGGCAACGCTCGTAGGGAACGGAGCCCGGCTCCGTGATGAATCAAGCAGTGGATAAGTCGCTCACACTGCGGGGAGACATCGCAGGATCCAGGGGACAAGGTAAGGAAGCTCTTCCTGGATAGTGCGATGCAATCCTGAGCGGGGTTACCACTTTTGGTTCTGAAATTCCACCCAGAGCCAGACTCGGGAATACCGCCAGGGAGGTTAAGAGCACAGACCCTCACAAACTAATCTCGGCATTTTACAATATGTTCTCCACCCCCATTTCTACCAAAATAGCATATGATCTGAAACCCAGATGGGAGGGAGAAGTGGGATCAATAGAGAATGAGGAGTGGGAGGAAGCACTGGAGTCCTGTAAGGCTGTATCCCCCAAACTATCTTTTTTTTTTTTTCCACATCAGTAAACAGTGTTTGGAGGGCTAAATCAGTTTGATGTTCATTAACTGTCGCCTTCTCGTATTCACATCATAGTGGATTATACTTTTTCTCATTGCTTTTTATATCGCCATAATGACCAACGGATTCCATTACGCCTCTTTACCAACTAGTCCTCTGTCACTTCCATCTCGTAAGCCCCACCAACTAGGACTCGATAACCAAAGGGACCCATCCTTTTCCAACTCAGTTTAGAGAAAGAGGGGACCCGTAAGAAGGAAGAAAAAGGACAAAAACACCAACAAAAAATACAAGAAGAGAGGTTTGTAAAAATGATCTTGTGGGCTCCCCGTGCCCATCTTCTACTGACCCAGCCTGTATTGTGTACCAAATTACCTATGCCCTAATACCCCGATCCCCACCTGCTCCCTATATGTTTATCCTATGCCCTACTAAACTATATATTTAACTAAAAAAGTTCATATCCAGAAACACTTTATTATAGCATCCTTTGCCTGCAAGGATACCAGTTGCCTATATACCTATATTAAGCCCATCCCTCAGTCTATTCCGTGTCTATGCAGATCCCACTATTAATGACTCTTCACTTTCTCTGTCCACATCTTCCACATGCTTTCAAATTCCTGAAGATTGCCCCTTTTTATGTACTCCATTCTTTCCCTACCCAAGGTTTCATTCATTGTAGAGATCCAGTCTTTCACAGTGGGGGGCTCCTTTACCTGCCATCTAAGTGCTATCAACTTTCTAGCCTGAAACAGGGCCCGCGTGACAGCTAAGGTAGTACTCAACCTTTCTCCCATCACTCTTCTATGCCCCAGAATACAAACCAAGGCCTCGTTTGCCACTGTCGTGCCGAAAATATTTCTCAAGTTCCCAGTCACCTCCTCCCAGTATCTAAACAGCTTGGGACACCTCCACACCATGTGAATGAGATCTCCCGTCCTTCGACACCTGGGGCAGTTGTCATTGGGCCTTCTCCCAAATTTAAAAAGTCTTTTAGGAGTATAATAGGCTCTGTTTAACAGCATTAAGTGTGAGAGTCTCTGTGAAGGGGTCACAGAAACCTGCGCTCCCAGCTCCAAAATTCTCGGCCATTGTTCCTGGGTCATTCCTCCCACCTCCTCTTCCCATTTAGCCTTTACCCCAAGGAGTATTTCCCTGCTATTAACCGATTTGCTTAATTGGTCATAAATTCTTGAAATTACCCCTCTAGTGGGGGTTATTTGAATTATGCACTGAAATAGAGGCATCTCTTCCCATCTCGGAGTCTGGGCTTTAAATTGTGCTTTAACGGCATGTTCCAACCGGACATATGGGAAGAAAGACCCCCGGGGAAGCTTAAACTCCCCAACCAGTTCTGAAAATTTCTTTAACCCAGAGTCGTTATATAATTGACTTAGCTTACTGAGACCAAGCTTCTCCCACTCTCTAAATATGCCTATCTTAAGAACTTCCTGCAAATTATGGTTGTTCCAAATAGGAGAGTAGACTGTTAAGGCTCCATACCCCATCTTTTTCTTAACTGTTTTCCAAACTTTGATTATCAATTTAATTGTTGGAAATTTATCATGGAACGCGTCCGCCTCTAGGGCTTCAATAATTGTATTATGTGTGGAGCTCAACAACAGTAACTTGCCATTAGGGGTGCCTCCTTTCGGTATCCCACAGCCCAATAATTGCTGCAACTGAGTTGAGTAAAAATAACTCTCGGGATGTGGGAGGGCAAAGCCCCCCTCCTGGGTAGGGAGCTGGAGCACTCCAAGACGGATCCTGGCTTGTTTCCCCTTCCAAATCAATTCCCTAAAGAGACTGTCAATTTTTTTAAACCACTTCTTACCTATCCAGACAGGGGAATTATGCAAGACGTATAGCAGTTGTGGCATCCATATCATTTTTATTAAGCTACATCTTCCTGCAACTGATAGAGGTAGGCGTCTCCAAATTCCTATTTTTCGTTTAAATTTTGCTAATAGAGGGACAAGGTTTTTACTGATATATAGAGCAGGGTCCTTCGTCAGGACAATCCCTAGGTACTTCAGAGCTTCCACTGTTACCACTTGAGGCATACCAGGTGCTATTGTCTCATTTATGGGGTCTATCGGCAGAAACTCTGATTTCTCCCAGTTTATCTCTAAGCCAGAAAAACTGCCGAAGTCCTCCACTATCCTCATTGCTCCCGGTAGCGATTTCCTCGAGTCTCCCAAAAATAACAGAATGTCATCCGCATACAATGCGATTCTTTCCTCGCCTGTTTTTCTCTGGAAGCCGGTTATCGCTCGACTTCCCCTTATGGAAATGGCCAGGGGTTCCATCGCTAGTGCAAACAACAGAGGGGAGAGTGGGCACCCCTGCCTCGTCCCCCTCTCCAGCTCAAACCAGTCCGACAATTCGTTGTTAATTTTTAATCTTGCCTTGGGTCGAGTATATAGCATTCTAATCCACCCTATAAAGGCAGAGCCAAATCCAAAGATCTCCAGCACGCGCCACATGTAGCCCCACTCCACGCTATCAAAAGCCTTGGATACATCAAGGGTCATCAACGCTCTTGAACCCTCGTTCACCATTGGGGTCTGTACATTCAAGAACGCCCTTCTAATATTCAGGCTCGTGGATCTATTGGCTATGAAGCCCGCCTGGTCCTCGTGGATCAGCTTGTGGATAACCCCATTCAATCTTGCTGCCAGCACTTTGGCCAGAATTTTTACGTCCGTGCATAAGAGAGAAATTGGTCTTTAGGCGGCCATATCCAAGGGATCTTTCCCTTCTTTCTGTAATACAATAATAGTTGCTTCTAGCATTGAGGCAGGTAATTGGCCCCCCTCAAGCGCCCCCCCCAAAACTTTCAGCAGTTCGGGGATCAACACTTCACCATAGTGTTTGTAGGTCTCAATTGGAAGACCATCTGGTCCGGGCGACTTATGGGTTGCCATGCCTGCTACTGCTTGGTGTAATTCTGTATAGATATTGGGGCATCTAATATATCTCTTTCTTCCTGTGATATGGTGGGGATGTCTAACCCCCTTAGGAAGTCCTCCATCTTAGCCTCCTTACCCCTCTTCTGGGAGGAGTACAGTTTTTTATAGTAATCCCTGAAGGCTTGTACTATTTTTAAGGTGCTTGATACTACCTCACCGCTCTGGGATCTAATCGCGAGAACCGTGGATGGAGCTGCATTGGATTTTGCTAGCATAGCCAGTGTCCTTCCCATTCTCTCGCCCTCCACCATAGATTCCTGTCTTTGGAGTAACCGCCTGGTTTCTGCTTTCTGTATAACCACTGATTTATATACTTGTTGTTTCTCTTGCCAGATACTCTCCGTCTCCGGGGTTGGGTTGCAAGTATAGTTGTTTTCTGCTTCAAGAGCGTCTCTCAACAAGCTCTCCTCCTCCCTTCTAGCCTCTTTGTTGAATGTAGCTATCTGCTGTATCAGGACCCCCCTAAAAAAAGCCTTAAGGGCGTCCCATAGCGTAGAAGGGGACACCGTTCCCTGATTGATCTCAACAAACTCCCTTAAGGAGGAAAGTATCCCATCCGTCTTTTTAATAATTTCAAACCAGTACGGGCTTATACTCCAGTTCTTCCGGGGCCTAGGCTCCCCAAGATTTAAAATGACTACCATAGGTGAGTGGTCTGAGATGCCTCTTGGCCAGTATGTTATTTTTTCTACCATCTGGAGAGCCCTATCATTTCCTAGGGCTAGGTCTATCCTTGAAAGCACGGAGTAAGATGCAGAACAGCAAGTATATTGCAGCACGCCTGGATTCCGTGCCCTCCACAAATCCATTAATCCCACTTCTTCCAGAAAGAAGCTTAACCGACTCCTTACTGAGTCCTCTGAGCTTTTTCGTAGTGGGAATCTATCCAGCCCTTTATCTAGAACCTCGTTGAAGTCCCCCATTGCTACAATCGGCACCTCTTTATTATCTAGCAAAAATTCATGCAGTTTAAGCAAGACATCCAGATTAAAGGGCGGAGGGATATATATATTTGCCACCACATACCTGGCGTTTTCAATAGAACATAATAAGAAGATGTATCTACCCAACTCGTCTATCCTGACCTGGCTGCAGGAAAACTTCACCCCAGACTTTACCAAAACACTCACTCCCCTACTGTAGGAGGAGTGAACCGCATGAAATTGGGTTTGAAATTTTTTCATCTGTAGGTGATGAATAGTTTCCTTGGTTAGGTGGGTTTCCTGCAGACAGACCAGATCAGCCCCACAACTCTCCATCATAGAGAACACTGCTAATCTTTTAAGTGGTGTACCTAGGCACCTGACATTCCAGGATCCTATTTTCAGAGTCTTAGCTAACATCTAAAGACTAAGGAATATCCTTTACCCCGACACATACAAACATATATAACAGAAAGATATAAGAGAAATTTAATATATATAACCCTAACCCAAAACAAATTTTTCTCCTCCTAGTGGCTGTGATAACAGTTCCGTGTGTGTGCATACTTGGCCACTAGACCACGTATTCATTTTGGCTATATTAGCCTTACTTTGGGCATAAATTTGCCATAGACAGTGCTTGCATGTGCGTGTAGAACAAACAAAAACCTATTTACTATAAAAAGTGCCTGTATGTGCAAAAATAATCTTAAGGAAGGTCTGGATACCTCCGTTATAATTTCTAGTGGTATAAGTGTTCGTAAGGAATGATTTACCCCCCCTATTTCCCCTCCCTCCCATCTTCCCACCCCTTCCCTTCCCTTCCCTCCCCTCCCCACCTAACCTCCCCTACCCTCCCACCCCATCCCCCCCCCCCCACCCGTACCCACCTATCTAGGTGTACCCCCTGGGGGTTTACCATGACCGTTGCCTCTTACACTAACACCAACCTTTTACACCAAATCTTCCACACACAACCCCACACCACCCTACCCACAAATAGCTGTGTGCACCCATCCCCTCCCATCCCCTTATAACAAAAAGCATTAACAGATGGCAGAAAGGAGTGGGAAAAAAAAAAAAAAAAGAAAAAAAGCAAGAACAAGAAAAAAAAACAAAAACAAAAATACAGCCCCTGTACCTCCCAATGCCTTGTCGTGCCATCCTATTGATATCCCGGCCTATTATATCTTCCCCCATTCTCTACGTAAAATTTGTGATTTTTTCCCTATTATCTTCCAGCCACTTCTCAACTTCGGCAGGGGAGTTAAAAAACAGAGTCTCCCCCAGAGCCGCAACCCGCAACCTTGCCGGATATAAAAGAGCATAGGGCAACTTAAATTTTTGTAGATTGCGTTTTGCCTGGGTAAACTCTGCCCTACGCCTCTGCAAATCCGGAGAGAAGTCGGAATAAAACAATATTTTTGCTCCTTTAAAAAAAACCTCCCCTGCTTCCCTGATCTTCCGTAATAAGGTTACTTTATCCTGGTAGTTAAGAAATCTCAGGAGGAGGGGTCTCGGGTGGCCCCCCTCCGATGGTGCCCTGAAAGGGATCCTATGAGCTCTTATGATGGAAAACGAAGCCGAGAATGATTCTTTCCCGATTAGCTCCCCCAGCCATTTTTCTAGGAATGCAATTGGGTTGGCGCCCTCACTCCTTTCGGGTAAACCTATCAGCCTCACATTATCTCTTCTACTCCTGTTCTCCATCTCATCTAACTTAGAGGCTTGTTTAGATAGCTGTTCCTTCAGCCATTTTATTTCTTTGGTTATTGGGAGCACATTATCTTCTAGCCCACTGACTCTTTCTTCCAGGGCCGTTGTTCTCTCCGCCGTTTTCTGCAGATCTTGTCTAACCAATAACAGATCTGCTTTAACACCTTTCATCTGTTCACAAAGATCTTTAAGCGAGCCGTTACACACCCCTACAGCCATGTATACGTCCGTTATAGTTGGTTCTCTGTTCAAGGGTAAATTCGGGTCATTTATTAGCTCCGAGTTTACGTTTGTGTTTTGATCACTTAGCCCTGGGCCTTTATTACATAAAGATTTGGAAGGCTGGGTAGCCGGCACAGCCCCTAAGGGCTGTAATTGAGGCTGGCCCTGGCTTTTCCTATCCGATGCCCCCCCTTGTTGACCCTTCTGCTGCGACCCCTTTTTTGGAGGGGTCAGAGCAGAGGCATGGGCATATTGCTCCAGTTTTGCTGCTGCTGATACTGCTGCCGCATGCTGCGGGTTTTTCTCTTTAGAGGAACGTAGATTCTGCATCCTTTACACTTATAGGTATATATATACTCTAACAGCAACAAATTAGAGACTGACAGTTACCAACGTCCTCCACAAATCCAAAAGGAACTAAGGAGAGAGGGGGAGGAAAGGGAAGCTGCTGCACCCATCAGCACTCAACTACCCGCTGTACAGAGCATATACCATAAAGTGCATAAAGCGGAGTAAATCTCTCCTCTCTACACTCTTGTACACCCCTGTAAAGAAAAAGAGAGCTCACACAGAAGGAAGCCACAGTACCTTAGATGGCAGGTGTGGGGCAACTCCCTACCCGCATAAACTCCACAGCTACAACTTAAATTGGTGCAGCCCCTCACCTACACCGTAGTTTTATACAGTTGGTTAAATGCCGCTAAGGCAGTCGCCATCAAAATACGGTTAGTGGGGTTCATACGCCGAGTATCCCAACCCCTACCTAAACCTCTCTCCTTGCATCTGTTGAGGATCCCAGGGCTTTAGCTAGTCAACAGCACACAAAAAAAAAAAAAAGAAAAAAAAGGAGAATATACTTTGCTTCCTATATTAGCACACTCTGCACCCAGACTTAGTATTACCCAAGCAGCAGGCAGGTCAACACACTGACTCACATAAATAACTCTGTTACTACACAGATGTCATATTACCAGGATTTACTTCTAGTCCGAGGATTGTCTAACAATTTTTAAAACAGCATCTAGTTACTATACTAGTGACTCCATACTGTACCAGCTCTGGCCGACTTCTATTCCATGACTAGTGTAGAGATGGGAAAGTGAAAGTAAAGCTGCTTATCTCACAGCAGCGTGCAGGGGATGACGTCTCACCCAGAGGATTCCTTAGCACACCTTTAGCAGAGAGAGAGGAGGGGCAGCGAGGCACCGAGCGACAAGGGAGCCAGAGCCATCCAGTATGCCGTTCATACGGCCAGGGGAGAGAGAGATGAGAACGGAGGAGGGACGGAGCACACAGCGTCCATGCTCACACTCACTCCATGCTGCCTCTCAACACACACCCGCCCATCCGGTCAGTCCCCCTTCCATCCCCCAAACTATCTGATCGGCTATCACAGCTTTATATTCTACACAGGGCATAACCCACACCCCTTAGAGTGGCAAGATACAAACGCACCCAATCTACAACATGTCTGATGTGTGGACGAGAGACAGGCACATTTTTCCATTTGATCTGGACATGCCCCAAGATACTACAAAGTTTGTGGAAGCAAATCGTGACATTTCTGCATGATACAATGGGCTCACCCCTAGCATTAGACCCAAAACAATGCCTCCTTGGAATATTACCAGATACAATTGATCAATATACAAAAATATTTCTTCATGAGACACTATTTTCAGCCGGGAAAATTATAGCCAAAAAATGGATGAGGCAAACACCTCCCAAGATAGTAGAATGGAAACTGGAAGTAAATGATACCCTGCCATACAAGGAGTGTGCATATATATATATATATATATATTTTAAAAGAGGTTGCCCAAACAAATATAATAAGGTATGGGACCGCTGGCTACAAGAGTCTGATACCTGTGTGTAATAAAACCATATCAGTTTGGAATGAATACTCAGACACATGCCTCTCTATATAATCTTTATTTGTAATATATGCATTCATAGAACATATCCACATGGCAAAAACAATGTACCTGGTTTCTTACCTACAATATGTATAATATTCAATGTAACAGTTATCAAGTTTATATGCAAAAGCTAACATAACATGTATGCACCATTTGATTAATAAAAACCTTTGTTAAAACGAAAAAAAAAAAAAAAAAAAAGTTTGGGAATTGCAGAAGATGTCCTCCAGGCAGGGCCGGTACAAGGCAGGGGCGGAGGGGGCACGTGCCCTGGGCGGTACCATTTGGTATGGGGGGGGGGGGCGCAGCTGTGCACTCCTGCATTATCCTCCCTTCCCTTTCCTCAGCACACAACTACACTGCTTACTCCCCTACGGAGGAGTCCCGTAGTCTCTGCCAGCGCCGTGACGTCACTCACGGCCGGAGGCGAGGTGGGAGGACGCAGAGAGGAGCGCTGGGAGCTGGCAGCTGGGCTGTGCCGTGCCGTGTCGGCGCGCTGTCTGTTATCAAGCGGAGAGGAGCTGCTGCCTGGCTGGCTGGCTCAGGCTGGATTCAATCTGGAAGGTAGAAGAGCGCAGTGCCAGTGTTCTGACTCAGATCTTCAGCAGTGGTGGTCACTGGTCATTACCTCGCCTCAGCCTCCTCCCCTCCCCCAATCCAGCCATTTATTAATCTGTTTTTTAGTGTTTACTTACACAAGTTCAGACTCATAACTTCTGAGTCTGAACTTGTGTAAGTAAACACTTAAAAAACAGATTAATAAATGGCTGGATTGGGGGAGGGGAGGAGGCTGAGGCGAGGTAATGACCAGTGACCACCACTGCTTAATACCCCACAATACTGTGCAATACTCTGCAATACCCCACAATACTGTGCAATACTCTGCAATACCCCACAATACTGTGCAATACTCTGCAATACCCCACAATACTGTGCAATACTCTGCAATACCCCACAATACTGTGCAATACTCTGCAATACCCCACAATACTGTGCAATACTGTGCAATACCCCACAATACTGTGCAATACCCCACAATACTGTGCAATACTCTGCAATACCCCGCAACACTGTGCAATACCCAGCAATACTTTGCAATACTCTGCAATACCCCGCAACACTGTGCAATACTTTGCAATACTCTGCAATACCCTGCAATACTTTGCAATAGCCCCCAATACTCTGCAATACCCCGCAACACTGCAATACTCTGCAATACCCCACAATACTCTGCAATACCCCGCAATACTCTGCAATACCCCGCAATACTCTGCAATACCCCACAACACTGCAATACTCTGCAATACCCCACAATACTCTGCAATACCCCGCAATACTCTGCAATACCCCGCAATACTCTGCAATACCCCGCAACACTGTGCAATACTCTGCAATACCCCACAATACTGTGCAATACTCTGCAATACCCCACAATACTGTGCAATACCCCACAATACTGTGCAATACCCCACAATATTGTGCAATACCCCACAATACTGTGCAATACCCCACAATACTGTGCAATACCCCACAATACTTTGCAATACCCCGCAATACTCTGCAATACCCCACAATACTTTGCAATACTCTGCAATACCCTGAAATACTCTGCAATACCCCAGAATACTCTGCAATACCCCGCAACACTGTGCAATACTCTGCAATACCCCACAATACTGTGCAATACTCTGCAATACCCTGAAATACTCTGCAATACCCCAGAATACTCTGCAATACCCCGCAACACTGTGCAATACTCTGCAATACCTCACAATAGCCCACAATACTCTGCAATACCCCGCAATACTCTACAATACCCCACAATACTGTGCAATACTCTGCAATACCCCGCAACACTGTGCAATACTCTGCAATACCCCACAATACTGTGCAATACCCCACAATACTGTGCAATACAGTATTTCTTTCTTTCTTTCCTTTCTTTCTTTCTTTCCTTTCTTTTCTTTCTTTCTTCCTTTCTTTCTTTCTTCCCTTTCTTTCCTTTCTTTCTTTCTTCCCTTTCTTTCTTTTCTCTTTCCTTCATTCTTTCTCCATCCCCATTTCTCTTTCTTTCTTTCTTTCCTTTCTTTCTTTCTTCCCTTTCTTTCTCTTTCCTTCCTTCTTTCTCCATCCCCATTTCTCTTTCTTTCTCTCTTTCTCTCCTTCTCTCTCTCCTTCTCTCTCCTTCTCTCTCTCTTTCTCTCTCTCTCTTTCTCTCTTTCTCTCTTTCTCTGTCTCTCTCCCTCTCTCTCTCTCTTTCTTTCCATTCTTTTTGTCTTTATTTCTCTCTCTCTCTTTCTTTCTTACACATTAAAATGTGTGAGTGAACTCTGTTTCTATCGCATTAAACATAATTGAACTTGTATTGTTTTAAGTATATTCTTGTTTTGAAACGACATTGATTCTTTATTAAAACCGGGGGGGGGGGGGGGGGGGGGGGGGGCGCAGTTTGCCATCTTCGCCCTGGGCACCAAATGGCCTTGTCCCAGCACTGCCTCCAGGGATTATGAAAAGCAGATTATGTCTCCTTTTCTACATCACAAGCAACAAACAATTCCCAGCACACTTACCAGCCAGCCTGCAAAAATGCAAAACAAACTAGTCCGGTCTAAAAATTCACACTAAAAACAGAGGTTCTAGCTGCACACATTTCAAATATATGTGTAAGCTGCTGTGCCTACGCCAAGGCTCCTCTGTATACTGCAGTCCTAACTCTATAGTCTTCAGAGTCTCCAGGTTGGAGCACATATAGCAGTAGGTAGATTAGGAGTAGGTTTGCCTGGAGGGAGCCCACCCCTCCTTAAAAGGCACAGGGACACAATGGGTTCCCAGCAAGAGCACAATGACAGCTGAAGGCATCCAATGTGTCCCCCACCAAATTCTGCCGACAAGCTGTGCAGATATGTGACAACCACCCCAATCTATAACCAGCCTTTGCAGTGAGGTGCACATGGAAAGGATATACACATCAACTCTAAATTCTAAACAACATGGCTGCCCTGGTTCTTCTCACAGAGTTTTTGGGGTGCTCAGTTCACATTATCATCACAGCAATCATTTCTTCAGACGTTACAAATTCTGACGGTAGATCAAGATCAACACAGGAATTTCCTATGATCAACAGTTCCATCCATTGGCCATACTATTTTTTCAGAAATATCTCCATCAGTAAAAAATGTGGGATAGCACGTTATGGACATTAGATGTAGCTGATGAACATAGAAGATAACAATATTAAATAAATACAACCAACATTGCTCACAGATAGGCAAATACTTTTTTAAACAGACCTCTAAGCGTTTGTGAAAGCTTACACCACAAAATGTACTCAGCCAATGAAAGGTAATGACTCCATTTTTATTTTTCTCCTGCTATCAATGGCCAACACGGTACAACACTTCATCCATGTCTTTGGTGATCTCCAATCTCCTTATGAACTGTTTCTTACATGATGAAGATCAGCCATGGAGTATATCTGAGGTGTATATCAGGGTGTGCTTCTTCCCCACATGAGAGCTGTGATGTCCAGCAACATTCATATAGGCAATAATACACCTCGAGGGTTGTGTGGGATCCCTGATGTACAGGAAGACAGGACTTCAGTGAGGAACAATTCCCTCACTCGGGACAGGTAAGTGCCTTTTCCACGTGTGAGATCTCTGATGTCTGTAAAGATCAGACTTCCGTGAAAAACATTTCCCGCACTCAGGACAGGAATACGGCTTCTCCCCCGTGTGTGATCTCTGATGTTTGTAAAGATCAGACTTCCGTGAAAAACACTTTCCGCACTCAGGACAGGAATACGGCTTCTCCCCCGTGTGTGATCTCTGATGTGTGCAAAGATCAGACTTCCGTGAAAAACACCTCCCGCACTCAGGACAGGAATACGGCTTCTCCCCCGTGTGTGATCTCTGATGTGTGCAAAGATCAGACTTCTGTGAAAAACATTTCCCACACTCAGAACAGGAATACGGCTTCTCCCCTGTGTGAGTTCTTTTATGCACATTAAGATTGCTTTTAAAAGGGAAACATTTCCCGCACTCAGTACAGGAAAACCTCTTATGTTTTGGAAGGATGGCAAAGTCCCTCACAGTCTGAGGTTCCTCAGGATAAGAGGAATACGATGGTCCATCTACACTGTGTGGTGCTGGATGGACATTTGAGGTAGCCGGGTTTTCTCCTGGACTATACTGTGTGATGTCCTCATCTTCTACTTTACAGTCTGGAGACAAAGTGAGACAATCCTCTGAGGTTTTCCTCATCTTCCGTCCTTCTACTAAAATAGAAATAAAAAGATTATTAATAGACATGAGCAGATTGGTTCCCCTAAACCAGGACTCTGCCCAGATCAGGCAGCTTTGTCTCTGAGGATCTTACAATTCCCCCCTCAAGGTAACTAGTAAATGGGTCCTCTGATCTCCTACCAGATCATTTCTTTATTCATGGACCTTAGTCAGAGAGTGAGGAAACAACGAGAACTGTCTTTTATAGGAGTGACAGTGATAAGGGGATAATAGGACGAGTGTCCCCACCCCCTCTATCACTCATTATCATCTTCCCAACACAAGAAGTCCTGCACTTCCTTATTTAGTCCATGATTTGGTCATGAATAACAGCGGGGCTGAGCCCCACCAGAGGTCAGAGAGTGAGGATGGGAGAGAACAGCCAAGATGAAGCCTGGACCAATCCTGAAGACCACCATCATTGGGTTATTGACTCCTCCTTTGTTATCACTTTATGTTTAAGGTTCCAAAGTTTGAGGATGTTATCACATTATTATCAACATGTAAAAGTCTGTGCTCCAATCAAATCATCACATATAAAATGTCCAGCTGGTAGGAAATGGATGTAACAAAAGAGAATACATATTATGTGTATATATAGTAGTGGGTAGAGGGGAGAGAACAGAAGTCAGGACTATGTAATGTACAACATATTGTATAAGATACAGCAAATAAGACTATATAGTATCAGAATGATGTAATGTACAACATAGAGTATGTAGTGCAGGGGTCAGGACTATGTAGTGCATTTACTGTTAATGACTCACCTGTGCTGATCTTTGATGTCCCCGTTATTCCATCCACCTCTGAAGACTGTTGATCATCTCTCACATATGTCTCTTCTTCTTCTGCTTTAACATAAACTTTCATAGCTATCAGATCTTCACCCTAAACCAAGAGAAAGATCAATAATAACATCTGTATGACATAAGCTTTATTATTGTGACATTACCAAAAAGAATCCACACATTGTCTCCACGAGTCCATGTTCTAGATGTTCCATCCCACCAACCTTGTAACAGTGAGGGATGGTGTGACCTTCCTGTGTGGAATCCCGGGAATACAGAGGACGGGGACATCTCTCTGGTGGGTTCCTGGTATTAGGTGGCTCCATCATAATCTTGTGTCCTTCTGAAAACTCCTCCATCACTCCATACTCCTCATCCTCCTCTTTATACTCTTTTTTTACAACAATATTATCATCCCCAAGATTTTCACTCTGAATATATAATAAAAATGACATCAATGGTAACAATGCAGATAATGTACAGATCCTAATGATACTATCAGTGATTGTTCCTCATCTACCTGATGATGGTGAGGGATGGTGTGATCTTCCTGTGTGGAATCCCGGGAATACAGAGGACGGGGACATCTCTCTGGTGGGTTCCCATTACTGGATCCATCTGTAGGAAACACACACACTGACTGAATACATTGTTTCTATGTGTTTATCAGATGATGGGGGATCTAGGTGGACCCTCCGTACTGCTCTCTCCTTTACAATAAGACCCCTTTCACACTGCCAGCGTTTTTCAGGCACTACAGCGCTAAAAATATCGCCTGTATAGCGCCTGAAAAAAGTGGCTTCATTCACACTGAAGCGGTGCGCTGGCAGGGCATCACAAAAAGTCCTGCCAGCAGCTTCTTTGGAGCAGTGAACTCACCGCTCCTCCACCGCTGCTCCCCATTGAAATCAATGGGTCAGAGCTGCGATACCACCGGCAAAACGCTGCTCCGGCAGAGTTCTGCGGGCGGATTTAACCCATTTTCGGCCGAATAGCGCCGCTAAAATGACAGTAAAGCGGCGCTAAAATAGTGCCGCTTTACTGCCGACACCCCCCGCGGCTCAGTGTGAAAGCCGTCTAAAGTGTCCTCTTACCCGGTGATGTGAGGGGCGGCTGATTGTTCATCATGATGTCCTTGTAGAGATCCTTGTGTCCTTCTAAATACTCCCACTCCTCCATGGAGAAATAGACAGTGACATCCTGACACCTTATAGGAACCTGACACACACAATGATACAGTCACCATCCAGACACATCCCTTGTCTGTTACTGGATAATGTCCCAGAATTCCCAGCACCGCTCACCTCTCCTGTCAGCAGCTCCATCATCTTCTTGGTGACGTCTAGAATATTCTGCATGTTGTGTCTCTCAGGTTTTAGGGGGTCACATGGAGGCACTGTGATGGTCATATGATCACCTGACTTCACAAGAGGAAATCTCTGTATTGAGGAACCAATAGGAATATGATATTAGAATCCCAGAATCCTCCTCACCTCTCCGGGCAGGTCTGTGTTTTATTAATAAAGATAAGAGTGATGTCATGTGACTTCCCAGAATCCTTCTCACCTCTCCGGTCAGCAGGTAGATGATCTCCAGGGTGAGGTTTAGTATCTTCTCAGTCATGTGACTCCGGTCCTCCTCCATCCTCATTGGTGTCAGCATTTGATCTATACAGGTCTCCTTGTAGACAGATAACTTTGCTAAATGAAAGGAAGAATTATTCGGATGGTATTGGTCACACAATAATAGGATGAGGATGTGAAGGGGGACAGGAGGTTGGTTGTACATTAAACCACCTCAATACTGGACACTTTTACCCCCTTCCTGACCAGGCCAATTTTCAATTTCAACACTCTCACACCTTGAATGACAATTACTCATTCATGCAACACTGTAGCCAATTGAAAATGTTTTTTTTTCCCAGACAGACCTTTCTTTTGGTGGTATTTAATCACACTAGGTTTTTAGTTTTTACTATATAAATTAAAAAATATAGCAGAAAAAGTGGCTGCACTCCAACTAAAATCTCTTTATTAATAACTGTCCATACAGCAAAAAGGATAAAACAGGTCCCCAACGTGTTTCACACTAACTGCTGGTGCTTTCTCATAGCTGAATCTTAAACAAATAACAATGGCTTATATATACACATACCAATACATACAACATGGGCTTTAGGGGTGTTGAAATTAATCGTAGCATCGATGCATCGCGATTCGACCACCCACGATGCGGCATCGATGCTACGACTTGCATAGATCGATTATATGATGACGTCACCCGCGCGCTGCTATATGCCCTGACGATGAACTGAAAGCAGCCGAAGGAGCCGTGGGCGCCAACCGTGCCTCTTTTCCCACCCCCCGATGAACAGAAAGCAGCCGAAGAAGCCGCGGGCATTAGCCGCGCCTCTTTTCCCGCCCCCTGCTGACGGCATCCCCAGCGTCAACGTGCGATACACATGGAGCGAGTGTCTGTCCCCCGAGTCATGACTCATGCGCCGACCCCGCAGAGCCTTCCTCCTTGGCTCACCTCACACTGTGTGCAGTGTGCACACACAGGCTGCCTCCGTCCTCCTTACAACAGGCTGCTGTGGGAGACCTGAGATGCCAGACAGCCGTGGTTGTCCTCCAGTCCCCCTCACAGGCTGCTGGAGAGTCATCATCATCATCAGGTACTTGGGGGATGC
Organism: Lithobates septentrionalis; assembly: GCA_037952835.1. NCBI lineage: Eukaryota > Metazoa > Chordata > Amphibia > Anura > Ranidae > Lithobates > Lithobates septentrionalis. The sequence continues at coordinate 219,889 of JBBDGP010003724.1, read as the reverse complement.
ACATTGCACACTGGCAGCATTTGATGAGGCACAGTAGCAGCAATAGATGGGCACACTGCCAGCAATAGATGGGCACACTGCCAGCAATAGATGGGCACACTGCCAGCAATAGATGGGCACATTAGAAGCAATTGATGGGTACAGTATCTGCGTTTGATGGCACAGTGGCGGCATTTGATGGGTACAGTAGCTGCATTTGATGGCACAGTGGTGGCAATTTATGGGCACAGTGGCGGCGTTTGATGGGCACAGTGGCGGCGTTTGATGGGCACAGTGGCGGCAATTGCACAGTGGTTGCGTTTGATGGGCACAGTAGCTGCGTTTGATGGGCACAGTAGCTGCGTTTGATGGGCACAGTAGCTGCGTTTGATGGGCACAGTGGCTGCAATTGAGTTGTTTTTTTTTTCAATTTGTTGCTGCCCCCCAAAAAATTTTGAGCACCAGCCGCCACTGATTACTAGCAATAATATAACATATTATATATCGTATATCTGATGCACCATTATGTGGACTGCGAATTTGCCAAATTATGAAAACATTAAAGTGACCAATGAGCATGACCATGCCATTTCAACATTAATTATGGTTTATGTATGTCTTATTGTCTTAGTGATTGATGCACATCACAGCTTCATTGATTTGAAATTGATCCTTTTTTTTGGTATGATTTGTGGTTTTGCTTATCACTGCCCCACACACGCAGCCATGCATTGCATATGTGGGGCAGTAATGAGCAAAACCACACAGGTGCACAAAATCTTCAAAAATATTTTATAACCAGTGTAATGGTACAAATTACCGCTTCCACTGGCATAAATCTAAAGTAGAGTGTTGGATGGCAATCACCATTGTCTGAAAAACAACTAATTATGCACCCTATTAGGAAAAAAACAAAAACGCAGATCGCCGCCATCACTAATAAAAAAAAAAATTAATAATAAAAATCCCATAAAACTATCCCCTATATTGTAGAAGCTACAATTTTTGCGCAAACCAATCAACATACGCTTATTGCGATTTTTTTTTTACCAAAAATATGTAGAAGAACGCATATTGGCCTAAACTGAGGAAGAATTTTTTTTTTATATGTATATTTTTTAGGGATATTTATTATAGCAAAAAGTAAAAAACAATTGCTTTTCTTTCAAAATTGTCACTCTTTTTTTGTTTATAGCTAAAAAAAAAATAGGATTTTTTAAAACAGCTTACCTGTAAAATCCTTTTCTTTCGAAGGACATCACGGGACACAGAGCCACAGTAATTACTGATGGGTTTTATAGGTATCACTGGTGATTGGACACTGGCACACCCTATCAGGAAGTTCAACCCCCTATATAATCCCTCCCCCTTGCAGGGATACCTCAGTTTTGTAGCCAAGCAATATAGTGTATGGGAATAAAGAGTTAGGGTATATTGGCGCTACCTACAAAATTATATACTGGGATAGCCTCAATTCTAGCAGCCCTTGCTTGTAGTTGTAAATCTATAAGCTATGCACCGTATATAAATCCCCCTTTATAATATAAATGATATCACAGCTATTGAGTATGTATCCAGTAATCATATGCTGTAGAGGGTATATGACAAACTTCAGGTGTCGCACAGCCTAATTAGTCCTACAGCCTCTGGGATAAAAGCCAGAGGCTGTATTGCATAGTGTGCATTTAATAGAAACCATATACCAATGCGGTAATGTGCATATAAATTGTACTGTCCTGAACGGATATCATATGCGTATCAGATATAAAATAAAAATTACATGCACAAAAAACACATGTTAATAGCACAGAAAATCCAGCAGTTAGATCTCCAACATATATTATGACAGTCCATATATTGCTGTTATATAGCTTATTCAGATTCCCAATGGTGACTTTGGTGTTGCAAACAATTTGTCAGGTGACTCTCGTGCTCCCCCTTTTGGTTGCCTACTCATCAGCTCCCAGAACCCCACCAGGGGTATAACGCCTGTGGTATAGTATGCTGGGTCACTTCACCTGCTGCTTCATCTAATGGATACTTGTACTGTATTCGGCTCCCCAGGCCCCACGCCGGGGTAATACGCCTGTGTTGGAAAATGGATCGTCTGCTGCTATGTATTGTGCTGGATGTCTCCTGTGCTTTTCAATCCATAGAGGTGTTGCTTCCCCTCATATATTCAAGGAAAAAAAGGAGAGCTTCCATGGCATAATAAAGTATGACCACTTTATTTAAAATCATATATGCCCCCACAACCGGGGTATTGGGCATAAAAAACTAAACCAGCAAAGATGATTTTTAAAAACATAAAACGATAAAAAATACAAATGAAACTATAAAGTCCAGGTACTGTTAAGTATAACTCTGTCCAGATGGAATAGGACAGCGCTAGTTACTGGGCATTATATAAGTTTAAAAAGTCCCTCCAAGCAAACATAAACAACGAGGTGGGGGTATGTAACTACCAGCCGCTGACCAGCTGAACAGCGTACTCCTCTCTCGTAGTCCTGAAGCTGACTGACAGAGCGTGATGCCGTTGTGCGCGCTTCGTCACATGACGTCCTCAGCAACGGTATCACACTCATCCTTCTGCTAGGTTTTATAAGGAGAGAGCGTTCACACTCAGCCCGCCCCTCAAATCACAGGGCAATGAAATTAATACATCTACTATAGGGCTAGATCTAGGATATATGTGGTGCAATTTGGTCTCCTATTTGTTACATAATATAGACCATATAACCAATATATGTATCCAAGTTGCTATATGTACAGATCATGAAAGCGCTCTCCATTAGACCAGAAAGGATTCATTCACACCAATTATAGTAAACAAAACTCCCCCTGCTGGTACAAAATAAACCAGCAAGTGTGTTGATTCAGTATATCATTATTATAAAGGAGATGTATAACCACTATCTCATACAGGGTCTGTATCTCATAATTAGATGTAGACCTGAGGGCATGGTTGTATGGTTCACCTTTATAATAATGATATACTGAATCAACACACTTGCTGGTTTATTTTGTACCAGCAGGGGGAGTTTTGTTTACTATAATTGGTGTGAATGAATCCTTTCTGGTCTAATGGAGAGCGCTTTCATGATCTGTACATATAGCAACTTGGTTACATATATTGGTTATATGGTCTATATTATGTAACAAATAGGAGACCAAATTGCACCACATATATCCTAGATCTAGCCCTATAGTAGATGTATTAATTTCATTGCCCTGTGATTTGAGGGGCGGGCTGAGTGTGAACGCTCTCTCCTTATAAAACCTAGCAGAAGGATGAGTGTGATACCGTTGCTGAGGACGTCATGTGACGAAGCGCGCACAACGGCATCACGCTCTGTCAGTCAGCTCCAGGACTACGAGAGAGGAGTACGCTGTTCAGCTGGTCAGCGGCTGGTAGTTACATACCCCCACCTCGTTGTTTATGTTTGCTTGGAGGGACTTTTTAAACTTATATAATGCCCAGTAACTAGCGCTGTCCTATTCCATCTGGACAGAGTTATACTTAACAGTACCTGGACTTTATAGTTTCATTTGTATTTTTTATCGTTTTATGTTTTTAAAAATCATCTTTGCTGGTTTAGTTTTTTATGCCCAATACCCCGGTTGTGGGGGCATATATGATTTTAAATAAAGTGGTCATACTTTATTATGCCATGGAAGCTCTCCTTTTTTTCCTTGAATATATGAGGGGAAGCAACACCTCTATGGATTGAAAAGCACAGGAGACATCCAGCACAATACATAGCAGCAGACGATCCATTTTCCAACACAGGCGTATTACCCCGGCGTGGGGCCTGGGGAGCCGAATACAGTACAAGTATCCATTAGATGAAGCAGCAGGTGAAGTGACCCAGCATACTATACCACAGGCGTTATACCCCTGGTGGGGTTCTGGGAGCTGATGAGTAGGCAACCAAAAGGGGGAGCACGAGAGTCACCTGACAAATTGTTTGCAACACCAAAGTCACCATTGGGAATCTGAATAAGCTATATAACAGCAATATATGGACTGTCATAATATATGTTGGAGATCTAACTGCTGGATTTTCTGTGCTATTAACATGTGTTTTTTGTGCATGTAATTTTTATTTTATATCTGATACGCATATGATATCCGTTCAGGACAGTACAATTTATATGCACATTACCGCATTGGTATATGGTTTCTATTAAATGCACACTATGCAATACAGCCTCTGGCTTTTATCCCAGAGGCTGTAGGACTAATTAGGCTGTGCGACACCTGAAGTTTGTCATATACCCTCTACAGCATATGATTACTGGATACATACTCAATAGCTGTGATATCATTTATATTATAAAGGGGGGTTTATATACGGTGCATAGCTTATAGATTTACAACTACAAGCAAGGGCTGCTAGAATTGAGGCTATCCCAGTATATAATTTTGTAGGTAGCGCCAATATACCCTAACTCTTTATTCCCATACGCTTTGCAAAGAACCTTACCAGGAACTTTGTGTGAGGGAGGCAGCAACCTGTGGTTTCTGACCCTATATACGTACCCTAAGCGCAGTTTGGATCCATATAATAAGCAATATAGTGTATTAGAAGAGGGGCGGGACCTCTGTGTCCCGTGATGTCCTTCGAAAGAAAAGGATTTTACAGGTAAGCTGTTTTAAAAAATCCTATTTTCTTTCTCGAACATCACGGGACACAGAGCCACAGTAATTACTGATGGGATGTCCCAGAGCAATGCTACCTGAGGGGGGGGGGGGACCACGACCAAGTAGGGTGCAATCAGACCTGAGGACCCTGTACCGCTGCCTGCAGCACACTACGCCCAAAGGCGATATCCTCATGCCTTCTCACATCCACCTGATAGAATCTGGTGAATGTATGAACTGAAGACCAGGTTGCGGTCTTGCAGATTTGAGCCATAGAGGCCCGGTGATGCACTGCCCAAGAAGCACCAATAGCCCTTGTGGAATGTGCCCTGATCTGAAACGGAGGAATCTTCTGTTTCAAACTGTAAGCTTGAATGATCAACTGTCGAATCCATTTAGAAATGGTAGCTTTTGACGCTGCCTGTCCTCTATTGGGACCCTCTGGCAGCACAAACAAAACATCTGTCTTGCGGATCTGAGTAGTTGCCCCAAGATAGGCCTTAACTGCTCTTACTACATCCAACGAATGTAGAGATCTCTCTTCCGGTGAACAGGGATCTGGAAAAAAGGAAGGTAGAACAATGTCTTGGTTTAAATGAAAATCAGAAACCACCTTCGGTAAAAAACTAGGATGAGGGCGTAGTACCACTCTATCCTTGTGTATAATCAAATAAGGCTCCTTACAGGAAAGAGCTGCTAATTCTGATACTCTTCTAGCAGAAGAGATGGCCACCAGAAAAATTAATTTCCTTGTCAACAAGACCAAAGGAATCTGACTTATTGGTTAAAAAGGCTGTTTCTGTAACACAGCCAGGACCAAATTCAAGTCCCAGGGGTTTAGGGGCGCTTTAACCGGAGGATTAAGACGCATCACCCCCTGCATAAAGTTTCGGACCAAAGAATGCGAAGCAAGTGGCCGCTGAAATAATACTGATAAAGCAGAGACCTGGCCCTTGATGGTACTCAAGGCCAGCTTCATCTCTAATCCCATCTGTAGAAAATCAAGGATTCTACCTATGACATATTTCCTGGGATGCCAACCTCTGGATTCACACCAGGTTATATAAGCCTTCCAGACTCTATGATAAATCATTCTGGAAGCTGGCTTCCTTGCATTAATCAAGGTAGATATGACCGGACCTGAGAGCCCACAACTCTTCAGAACGTGGGTCTCAATAGCCAAACCGTCAAATTTAGCGTTTGTAAGGCAGGATGGAACACTGGACCTTGAGATAACAGGTCTGGGCGTACCGGTAGGGTCCACGAGGAACCCACCGTCATCCTTACTATTTCTGCATACCAAGTCCTTCTGGGCCAAGCTGGGGCCACCAGAAGTACCGACTTCCTTTCCTGCCTGATCCTGCGAAGGAGTCGTGGTAGTAGCAGAATAGGCGGGAATGCGTAAATCAGTGAGAACCGATGCCACGGAATCACCAACGCATCCGTCCCGCATGCAAGAGGATCTTTTGTCCTTGCCACAAATCTGTCTATCTTTTTGTTGAATCGGGATGCAAAGAGATCTACATCTGGAACCCCTCATCTTTGGCATATGGCCCAAAAGACGTCGGGATGCAGAGACCATTCCCCTGGAAGTAACTGCTGGTGACTTAGATAGTCCGCCTGCCAATTCTCTATTCCCGGGATGAAAACTGACGATATGCATGGCACATGCATCTCTGCCCAGACTAAGATCTGGTTCACCTCTTTTTGAGCAGCTCGGCTCTGGGTGCCTCCCTGATGATTGACATAAGCCACTGCTGTGGCATTGTCGGACTGGATCCTGACCGGACAACCCTGTAGCCTGATAGTCCAGGCCTTTAGAGCTAGATGTATCGCCCGGATCTCCAGAATGTTGATGGGTAAGGTCCTCTCGGTCTTGGACCATACCCCTTGGACCGCAGCCTGTTCCAGAAATGCTCCCCAACCTGACAGACTGGCATCTGTTGTTACCACCGTCCAGGTAACCGGTAGAAAGGATTTCCCCTTCTGCAGGTTTTCGGGTATGAGCCACCAATTGAGGCTCTGACGCACCGCATGCGACAGGTGCATCGGAAAGTCTAATGCCTGAACCTTCTTGTTCCAGGTCAACAGAATACTGTGTTGCAGCATTCTTGAGTGAAACTGAGCATAGGGAACTGCTTCGAATGAAGACACCATCTTCCCTAGTAGCCTCATACAAAGGCGGACTGAGGGACCCTTCTTGGTCCTTACTGTCAGAATCAGCTCTCTCAAAGCAGTGATCTTTGCCTGAGGTAGAAATATTTTCTCCTGGCTTGTATCTATAATCAGACCTAAATACTCCAGTCTTCTTACTGGTTTTAGGAAAGACTTTTCTAAGTTGAGGATCCAACCCAGGTGTTCTAGATACCTGACCGTGGTCCTCAAGTTTCCATTCAAAGAGGCTACCGACCGGTCTATCAAGAGCAGGTCGTCTAGGTATGCTATGACAGCTATACCCTGAGCCCTTAATCTGGCCAGAGGAGGAGCCAAGATCTTTGTGAACACTCGAGGTGCAGTGGCTATCCCGAAAGGCAGAGCCACAAACTGGAAATGGCGCCCTCCTACCTCGAAGCGCAGAAACTTCTGATGAGCAGGAAAAATGGGCACATGCAGATATGCATCTCTGATGTCTATTGATGCCAGAAATTCTCCTCCCTGCAGGGTGGGAACTACTGTTCGAATTGATTCCATGCGGAAGGATTGAATCCTTAGGAATCGGTTCAGATCCCTTAAGTCCAAAATGGGCCTGACATCCCCATTTGGCTTTTGGACCGTAAAAAGGTTGGAATAGAAGCCCAATCCCTGGTCCTTTGCGGGAACTATCATAATGACCTCCTGCGACAAAAGTCGCTCTAACACTAGAAGGAGCGACTGCTTCTTCTCTGGGTCTCTGGGAACATTTGATCTGAGGAACCAAGGAGAAGGGAATTCCTGAAACTCCAGCTTGTACCCTAAGGTTACCGTGGAGATTACCCATCTGTCCTGGAAGTCCTCGTGCCAGAGCTCTGAGAACTGTCGCAGTCTTCCCCCCACTCGAGTGAGCGTGGGCGCCCCCTCATGCAGAGGTCTTAGTGTTTTGCCTAGTAGGCTTCTTTCCCCAGGACTTCTTTTGTCCCTGGGGTTGACTCTTGTCTCTGGACCCCAATGGAGGCGGCCGTCGAGACTGCCTGGAGGCTGAAGCCCCCGGCGCTGGGGAAAGAGTCCGTTTGAAAGAGGGACGCTTACTCTTCTTCTTGACAGGTAAGAGAGTGCTTTTCCCACAAGAGATTCTCTTGATATAGTTATCCAAGTCCTCTCCAAACAACCTTGCACCACGAAATGGAAACCCAGCCAGTAGCTTCTTACATGGTGCTTCGGCTGACCAATTTTTCAACCATAGGATTCTACGTATATGCACCAACCCCAGTGAAAGACGGGAGGTTTGCACAATAGAATCTCTAATGGCGTCAACCACAAAGCATAAGGCCGCTGGAAGGTTAGCAAACCCCTGGGCCTGCTGTTCAGGTAATACTTTGATGACCTGCTTAACATGGTCTCTTAAGTATTGACAGACTCCAATCGCTGTTACTGCAGGTTGGGCCACTGATCCTGCTAAGGAGAAAACATCCTTCAATAGGGATTCCATCATTTTATCTACAGGATCCCTGAGCATCTGAGCATTGTCTACAGGACAAGTCAGGCTATTATTTACGGAGGAAATGGCGGCATCAATAGCCGGTATTCCCCACATTTTAATAAACTTTTCTTCCATCGGATAAAGTGTTGAAAACTTTCTCGGCGGAAAAAAATGTTTGTCTGGGTGATCCCACTCAGAATAAATGAGCTTTTCAAGTAAAGTATGAACAGGAAAAGCATGTGCTGCTTGGAAAGGTTTCAGTGACCCCAAAGCAGAAGAGGATTCTTTAGTAGTTTCAGGTATGGGCAACTTAAATGTGGATCGGACCAATCCAGTGAGGATCTGCACTAAGACTTTCTCCTCTTGGGAAGTCGCAGAGGGTCCCTCTCCACCTGATTCCCCCGAAGAGGAATCATCCGTCCCATCCCGATCCTCTGAAAGGGATTCATCTCCTTTATCCCAGAGCTCCTCTGTCTGAGGGTCTTGGGGAACAGAGGAAGGCCTAGTGCGTTTTCTTCCACTGAGTGAAGACGTAATCACGGCCATTAATCTTTCCTCTAGACCATTAATGGTTGAGGAAAAAACCTCTTGTGTAATATATACAGGGGCTGAAGTGCCAGAAGCAGGTGTAGCCCCTGACCCCGATGGCTCTCCCTGGCTAGCCGTCCCTGGCCCATCTTTAGGGGGGGAGGATGCTGCCGACAGGGGGCCCTCAGAACCTGAACGAGATCCCCTAGTGTCTCTGGTTCCTGGGGTGCTTGAACCTCTTCTACCCATAGTGCAAAGCAACAAGGTGTGAGGTATACAAGTGAACACTGCCCGCTGAGCGATGTAGTCTGGCTAAAAGCCTTGCTACCCAATGCTCAGTCTGGTGTTACTTCAGTAAATGCTGCCTAGGAGAATGCCTGTGTCCCACCTTACATGCGACCGTCAGCTCTGTGTCTCTCAGAAGGCTGAGTGCACCTGTACAGAGTGCCTTTAATAGCCTGCAGCTGGCCTGAGTGGGAGTCTAAGCACCTGTGCTGACGTCCCGCCCCCTCCTCTACTGCCCCCCCCCCCTCGAGTTTTGAAAAAAAAAACGAGCGCTTCCCGCACTGCCGACTCTCCTGTCATGCTTCTGGAGAAAAGGCTGGGGATGGGGGGGGGGGGGGAGGGAGACTGGTAACAAGATCTGCCTGAACGGCTATCTTCAGAGATGGGGGCCATTAGGCCACAGAGCCCGGGTGGTATAACCACTTTCTAGACCCCTGTGGCCCCTCTCTAGCCTGGGTGCGAACATTCAAACATGAGAAATCCCCCTTTCCACCTTACCTGCTTGCAGCCTGCTTTGAGATGCTGGGACATAATCAGCACTGAACACCTGAGAGTCAGTCAGCATGTGTAGGTTTGTGCTCTTGGCAGCCCCCGGTGGTCACAATAGGCATAGCATGCATTTACCTTAAAGGAGAAAAACCACTAGAACTCAAAAATTCTGTGGAATCTCCTCTTACCTTATCCAGCCGCATGGTGCTGTTTACACAGACCCAATCTTCACCTCTCACGGTGGGCTCCGTTTGAAAAAACCGTCAGAGACTGGGGCCCCCATCAGTAGGGGGATCCAACAGTTCTGGGACCGTTAAACACCTCACCAGAAATTAGGAAGTTTAAAGCCATTTTCTGATCTGCGGGGTCCAGCTCTCTAAAAAGAGAAGCATTACGGGTAAAACCTCGTTTCTTCGGACACGAGGCCCGGGTACCATTCAATTCGGCCATGAAAAGACACTTTGAATGGAACCGGTTCGCCTGGCTTGCCCCAGTATAGGATCTTAGGATATTCCCTTTGGAGCTCAGCACAGGACATCTTTACACGTCCATCACCTAAGACACTGGCGTAAAAACTGAGGTATCCCTGCAAGGGGGAGGGATTATATAGGGGGTGGAACTTCCTGATAGGGTGTGCCAGTGTCCAATCACCAGTGATACCTATATAACCCATCAGTAATTACTGTGGCTCTGTGTCCCGTGATGTTCGAGAAAGAAATAAAAACCGCAGAGGTGATCAAATACCACCAAAAGAAAGCTGTATTTTTGGGGAAAAAAGGACGTCAATTTTGTTTGGGTGAAATGCCGCACGACCGTGCAATTGTCAGTTAAATCGACGCAGTGCCGTATCGCAAAAAGTGCTCTGGTCAGGAAGGGGGTAAAATCTTCCGGGGGGTGAAGTGGTTAACTGGTCAAAACAAATAGTAACCAGCTGGTGACATAACCATTCTGGAGGTATGATCTTCTACATGCCGAAAGTTAATAGAAGAGGGGTACAGAGAATAGAAACAAAAAAAAAGGGGGGGGCAGGAGACAGCTCTCATAAAATGCACTCAGCACATTAGGATGTTAGGATAGCTATCAAACATCAAAGCTCTTTGCAGAAACAAAAACACTTAACCCTCTAGGTCACCTGATACAGCATCAATCCATCCCGACCACAACTTATCACATTTTTTAGGGCATCCTCGAGCAAGGTAAGTTAATTTAATTTATTTATGAGCGGTATAACCTTCCCGTGTTTGACCATCTCCGGGTGTGTAGGGGAGGTCAGGGTACCTCCAGGAGCAATTTGTGGCTCAGAGGTAAGCAATCAGGATTATGGCAGGATTAATGTCCAGCGATGGAGCTCAGAGAGAAAGCCCCTCACATCCCAGAAGTCAGATATGCCCCCGTCTTCATAAATTTAAGCAAAAATGTATTCTGATACATTTCTTTGGTATAAATAACCCAAATCAGTGTATATTATTTAGTATGTAGGAAAGATATAGAGTCCACAGACTATGGGATCTGATGTATCTGAAAATTCATCAATCCTGATGTACTGACTATCTAATAAATTTGTTGAGGCCCTAAAATGTCAGGATGGTACAAATATCCCCCAAAATGATCCCCTTTTTGGAAAGTAGACAGTCCAAGGTGTTTAGTAAGAGGCATGGTAAGTTTTTTGCAGCTGTAATTTTATTGTCACAATTTTTTTTGTTTTAAATGAGGAAATTATTCTTTTTTTTAAAAAAGTGTGAGAATGAGGTTATTTCTCACACACAGGATGGGCATATTTAGAATTACACCCTATAACACATTCTGCTATTCCTCCCAAATATGAGGGTACCACATTTGTGAGACTTTTTCACAGTCTAGATGCAGAGAGGGACCCAAAATCCAAGGAGCACCTTTGGGCTTTCAAGGAGCATAAATTACGCATCTAATTTCCTGACTACCTATCACAATTTTGGAGGCCCTGGAGCACCAGAACAGTGGAAATACCCACAAAATGACCTAATTTTGGAAAGTAAACACTCCCAGATATTTTTTTAAAAATGTGATTATTGGCCACAAGGTTTTTGAAAATGCAGGAAAAATAATGAAAAATGTATTTTTTCTTACACAAAGTTGTTAAATAAGATATTTCTAACACACAGCATGGATATACCTAAACTTACACCCCAAAACACATTCTGCTACCTTTTACGAGTATGGGGATACCACATGTGTGAGACTTTATCACAGCCTGCCAACACAAATCCAAGGAACACCTTTAGGAGTTCTAGGTACACAAATTACACATCTAATTTCCTGACTACCTATCACATTTTTGAAGGCCCTTGAGCCCCAGGACATAAGAAACACCCACAAAATGACCCTATTTTGGAAAGTAAACACCCAAAGGTATTCTTAAAGAGGCATGGTCAGTCTTTTGAAGACTTAATTTTATTGTTACAAGTTTCTGAAAAATTAGGGAAAGAACATGAAAATGTATTTGTCTTTTACACAAAGATGTCAGTTTAATAAGATATTTCTCAGGATATCAGGAGACCCCGGATATTGGGGTCAATTCACTTAGTGGTATCTACCGCTCTAACAACGGCAGTAAAATACCGTGTTATATTGGGAGGTTAATATTAGCGCATTATACATTCTGAATATAAACAACACTTTTTTTTGTGTGATATCAGTTCACATACACAATAATTGCAGCTATATTATTTGGTCATCTTCTAGTATTTTCCACTTATTCATTTATTTATTTACTAGTTCATATCAGCGCTTCAGTACACTTTTTACTGGCAGTAAAAAAACGCTTAGCATTTTTCAACTTATTAAAAAATGCTACTACAATACCGCATGAGTTATTTTATTAAGTGATGCAGTATTTTAGTAGTTAAATCTTGCGGTAATTTTAGGCTGGTTATAGCCAGCGTCCTTAACAAGCATTAAAGAGCTGGTTGCTAAGGAGTGGGCAGCTGCCATCGTCCTTAACCACTTCAATACCGGGCACTTATACACCTTCCTGCCCAGACCAATTTTCAGCTTTCAGCGCTGTCGCACTTTGAATGACAATTGCGTGGTCATGCTACACTGTACCCAAACTACATTTTTATAATTTTGTTCCCACAAATAAAGCTTTCTTTTGGTGGTATTTCAGCACCTCTGGGATTTTTATTTTCTGCTAAACAAATAAAAAAAAGACCGAAAATTTTGAAAAATAAAAACAACTTTTTTTGTTTCTGTTACAAAACTTTGTAAATAAGTACGTTTTCTCCTTCACTGATGGGGCTGCACTGATAAGGCGGCACTGATGGGCACCGATGAGGTGGCATTGATATGCAGCACTGATGGGTACACATAGGTGGCACTGAATGGTACTGAAAGGCGGCACAGATGGGCACTGAAAGGCAGCACAGATGGGCACTAATGGATGGTACTGATGGGCATCATTGATTGGCAGGCAGTGTTTGGCACTGATTGGCATCTATTATGGGTACTGATTGGCATCCATTGTGGGCACTGATTGGCATCCCCGGTGGCCATGGGTGGCATACCTGGTGGTGACTAGTGGTGGGCATCCCTGATGGTTCTGGTGGTGTCCCTGATGGTTCAGTGTGGGCATCCTCGGGGGGGCTGTGCTGATAATAAGCACAGACCACCCCTGTCAGAAGAGCAGCCGATCGGACGCGAGTGAGGAGAAGCTGATCAACGGCTCTTTCTGTTTACACTGTGATCAGCCGTGATTGGACACGACTGATGATGTGGTAAGGAGTCTGTCTCTGTCAGAGACGATTTACCTAGATCGGAGTTGCAGTATGTCACTGACACAACGCAACAATAATCGCCGCGATGCACACCCCCGGGGGCGCGCAGCAGCTGGTTATCCTGAAAGATGTCATATGACGTCCGGTCAGGATGACACAACCACTTTTGCCAACGTCATTTTGCTATATGGCGGGTGGCAAGTGGTCAACAACCAGTAGCTGTCATGGTTGTCAATGATTGGGCGGCTGCCATGTCCTTAACAACCATGAGTCATCTGTTGTCAACGGTATTCCCCGCTAACAGCAGAATGTAAACTTTTTAAATTGCCAGCATTTAAAAATTAAGGAAAAAAAAAAAAAACAGCATGTGTTCCCCAATCCATACTTGGGCCTCACTGACTGTGGCATGCTGGGTCAATGACATCATAAGAGGGCAGGGTCACCCAATAACTTATTGGGTGATACCGGCACTTATTTTATTTAGCAGTCAGAGTCTGGGGAGCCAAGCGTCAGTATGATTCAGTTTTTTTTCCCGTTTGGGTCGGTGGCTGGTGTTCATCGTGATTGATGTTGGATCTACTTCTGGGGACATTTATTTAATTTTTTGGGGAGGGAGGGGTTTGAATAAGTGATTTATCAAAAACTGGTTGTGTGTTTTTACTAAACTTTCACCACTTTTCTGGTGGGCAAGTAGAGTTATTATGTACACCATACACATTCACATGGGGGGGGGGCAGGATCTGGGGGGCCCCCATGGTAAAGGAGGCTTCCAGATTCCAATAAGCCTCCCAACCCCAGATCTCCACAACCACCTGGCCAGGGTTGTGGGGAAGAGGCCCTTGTGCTCATCAGCATGGAGACAAGGGGGAGCCTTCCTGCCCCAAAGCACCCCCCCATGTTGAGAGCATGTGGTCTGATATCATTCAGGAGGGGGTGCACTCACTCATCCCTCCTCCTTTCCTGGCCTGCCAGGCTGCATGCTTAGATAAGGGTCTGTTTTTTTTTTGTTTGTTTTTTTAAAAAGCCAGTGGCATGTGAAACTCCACTCGGTGTCAAAAATATAGAGATAAGGGTCTGGTGTGGATTTTAATAGGGACCCCACGCCATTTAAAAAAAAAATAGCCTGGGGTTCCCATTAAAATGCATACCAGACCAAAGGGCCTGGTATGAATTGGGGGAGGAGCCCATGATGTTATTTTTCTTCATTTTTAAATGTGGGCAATTAATTTGTTTACATTCAGCAGATAATTCATGGTTGTTAATTATACAGCAGCAACCTGATCCTTAACAACCATGTTGTTTACTGATTGTTAAGGTTGCCAGCACCTGCCAGCTCCTTAGCATTCAGTTAAAATCAAACACATTCCTTATATTTATTGCATGCCTAGATCGCTACTTAATTACCGTATTTCCTTCTGTGATCTGACTTTAATGCTGTTTGATGCGGTATTTGCTGTGTGTTTTTGCTTTTTGAGGTAAATACGGCATAAAGGGAAAGTGAATTTACATTTTGAGCAGCACATGCGGAATTTGGGAAAAATGTGTCAGATCACCTAAATTCCGCATGTGATCTGCTTTAGTGAATGGATTCCATTGTATCTTGTGCATCACACAAATCAACCAATTGTGTAATGGTCACCTCTGTTCGAGTAATCAGGGATTGTAGCTTAGTGTAACATTATCTATAGCTGTCCCAGTTCCTATAAGTCAAGCCAGCCTAGCCTACTGGGTACATGGCTGCCCCCAGGAATGTCATGTTCACTGGTGTGGCGTCTTGCAGGAATGTATTCAGTGGGATGTGCAGATGATTCAGTTCACTTTGCAGGCAGAGACACGGTCAGCAAGCAGGCAAAAGATTGGTCCAGGCAGCAGGCAGAAACATGGTCAATAAACAGGCCAGGGTAAGTACAGTACAGATGGCAGGCAGGCAACACAATAACTGGTGTGGAGGTGATCGGGGACACAATAACTAGTGTGGAGGTGATCAGGGACACAATAACTGGTGTGGAGGTGATCAGGGACACAATAACTGGTGTGGAGGTGATCGGGGACACAATAACTGGTGTGGAGATGATCGGGGACACAATAACTGGTGTGGAGATGATCGGGGACACAATAACTGGTGTGGTGGTGATCAGGGACACAATAACTGGTGTGGAGGTGATCAGGGACACAA
Organism: Lithobates septentrionalis; assembly: GCA_037952835.1. Taxonomy (NCBI): domain Eukaryota; kingdom Metazoa; phylum Chordata; class Amphibia; order Anura; family Ranidae; genus Lithobates; species Lithobates septentrionalis. Next base: position 204,419 of record JBBDGP010003724.1, on the reverse strand, counting down.
TAACTGGTGTGGAGGTGATCAGGGACACAATAACTGGTGTGGTGGTGATCAGGGACACAATAACTGGTGTGGAGGTGATCGGGGACACAATAACTGGTGTGGAGGTGATCAGGGACACAATAACTGGTGTGGAAATGATCGGGGACACAATAACTGGTGTGGAGGTGATCAGGGACACAATAACTGGTGTGGAGGTGATCAGGGACACAATAACTGGTGTGGAGATGATCGGGGACACAATAACTGGTGTGGTGGTGATCAGGGACACAATAACTGGTGTGGAGGTGATCAGGGATACAATAACTGGTGTGGAGGTGATCGGGGACACATTAAATGGAGTGGAGGTGATCAGGGACACAATAACTGGTGTGGAGGTGATCGGGGACACATTAAATGGAGTGGAGGTGATCGGGGACACAATAACTGGTGTGGAGGTGATCGGGGACACATTAAATGGAGTGGAGGTGATCAGGGACACAATAACTGGTGTGGAGGTGATCAGGGACACAATAACTGGTGTGGAGGTGATCAGGGATACAATAACTGGTGTGGAGGTGATCAGGGACACAATAACTGGTGTGGAGGTGATCAGGGACACAATAACTGGTGTGGAGGTGATCGGGGACACAATAACTGGTGTGGAGGTGATCGGGGACACAATAACTGGTGTGGAGGTGATCAGGGACACAATAACTGGTGTGGAGGTGATCAGGGACACAATAACTGGTGTGGAGGTGATCGGGGACACAATAACTGGTGTGGAGGTGATCGGGGACACAATAACTGGTGTGGAGGTGATCGGGGACACAATAACTGGTGTGGAGGTGATCGGGGACACAATAACTGGTGTGGAGGTGATCGGGGATACAATAACTGGTGTGGAGGTGATCGGGGACACAATAACTGGTGTGGTGGTGATCAGGGACACAATAACTGGTGTGGAGGTGATCGGGGACACAATAACTGGTGTGGAGGTGATCGGGGACACAATAACTGGTGTGGAGGTGATCAGGGACACAATAACTGGTGTGGAGGTGATCAGGGACACAATAACTGGTGTGGAGGTGATCGGGGACACAATAACTGGTGTGGAGGTGATCGGGGACACAATAACTGGTGTGGAGGTGATCGGGGATACAATAACTGGTGTGGAGGTGATCGGGGACACAATAACTGGTGTGGAGGTGATCGGGGACACAATAACTGGTGTGGAGGTGATCGGGGACACAATAACTGGTGTGGAGATGATTGGGGACACAATAACTGGTGTGGAGGAAATCAGGGACATAATAACTGGTGCGGAGGTGATCGGTAGGGATGAGCCGAACACCCCCCGGCTCGGTTCACGGCAGAACATGCAAATAGACCAAAAATTGGTGCGAACACGCGAACCCCGTTAAAGTCTATGGGACTCGAACATGAAAAATCAAAAGTGCTCATTTTAAAGGCTTATATGCAAGTTATTGTTTGGGGACCTGGGTCCTGCACCAGGGGACATGTATTAATGCAAAAAAACGTTTTAAAAACGGCCGTTTTTTCGGGAGCAGTGATTTTAATAATGCTTAAAGTGAAACAATAGAAGTGAAATATTCCTTTAAATATCGTACCTGGGGGGTGTCTATAGTATGCCTGTAAAATGGCGCATTTTTCCCGTGCTTAGAACAGTCCCTGCACTAAATGACATTTCTAAAGGAAAAAAAGTCATTCAAAACTGCTTGTGGCTGTAATGTTGCCCCCCCCCCCAGCCCATTACCAGGCCCTTTGAGTCTGGTATGGGTAATAAGGGGAACCCCGCACCCAAATAAATAAAAAATGCGTGGGGCCCCAGGCACATTTTGTAAGTGTAGCTCCAGCCAAAAAATCTATTTTTAAGCTTTTTGGATAACATAGGGAAGGGTTATCACCCCTGTAACATTTGTTTTGCTGTCTGTGCACCTGTTCAGAAGATTTCACCTCACTTTCTGTCCCAATGACAATTGGATTCAGAAGATTTGGGGTTATTAGGGAAACAAGGATTGGTGATAAAGCATCAGTGGAGACACCTTTTTCCCATATTAACTCTTACAGGAGAGAATTTCCCTTCCTAGGGGTAGATTTCCTCTCACTTCCTGTTGTCTCCTTCCGTTTCTAAGTAGGAGTCGTTTGTAAGTCAGATGTGTGAAAATAGGGGACAGCCTGTATATACTATAAGGCCTACCCTATACACTCTGGGCCTTAGGTGTTGGTGATACCAGAACACTGTAAGCCCTCACAGTTACTCTTGGTGGGCGCTGGAACGGGCCCTGCTGTGAAATATTATATCAAGAATTGTAATTACATGCCCCTGTTAAACAGGGGCAGAAATATTGGGCCTTAGGTGGTGGTGGTGGTGGCACAACACTGTAAAGCCTCACAGATACTCTTGTTGAGTGCAAGAACAGGCCCTGCTGTGAAATATTAGATCAAAAATTACAATTACAATACAGTGCAGCCGTAGTGCAGTTGCTACTACTTTTCTGGTGGTGTACACAGTACACAATACAGTGCAGTGTGCTGTTGCAAAACAAAATATACATCATGTCCAGAAGACCACTAAGGAGAGGCATACGTTCACTGGCTACTAAAAGAGGCAAGCAGGCTCTGTGTCTACAGTGAACAGTGCTGGTCGTGGACATGGTGCATCCTCTGCCGGTGGCCGTGGGGCACGCTTGTCCTTTTTTTTGCTGCTGCTGGCCGTGTTATTGAGCCAGAACATGCAGAAAAGTTGGTGGAGTGGATAACAAAGCCGTCCTCATCCTCTGTCACCCAGGCTCAGAGTAGTTTTCCTTACTATGCAGCTGCCAAAGCGGCCTATTCCACTGGCTCCTTGTCCACAGTCACTCCTTCCATAGCCCCACCATCATGCATGGAGGAGTCCCCAGAATTATTTGACCACAGTGTCGGGTACATGCTGATGGAGGATGCGCAGCGATTTGAAGGCTCTGATGTTGGTTCCCAGGTTGAGGAAGGGAGTAATGTGAGCCTAGAGAGAGGGGGTGCCCAAGAAGGTCAAGAAACTGGCAGTCATGTTGCCCCAGCCGCAGCATACTGCCTAGTTTGCTCCAGTGACGAGGAGGGAGGGGATGATGAGGTCACTGACTCTACTTGGGTGCCTGATAGAACAAGCCACAGGTACTCCAGTGGATGGTGGGACATCTTTTTGATAAACCCCCCCCCCCCCCCCCACTGCGGGTTCACAATCTCATCCCCTAAAATCCAGTCCTCTTGTGAGACTCATCATAGCGTCTCTGGAGGGGGCACTGATCATTCCCGCCTAAAATCTAACTGAAATCTTTAGGGCTGAAACGATTAACCGATAATGAAAATCGTTGTCAACGATTTTAATTATCGATTAGTTGGTCTAATGGCACGCCCCTTCTTCCCTGCCAGTCCCACCTCCCTTCCAGTGTTAGAATCCAGTGTACAAGCCGGCGGCGCCGCTGTATTCTCATGAGAATACAACAGCGCTTGTGTGACCGGGGAGAGAAAGAGGGAATGAGAGAGAAAGAGGGACGAGCTGCACCTGTGCAGTACTTTAATTTCTGTGATAACAAGTGCCCCATGATCATAAGTATTTCTGGGAGGGAATAGTGCCCATCATTGGTGTTCCGGGGGAGTACGTGGATTAGTGCCCAATCATTGGGAAGGGGGAGGAATAGTGCCCCATTGGTGTTCCTGGTGGGGGGGGGGGGGGAGAGTGCACCATCATTGGTGTTCCTGAGAGAAAAAAATTGAATATTACTTTTTTTTATGATTTTATCTGATCAATCGATTAATCAAAACAATAATTGTCAAACTAATCGTTTATGAAAATAATCGTTAGTTGCAGCCCTAGAAATCTTCCCTCATCCCAACCTTTAATCATCATTTCATTCCCCCCACATACAATGTCTGGAACCGACATTTACTGACATCAATAACTCCCCTCGTGGTACAGACCATAAATTCCCTCATTGTAATATACGGGGTTATTCTACATTTCCACACTATATATGTGTGTATCATCATCTGCTGGAGATAAAAGACATCACAGTGACTATGGAGGAAGAGGACGGACATGACGGGGGGTTACTGGGTGTAAATAGAAAATAAGATCTTATTACCTCCTCTACTGCCTCTTCCAGTAATGTCTTCTCTCTACTTTCTCCTGACTCACCTCTCACCCGGAACTTCCTGTCTGTACCTGACATCACTTCCTGTCTGTGTATGACATCACTTCCTGTCTGTGTATGACATCACTTCCAGTCCTTCAAAGAGACTTCCTGTCTGGGTAGAAGTGAGATCACCATCTTGTGGAGCTCAGAGGAACTGCAGCCCATAGAAACATCTGGTAGTGTGAACCCGGCCTTGTGCTGTGTGTGTATGTACTGTATATCCTTATAGATGGGTCATCTCCACTCCCACCAAGGGGGATAGAAATATATTACTGCTCGGGGGGGGGAGACATTTTGGCTCCTTTGATTTTGCAGTAAAATTGATTGCAGATTTAGTCATGTAGAACATCTGTTATATGGATACAAAGAACCCCAGCCGAGAGTAAAGGGTGGAAATGGCTCCTGATCCCCAGATTTGGGCAATGATGTCACCAATATAAATAGAATAAAACCGGCGCTATGTGTAACAACTCAAATACCTACAAAAATAACTTATACCGGACTGCTGCTGTAACAAAGGTAAGTATTCCCTTTATCAACTAGAAGAGCATTATGTGTCACAGCGCTGTCCTATTGTGTGTGCACATAAATCATCACAAATACACTAAAATATGTGGATACATTCATATATAAAGTGCTAGGGGCTCAAATAATATTCTCTGCAGATCTACTGCTTCCACTTTACACCTACTTCACTGATCTTATGGTGAATTAAGTAAACTGATCCATGTGCAAATTCATATACAACATAAAGTGCTTTGTGCTCAAGATGCTGTTCCCTGCAGATCCACTGCTTTCACTTTACACCTACTTCTTTAATCTTCTAATATTTGCTGCTATATTAAATAAACTAAAAATCTGTGCAAAATTTATTTAAACATAAAATATTTTGTGCTCAATATAGTGTTCTCTGCAAGTCCACTGCTTCCACTTTGCATCTACTTCAATGAAAGAATACATTAAATGGACGTGACCTGACACACTGTATGAGACATGGCGGCCTCCATCCCTGATTTAGTAGATAAAAAAGGAGGAATTTTGTGGGACTTTAAATGAGGGTACGCCATGTTGAGAGAAAGTGACAACATAAATATGAAAGTACAGTACATGATTTATTTATTACAATTTAGAATACATATCAGATATTTTGTATCAAATAGATAGGCAGACATCAGACTTACACTAAATATGCTGCTCATAGCATGCAATACAAATATAAAGTAGACATGGTAAATATACATGATATAATAAATCGATTGAAAGACAAATGTAATAAAAACAAGTAACTGTTGGCATCTAGTGGCACTCTACGCGTTTCCTGGTGTTACAGCCATTCATCAGGAGTGTTATGAGGTATTGTACTAGGAAGGAAAAAACTGGGATTAATGATAGTACCCTTAGAATAAGGGGGGGCAGGGGAATTAAGTCCCAACAAGGTGGAGATATACTTACTGACAACCTCAAGGCTCCGCCTCTTCATACACACTCAGAGCTCCGCCTCTTCATACACACTCAGAGCTCTGCCTCTTCATACACACTCAGAGCTCCGCCTCTTCATACACACTCAGAGCTCTGCCTCTTCATACACACTCAGAGCTCCGCCTCTTCATACACACTCAGAGCTCCGCCTCTTCATACACACTCAGAGCTCTGCCTCTTCATACACACTCAGAGCTCCTCCTCTTCATACACGCTCAGAGCTCCGCCTCTTCATACACACTCGGAGCTCTGCCTCTTCATACACACTCAGAGCTCCGCCTCTTCATACACAGTCAGAGCTCCACCTCTTCATACACACTCAGAGCTCCGCCTCTTCATACACACTCAGAGCTCCGCCTCTTCATACACGCTCAGAGCTCCGCCTCTTCATACACACTCAGAGCTCCGCCTCTTCATACACACTCAGAGCTCCGCGCCTTCATACACACTCAGAGCTCTGCCTCTTCATACACACTCAGAGCTCCGCCTCTTCATACACACTCAGAGCTCCGCCTCTTCATACACACTCAGAGCTCCGCCTCTTCATACACACTCAGAGCTCCGCCTCTTCATACACACTCAGAGCTCTGCCTCTTCATACACACTCAGAGCTCCACCTCTTCATACACAGTCAGAGCTCCACCTCTTCATACACACTCAGAGCTCCGCCTCTTCATACACGCTCAGAGCTCCGCCTCTTCAAACACACTCAGAGCTCCGCCTCTTCATACACACTCAGAGCTCCGCCCCTTCATACACACTCAGAGCTCCGCCTCCTCATACACACTCAGGGAGGAGAGAAAGGGGAAGGATATACAGTACATACACACACAGCACAAGGCCGTGTTCACACTACGAGATGTTTCTTGAGCTGCAGTTCCTCTGAGCTCTACAAGATGGTGATCTCACTTCTACCCAGACAGGAAGTCTCTATGGAAAACAGACAGGAAGTTATGTCAGATGCAGAAAGGAAATGATGTCAGGTACTGGCAGACATTCTATTTGGAAAGATGTAGAGGGAAGACACTGCTGGATCTGGCGGCAGAGGAGGTAATACATAGATTAACCCCTTCAGGAGGATCAGTTGATGATTAATATATCTTCCTTCCAAATCTGGCCATACATGGTTCAGTTTTATTGTTCAACCAGCGGGATGAGAGGAAAAAACTGAAGTGATTCCCCCATCCACACATTGGAGGGCGATGGGGGAATCCTTCCCGCTGCACTATTGTATTCTGACAATGGGGGGCGCTCCTCCGCTCTCAGAATACACAGATCAGTGATGAAGCTATTGGCTGCAGCCGCTGATCGAGTGACTTTTATCCGGCAGTGACCACACATGGATGGAAATGTGACCGATCCCTGCTGAACCCGCTGAATTTCCATGTCTCTATGGTCACCATAAGTGACTTCCTCCCCTCCCCCTCATCTCCTTCATTATGTAAGTCATGCTGAGATAATCTCCCATTGGCTGAGCAATATTCTCATTTGTCTCTGAGCTCCTTCTTGCTATTCCTCGTCCTGCCTGTTGTTTCCTTGGATTGATTTTCTGTGTAGTGACCCCGGCTTCATCTCTTGGATGCGCTTGTCTGTTGCTTGCCCTGACCTTTATCCTGATTCCTGGATCTCCTCCTAATCTCTCCTCCTCATCTCTCCTCCATATCCTCTTACACAGCTTTTCTCCACACCTGTAGTGACCCTGGGGGGTGGAAACTTGGCACCAGCACTCAGCAAAATCCATCCCCACCATTAGGAGCTCTGGAGAAAATTGTCTGCTATTTACACTCCATTCCTCCGCACGTCACCTGATCACATGAGAGCTTACTTTCACAGATTCCTGACAGATTTCTGTATGGTAAAGGTCAAAGTTCACTCTTCAGTTTAGGAGAGGTAGGACCAAAGGCGTAACTAGAAACTTCAGGGCCCTGGTGCAAGAAATCATGAAGGCTCCCCGAAAAAGCATGATTTTTTTTCTACTATACAACGGTGGTGTTGATGGGGGGTGGCAGCGGTGGTGCCATCCTCTCCCACCACCACCTCTGCTTCTTACTGATCCCCCACCACAACCATAATCTCATCCCTATCCCCCATCACTCTGTTGTAGAGGTGATGGGGGGGGGGGGTAGGGATGAGATCTGCGTTGGTGGTGGGGGGATGGGATCAGTAAGAGGCAGAGGTTGGGATCGATTGCACTGGCAATTTGTCACTTACTTAGATCAATCGATTCCCCCTCAGAATTCTGTCACTGTGCCTTCAGAGATGCCTTTGCCTCATGGGGACTCTTCGCAGACGCAGAGTGGAAAGCTCTTCACCCTTCTCTTGATTGGTGTCAGCTGACTTTTTTTTTTCAGAGTTTGCCCCCGCCTCCCTACATTCCTACAATCTCTCTGGATGGGGGGAGGTTCAGAGTCTCAGATCTGCCTTCTCTCCCCTCAATGTTCAGCGGGCGAACCCCCCCTCCCCGCGTTGCGAAACGGACAGGCAGGCCTCAGTAGCACAGCCAGAATGGCCCCTCACACTGGCAGATAGGCGGACGGGCCCCTCAGATGGGTGGGCAGGCCCCCCTGAAGTGGCGGAACTCCAGGGCCCAGTCGCAAGTGCGACTGCTGCGACCCTGATAATTCCACCACTAGGTAGGAGACACCCAGGAACAATGATTTGGTTTGCACAGGAGCCTCATATAGAGGACCTCTCAAATCTCTCTCTGTATAAGTCTCTCCATCCAGAGTCTATATGTCCTATGACATCACACTGACCTCACAGCTCCTCCTCCCAATGTCCCTCCATCCAGAGTCTATATGTCCTATGACATCACACTGACCTCACCGCTCCTCCTCCCAATGTCCCTCCATGTGGCTTTTTTTTCTGATGCTCTTAGGATGTGGGCGGACCCTTGGCATCCTCACTAGCAAAGTGGGACTGTTGGTCCTACATTGTATGTAATGACATTAGAATGCCTGCTACAAGATTTTAACCTGCATAGTGTGGGGGTCCTGTGTGGTTAAATTATACCTCAGTCTGAAGGGAGGCTTTAATAAAATGGAGACCTGAATGATGAGGTGAGGAGGATTCTGGGAATATCATTTGATTTTTTTCCTTTGTGTTCAGATTTCCTTTGAAGTCTGGAGATCATATGACCATCATGTTGCCTCCACCTCCCTCCCTGATAGAATAGAGAAATACAAAGAAGATTCTAGAAGTCACCAGAGAGATCATGGAGGAGAGGTGAGCGGTGCTGGGAATTCTGGGACATTATCCAGTAACAGACAAGGGATGTGTCTGGATGGTGACTGTATCATTGTGTGTGTCAGGTTCCTATAAGGTGTCAGGATGTCACTGTCTATTTCTCCATGGAGGAGTGGGAGTATTTAGAAGGACACAAGGATCTCTACAAGGACGTCATGATGGACAATCAGCCGCCCCTCACATCACCGGGTAAGAGGAGACTTTATTGTAAAGGAGAGAGCAGTACGGAGGGTCCACCTAGATCCCCCATCATCTGATAAACACATAGAAACAATGTATTCAGTCAGTGTGTGTGTTTCCTACAGATGGATCCAGTAATGGGAACCCACCAGAGAGATGTCCCCGTCCTCTGTATTCCCGGGATTCCACACAGGAAGGTCACACCATCCCTCACCATCATCAGGTAGATGAGGAACAATCACTGATAGTATCATTAGGATCTGTACATTATCTGCATTGTTACGATTAATGTAATTTTTATTATATATTCAGAGTGTAAACTTGAGAGATTCTAAAGTTGAGGTTAAAGAAGAGATAAAAGAGGATGAGGATGATGAGGATTTGGTGATGAAGGAGTCAGAGTCTCTTAAAGAACGCAAAGATCAGGACATCATGGTGAAGTCATCCAGCTACAGAAACCCACCAGAGAGATGTCCCCGTCCTCTGTATTCCCGGGATTCCACACAGGAAGATCACACCATCCCTCACCATCATCAGGTAGATGAGGAACAATCACTGATAGTATCATTAGGATCTGTACATTATCTGCATTGTTAAATTTGATGTCATTTTTATTATATATTCAGAGTGGAAACCTGAGAGAGTCTAAAGTTGAGGTTAAAGAAGAGATAAAAGAGGATGATGAGGATGGGGTGATGAAGGAGTATCTTAAAGAACACAAAGATCTGTACCAGGACACCATGGTGGAGTCATCCAGCTACAGAAACCCACCAGAGAGATGTCCCCGTCCTCTGTATTCCCGGGATTCCACACAGGAAGGTCACACCATCCCTCACTGTTACAAGGTTGGTGGGACGGAGGTTATAAAACACACTTATAGAAACAATGTGTGGATTTTATATGTGATGTCACAATATTAAAGCTTATATCTTACAGATGATATTCACTCTCATTTTCTTGATTTAGAGTGGAGATCCAATCGATATAGAATTTGAAGTGAAAGCAGAAGAAGAAGAGAGGTATGTGAGGGATGATCAGCAGTCTATGGAGGAGGATGGAATAACGGGGACATTTATAGAGGAGGACACTCCTACAGAGATCAGCACAGGTGGGTCATTAACACTAAATACATTCCTCCACCCATACTGCTCACTGATTGGTCCAGAGTAGGGCAAGGACTGGGTGATATCAGCCTGTAATACCCTGATCACTTTCCTGAGCTGTGTTCCCCGTCCTGTATTCCTGTATTTCTCTCGGATAATCTTCCTTCTCTGTGCTGCAGACACAAATTATGTATCTAGACTGGATTTATGGAGATTCTGGGCTTCAGCTGGTAGCAAAATGTTCATTTTCACTATAGGCGTTACTAGTCCTTGCGCAGAAAAGTTTTCTCCCTATTGTGGGGTCATCAGTACGGTATTTGTACATTGAAATCATATCCCCTCTCAAGCGTCTATTCTCCAAAGAGAATAAGTTCAGTGGTTGCAGTCTTTCCTCATAGCTGAAATCCTCTAGTCCCTTTTATTAGCTTTGTTGCACTTCTCTGAACCCTCTCCAGTTCCAGTACATCCTTCCTGAGGACTGGTGCCCAGAACTGGACAGCATACTCTAGGTGTGGCCGGACCAGAGTCTTGTAGAGCAGGAGAATTATTGTTTTATCTCTGGAGTTAATCCCCTTTTTAATGTGTGCCAATATTCTGTTGGCATTGCATGCCATTGTTGAGCTTGTCATCTACTAGGACCCCAGGTCCTTTTCCATCCTAGATTCCCCCAGAGGTTCTCCCCCCAGTGTATAGATTGCATTCATATTTTTGCCACCCAAATGCATTATTTTACATTTTTCTACATTGAACCTCATTTTCCATGTAGTTGCCCACCCCATTAATTTGTTCAGATCTTCTTGCAATGTACGCAGCTCTCCACTCCTCAAGGAGCCCACAATCCAAGATCCCCAACTCGCATTCATATACTAGGGCCAATTTCGGACAGAAGCCAATTAACCTACCAGCATGTCTTTGGAGTGTGGGAGGAAACCCACGCAGGCACAGGGAGAACATGCAAACTCCAGGCAGGTAGAATTGTGGTTGGGATTCGAACTAGCAACCCTTTTTACTGGTAGGCGAGAGTGTTACCCACTACACCACTGTGCCACTGCTTAGCTTAGTATCATCCACAAATAAGAGATTAAACTGTTTATCCCATCCTCCAGGTCGTTTATGAATAAATTAAATAGGATTGGTCCCAGCACAGAACCCTGGGGAACCCCACTACCCACCCCTGACCATTCCGAGTATTCCCCATTTATCACCACCTTCTGGACTCACCCTTGTAGCCAGTTTTCAATCCATGTACAATCTACTGGTCCATGCTGACAGACCTTAATTTGTACAGTAAATGTTTATGGGGAACTGTATCAAATGCCTTTGCAAAATCCAGATACACCACGTCTACGGGCCTTCCTTTATCTAGATGGCAACTCACCTCCTCATAGAAGGTTAATAGATTTATTTGGCAAGAACGATTCTTCATGAATCCATGCTGATTACTGCTAATGATACTGTTCTCATTACTAAAATCTTGTATATAGTCCCTTATCCAGGAGCTTGCAAATTATAAATGTTAGGCTAACTGGTCTGTAATTCCCAGGGATATAGCTTGGTCCTTTTTTAAATATTGGTGCTACATTAGCTTTCCTCCAATCAGCTTGAACCATCCCAGTCAGTAAACTGTTCATAAAAATTAGGCACAATGGTCTGGCTATCACTTGACTGAGTTCCTTAATGCGGAGGTCCGCCAATTTTATTTTTTTTTTTAAAGTCAGCTGCTACAGACTGGGAAGTGGTGTAGATCATCGCGGTGATCTAAGCCCGGAGGTGGGTTCAAATACCTGTATTATACAGGTATCCGCACCCCCCCCCCCCCCCGAAAGGTGCCAAATGTGACACCGGTGGGGGGAGGGTTCCGAAAAGCAGAAGTTCCATTTTTGTGTGGACCTCCGCTTTAAGGACCCTCGGGTGCAAGCCATCTTTTCTCAGTGACTTGTTAATATTACCTTTTTCAAGTCTACTTCTAATTTTATCCTCCCATGAGGATGCTTCCTGTGCTGCATTACGAAGATAAACATTGCAGGCTTGGTTACGGAATCCCCCCGTTTCCCTCATGAAGACTGAGGAGAAGAATAAATTCAGAACCTTCGCCATCTCTCCATCTTATGTAACCAGATTCCCTTCATCATTCTTTATGGGGCCAATATGTTCTAACCTCCCTTTCTTACTATTTATATACTTAAAGAATTTTCTTGTTTTTTTTTTTTTTTTTTTTTTTTTTTTACTCTCCTCCGCTATGTGCCTATCATGGTCTATCTTAGCTGCCTTGATTGCACCCTTACATTTCTTGTTGCTATCTTTGTAAAGTTGGAATGCTGATGATGATCCCTCAGACTTGTATTTTTTTGAAGGCCTTCTCCTTTGCTTTTATATGCATTTTTACGTTGAAGTTAACCACTTGCCGACCGCCTCACGCCTATATACGTGAGCAGAGCGGCACGGGCAGGCAAAATCACGTACCTGAAACGTGATTGCCTTCCCGCGGGTGGGGGGTCCGATCGGACCCCCCCCCGGTGCCAGCTGCGGTCGGCATTTGGTTGGGAGCGATGAGAGACGAGGGGGAGACCATCCGATCGTGGCCCCCCCCTCGCGATCGCTCCCAGCCACTGACAAACATCCCCTGCCTCTGTATAGTACACAGAGGCAGAGGATGTGATGTCATCTCTCCTCGGCTGTCAGTTTCCGTTCCAGCGCCGAGGAGAGATGACATGTAAGTAAGTGCACAACACAAACACACACAGTAGAACATGCCAGGCATACATTACACCCCCGATCCCCCCCCGATCGCCCCCCGATCCCCCCCCAATCACCCCCCCCCCTGTCACAAACTGACACCAAGCAGGTTTTTTTTTTTTTTTTTTTTTTTTTTTCCTGATTACTGCATAGTGTCAGTTTGTGACAGTTAGCAGTGTTAGGACAGTTACTGTAACCCCCCTGTAGGTCTAGGGTACCCCCCTTACCCCCCCTAATAAAGTTTTAACCCCTTGATCACCCCCCCTCACCAGTGTCGCTAAGCGATCATTTTTCTGATCGCTGTATTAGTGTCGCTGGTGACGGTAGTTAGGGACGTAAATATTTAGGTTCGCCGTCAGTGTTTTATAGCGACAGGGACCCCCATATACTATCTAATAAATGTTTTAACCCCTTGATTGCCCCCTAGTTAACCCTTTCACCACTGATCACCGTATAACCGTTACGGGTGACGCTGGTTAGTTCGTTTATTTTTTATAGTGTCAGGGCACCCGCCGTTTATTACCGAATAAAGGTTTAGCCCCCTGATCGCCCGGCGGTGATATGCGTCGCCCCAGGCAGCGTCAGATTAGCGCCAGTACCCCCCCTAATAAAGTTTTAACCCCTTGATCACCCCCTGTCGCCAGTGTCGCTAAGCGATCATTTTTCTGATCGCTGTATTAGTGTCACTGGTGACGCTAGTTAGGGACGTAAATATTTAGGTTCGCCGTCAGTGTTTTATAGCGACAGGGACCCCCATATACTATCTAATAAATGTTTTAACCCCTTGATTGCCCCCTAGTTAACCCTTTCACCACTGATCACCGTATAACTGTTACGGGTGACGCTGGTTAGTTAGTTTATTTTTTATAGTGTCAGGGCACCCGCCGTTTATTACCGAATAAAGGTTTAGCCCCCTGATCGCCCGGCGGTGATATGCGTTGCCCCAGGCAGCGTCAGATTAGCGCCAGTACCGCGAACACCCACGCACGCACCGTACACGCACCATACACCTCCCTTAGTGGTATAGTATCTGATCGGATCAATATCTGATCCGATCAGATCTATACTAGCGTCCCCAGCAGTTTAGGGTTCCCAAAAACGCAGTGTTAGCGGGATCAGCCCAGATACCTGCTAGCACCTGCGTTTTGCCCCTCCGCCCGGCCCGGCCCAGCCCACCCAAGTGCAGTATCGATCGATCACTGTCACCCCGGTCGTAGTCAAACCAGCACTGCAGTAACACTTGGTGACGTGGCGAGTCCCATAAGTGCAGTTCAAGCTGGTGAGGTGGCAAGCACAAGTAGTGTCCCGCTGCCACCAAAAAGACAAACACAGGCCCGTCATGCCCATAGTGCCCTTCCTGCTGCATTCGCCAATCCTAATTGGGAACCCACCGCTTCTGCAGCGCCCGTACTTCCCCCATTCACATCCCCAACCAAATGCAGTCGGCTGCATGAGAGGCATTTTCTTTATGTCCTCCCGAGTACCCCTACCCAGCGAACCCCCCAAAAAATATGTTGTGTCTGCAGCAAGCGCGGATATAGCCGTGACACCCGCTATTATTGTCCCTCCTGTCCTGACAATCCTGGTCTTTGCATTGGTGAATGTTTTGAACGCTACCATGCACTAGTTGAGTATTAGCGTAGGGTACAACATTGCACAGACTAGGCACACTTTCACAGGGTCTCCCAAGATGCCATCGCATTTTGAGAGACCCGAACCTGGAACCGGTTACAGTTATTATAGTTAGTTACAAAAAAAAGTGTAAAAAAAAAAAAACACAAACAAAAATATAAAATAAAAATAGTTGTCGTTTTATTGTTCTCTCTCTCTCTATTCTCTCTCTATTGTTCTGCTCTTTTTTACTGTATTCTATTCTGCAATGTTTTATTGTTATTGTTATTGTTATTGTTATTATGTTTTATCATGTTTGCTTTTCAGGTATGCAATTTTTTTATACCTTACCGTTTACTGTGCTTTATTGTTAACCATTTTTTTGTCTTCAGGTATGCCATTCACGACTTTGAGTGGTTATACCAGAATGATGCCTGCAGGTTTAGGTATCATCTTGGTATCATTCTTTTCAGCCAGCGGTCGGCTTTCATGTAAAAGCAATCCTAGTGGCTAATTAGCCTCTAGACTGCTTTTACAAGCAGTGGGAGGGAATGCCCCCCCCCCCAACATCTTCCGTGTTTTTCTCTGGCTCTCCTGTCTCAACAGGGAACCTGAAAATGCAGCCGGTGATTCAGCCAGCTGACCATAGAGCTGATCAGAGACCAGAGTGGCTCCAAACATCTCTATGACCTAAGAAACCGGAAGCTACGAGCATTTTATGACGTAGATTTCGCCGGATGTAAACAGCGCCATTGGGAAATTGGGAAAGCATTTTATCACACCGATCTTGGTGTGATCAGATGCTTTGAGGGCAGAGGAGAAATCTAGGGTCTAATAGACCCCAATTTTTGCAAAAAAGAGTACCTGTCACTACCTATTGCTATCATAGGGGATATTTACATTCCCTGAGATAACAATAAAAATGATTTAAAAAAAAAAAAAAATGAAAGGAACAGTTTAAAAATAAGATAAAAAAATAATAATAATAAAGAAAAAAAAAAAAAAAAAAAAAAAAAGCACCCCTGTCCCCCCTGCTCTCGCGCTAAGGTGAACGCAAGCGTTGGTCTGGCGTCAAATGTAAACAGCAATTGCACCATGCATGTGAGGTATCGCCGCGAAGGTCAGATCGAGGGCAGTAATTTTAGCAGTAGACCTCCTCTGTAAATCTAAAGTGGTAACCTGTAAAGGCTTTTAAAGGCTTTTAAAAATGTATTTAGTTTGTCGCCACTGCACGTTTGTGCGCAATTTTAAAGCATGTCATGTTTGGTATCTATGTACTCGGCCTAAGATCATCTTTTTTATCTCATCAAACATTTGGGCAATATAGTGTGTTTTAGTGCATTAAAATGTAAAAAAGTGTGTTTTTTCCCCAAAAAATGCGTTTGAAAAATCGCTGCGCAAATACTGTGTGAAAAAAAAAAATGAAACACCCACCATTTTAATCTGTAGGGCATTTGCTTTAAAAAAAATATATAATGTTTGGGGGTTCAAAGTAATTTTCTTGCAAAAAAAAATTATTTTTTTATGTAAACAATAAGTGTCAGAAAGGGCTTTGTCTTCAAGTGGTTAGAAGAGTGGGTGATGTGTGACATAAGCTTCTAGATGTTGTGCATAAAATGCCAGGACAGTTCAAACCCCCCCCAAATGACCCCATTTTGGAAAGTAGACACCCCAAGCTATTTGCTGAGAGTCATGTTGAGTCCATGGAATAATTTATATTGTGACACAAGTTGCGGGAAAGAGACAATTTTTTATTTTTTTTATTTTTTTTTGCGCAAAGTTGTCACTAAATGATATATTGCTCAAACATGCCATGGGAATATGTGAAATTACACCCCAAAATACATTCTGCTGCTTCTCCTGAGTACGGGGATACCACATGTGTGAGACTTTTTGGGAGCCTAGCCGCGTACGGGACCCCGAAAACCAAGCACCGCCTTCAGGCTTTCTAAGGCCGTAAATTTTTGATTTCACTCTTCACCGCCTATCACAGTTTCGGGGGCCATGGAATGCCCAGGTGGCAAAAAAAAACCCCAAATGACCCCATTTTGGAAAGTAGACACCCCAAGCTATTTGATGAGAGGTATAGTGAGTATTTTGCAGACCTCACTTTTTGTCACAAAGTTTTGAAAATTGAAAAAAGAAAAAAAAAATTTTTTTTTCTCGTCTTTCTTTATTTTCAAAAACAAATGAGAGCTGCAAAATACTCACCATGCCTCTCAGCAAATAGCTTGGGGTGTCTACTTTCCAAAATGGGGTCATTTGGGGGGGGTTTGTGCCACCTGGGCATTCCATGGCCTCCGAAACTGTGATAGGCAGTGAGGAGTAAAATCAAAAATGTACGCCCTTAGAAATCCTGAAGGCAGTGCTTGGTTTTCGGGGTCCCGTACGCGGCTAGGCTCCTAAAAAGTCCCACACATGTGGTATCCCCGTACTCAGGAGAAGCAGCTAAATGTATTTTGGGGTGCAATTCCACATATGCCCATGGCCTGTGTGAGCAATATATCATTTAGTGACAACTTTTTGTAATTTTTTTTTTTTTTTTTTTTTTTTGTCATTATTCAATCACTTGGGACAAAAAAAATGAATATTCAATGGGCTCAACATGCCTCTCAGCAAATTCCTTGGGGTGTCTACTTTCCAAAATGGGGTCATTTGTGGGGGTTTTGTACTGCCCTGCCATTTTAGCACCTCAAGAATCGACATAGGCAGTCATAAATTAAAGGCTGTGTAAATTCCAGAAAATGTACCCTAGTTTGTAGACGCTATAACTTTTGCGCAAACCAATAAATATACACTTATTGACATTTTTTTTACCAAAGACATGTGGCCGAATACATTTTGGCCTAAATGTATGACTAAAATTGAGTTTATTGGATTTTTTTTAGAACAAAAAGTAGAAAATATCATTTTTTTTCAAAATTTTCGGTCTTTTTCCGTGTATAGCGCAAAAAATAAAAACGGCAGAGGTGATCAAATACCATCAAAAGAAAGCTCTATTTGTGGGAAGAAAAGGACGCAAATTTCGTTTGGGTACAGCATTGCATGACCGCGCAATTAGCAGTTAAAGCGACGCAGTGCCGAATTGTAAAAAGTGCTCTGGTCAGGAAGGGGGTAAATCCTTCCGGGGCTGAAGTGGTTAAGCCACCCAGGACTTTTGTCAGCTCTTTTAAATATATTTCCCATTGGGATGCTCTGGCCAATACCTTTTATTTAATATGCTCTTAAAGTACTCCCATTTTTCCTCCGTGTTCTTTTTACCTAAGATTTTATCCCATTTAATATCATCTAGCAAAGAGCGCAGTTTAAGGAAGTTGGCTCTTTTGAAATTCATCTTTGTATTCCCCTTGTGTTTCCTATTTGTGTGATTTTTATACTGAGCCTAATTGACCTGTGATTGCTGTTTCCTAAATTGCCCCGTATTTCCACATCCGTGATTAGGTCTGTATTGTTGGTAATCAGTAGGTCTAGTAACGCTTTGTTTCTTGTTGTTGCATTTACCATCTGACCCATGAAATTGTCCTGCAAGACATTTAGGAAATGACGAGCCTTAGATGAATGTGCAGTTCCTTCCACCCAGTCTATGTCTGGATAATTAAAATCCCCCATTATAATGACACTTCCCATTCTTGCTGCTAATCCAAATTGTGATAGGAGGCCTGCCTCCCCTTCCTCCTTCTGATTAAGGGGCCTATAGCATACTCCCAGTATGATTTTCGCCTTAAATTGATCCCTTTTTTAGCTCTACCCATAAGGATTCCACCTCCTCCCTAGCTCTCTTAGTGATGTCATCTCTCACATTCACTTGTACATTATTCTTGATACAGACTCACCCCTCCCCCTTTTTTTACCCCCCCCATCTCTGTAATATAGGAAATACCCTTGAATGGTTGCCAGCCAATCATGAGAGCTGTTGAACCAGGTCTTTGAAATTCCCACAAAATCGAAATCCTTCTCATACAATAGCAGCTCTAGTTCTCCCATGTTGTCCGCCATACTCCTGGCATTAGTGAACACGCCTCATAGTTTTGTCTAGATGCATACTGTCTCCTTATTGGGTGTTCTGAGGTTGCAAATATGACTTGTTACTCTACTTACCTCGGGTTTAGGCGCTTTAGTCAATCTACCACTAATGCCCCCCATACTACTTTCTGAAATTTGTTCCAGGCTGGCTATCTCTACATCTAGACATCTAGACCCAGTCGCCTAGTTTAAAAGCCCCTCTAGCTTTTTGCCCATTGTCTCTTCCAGCTGAGCTGCACCTTCCCCATTTAGGTGTAGTCTGTCCCTGCTAAAGAGCCGGAAACCGACCGAGAAGTCGGCCCAGTTCTCCAGGAACCCAAACCCCCTCCTTTCTAGGCCAGCTCCTCAGCCACTTGTTAACTTCCCTGATCTCCCTCTGCCTTTCTGGTGTGGCTCGATGTACCGGTATTATTTCTGAGAATACTACCTTGGAGGTCCTTTTCCTCAATTTAGCTCCTAAGGCCCTAAAATCATTTTTTGGGACGATCCATCTTCCTCTGACTTTGTCATTTGGTGCCAACTTGCACCATGACAGCCGGGTCTTCCCCAGCCCCTCCCAGTAATCTGTCCACCAGATCCGTGAGGTGCTGAACCCGAGCGCCTGGTAAACAACATACACTTCGGCGCTTCGGGTCTTTGTGACATATTGCCCTCTCTGTCCTTTTGAGAATTGAGTCCCCTACCACCAGAATCTGTCTTTCCTTTCCCTTGGCTTTACCTCTGCCCTCACTGGAGGAGTTCTTCCCCCGGCAGCTAGGGGTGTCACTCTGCTCCAGCAATGCTGGTCCCTGACTGGTTTCCCCAATATCACGCAACAGGGCTTACTTATTGGGATGTTCCAGCCCAGGACCGGCCTCCCTGACTCTTTCCCCTCTACCCTTCCTGGCTGTCACCCAAATACTCTGCTCTGGTGCCTGCACCTCTTTGTCTCCACCGGCCTCTGTGCTGGCCCTTGCCGGAACCTGCCGGGTACGATGCCAACTCTCCTTTAGCATAGAGGGTCTCCTCAGTGTTGACAGTTGCTTCCCTAGATTCAGGATCTGGGCTTCCAGGGAAACGATGTTCTTACATTTTGCACAGCAGTATTCGCCCTCGGTCCGATTATCAAGGAACGCATACATGCGGCAAGATGTACACCGAGTTGCATCTCTATACCCGCTGGGCATCGTACCTAGTAATGATTTAATGGGGATTGGGAATTTTGCTCTGTCCAATTAACAACTAGCTTCCTGACTTGAATACTCAACAATACACGGGTACTCACGGTACACAGGTGCTCACAGTACTCAGGCGCTCACAGTTTCAATACTCAGTTACCCAACAGTACTCATTTATACCACAATACTTAGTTACACCACAATATTCAGCAATGCTCAGTTCCTCACACTACACCCCCTTCATCCAGCATCCCCACTACACACAGTCAGTCTTCTATCAGCTGTGCCGCTCTGTGTCTCTGTGATCTGTCAGCACTCAGTCTCCCTTTGATCAGCCTGCCTGTCACTGCTCCCGCCACTTTCCTGCTTTACCTGACACATTCCCCCTCCGGTCCACAGATTGCACTTACCTGCCGCCGCCTCTCCCGGTTAATCTGTCACCTCACGGTCTCCTGGCCCCGCCTCCTCTGTCAGAGTGGCATGATCCTTAGTCTCTCCCAGGCTCCCCCTCCTCCAGTTCTGATGGTCCAAACAGCAGCGGCCTGTTGCCACTCTCAGTCGCCAGCCACCTCTCTCAACTCAGTGGGGGGCTGGGGTTCGGTACGGTCGGTCCCACACACCCCATGCTGTACACTACACTTCCTGTTTTTTTTCCCACAACAACAGTACAACAGCACCACTTGCTGGCACAACTTAAGAGGCACGCACTTGTGTTGCTTGCTTTCGCTGTAACTCATTAGTCACCAGCGTAGTTCGAAAAGGTGCAGGGAGCTTGTACCCACCTACCTGTCTATGACAAGGGAGTCTGACATCCATCATATTATATTACACTCCTGTCTGATCATCTGCAAAACAGCGTTTTACATCTTCTTTACATTTTAATAATGTTGATCTCTGATTCTGATATGTAGCAGATTCTCCCTCTAATAATACATCTATCTGTCTGTTATTCTCAGAGTGGATTAATTATCCAACTATATGTCTGGATATTTATATTTACCGCTGTATATAGATATTCAAGAATATTAACTCAATTATACACCAACCTTTTTTGTTTTTATCCAATTAGTCAAATCATCAAAACAATAATTGGCCAACTAATCAATTATAAAAATAATCATTAGTTGCCGCCCTACAGAGGACCCATTTAGGCTTAATGTATACGGGTTTATTTTACAACCTCTCCTGAACGATTTAACTTGACAGATAGTAACCCACGTTTAAAACGTCCGTTTTGCCGCATTTACATAGTTACATAGTAGGTGAGGTTGAAAAAAGACACAAGTCCATCAAGTCCAACCTATGTGTGTGATTATGTGTCAGTATTACATAGTATATCCCTGTATGTTGCGGTCATTCGGGTGATTATCTAATAGTTTCTTGAAGCTATCGATGCTCCCCGCTGAGACCACCGCCTGTGGAAGGGAATTCCACATCCTTGCCGCTCTTACAGTAAAGAACCCTCTACGTAGTTTAAGGTTAAACCTCTTTTCTTCTAATTGTAATGAGTGGCCACGAGTCTTATTAAACTCTCTTCTGCGAAAAAGTTTTATCCCTATTGTGGGGTCACCAGTACAGTATTTATATATTGAAATCATATCCCCTCTCAAGCGTCTCTTCTCCAGAGAGAATAAGTTCAGCGCTCGCAACCTTTCCTCATAACTAAGATCCTCCAGACCCTTTATTAGCTTTGTTGCCCTTCTTTGTACTTTCTTTGGGTTTAGAAGCGTTTGAAAAAGTAAATAATAATGTTTTTCAAAATAGCCAAAAATGAAAAACGCTTGTGAATGAAACGCAGCTAAATGCGAGTTACCACGTTTAGCAGTGTTTGGCGCTTAAAATGCCTCTAAACTCAGCGTCTGAACTCCATTTTTTTGCTTTCCAAAAAAGGCCTCTAAACTCAACTGCCTAGAAATGACTGTAAACGACCTTGTGTACGTGTACTGATAAGATAAAATAGAGAAGAGTTCAGGAGCAGTTGAAAAAATGCCCAACTGCTCCTGAACGGCCGTTTACCAGCAGCAGTGTACATGAGGCCTTACTAGTACCTTGAGGGTGGAATTGTGTTGGGAAGATGGCAATGAATGATAGAGAGGGTGGGGACACTCGTCCTATAATCCCCTCATCACTGTCACTCCTATAAAAGACAGTTCTCGTTGTTTCCTCACTCTCTGACTAAGGTCCATGAATAAAGAACTGAACTGGTAGGAGATCAGAGGACCCATTTACTAGTTACCTTGACGGTGGAATTGTAAGATCCTCAGAGACAAAGCTGCCTGATGTGGGCGGAGTCCTGGTTTAGGGGAACCAATCTGCTCATGTCTAGTAATAATCATTTTATTTCTATTTTAGTAGATGGACGGGAGATGAGGAAAACCTCAGAGGATTGTCTCACTTTGTCTCCAGACTGTAAAGTAGAAGATGAGGACATCACACAGTATAGTCCAGGAGAAAACCCGACTACCTCAAATGTCCATCCAGAACCACACAGTGTAGATGGACCATCGTATTCCTCTTATCCTGAGGAACCTCAGACTGTGAGGGACGGTGCCGTCCTTCCAACAGATAGGAGATTTTCCTGTACTGAGTGCGGGAAGTGTTTTAGTTCTAAATACCATCTTAATGTGCATATAAGATCTCACACTGGGGAGAAGCCGTATTCCTGTCCCGAGTGTGGAAAATGTTTTATACAAAAATCAGACCTGGTCAAACATCAGAGTTCTCACACGGGGGAGAAGCCGTATTCCTGTCCTGAGTGCGGGAAATGTTTTTCAGTGAAGTCCAGTCTTTACAGACATCAGAGAGCTCACACGGGGGAGAAGCCATATTCCTGTCCTGAGTGTGGGAAATGTTTTTCAGTGAAGTCCCATCTTTTCACACATCAGAGATCTCACACAGGGGAGAAGCCGTACTCCTGTCCTGAGTGCGGGAAATGCTTCATACAAAAATCAGACCTTGTCATACATCAGAGATCTCACACGGGGGAGAAGTTGCATTCCTGTCCTGAGTGCGGGAAATACTTTATACAAAAATCAGACCTTGCCATACATACGAGATCTCACACGGGAGAGAAGCCGTATTCCTGTGCTGAGTGCAGGAAATGTTTTTCAGTGACGTCTCATCTTTACAGACATCAGAAATCTCACACAGGGGAGAAGCCGCATTCCTGTCCTGAGTGCGGGAAATGTTTTGTACAAAAAGCAGATCTTGTTAAACATCAGAGGTCTCACACTGGGGAGAAGCCGTATTCCTGTGCTGAGTGCGGGAAATGTTTTTCAGTGAAGTCCCATCTTACCACACATCAAAGTTTGCACACGGGGGAGAAGCCGCATTCCTGTCCTGAGTGTGGGAAATGTTTTTCACAGAAGTCCAATCTTTCCACACATCAGAGATCTCACACAAGGGAGAAGCCACTTTCTTGTCCTGTGTGAGGGAATTGTTCCTCACTGAAGTCCTGTCTTCCTGTACATCAGAGATCCCACACAACCCTCGAGGTGTATTAGTGCCTTGAGTGTGGGAAATGTCTTCTATATGAATGTTGCTGGACATCACAGCTCTCATGTGGGGAAGAAGCACACCCTGATATACACCTCAGATATACTCCATGGCTGATCTTCATCATGTAAGAAACAGTTCCAGGGGTGTGGACACAGGGCCGGTGCAAGGATTTTTGTCTACTTAGGCAAAGGTGCATTTTGGTGCCCCCCCCACCAACCGTCCTCCTGCCACCACCCCCCCACCCCCCACCCCCTCCACCATGCACCCCCATATGGCATACAGTTTATCTGCCTGCTGATGTTACATCATCAATGTTACCATGCATTTGCCATTCAGTCATACAGTGTAGATTGCATTTCATAACATTTTTTTCCCGGCCTTGATGGCCGGGGAAACTGTCAATGTTGATTCCGGGTCTGGAATAAGAAGGGGAAGAGAGTGGACATGTGTCTGCTCTTCTCCCTCACCTTTTCTGGACAGCACCTGCTATGCTGATCCCGGACACCAGGCATGGGCAAGCGGCGCTCATGATACATAGCGGGGGTAGGGGGGCACTACTGGGGGTGCAGTGTTGCCAACCCCCTAAAGTGAAATTTACTGAGGATGCCCAAAATTTACAAATGGCACCATTTTTTTACTGGCAAAAATCATGACATTTACTGACAGAGCCAGTAACAGTATGTAAGCTATATATTGTGCGATCGCACATGTAACTAGTGCGATTAGCCATGTGTTTAAGGTATACCAAAAGGCAAAAACCTATTTCTCCATTTATATGAAGGTCGGGTTAATATATTGGGAGTGCGTGTGCGGGGGGGGGCATTACCGGGGTGTGTAAGAGCGATCGGGCCGCAGCAGCGCTGCCCGAATGCTCTCACCTTACAGGCAGGAGTCAGTTTCACACACAATCCCGGAGACTGCAGCCACTGGATTGTGTGCAATACCCCCCCCCCACCGTTAGGTCCGTACGACGTACGGACCTGGCGGCGAAAGGGTTAATGATCATCAGTGGTGGTGCGTCCATAAGGGCCCACAGGCGCCGCCCCCTCTCTCCTGCCACCCCTTCTAGCACCAATAGATAGATTCATGCATTGCATGAATCTATCCATGGGCGCTGTAGCCACCCCCTATTCAGGCGCCCGGCCCCTTTTCGGGCGCCAGGTGCCTGAATTACAGCAGCGGGGGGGTGCTTTTGAAACACCTGATTAGAGCCATAGGCTCTAATAGGCATCAAAAAAGGATGACCTGCGAGCGCCATGCTGGGCGCTCGCAGGTCACTCAGCTGTGTTAGAAAAGCGAATGAATATTTGCTTTCCTAACACTAAACCGCCTCTCCGCCAATCAGGTGCTCGGACCTGTTCCCCATCACCCGATTGGCTGAAACGACAGGCGCTGTGATTGGATGCCTATCAGGTGTCCAATCATAGCAAAGGACGGTAGAAGACATCGAGGAGCTGTCCCACTGCCACCGAGACAGGGTAAGTACAGATGGCGGGCGGGGGGCAGACTGGCAGCATTTGATGGGACACACTGAAACTGCCTTTGATGGGGCACAGTGAGGTTGCATTTGATGGGGCACAGTGAGGCTGCATTTGATGGGCACAGTGACTGCATAAGATGGGTACAGTAGCTGTATTTGATAGGGCACAGTGAGGCTGCATTTGATAGGGCACAGTGGCTGCATTTGATGGGGCACAGTGGCTGCATAAGATGGGCACAGTAGCTTTATTTGATGGGGCACAGTGGCAACATTTGATGGGCACAGTGGCTGCGTTTGATGGGCACAATGGCTGTGTTTGATGGCACAGTGGTGGCAATTGATGGCCACAGTGGCTGCGATTGATGGCACAGTGGCGGCAATTTATGGTACAGTGAGGCTGGGATTGATCGGGTTTTTTTTCAGAATTTTTCAGTTTGCACCCCCCATAAATTTTGAGCACCAGCCGCCACTGATCATGATAATCACACAATACAGGTGCTGTTGCTGGAAGCACATGAACTGTGTAACTATCATGATGATGATCACATTTGGCTGCTGCATAATTCAACTTAGGCAACCACCAGAACATTTCCCGGGGAAGGAGTGTGTGTGTGTCTGTGCCTTTTCTGAGACTTCTCTGCTGACGACCTCTCTGTGTGCTGAGTCTCTGCGTCACATGAAGAGGTGGATGGACGTGGACTGCTGCCTCTTCTCTTCTGAACCTTCCACCATTCTTCTGAATGCCCCAGCTGGAGACCGCTCTCTCCTTTGCACTTACTTTCTGAAGGAGGCAGGCAGTGAGCAAGCTGATATCACTCCGCCAGCAGCAGCAGGGACTGTCAGCCGGGACTTCATCATCTGCAGATGCAGCGCTTGCTATTGTATACATCCGAAATAAAGTCCCTCTACCTACAGTCTTGGGTACCCCTTTATCAGCGGCCCTGTCACCTCGACAGCTAAAGGAGGGGGGCTGTGTCTTTAAGCTGAGGGTGTCTCTCTCTGCCCTGCATCTGGCAAAGGAGATGGAGCCTGAGGAGTGCATTAGCAGGGCCAGGACTCGAGTCAGGAGAGGCGAGCACGTGACGTTAAGGGCGCCCGGCAGAGGCTGTGCTACACTGGCTGTCAGTATGCTAAACTGGGTGGGTACAGGTACGAGCAGGGCTGGCCACCGGCACCTAGTGGGGAACGCCTGGCTTTGGTGCCCCCCCCCCCCTTTCCTGGCGTCCTCAGGCGGCCAACTGCTTTATGCTGGCGCCGGCCCTGTGTGGACGTTTTTTTAAGAAATGACATGTCCAAGGGACTAAATTGGGGTCTCAATCTGATCAAAGTGTATTTGCTTTGGAAGAATAAATCATTTATAATGTTGGTTGTCCTACGTGTGTTGATGTTGTTGCATTATGTAGAACTATTAGAATAGTTTTTACATTTTAGATTGGGGCGCCTCAAGACTGTCCATAATTTTACAGGCTGCCTCAAGACTGTCCAAAATTGTAAAAGGTGCCTTGAGACTGTCCATAATTTTAAAGGGTGCCTCAAGCCTGTCCATAATTTTACAAGCTTCCTTGAGACTGTCCATAATTTTATAGGCTACCACGAGACTGTCCAAAATTTTACAGGCTGCCTCGAGACTGTCCATTATTTACCAATTAAGGACCCGGCCTATTTTTTACAGTTGGTGTTTACAAGTTAAAATCATGTTTTGTTTTTTTGTTAGAAAATTACTTAGAACCCCCAAACATTATATTTTTTGTTTTTCAGACACCCTAGAGAATAAAATGGTGGTCGTTGCAATGCTTTATGTCACACCGTATTTGCGCATGGTCTTACAAACGCAATTTTTGGGGAAAAATACACTTCTTTGAATTAGCCACTTCAGCCCCGGAAGGTTTTACCCCCTTCCTGACCAGAGCACTTTTTACAATTTGGCACTGCGCCGCTTTAACTGGTAATTGCGCGGTCATGCAATGCTGTACCCAAACTAAATTTGCATCCTTTTTTCCCCACAAATAGAGCTTTCTTTTGGTGGCATTTGATCACCTCTGGGATTTTTATCTTTCATAAACGAAAAAAAAGATCGAAAATGTTGAAAAAAAAATATTTTCTACTTTTTGTTATTAAAAAAATCCAATAAATTACATTTTAGTCATACATTTAGGCCAAAATGTATTCAGCCACATGTCTTGGGTAAACAAATCTCACTCCACGCTGATCTGAGGTATGACATGATGGGAACCTCTTTTCCTACCTAATATAATACCTCGTATATCACTAGGTGTACACCATACAATTTGATTATGGATACCTAGTTCCAATTACATTGGAACTAACGACTATCTTGGAAAACAAGGAAGACTGTCCTGTGGCATTATATGGGTGACAATGATCATTTGTAGGAGGACCATTCAATGTGTTTCTATTTTGATGTTTTTGACTATTAACCATGAGTGTTCTTGCTGTTCCTGAAGAAGCGGGTTATCTCCTGTGAAACACAAACTTCGTCAAAATTAAGCAACTCAATGTGCTCTACTATAGTGAAGCCTTCAAGAATCTGTATTCAAGGAGTACTAGATGGTATTGGCTATGTTTTATGTGCAGCTTTTGTGTGTTTTGCATGTTTTTTGGTATGTATACATGTGCAATTTTAATTATATAATAAATACTTTTTACAAAAATTGGGTACCGTTATAGTCCTTTATAATTAGTTTGTTATAGTCCATTATTTTGTATATCATCGATTTTAGGATGAGGTACCAGACCTACATGGTCTACCAAATGAGGATCTCTTATTGAGGCCTTTCTCCCAGTTTCCTATTTTTCACACGTATATTTATTGGTCTGCGCAAAAGTTATAGCGAAACGATGGTACATTTACTGGAATTTAAGCAACTTTTAGTTTATGACTGCCTATCATTTTTTGAGGTGCTAAAATGGAAGGACAGTACAACACCCCCCCCCCCCCAAAATGACCCCTTTTTGGAAAGTAGACACCCCAAGGAATTTGCTGAGAGGCATGTTGAGCCCATGGAATATTTACATTTTTTGTCACAAGTGATTGAAAAATTACAAAAATAAAAAAACGTTGTCACTGAAATCATATATTACTCAAACATGCCATGGGTATATGTATAATTACACCCCAAAATACATTCTGCTGCTTCTCCTGAGTACGGGGATACCACATGTGTAAGACTTATTTTGGGAGCCTAGCCGTGTACAGGATCCCGAAAACAAATCACTGTCTTCAGGCTTTCTAAAGCCTTGTAGACACGATCGGATTTTCCACTGGGAATTTTGTGATGACAAGCTGTTGGTGGAAAATCTGACCATTTTGTACGCTCCATTGGACAATTGTTGTCGGATTTTCCGCAGACAGATGTTGGATGGCAGGCTGTAGAATTTTCCGCGGACAAATATCTGTTGTTGGATTTTCACGTACACAAGTCCATCGGACAAAAGTCCAAAGTACAAACACGCATGTTCGGAAGCAAGGACGAGCCGGAAGCGGCCGGTCTTGTAAACTGGCATTCATAATGAAGAATTAACATTCGTGACGCTGCAAATTATGAAATGTCCAAATGCAGCGCACAATTCTCTTCTTCTTTACTGGGATAATAATGAAGCTGCTTTGCTGGTGATACTGATGGAGTTATTGCAAACAAATTTTCAAAGGCTTTTTTTTCTAGTGATATCAAGAATAATTTTATTATGCTTGTTATTTATTTTTACATTTTTTTGGTGCAAGTTACCACAGCATCATTATCCTGTAGTTTTTAGGATCAAAGATACAATTACGTTAGTGTCCCTTGTCAATTTTACATTGTATTTTTTAAAATGTAACTGCCTACTCCCAAACTGTCATTTGAAGTAAAACACATAGCCAAGTATTAAAAAAATAAAACAAATAAAATTAGACATGCTATCTGCCAATAGAACTTAACCAAAAAGTGCATTCTATGCATCCAAAAATATAGAAAATATACCAAATCAAATCATTATTCAACCAAAAAATAAAATAAAAGCCTCATGCATGTGTCCTGCTTCTTAATATAGGGGGTCAACAATGCCAAGAGTTGGTGAAAGCAGGGGTCCGTCATCCGGAGATAATTCCGAAAATCATCTGGATTATTCTCCTGGAGCTCCCGCAGCAAAGGCATATGACATAATTGGTCACGATTAATAAAGCAACCAATTTTGGTCTAAGAAAATCTCCTCCTCCTGTTCCTGGACTGGACTTGGGTCAAAGCAATAACTCCGAGGCCAATAATAAATAACACGTTATCTCCGATTCCGCAACATGGCTGGTTGACGAACGGCTATTCAGAAACGAGCTGAAAAGTGTGAAATGAAAAGCGCAAAATGAAAAGCGCGAATCAACGCTCACCAAACTTAACTTCTACTAATAATGTTAACTATTATTTTCTTTTCAGGTACGCCATTCAGCTGCAGCACTGATTTATCTATCTTGATAGCAACAGCGTTTGTTCTCATGATACGTAAATCAGCGACTCCAGCGTTGTAGGAGGAGATTCCACCAACACAGTTAAGAAAAAAAACATATATGCCAAAGCATGGGGGCAGGGGTGGAGGGGCGATTTGCCCCTAACATTACAGCTGGATTGCCCCCATGCTTCGGCATATATTTTTTACTCTTTTTTTTTTGGCACAGATTGTTGTTTTTTTTGAGTTTTGATGTTTTATTGTTACCATTGTTTGCTTTTCAGGTATGCCATTAGGCTGCAGCATGGATTTATTTATTTTGACAGCAAACAGGGTTCGCTCTCACGATACCTAAATCTGCGATTCCAGCGCTGTAGAAGGTGATTTCACTACCACAGTTAAAAAAAAAAAAAACACGGTGCATGTATGCCCATCATTAGAAGTGGGTGGATGCAGGACGGTATTCTAATGGTGCGCATAAACACCGATCAATCTCTTTTTTTCGTTCAGCCCACAGTCTGAAAAGAACATTACAATACTGTATGTGCCCAACAAGGACCAGCAACGTACTGGTATGTTGCTGGACTTTGAGTGGTTGTACCAGAAGGATGCCTGCAGGTTTAGGTATCATCTTGGTATCGTTCTTTTTTAGCCAGCGGTCGGCTTTCATGTAAAAGCAATCCTAGCTAAATCGGAGACCAGAACAACTCCAATAATCTCTATGGCCTAAAAAATCCCGGAAGCTATGAGCATTTCATGACTTCGGTCATGAAATGATTGTCCACATACAAGTGGTACCCCTTTTCGAATAGGGGTGACACCATGTCCCAAACAATTTTGCCAGCGCTCCCTATGTATTCTGGGCAGTTGGGGGCTCCATGTGACTGTCTTTTCCCTCGTAAACCATAAAACTATATGTATAGTCTGTTGCCCTGTCACAGAGCTTATACATCTTGACCCCATATCTGGCACGCTTGCTGGGGAGGTACTGTTTGAAAGACAAGCGGCCAGAAAACTTTATCGGGAATAAACAAGGCTGCAAATTGTTGGTTAAAGTGGTTTACGAGGGGCTAAATTTTATGAAGCCGATCAAATCCACGATCACCCCGAG
This sequence comes from Lithobates septentrionalis, assembly GCA_037952835.1. NCBI lineage: Eukaryota > Metazoa > Chordata > Amphibia > Anura > Ranidae > Lithobates > Lithobates septentrionalis. The sequence goes on along the minus strand of JBBDGP010003724.1, from coordinate 174,186 downwards.
GACGACAGAGTTCATTGGCATTAAAATGCATGAACCGCAAGATCTGCTCATATCATGTCCTGGTCATGGAAGCAGAGAACATTTTTATATGGTGAATTGGGTCAGTGGACCAATATGACCGTGTAACGGAACCCCGTTGCACCCTGCTTGAGTGCTTCTGTCAGTATACAGCAGTGATGGCGAACCTTGGCACCCCAGATGTTTTGAAACTACATTTCTTTATCGTACATCACGGAACACAGAGCACCATAATAATGACTATCTGGGTTATATGCTACCTTTAGGTGATTGAACACTGGCAACCAATAGTAAGAAGGTTCCTCCTATATAACCCCTCCCATACAGGAAGTACCTTTAGTTTTTTGTCAGTGTCTTGAAGGTGATGGTCACGGCTGTGGAAGCTCTTCAAACTTTCTTCAAATAAATGTCCCAGTGAGGATGTTATAACGGATCCATTCAGATGGCATAAAAAGCTAAAGTGGATGGTACCCGAGCCTTGGTTCAAGAACGAGGTTTTGCTTGTAATGTGTCTGTTAAGGCGCTGGACCCTTGTTACATGGTATCCCTGGTCTTCACTTTCCCAAGGGAACCAGAAGGGTGCTTTACAGGTCCAGGGGTGTGGACCCCGTACAAAGGGGCACCCGATCTTTGAAGGTCCTCAGTGGCACTACCCGCCATGATGGGGAAAGATTGGGCCTGTATCCGGCCCTACAGAGAGGACTGGTGAGTACTCCCTCTGGGAGGCCTAACAATATTTCTGTTGTTGCTAAACATGAAAAGTCTTAGTATGGCCTGTGTTTCATTGCAAGCTGTGGTAGCGGACGTTACAGAGGAGCTGACAGATGCAGCTTATGCGAGTGTCTCCCGCACGTGGCGGCGTGTGCCGCGTGCGCGCAGGGTGTTCGTCCACGTGCGCAGGTGACGGTCGCCGCACGTGTCGCGGCATGCCTGGGTGTGTGCCGCGCAGGGTGCGCGTGCACAGTAGAACCCGACCACGCATGCGTCAATGGACGGCGCAATAAGGGAAGGTCACGCACCTGCATCTTCATTGCTGCTTGTCGGTTAAGCTCAACAGAAGCCTAGTGTGCGGTGGGACACAGAGGTCTGATAGTAATTTGGACATTTGCAACAGGTTGAAGGCTGGTAAGGCTGTGGTGGCGGCTGTACGCTGGACCCAGCTATATAACTCAGAGGGAGTTATATAGCTAAACGTCCGAACCTTCCGGATGGAGTCGGTTTGTTCAGTAATTGCATCCTTGAGAAAAGGAGATTTTATGGCATCCATAGACATCAAGGACGCATACCTGCATATACCGATTTTTGGTCCGCATCAAAGATTCCTGCGATTTGCAGTAGAGGGTTATCATTTCCAATTTGTGGCACTTCCATTCAGTCTGGCCACGGCCCCTCGGGTATTCACAAAGGTTCTGGCCCCAGTGTTGGCATTCCTAAAGTCACGGAAGATCTCAGTGGTAGGATATCTGGACGACCTTCTGTTAAGGGACCAAGCTTACTCCACCTTGGTAGAAAACATTACAACTATGGTCCATTTCCTAAAGTTTCTAGGCTGGATTTTAAATATGGACAAATCGGCCCTTCAGCCAGCTCAGGTCTTAACATATCTGGGTCTGGTCCTAGACACAACCCAAGAAAGGGGTCATCTCCATAGTGGAGCTGGTTCAGAAGGTCAAGGGGGTGGAAGGTCCTTCGGTCCGTCTGTGCATGAGGCTGTTGGGCAAGATGGTGTCATCCTTCAGCGCAGTTCCTTATGCGCAGCTTCACTCCAGGATCTTCCAGATGGCTATCCTGGAAGCTTGGGACAAGTCGGTTCAGACTTTGGATCATCCCATGTCTCTATCCCTACAGGTAAAAAGGGAACTCTCTTGGTGGGCAGAGACCAGCAACTTGAATGGTGGAAAATCCTTTCCACTAGTATCCTGGAAAGTAGTAACTACGGACGCCAGTCGTCTAGGCTGGGGAGCAGTCCTGGAAGAGGCTTCCGTCCATGGTTTATGGTCTCAGACAGAGAAGACCTTGCCCATCAATCTACTGGAAATTCGGGCAGCTCGCTTGGCTCTCCTATTTTGGACGTCCAGACTGCGGGGATTTCCTGTCCGAAACTAGTCCGACAACTCCACGGTGGTGGCATACATCAACCACCAAGGGGGCACCCGGAGTTGGGCGGCCCAAAGAGAGGTAAATTACATATTAACTTGGGCAGAGAGACATGTGCCGTTTCTGTCTGCAGTCTTTATTCCAGGGGTGGACAATTGGCAGGCAGACTACCTAAGCCGCCAGCAGCTGCTACCGTGGGAATGGTCTCTTCACCCCAAAGTTTTCATTCAGATCAGCCAGCACTGGGGGATGCCGGATGTGGATCTTCTGGCATCCAGATTCAATGCCAAAGTAGACAGGTTTGTATCCAGGACAAGGGATCCCCTCGCTGTCAGAACAGATGCATTGGTGGTTCCCTGGGACTGGTATTCTCTGATTTATGCTTTTCCTCCGATCCAGATGCTACCGCACCTGTTGTGCAGGATACAGGAAGAGCAGATTGCAGTAATCCTGGTGGCCCCGGGGTGGCCCAGGGGGTCCTGGTATTCAGAGATTGTGAGGATGGCGGTGGAGGACCCGCTGTGTCACCCATACCGTCCAGATCTGTTATCTCAAGGTCCCATATACCATCCTTCTTTACGGTCGCTGAATTTAATGGCATGGCTATTGAGACCAGGGTGCTGAAGGACCGTGGTATCAGAGGTGCAGTCTTATCTACTCTGATAAATGCTAGAAAGCCAGTTTCTAGAAATATTTACCATAGGGTCTGGAAATCGTACATTTCCTGGTGCGAGAGAAAAGGATGGCATCCTCGCAAGTGTGCGATTGGTAGGATCCTTGCCTTCCTTCAATCAGGGATTGATTTAAACTTATCTTTGGGAACCATTAAAGGGCAAATTTCGGCCCTATCAGTTTTTTTCCAGAGGCCAATTGCATCTCATTCTTTAGTGTGAACCTTCATCAAGGGGATACTGCACTTAAAAATGCCGGTTAAGCCTCCCTTAGGCCCCTGGGACTTGAACTTGGTGCTATCAGACCTACAGGTTCAACCCTTTGAACCAATTAAGCATATTCCTTTAATTCTGTTGACCAGGAAACTGGTTTTTCTGATAGCCATAACTTCAGGTAGAAGGGTGTCGGAATTGGCCGCCCTTTCATGTAAAAAACCTTTTCTAATTTTACATCAGGACAAGGTGGTTATGCGGCCCCAGATTTTTTACCTAAGGTGGTTTCCAATTTTCATTTGAATCAAGATATCATTTTGCCTTCCTGATTTCCCAATCCTAAAACTAAGGAGGAAAAGTCACTTCACTTACTAGATGTGGTGAGAGCAGTTAAGGTTTACTTAAGCATGTAGGCTCCTTTTCGGAAGACTGATTCCTTTTTTGTTCTGCCAGAGGGTCCTAAGAGAGGACAGGCAGCAACTAATTCTACTATCTAGGTGGATTCGCCAACTCATTATCCAGACTTATGAGTTGAAAAGCAGGGTTCCACCTCTTTATTTCAAAGCTCACTCTACTAGAGGAGTTAGTACATCGTGGGCAGTGCGCCAACAGGTGCCTATGGCTCAGGTTTGCAACGCGGCCGCTTGGTCTTCAGTTCATACGTTCACCAGGTTTTACCAACTGGACGTCAGATCTCGGGAGGAGACTATTTTTGGCCACAGCATGCTGCGAGCGGCTTTATAAGCCCTGGAGGGGATTTAAGGATACTTTACCCTCCCCTCAAAATGCATTGCTTTAGGACATCCCAGATAGTCATTATTATGGTGCTCTGTGTCCCGTGATGTACGATAAAGAAAAATGGATTTTTAAAACAGCTTACCTGTAAAATCCTTTTCTTGGAGTACATCACGGGACACAGAGGTCCCTCCCTTCTTTTCTGGGATCTTCATTGCTTGCTACAAAAACAAAGGTATTTCCTGTATGGGAGGGGTTATATAGGAGGAACCTTCTTACTATTGGTTGCCAGTGTCCAATCACCTAAACGTAGCATATAACCCAGATAGTAATTATTATGGTGCTCTGTGTCCCGTGATGTACTCCAAGAAAAGGATTTTACAGGTAAGCTGTTTTACTACTACTCTACAGAGTGCATGAGCATCATGGGAAATGTAGTTCCAGAACATCTGGGGTGCCAAGGTTCGCCATCACTGGTATACAGCCTCCTCCAGTCTGAACATCTGATATCTGATATTACAGCCACATATTGTAACTAAAAACCAGGTGAGACTAGCTCAGTTACACAGCTTGAACATGGAATAATTTATTGGACAAACTCACAAATATATACAACAGGAAGACATTTAGCCGTCCGTCCCCCCCCCCCCCATCATATTACCCTGTAACCAGAAACAGAATTAACATTTACTAATCCTTTAAAGAGCCTAGTTGACTCAGAAGTATAATCTTTCAGGGCAGACTTGCTATCTTTTAGATCAGAAGACACAACACACATTATATAAACATAAACGCAGGACACCTTCACATAATAGCAGGAGCCCCTAGTAGTAGACGGACCATCTCCTACATTGGACAGAGGCCAATGTGATCCTCTCTTTCAATTAACATGTATAGATCAGAATCAAATAAACCAGGAATAGTTTTTGTATATTTCCTGAGAGATATGGTGGATAAATATTACTGTTTCATTTTAAGTAATCCAAGCCACATTTTCTTGGTCACCCTGTGCCCCTAATAGACACAGGGTGATTTAGACATAGGAAGTGCATGGGTAGCTGAAGCAAGGGTTTCCCAACCTCTTCAAGGGATTCTGGGTTCCACCAGCCCTCCGCCCAAAGTGACTCCCGTCACAGACCGCAACTCACTTTTTTTTAGTTATGCCCATGAGGAAACTGTAATAGGTCTCCAATCTCTGTCAAGGGTCAAATGGGGATTAGCAGCGATGAATTGACCAGCATACAAATTGCTTTGGTCCACAATAGATCTATAGAGATCTGTGAAAAACAGTGAATAAAAATCAAGTGACGTAAAATCAACTGTTTCCACCTGAATTCCGGGTTGGCCAGTGAATGGGGGAAGTACGAGCGCTACAGAAGTGGTGAGCTCTCAATCGGGATTGGCATATGCAGCGTGAAGGACACTTTGGGCTTTACAGGCCTGTCTTTGTCTTCTTGTTGGCTGCGGGACACTACTGCTAGTCACCGCACCAGCTTGAACTGCACTTATGGGACTCACCATGTCACCAAGTGTTACTGCAGTGCTTGTTTGTCTATGACCAGGATGCACTAGGCCACTGGTGCTCACCTGAAGTATGAGCGGCACTAGTACTGGCTCTCTGCTCTATACAAGAGCCCTGCAGTTCTTGCACCTCAACAACAGAAGAACAGGGTTGGGTACGCCTGACCTTAGCAGGGACCACTACTCCGTCATCAGAGCTATCTGACAGGGTGCCGCTGCTCTCTACTGGTTCGTATACTGAGCCTGAATCTGCCAGTGAGGCAGCTTCCCCTTCGCTCTCATAGGTCATGCTCAGCAACGTGTAGGCCACTTTACTAGTGTACCTCTGTTTGGACATTTTGGCCTCTAAATTTATAGGTACAACTAGTGTGACTCACAGGCATAATAGCACCTTGGTGTCAGAACCTGCTTCAATCACTGCCAAAAAAATTAACTGTTAACATTTGCAGGGATCAGGCCTGACTCAGCGAATGGTGCGGTTATGTGTGTTGTGTTTTGTAAGTGACAGTGATCTATTGATACTGCACTTGGGTGGGCTGGCCTGGGTGGAAGGGCTAAATGCAGGTACTAGCATGTGTCTGGGCTGATCCCGCTTACGCCCCATTTTTGGTAACACCTAAACTACTGGGGATGCTAATATAGTCCTGATCAGATCAAAGATATTGATTCGTTCAGACACTATACTAGTAACGGAGCTATCCAGTGTGTGTGTGCATGTTAGAGAACCTGCACTGATCTGACCCTGTCTGGGATTTACGCTGACCATAACTGACACTAAAACCTAACTGATGTCACCCGCTGGGTGATCAGGGGGTTAAACCTTTATTAGGTAATATATGGTGGGTACCCTGACGCTATAAAAAACTAACTAGCGTCACCTGTGACACTAATACGGTGATCACTGGTGAAGGGGGTGAAAGGTTTAACTAGGAGGCGATCAGGGGTTAAATCCTTGATTAGGTAGTATATGGGGGTAACCTGAAGCTATAAAAGACTGATGGTGAAACTAACCAACTAACTAGCTATCTAGCGTCACCCATGACACTAATAGGGCGATCAGAAAATAAATCTGTACACTATACTAGTGACAGGGGGTGAAAGGGTTAACTGGGGGGTGATCAAGGAGTTAAACCTTTATATGGGGGGTTAATGGGGGTTCCCCTAAAGCTATCTGGGCCTACTACTAACTGCCCTAATGCTGATTAGTGTCACAAGTGACACCAGTACAGTGATCCATGAAAAACCTGAAAACTGCACTTGGTGACACTGTGACAGGGAGTGAAAGGGTTAACGGGGGGGGCGATCGGGGGGGTGACAAGTGTGCCTACGTGTACTGTGTCAGTGTAGTGTTGGTGCAACTCATGGTTAATGTCCTCTCTCCTTTCACTGGAACCGAAAAGGGCTCCACGAGGGGAGGTGACATCACTTCCTCTGCCTGTGTTTACATTTCACAGGCAGAGGAGGTTTTTCAATCGTCAGAACCAATCAGCAGGTTCAGGCCAGAAATCATTGGCCTGGACCTGTAGACTGATCAGATTTGTTACAGAACCAATCTCTGTGCAGACAGTGGGGGCGCTGTACAGGTACGGCGACTCACGCAGCGCTACCAACCCGCCGCCGTAGATCTATGTGAGCTGGTTGGCAGGTGGTTAACTGACCACTGCACTCTATACACAGGTCTGTATATGATATGTTCCTGACCACTGCACTCTATACAAAGGGCTGTATATGATATACTCCTGACCACTACACTCTATACACAGGGCTGTATATGACATGTTCCTGACCACCGCACTCTATACACAGGACTGTATATGACATGTTCCTGACCACCACACTCTATACACAGGACTGTATATCACATGTTCCTGACCACTACACTCTATACACAGGGCTGTATATGACATGTTCCTGACCACTGCACTCTACACACAGGTCTGTATATGACATAGGGATGAGCCGAACACCTCCCGGTTCGGTTCGCACCAGAACCTGCGAATGGACCGAAAGTTTGCGCGAACTTTAGAACCCCATTAAAGTCTATGGGACTCGAACGTTCGAAATCAAAAATGCTAATTTTAAAGGCTAATATGCAAGTTATTGTCCTAAAAAGGGTTTGGGGACCCGGGTCCTGCCCCAGGGGACATGTATCAATGCAAAAGAAAGTTTTAAAACGGCAGTTTTTTTGGGAGCAGTGATTTTAATGATGCCTAAAGTGAAAAAAAAAGTGAAATATTCCTTTAAATATTGTACCTGGGGGGTGTCTATAGTATGCCTGTAAAGTGGCGCGTGTTTCTCGTGCTTAGAACAGTCCCTGCACAAAATGACATTTTTAAAGGAATAAAAGTCATTTAAAACTGCTTGCGGCTTTAATGTAATGTCTGGTCCTGGCAATATGGATGAAAATCAGTGAGACAAACGGCATGGGTACCCCTCAGTCCATTACCAGGCCCTTTGGGTCTTGTATAGATATTAAGGGGAACCCCGCACCCAAATTAAAGAAAGGAAAGGCGTGGGGCCCCCAGGCCCTATATACTCTGAACAGCAGTATACAGGCGGTGCAAACAAGACAGGGACTGTAGGTTTGTTGTTAAGTAGAATCTGCTTGTAATTTTGAACTGGTACATTTTTAAAGTGTAGCTCCAGCCAAAAAATCTATTTTTAAGCTTTTTGGAAAACATAGGGAAGGGTTATCACCCCTGTGACATTTGTTTTGCTGTCTGTGCACCTCTTCAGAAGATTTTACCTCACTTTCTGTCCCAATGACAAATGTTTTTTGAAAATTTAGGGTTTTTAGTGAAACAAGGATTGGTGATAAAGCATCAGTGAAGAGGAGACACGTTTTTCCCATATTAACTCTTACAGGAGTGAATTTCCCTTCCTAGAGGTAGATTTCATCTCACTTCCTGTTGTCTCCCGTTTGCAAGTAGGAGTTGTTTGTAAGTTGGATGTTTGAAAGTAGGGGCCTGCCCTATATACTCTGCAGAAATTGGGGCCTTAGGTGTTGGTGTTGCCACAACACTGTAAGCCCTCACAGTTACTCTTAGTGGGCGCAGGAACGGGCCGTGCTGTGAAATATTAGATCAAGAATTGTAATTACATGCCATTGTTGAACAGTGGTAGAAAAATTGGGCCTTTGGTGGTGGTGGTGGTGCTGGTGCCACAACACTGTAAGTCCTCACAGTTACTCTTGGTGGGCGCTGGAATGAGCCCTGCTGCAAAGTATTGCATCAAAAATTGTAATTATACGCCCCTGCTAAACAGGGGTTGAAAATTTTGGCCTTGGGCACTGGTGCTGGTGCCACAACCCTGCAACCCCTCACAGATACTCTAGTCGGTGTACCGATAGCAGATTGCCCACAAGTACTTGGTTTGACACACCTAGTTCTATACCTTCATTCCTCTCAGTGCAGGTTTCAGAGAGGACTGAAGGTATAGTGGGGTTGGAGATCCCAGCTGATGAGGAGCACGGAGAGGTCTGCTTTGTTCTTTGGTGTGGGTCTTTTAGGTACGCTTGCCAACAAACTGCATGGCAGGTCGACATATGTCTGGTCAAGCATGTGGTGCCCAAGTGGGTGATGTTTTGGCAACGCGAGATACGCTTGAGACATATGTTGCAAATAGCAGCAGTGGGATCTGATGCACTCATCTCAAAAAAGGTCCACACCAAAGAACTTTTGGAATAACGCGCAGAGACAGCAGCGCCCTGCACATGCGGAGCTCTGCGGTGTGATGCAATCGGTGTGCTGCCCTTAAGCTGGCCCCTGGAGAGCATCCTACCTCGTTGGAGATGTGCCTCCTCCTCCTCCTCTCAGGCACCCACGTGGAGTCAGTGACCTCATCATCCCCTCCCTCCTCATCACTGGAGCAAAGCTGGCAGTATGCTGCAACTGGGGGAACATGACTGCCAGATTGCTGTACTTCTTAGGCACCCCCTCTCTCTGGGCTCACGTTACTGCCTTCCTCTAACTGGGTACCATCATCGGAGCCGTCAAAATGCTGGGCATGTACCCAACACTGTGGTCAAACAGTTCGGGGGACTCCTCAGGAGGACATGGTGGGGCTAGGGAAGGAGTGACTGATGCCATTGAGCCAAGGGAAGAGGCCGCGTTGGCAGCTGCTTTGCCAGACAAAGTACCCTGAGCCTGGGTGAGAGAGGATGAGGACAGCTTGGTCATCCACTCTACCAAATGTTCCGCATGTTGCAGCTCAAAACGGCCAGCTGCTGAAAAAAAGGACAAGCGTGTCCCACAGCCACGTGCTGATGAAGATGCACCGTCTCCACGACCAGCACTGTTGCCTCTAGACACAGAGCCTGCTTGCCCTCTTTTATTGGCTTGTGACTGTTTGCCTCTCCTTGTTGGTCTTCCAGACATACTAATGGCCTGCAGTGAGATGTAGCTGTACAAAGCTGGGATGTATATATATATATATATATATATATATATATATATATATATATATATATATATACTGATACTGCAGCTAGCAGAATCAACTGCCTTCCTGTAGTATTATTAGTATAAGAACACCAGCAATTGTCTTCAGGTAGCTTTAGGTGCACACTGTGCAGAGGACACAGTACACTAACTGTAAATACTGTAGCTGCCTGCCTGTGGTATTATTAGGATCAGAACAAGAGCAATTATCTTTAGGTAGCTTTAGGTGCACACTGTGCAGAGGACACAGTACACTAACTGTAAATACTGCAGCTGCCTGCCTGTGGTACTAATAGGATCAGAAGACCACCAATTTTCTTCAGGTAGCTTTAGGTGCACACTGTGCAGAGGACACAGTACATACTGTAGCTGCCTGCCTGTGGTACTAATAGGATCAGAACAAGAGCAATTGTCTTCAGGTAGCTTTAGGTGCACACTGCGAAGGATGCAGTACACTAACTGTAAATACTGCAGCTGCCTGCCTGTGGTACTAATAGGATCAGAAGAACACCACCAATTTTCTTCAGGTAGCTTTAGGTGCACACAGTGCAGAGGACGCACTACACTAAATGTAAATACTGTAGCTAATAGGACTAATAGGGTCAGAAGAACACCAACAATTTTTTCAGGTAGCTGTAAATACTGTAAAAACACCTGTCTGCCTGTCAGTAGGAAGAGAATAACAGGAACGGATCTAGCTAAACTAAATACAATGTATATATATATATATATATATATATATATATATATATATATACACACACATATATATATATATATATATATACACACACATACACACCACACAACACCTAGGATGCATATATATATATATATATATACAGTGGCTTGCGAAAGTATTCGGCCCCCTTGAACTTTTCAACCTTTTGCCACATTTCAGGCTTCAAACATAAAGATATAAAATTTTTCTTTTTTGTGAAGAATCACCAACAAGTGGGAAACAATTGTGAAGTGAAACGAAATCTTTTGGATTTTTGAAACTTTTTTAACTAATAAAAAAATGAAAAGTGGGGCGTGCAAAATTATTCGGCCCCCTTGCGTTAATACTTTGTAGAGACACCGTTTGCTGCGATTACAGTTGCAAGTCGCTTGGGGTATGTCTCTATCAGTTTTGCACATCAAGAAACTGAAATTCTTGCCCATTCTTCCTTGCAAAACAACTCGAGCTCAGTGAGGTTGGATGGAGAGCGTTTGTGAACAGCAGTTTTCAGCTCTTTCCACAGGTTCTCGATTGGATTCAGGTCTGGACTTTGACTTGGCCATTCTAACACCTGGATACGTTTATTTGTGAACCATTCCTTTGTAGATTTTGCTGTATGTTTGGGATCATTGTCTTGTTGGAAGATAAATCTCCGTCCCAGTTTCAGGTCTTTTGCAGACTCCAACAGGTTTTCATCCAGAATGGTCCTGTATTTGGCTGCATCCATCTTCCCCTCAATTTTAACCATCCTCCCTGTCCCTGCTGAAGAAAAGCAGGCCCAAACCATGATGCTGCCACCACCATGTTTGACAGTGGGGATGGTGTGTTGAGTGTGATGAGCTGTGTTGCTTTTACGCCAAACATATCGTTTTGCATTGTGGCCAAAAAGTTCGATTTTGGTTTCATCGGACTAGAGCACCTTCTTCCACATGTTTGGTGTGTCTCCCAGGTGGCTTGTGGCAAACTTTAGACAAGACTTTTTATGGATATCTTTGAGAAATGGCTTTCTTCTTGCCACTCTTCCATAAAGGCCAGATTTGTGCAATGTACGACTGATTGTTGTCCTATGGACAGACTCTCCCACCTCAGCTGTAGTTCTCTGCAGTTCATCCAGAGTGATCATGGGCCTCTTGGCTGCATCTCTGATCAGTCTTCTCCTTGTCTGAGCTGAAAGTTTAGAGGGACAGCCAGGTCTTGGTAGATTTGCAGTGGTCTGATACTCCTTCCATTTCAAAATGATCGCTTGCACAGTGCTCCTTGGGATGTTTAAAGCTTGGGAAATCTTTTTGTATCCAAATCCGGCTTTAAACTTCTCCACAACAGTATTACGGACCTGCCTGGTGTGTTCCTTGGTCTTCATGATGCTCTCTGCGCTTTCAACAGAACCCTGAGACTATCACAGAGCAGGTGCATTTATACAGAGACTTGATTACACACAGGTGGATTCTATTTATCACCATCAGTCATTTAGGACAACATTGGATCATTCAGAGATCCTCGCTGAACTTCTGGAGTGAGTTTTCTGCACTGAAAGTAAAAGGGGCCGAATAATTTTGCACGCACCACTTTTCAGTTTTTCAATTGCTAAAAAAGTTTAAAATATCCAATAGATTTCGTTCCACTTCACAATTGTGTCCCACTTATTGGTGATTCTTCACAAAAAATTAAAATTTTATATCTTTATGTTTGAAGCCTGAAATGTGGCAAAAGGTTGAAAAGTTCAAGGGGGCCGAATACTTTCGCAAGCCACTGTATATATACACACACACACACACAATACACTGTAAGTGCAGCTAACAGACTCGCCTGCCTACTCTAACTTAAATCAAATGACACTGTCTCTCTGTCTATCTCTCTGCGGCAACTCACTACACAAGGCCGTGTAGGTGGCCTTATATAGTGTGGGGCATGTACTAAACCCCCTGAGCCATAATTGGCCAAAGCCAATAACGTTCGAAATTCAAACGGTCGAACATGCGATGTTCGAGTCAAACATGAGTTCGACTGGAACTCGAAGCTCATCCCTATTCCTGACCACTGCACTCTACACACAGACATGTTCCTGACAACTGCACTCATGGCCATTATTTATGGTTATCTGTAAACTGATGACCTGTAAAGGCTATTAAAGCGTCACCTATGAGTCATTTTTGGGTACCAAAGATTTTCATCATTGCACCGACACACAACTTTTATTTTTGTTCAACGCATTTTTTTATTGTATATTTACTTTTAACAAGATTGCAGTCATAGAATAAGGAAATAGTAAAGGAAGAAATTCAATTGGTCAGTAAAATGACTTGTGTGGAATGTGGAGTCATTATTAATTTGTGTACAATACAATACACAACGTGTTACATTATTATAACAAAGTATTGTAGAAAAGATCACACCATAGAAAATGGGAGAAAGTAGAAAATAAGGGAGGTGACATTTGTGTACGAGGAACACCTTAGCAATTACCACCATTTTATTCTCCAGGGCCTCTGATTTCAGAAAATATATGTTTGGGGGTTTTATCTAATCTTCAGGCCCAAAATCTCCATATTACCATGTGTTTAAAAATGATGCAAAAACCAGCTTTGGCAGTGAAAGGGTTAATGTGAGCTAGATGGGATCACTCTGCTGTGGTCACACTCTAAAAATTAGAGCTCCCCCTAGCTGCAGCCTGGTAATAACATTGCTAGGAGGTCTATTCATTTATCTGCTACATACTTCCTATCTTTATATAAACGCCTCCTGACATTTAGGGGTCTAGTCCTAAAATAATTACATAATAATTCACCAAATGAAAGTGCGTGTACATTCCTTCTGTGTGCATGAGGGGAAAAATGGATGACATTGGGCTATTTGCTGGTCAAATGATTTGATTATGATTGATAGTTGCAGGCCAATTGCTGTGATACCATTATCTAAAGCCCAAATGTGGTATTTTTCATTTTAGATCAATATTTCGTTTAACACTTTCAATGCCTCCTGTACTCATAAATGTATGAGTGTGATCTCAGCCATTAGTATAAAACCATTCCTGACAGAGGAAATGAAGGGGTTTAATTATAAAAAAAAATATATTGGGTGAGGGTGTCAAGCATTTGCCTAGCTGAGACAAATTAAAGGCATATTTTAACCACTAGCTGATCAGCTGCCTTTGTTATACGGCAGCAGGTCGGCCTGCGTAAATCACCGTAGCTGCACGGCGGCTTGCACAGGTGCAGCTGAGGGCAGGCATGTGCCGGGAGTGTGCCCGCGGGTCAGGCAGACTCGATGTTCGCCTAGTACAGAGGCTGAATTGGGATCTGCCTTTGTAAACAAGGCAGAGCCCCATTCTGACAGGGGATATAACAGATCTACTGTTCCCAGTCATCGGGAACAGTGATCTCTGTCATGTCCCTGGCATCCTATCCCCCTAGTGTTAGAACACGCTGAGGGAACACAGTTAACCCCTTGATCGCCCCTAGTGTTAACCCCTTCCCTGCCAGTGTCATTTATACATTGATCTGTGCTATAAAAATGCACAGATCAATGTAATAATGTCACTGGTCCCCAAAAAGTGTAATTTGGGGGTCAGATATGTCTACCGCAATATTGCAGTCTTGCTAAGAATTGCAAATTCCCTCCATTACTAGTAAAAACAATAAAAAATAAATATAAGTCCCTAAATCTATCCCATAGTTTGTAGACGTGATTACTTTTGAGCAAACCAATCAATATACGTCTAATGTGATTTTTTTTTTTTTTACCAAAAATATGTAGAAGAATACATATTGGCCTAAACTGATGAATACATTTGTTTTTTATATATTTCTTTGGGATATGTATTATAGCAAAAAGTTTATTTTTTTTTTATTTTTTTCAAAATTGTCACTCTGTTTAAAGCGCAAAAAATAAAAAACCAGAGAGGTGATCAAATACCACCAAAAAAAAGCTCTATTTGTGGGGAAAAAAGGACGTAAATTTTGTTTGGGTACAACGTCACACGACCGCCCAATTGTCAGTTAAAGCGACGCAGTGAAGAATTGCAAAAAATGGCCTGGTCATTAAGGGGGCAAATTCTTCCGGGGCTAAATTGGTTAATAAAACACACTGATTTCCTATGATTGTCAGCTTCATCTAGTGGCTAGTAATGTGGTATTTTTCTTGAAATACCTCCTTAAGGAAAAATCGCCAATACCGCAATAGGGCCACTAGATGGCTCTGATGATCACAGGAAATCACTGTATGAAATAAAATTTGACCAACATTTGTCACCAGTGAGCAAATACTGTTCATATTTGATAAACACAATTTAACAAATAGACCTCTAAGTGTTTGTGAAAGCTTAAACCACAAAATGTACTCCAATGCCAATGAAAGGTAATGACTCCATTTTTATTTTTCTACTGCTATCAATGGCCAACACTGTACAACACTTCATCCATGTCTTTGGTGATCTCTGATCTCCTTATGAACTGTTTCTTACATGATGAAGATCAGCCATGGAGTATATCTGAGGTGTATATCAGGGTGTGCTTCTTCCCCACATGAGAGCTGTGATGTCCAGCAACATTCATATAGAAGACATTTCCCGCACTCAAGGCACTAATACACCTCGAGGGTTGTGTGGGATCCCTGATGTACAGGAAGATAGGACTTCAGTGAGGAACAATTCCCTCACTCAGGACAGGAATAAGGCTTCTCCCCTGTGTGAGATCTCTGATGTCTGGAAAGATGGGACTTCTGTGAAAAACATTTCTTGCACTCAGGACAGGAATACGGCTTCTCCCCCGTGTGAGATCTCTGATGTCTGCAAAGATTGGACTTGTCTGAAAAAGTTTTTCCGCACTCAGGACAGGAAAGTGGCTTCTCCCCCGTGTGCAATCTCTGATGCATAGAAAGACCAGATTTATGTGAAAAACATTTCCCACACTCAGGACAGAAATATGGCTCCTCACTTGTGTGCAATCTCTGATGTCTGTGATAAAAGGATTTGTCTGAAAAACATTTGCCGCACTCAGAACAGGAGTATGGTTTTTCTCCTGTGTGAAGCCTTTGATGTGTGACCAGATGTGCTTTTCGTATAAAACATTTCCCACACTCAGAACAGGAATATGGCTTCTCGCCTGTGTGAAGCATCTGATGTATTTGAAGACTGGACTTTTCTGAAAAACATTTCCCGCACTCTGGACAGGAATACGGCTTCTCCCCAGTGTGAGACCTCTGATGTCTGTAAAAATTTGACTTCTGTGAAAAACCTTTCCCGCACTCAGGACAGGAATATGGCTTCTCTCCTATGTGTGATCTTTTATGCTCATTAAGTTTGGATTTAAAACGGAAATACTTCCCGCACTCAGTACAGGAAAACCTCTTATCTTTTGGAAGGACGGCACCGTCCCTCACAGTCTGAGGTTCCTCAGGATAAGAGGAATACGATGGTCCATCTACACTGTGTGGTGCCGGATGGACATTTGAGGTAGTCGGGTTTTCTCCTGGACTATACTGTGTGATGTCCTCATCTTCTACTTTACAGTCTGGAGACAAAGTGAGACAATCCTCTGAGGTTTTCCTCATCTCCCGTCCATGTACTAAAATAGAAATAAAAAGAATATTACTACACATTAACAGATTGGTTCCCCTAAATCAGGACTCACATCAGGCAGCTTTGTCTCTGAGGATCTTACAATTCCCCCCTCAAGGTAACTAGTAAATGGGTCCTCTGATCTCCTACCAGTTTATTTTTTTATTCATGGACCTTAGTCAGAGAGTGAGGAAACAACGAGAACTGTCTTTTATAGGAGTGACAGTGATGAGGGGATTATAGGATGAGTGTCCCCACCCCCTCTATCACTCATTGCCATCTTCCCAACACAAGAAGTCCTGCACTTCCTTATTTAGTCCATGATTTAGTCATGAATAACAGCGGGGCTGAGCCCCACCAGAGGTCAGAGAGTGAGGATGGTGGGAGAACAACCTATATGAAGACTGGATTGATCCTGAAGACCACTCACAGATGATTATAATGTAATTTTGGAGAGTGCTGCTCAGAGAGTGACAGCAGCTGGCGGGGGGGGGGCAGCTGGTAGACAGTAAGAAACAAGAACTAATGATGGAAAGGTTCCCAAAAGCAGCACTGATGACATTCTCTATGCTGGCCCTCCTCCTCCAGAACCTCTCCCTGATGCCAAGCACATTCTCCCTATCCAGCAGATTCCTGTCCTTCACCTAACCACATGCAAAATGCGCACCAACTGCAGTGAGCCAGTGCTTTTTATAAGCACTGCCCTTTACTAAAGATGTCCAACAATAATAAAACAGTGAAATTCTGCAAGGTAAACAGACCATTAACAAAAGAATGCAATAATAATAATAATAATAATAATAATAGGCAGTACATTATACAACATAATCAGAATACTTGGCCGGCAACTGCTCCCTGTTAGACCTAAAAGGGCAGCGACCCTCGCTGGGACCTTCCAGCTCATCTTCGGGATTATCATTTACTTGGGTTTGTCTAGGAGCCTTAGGTGCTTGAGGGTTATCATAAGTAGACATAACAACCTTGCCTGGGCTATCATTTGTGTCCTCGTAGGAGTCCGCAAGCTCCTTGGAACTCTGAGCACTCATTCAGTCCTCTGTAAAGTGATATGGGGAAGATCCACAGGGTTAGAATCCCACAAGTCTGCAGAGGGCCTGATGGGATAGTCTCTGCCCAACACACAGGGCCTCAGTAGCTTCTGATGGAGGTGCTAACTGTTGAGTTCAGGGCCCTCAGACATCACGTCATAAACCAGGAGTGATGAGAGTAGCTGTTTCTCCACACAGTATGAGGTGGTTTCCCATCAGGGTTCCAGATTGCTACCCCTCTCAAATATTGGGTTTTTCACTAGCACCTGGTCCTCCAGCTGCAGCAGCAAAAGGTTGAGAGCAATTTTCTCAGCCACATCTCAATGGTGTTCAAGAAACACCTATTAGCCACTTAAGGACCGAGACTCTTTCTGAGATTTGGTTTTTACAAGTTAAAAACAGGTTTTTTTGCTATAAAATTACTTAGAACCCCCAAACATTAAATATATCGTTTTTTCTAAAACCCTAGAGAATAAAATGGTGGTCATTGCAATACTTTCTGTCAAACCGTATTTGCGCAGCGGTCTTACAAGCGCACTTTTTTTGGGGAAAAAAATACACTTTTTTGAATTAAAAAATAAGACAACAGTAAAAGTTAGCCCAATTTTTTTTATATTGTGAAAGATAATGTTGCGCCGAGTAAATTGATACCCAACATGTCAGGCTTCAAAATTGCGCCCGCTTGTGAAATGGCGTCAAACTTTTACCCTTAAAAATCTCCATAGGCGACATTTAAAAAATTCTACAGGTTGCATGTTTAGACTTAGAGGAGATCTAGGGCTAGAATTATTACTCTCACTCTACCGATTGCGGTAATACCTCACATGTGTGGTTTGAACAGCGTTTTCATATTCGGGCACTTCTCGCCTTTGCGTTCGCTTCTGCACTCAAGCTCGGGGGGGGGGGGGGGGAGGAGGGGGGAACGGGGCGCGTTTAAAAAAAAAATTTTCTTATTTATTTTACCTTTTATTTTATTTTTTTACACGGTTCTTTAGAAAAAAAAAAAAGGACTTTGTGTCACTTTTATTCCTATTGCAAAGAATGTAAACATCCCTTGTAATAGAAAAAAAGCATGACAGGACCTCTTAAATATGAGATCTGGGGTCAAAAAGACTTCAGATCTCATATTTACACTAAAATGCAATAAAAATGTCCCTTTAAGAGCTATGGGTGGAAATGACGTTTTGACGTCGCTTCCGCCCTGCAGTGGTATGGCCATCTTCCCCTCACTCGTCTCCATGCCAAGCCAGGGACAGGACATGATCGCCTCCACGCTACCGACGGCTCCAGTAAGCAACTGAGGGCACCGGAGAGCAGCGGGAGCCCTCTCCCGCCCCCGATAAAAGTGATCTTGCTGCGAATCTGCCGCAGAGACCACTTTTATCTTGAAGCGGACCACCCGCTGAAGAAGAGGATACCGGGGTTATGGCAGCTATCTGCTGCCATAACAACGGTATTCCTCTTCAAAGTAGCGACGTAAAACGATGGCGGGTGGTCCGGAAGTGGTTAAACCCTCCTCAGCCTTTCACACTGCTCTTGTACCTATTTGTTGGGAGTGTGGAGGTATGTTCAGAAGTAGGTCCATGGGAAGCCGCCCCCTATGCCCGAACATGAGGAAGAAGGGGATGTGTCCCATGGCCCGTTGTACTGTATTATTGTAGGCTCAAATGACATCCCCCATGTGTTGGTGCCAGTAGTCTCAATGCCCTTGTTCCAGAGTCTGAAGCATGCCCAACAATGTGCGATTAAAATGTTAACAGACCCCATTGCCCTGTAGATGATAGAGGGTAGTGTGGGACTTATGGATTCTGTTCAAACACAGCTTCGAGAACACCATGGGTTCAAAATTAGGTCTTTGGTCCGAAGGGGTGCACTTGGGGCACCCATGGGGCTGAACCATATGATTCCAGAATAGTCTGGTGGTGGTTACAGCAGTTTGGTCTTTGGTGGGCATCACTATTCAATACTTTGACAGCCGCAGTCAAGAAAAATTCTCCCTGACTTGTGCTCAGTACAATCTATCCCAGTATGCCCGCTTGTGGCATGGATTATTTGGCAAACCTGCAAGATGTGCAACTGGGGGACCATGATTTGGAAGGTATCCTGCTGTTCTGTGGGGATGTGAGCTTGACGGTACATAATGTTATCCCTTATTTCCAGCCAGTCCCACTACTGTAGCAGGACTCTGGACATGTCCTGGTGAACCCTGGCACTCACAGGGAGTAGGTTTATGCTTTTCGGAGAGGAAACATTGTATTTGGGAAAGATCAGGGTCTTTTTCATTAATAGTGGCCCACTCGGCCATATGGACTTTAGCCAACTCTGACAATGGTTCTGCCTGTTGACCCCTGGAGAAGTGTGTAGGAAAAGGTTGTGGAGTCACTAGAATGAAGAACACCCAATTGGCCAACCAAAACAACGGAGATAAAAATCAATAATTGGTGTTGCGCTCTGAGTAGTAACTAAAATAACAGTGATATATAGAAGGTGTTGTAAGAACCAAAATAAATAGAAATTGGACACATATAAGATCAAGTCCTAAATTCTGTTCAAACAATGGTGTAAACAACCACTAAACATGGATACATTCTAATATATAAAGTGCAAGTGATGAAAGTGACAAAGGTGACATATAATATTCGAACTGAGTAATAATAAAGTGCACGCAATTAAAAATGTCCAAAGATAGAACTCTTCAAATAAATATAAAAGTGCTCCAAAAGAATAGTGTCCATATAGGCGAGGGAACTGAAGCTGTGAAGTGCTGCTCCAGTTGACACACTGTGCAGAGAATGTGAACGGTGACTTTGTGTGATGATTTCTTCAGTGCAAATTACACCTTTGTGTGGATTGGCCCCTTACCTTACGTCTGTAAGATAACAGCGTGAGAAATTAAAATAGCAGCCAGCGCAAATCCAGATTCCTATAGTAGATAGCTGGGGGTTTCTCCTCTGTGCAGCTCAGCAATGCATGAAAAAAGGGAAAGATTTCCAGATCCAGTAAGGATGTATACAGGGGAAGAAAGAAGGGGGCCCAGATCATGAAGTATGTTGAAACTTGAATTTATTTAAAATAAAAGCCAGTTTGGTGCTCATATTAAAAACATGCAAACAAACACAGCACCACGAGCGGCGAGCTCGCAACCTGACGTCACTTCCGGTGCCTATCTGTTCCAACACGTAGCATCACGGGCTTGTGACTTCATCAGGGAATCTCGATCTGGGCCCCCTTCTTTCTTCCTCTGTATACATCGTTACTGGATCTGGAATTCTTTCCCTTTTTTCATGCATTGCTGAGCTGCACAGAGGAGAAACCCCCAGCTATCTACTACAGGAGTCTGGATTTCGCTGGCTGCTATTTTAATTTTTCACAGTTACCTTACAAGTGGCACTTACCGAGTTTCAGCTTCAATCCATATTGAGAGAGGTGTATGAACATCCAGTCCAGATGGTGAATATGGACTTCAAAGGTTTTGAAAAAGATGATAACGTCATCCAGGTAGATCAGCACCATCTCAAAGTTATAGTCTCCCAGGCACCATTCCATCAGTCTTTGAAAGGGGCTGGGGGTGTTACTCAGCCTGAATGGCATGTGATTAAACTCGAACAGCCCCAACGGGATGATTAAAGCTGTCTTTTCGAGACTTGTAGGGTGTGGTCTGGACATGGCTGAGTGAGGACGCATAGTGCACGAGCTCCAGGCGCTCCATTGGCTACAGATTGACCTCACTAATACGGCTAGAGCAAGCAGCATAATTCTGTCTAAACAGCGGGATACTAAAACCTCCCGTAAGGCGGCAAAAATAAGTGATACTCAACCCGGGATTCAGCAGTACTTCGCGGTCCCACAGAAACGGGGACCCGGGAATAAAATGGCAAATTTAAAAGGACAGGCTTTGGGGGTCTCCAAAGATGGTGAGTGTCATACCTGGAGGAAAAGAGGGACTGGATAATATATTGGAGACTCAGGAAACTGCAGTTGTGGATGGAGTGAACCTCTCTCAACAGAGAAGATTGGCAGCTCCTAGCAGCCTGGAAGAGGATCTAAAGATACTAATACAAGCGCTCCCTACGAGGACAGACATGGAGGCTCTCATCCACAGAGTGGAGGACGCCCATCGTAAGGAAATACAATTGAATTGAATTAGGACATCCTTAGAATTCCCATAGGAGATCAGAAGAACATTAATCGAGGTGGACTTAAGGATACATAAATCTTCTCCATCCTTTAATTTTTTTTTTTTTTTTATAGCTGGTCACTGATCCTAGAGGTTTTAGGAAGTCACCCCAATCCTCATCTCATGTGTACTACCCTTACTAAAGGATTCAAATAATGGAAGCATAAAGACTAACAGAACTCTACTGATTTATACAGTAAGGAGGGGGTTTAAGGACAGATATCAATCAGAAATATATGCTCTAATCAAGACGGAAGGAGAAGGAGGGACAAATAGGGTTTTACATGATGAGAATTAGGAGGCCATATGGCCACTGACTCTCTTCAGGTATATGTGGAATGTAAGCAGACTGTATGTAAAAGTGATAGTTGCAATGTGACGGGTGGATGCAGGGAGAAGTATAGAAAATAGGATCTTGTAGGGGGGCAGGGGGAGATTGTATAGAGCAGTGATGGCAAACCTTGGCACCCCAGATGTTTTGGAACTACATTTCCCATGATGCTCCACTACACTGCAAAGTGCAGGAGCATCATGGGAAATGTAGTTCCAAAACATCTGGGGTGCCACGGTTTGCCATCACTGGTATAGAGGGTGAGAGTATCTGTTATAGGGGAATGAATGGAGTGAGTAGGAAGTAGAGCTGCACGATTCTGGCTAAAATGAGAGTCACGTTTTTTTTGCTTATAAGATAGATCACGTATATCTCACGATTCTCGCGGCATAACATCATCTTTCACATTAAAGCAAAAAAAAAATTGGGCTAACTTTACTGTTTCGTCTTTTTTTTTTTTTTATTCATTGAAGTGTATTTTTTCCCAAGAAAATTGCGTTTGAAAGACCGCTGGGCAAATACAGTGTGACATAAAATATTGCAGCAATTGACATTTTATTCCCTGGGGTCTCTGCTAAAATATATATAATGTTTGGGGGTTCCAAGTAATTTTCTAGCAAAAAAATATTGATTTTAACTTAAGAAACAAATGTCAGAAAAAGATTTTAAGACTTTAAGTGGTTAAACTTCCTGCATTGTGAAAAAGTTGTCAGACTGCCTGGATTTTTTTTTTCACACAGAAGTTTATCCCTTTGATCTAAGTAGGAAGAGTTAGTTACAAGTTAAAAACTTGGCAAACTGCCCAGATGTTTTCTTTTGACAGCTGAGTGAGCAGATAAGTCTCTCTTGTTATATGAAAGAATCGGCAAACTCTGCAATAGAGATCGTCAGGGGGGTTGAATCGAGATCACAATTTTTTTAACGATTAATTGTGCAGCTCTAGTAGGAAGTGGATAATAGTGGAAGGGAGGAGGGAATAAATGGGGGGAGTAGAGAGGGAGAGATAGAAGGAGAGAGCGAGAGGAGAGAGAGAAAGGGGTGTCATTATTAGAATGAGTAGACAATACTGCTTGGAATGAAGGGGGAAGGGGGAAGAAGAGATAGCACTTAGAATACACAAATATATTTTATACAATCCCTATTATGAGATATACACTATGTTTTTGGTTTTCACCACTTACACATTTTTTTTCTCAATTTAAATTATCTTCCCTTTTTTTTTGACACTGGAATATGACTAAAATGTATTTGATTATCAAATCTATGCGAGATATGAAGCACAAAGGGGAGAGGGAAAGAGAAGGGGGTGGGAAAAGGGGGAAGGGAGAGGGGGAGGGAGAAAAAAATAAATAAAAAGAGGGGGAATGCATGTAGAATATACAAATACATTTCACATAATCCCTATTAAAGGAAACTCACTTTGTAGAATATATGAATAATTTTCATATAATCCCTATTAAGGGAAACACATTTTGATTTTGTTTATCACTTATCCTTTTTTTGGGGGGGTCTTTGTTTGAGGGGTTTTGCTTTTTCCACATATTGTGCTTTTTCACATATTCACCAATAGGGGAAAGGTTTTTCACAAATAGGGGGACAGATCCCCCCCCGGAGTTAAGGGCTCCCCCCCCCTCTCAGTAATATCCGCTCCGGTGCACTTTCCCTCGGACCACTAATAGCAGGAATACATGATAAGAATATCGGCTGAAAATTTCCCTTCTGACGATTTTCTACTCGTTGATGCCCGATATCGATATTGTGAATGAAAAAGTTTGATTGAAAAAATGGAAAAATTGTGTCGTATCGTTTGACAAGGAACGGTATTCTATTCGTTGGTGTGACGGTTGTCAGTAAAAAAAATCTCTCGAACATTAGCACGCATGAGCGGAAGGCTACAAGGTCACACGCACTACATCACTTCCACTTGTACGTGAAACGTCAACACTACGTATTAAATCGATTGCTCTTTTAACGATTTTTTTCTTTTGACCAAAGAACGCTGTTTTGTTGGTTGGCTGTCGAGCGATCGGCCGATTTTCTAACCGTGTATTCCAGCCATAAGACAGAGTTCCACTTTAAGAACTAAGGAAACTTAGGTTCACAAAATTAAAGGGTTAATATGGGCCTCCCAGCCTGCGGATATAATATAATAAAGTTAAATGAATGGGATGGAGATAGAGGGGCTCGAAAAGGTATTAGGGTGTATAGAGAATGGTATCTCCTGCCTGGATAATTGCCAGATATCGTTACCTTTTTTTTTTTGTTTTGTACGATATGCCTGATATTTCTCTAAACCGATGGAGCCTACCTGGAAGCTTGGCCTAGAGCAGCCATGTTTAACTACCCCCCCCCCCCCCTAACAGGCCAGCACTCATAGAACTGCAGGACCAGAAGCTGAGTGCTTAAGGTAGAGTTGCTTTAGGGGCTCTCAGGGGGCCGCTATTAAGTGACCGATTTGATTGTCCATAGGTAGGGATGGGCGAACGGTTCAGCCCAAGCAGAAGTTCGGGCCGAACTTTGGTTGTTCTGATGTTCTGTGAACACCGAACTATATGCGGTGTTCGCTGCAAATTTAAAAGTCTATGGGACACGAACATGAATAATCAAAAGTGCTAATTTTAAAGGCTTATATGCAAGTTATTGCCATAAAAAGTGTTTGGGGACCCGGGTCCTGCCCCAGGGGACATGGATCATTGCAAAAAAATTTTTAAAAACAGACGTTTTTTTAGGGAGCAGTGATTTTTTTTTTTTGAATGCTTAAAGTGAAAAAATAAAAATAAAATATTCCTTTAAATATCATGCCTGGGGGGTGACTATAGTATGCCTGTAAAGTGGCGCATGTTTCCTGTGCTTAGAACAGTCTGACAGCTAAATTACATTTCTAAAGGAAAAAAGTCATTTAAAACTGATCGTGGCTGTAATGAATTGTCGGGTCTCAGCAATATTGATAAAACTCATTGAAAAAAAAAGGGCATGGGTTCCCTCCCAGTCCAGTACCAGGCCCTTTGGGTCTGGTATGAATATTAAGGGGAACCCCGAACCAAAAATTAAAAAGAAAAATTGCGTGGGGGTTCCACCAAAATCCATACCAGGTCCTTCAGGTTTGGTATGGAAATTAAGGGGAACCCTGCGTCAAAAAAAAAAAAAAATGGCGTAGGGGTCCCCCCCAAAATCCATACCAGACCCTTATCTGAACACACAACCTGGCAGACCCGAGGGGGGGGACGAGAGAGCGCCCCATCTCCTGAACACATACAGTACCAGGCCACATGCCCTCAACTGAGCTGAACCAGCACCCGGCCCCAGTGAACCTTGGATAGGGTATGAGCTATTAGCCACTCCCTTGACATCTCGAGGTCTCTTCAGGTTTTTAGCTTATTGTGGATCTGTCAGGGTGATAACCGTAGGACGGGTAATTCTGCCAGTATTCCTCATGGTGGCGCCCTTCTGCCTATTTAAGCCTGCTGCTGGTTCATGCTGGTTGCTGGATTATCATCAGCTTCCTGTTTTCCTTGTTCCTGTGTTCCTGGTTCCTGTTGTGATATCTGCTTCCTGTTACTACTCGGCTTGCCTGACTGCTCCAGTATTCCGCCTGCATTGACCCCGGCTTGTATCTGACTATTCTTCGGCTCCGCATTTGTACCTTGATCGTCCTCCTGTGTTTGACCCCCGGCTCGGCTACCTTCTCTGTTCCTGATTATCCTGCTGTACCTCACCTTGGACTGATTCCTGTGCTGAATGACCATTGGCCTGGCTCTGACTCCGCTCCTGGTTGCTCCACGGCTCCATACCTGGAATCCCTCCTTGCACGGTTGCCCTTCAACCTTACCAGCGCACCCTAGCAGCTCCCTGCTATCTGCTACTCAGCAACTGCGATCTGGCAACCCGTGCACCTTTGGGCACCGTACTCCCTGTCTCACTCCCAGGGTTACGCTGCACTTAGCCGCAAGGGGCGCCCCCTCTGCAATTCGGCCTCACATCCAGGACTCTGACAGGATCCTCAATGGGCAAGGACCAAATGACTTCTTGGGGGGGGGGGCAAAGCAGCTTCCACTTCAGTAGTGCATGGGCATCACCCACCCTTTCCGGCTTCATACTTGCCACCCTTTGGTGGGATTCTCAGGCCTGTACCACATTGAACCACACTGCCCACAAGCCACAACTCCGGTTCAGTTCACTCAGCCATTCCACCTCTGCCAGCAGGTGAGGCAAGTCCAGACTCTTTAGGACATTCATAGTTACATAGTTAGTCAGGTTGAAAAAAGACACAAGTCCATCCAGTTCAACCATAAAAATAAATAAATAAGTAAAATAATCATTCATGTCCAGGAACCCATGGATACCAGGGATACAACTGGGCAGTGGGTGACCACTACTCCAACTCGTTCTACTTGGTCAAATTTTTGGATCCTCACCCACGTGACCCCTTTCATCCTGATGGGTAAGTTGTTAGCTACCTATAGGGATGTTGCAGCAATTGCATTGTCAACAATGTTCCAACATACAGCACCAAAATCTATGCAATGGTTTAGAACTGATGGCAACACTCACAGATGATTATAAAGCACTTGCAGAGAGCACTGCTTGGAAACTGACAAAACCTGGAGCAGGGGGCAGCTGGTAGACAGTAAGAACCAAAAACTAGTGGCAGAAAGGTTCCCCACAGCAGCACCGATGACAGCCTCTATGCTGTCCCTCCACCTCTAGAACCTCTCCCTCATGCTAGGTAGACATGTGCAATTAGTTTCGGTCCAAATAAAAATTTGGATGAATTTTTGGTTGTTCAGAGATTCAGATGTATTTGAATCTCCGAATGAAGTAGTAACGAATAGTAATGAATTTAGTTGAAATCCGTTAAAATTTGTTTTGTTTATTTGTTTTCTAAAGAATTCAAATTTTTCAGAACGATTAGAATTCAGATCGGTCGAAAAAAGATCGACCGTTTTGAATTTTGTGTGAAGAAAAAGCTGGTTGTTAAGCAGCGGGCCGGGAAGGGGAGGGGAATGCTTGCTCATCCCCTCCCATTTCCTGACGGTGGTCATGTGACCGCACAGAGGCACTGTGAAATGAGGTATTTAGCTGCATGATTTTAAAAGAACACAGACAGACTATGCACTGTATATCTTGCTATAACAGAGGGGATACCACTAATCATGATCAGTGACTTTACAGCCACAGCAGAATAGGGGCAACAGGGGAGGAGAGGGAAGTTGGCTAACACACACACAGATTACTGAGCTGACAAACAGGGAGGGAGGTGGGGGGGAGAGACTGTGGGATGACGGCGGCACATAAACTGACCACCGTATTATGGATCAGTGCCAATGATTATTGTGGTCAGCACATCTAGGGTGACACAGGAAAAGGCAGGATCAACCAGGTATTTTACAGCATAGAGAGGGACACATGACAATGCAGATGCACATAGTTGTTTATCATGCTTTAAAGGAACTAGATCTTTTTTTTTTTTAGGTTACAACTTCTTTAATGACCCACCTGTGCTGATCTCTGTCGGAGTGTTCTCTATAAATGTCCCTGTTATTCCATCCTCCTCCATAGACTGCTGATCATCCCTCACATACCTCTCTTCTTCTTCTGCCTTCACCTCAACTTTTATATCTATCAGATCTTCACCCTAATCCAAGAAAATGAGAGAGAATATCATCTGTAAAATATAATCTTTATTATTATGACATCAGATAAAAAATTGTCTCCATGAATCTGTGTTTTATAAGGTCCATCCCACCAACCTTGTAACAGTGAGGGATGGTGTGACCTTCCTGTATGGAATCCCGGGAATACAGAGGATGGGGACATCTCTCTGGTGGGTTCCTGGTATTAGGTGGCTCCATCATAACCTTGTGTCCTTCTGAAAACTCCTCCATCACTCCATACTCCTCATCCTCCTCTTTATACTCTTCTTTAACAACAACAATATGATAATCCCCGAGGTTTCCACTCTAAAAAATATAAGATATTCATTGTAACAAACACATCTTTGTATAACATATAACTACCAATAATTGTCAATCATCTACCTGATGATGGTGAGGGATGGTGTAACCTTCCTGTGTGGAATCCCGGGAATACAGAGGACGGGGACATCTCTCTGGTGTGTTTCTGTAGCTGGATGACTCCACCATGGTGTCCTGGTACAGATCTTTGTGTTTGTTTAGAAACTCCTTCATCGCCCCATCCTCATCATCCTCCTCTTTTATCTCTTCTTTAACTTCAATTTTAGAATCTCTCAGGTTTCCACTCTGAATATATAAAATGACATCAATGGTAACAATGCAGATAATGTACAGATCCTAATGATACTATCAGTGATTGTTCCTCATCTATCTGATGATGGTGAGGGATGGTGTGATCTTCCTGTGTGGAATCCCGGGAATACAGAGGACGGGGACATCTCTCTGGTGGGTTCCCATTACTGGATCCATCTGTAGGAAACACACACACTGACTGAATACATTGTTTCTATGTGTTTATCAGATGATGGGGGATCTAGGTGGAGCCTCCGTACTGCTCTCTCCTTTACAATAAAGTCTCCTCTTACCCGGTGATGTGAGGGGCGGCTGATTGTCCATCATGACGTCCTTGTAGAGATCCTTGTGTCCTTCTAAATACTCCCACTCCTCCATGGAGAAATAGACAGTGACATCCTGACACCTTATAGGAACCTGACACACACAATGATACAGTCACCATCCAGACACATCCCTTGTCTGTTACTGGATAATGTCCCAGAATTCCCAGCACCGCTCACCTCTCCTCCATCATCTCTCTGGTGACTTCTAGAATCTTCTTTGTATTTCTCTATTCTATCAGGGAGGGAGGTGGAGGAAATGTGATGGTCATGTGATCTCCAGACTTCACAGGAGGAAAACTCTAGATCTGAACAAAGATAGTAAAATTAAATGATATTCCCAGAATCCTCCTCACCTCTCCGGTCAGGTCGCTTTTTATTAAAGCCTCACTTCATAACAAAAAAAAAGACAGTCACTTCCAGCGCTAAGGGGTTTTCTAAAGTGAAGGGCAACAGGCACATCGGTATCTCAGGACTGGGTGGATGCTTCCTTCCTCAGATGAGGTGATCCAATAGATACTACAAAGAATGGAAGGCGCGCACACCCAGTGCATTACCAATGTCATTTAATAAATAATAAAGTTCATAAAAGGTGGGTACTCACAAACCACAATTCAACTGAGCCATAAAAACACAGTATGGAACCATGTGCCATATACCATCTTAACCCATTAGCGCCGACCATACGCACATATGCAGCCTCGGCTTTAATGGGTTTGACCGGGATGATGTCTGCAGCTGCCAGCATCATCCCTGTACTGTTTTTTTAGAGCGGGCGGTCGGCTCTTCAGGGATAGCAACCGATGCAGCTAAAAGCCGCTCGGCTGTTATCCCAGAGGAGCGACAGGGGACAACCCCGCCTTCCACCGTCTTCCGTCGCTCTTCCCACCGGGAGACCCGAGACACGATCCAGCACTTCCGCCGGCTAGAGTAAGACTGGAAGGAAGCCGGAAACGGCTTCCTTCCAGTATCATTTGTGTAAACATGGAAGCGACATCACGTCGTCACTTCCGGTTAACTCAGCTGCCAATGGCGCCGTTTTAAAAAAAAATGACAGTATTCAGAATCTCCATTTTTGGCGATCTGAATACTTTGAAGTGCAAAGGCGGGATTTGGGGTCTTTTAGACCCCCGATCCCTCCATAAAGAGTACCTATTACTGTCACAAGGAATGTTTACATTCCTTGTGACAGCAATAAAAGTGATCTTTTTTTTTTTTTTTTAAAGTGACTAAGTAAAAAAAAAAATTTAAAAAAATAAAATAAATAAGAAGAAAATAAAAATAAGTAAAGTGCCCCAGTCCCCGCGAGCTCGCGCAGCAAAGAAAACGCATACGTAAGTCGCGCCCGCATATGTAAACGGTGTTTAAATCACACATGTGAGGTATTGCCGCGGTCGTCAGAGTGAGAGCAATAATTCTAGCCATAGACCTCCTCCCCGATTTTTAGGTACTATAGCTTTATCGCCATTCCGCAAGTGTGCGCAATTTCAAAGCATGACATGTTGGGTATCTATTTACTCGGCGAAACATCATCTTTCACATTATACATAAAATTGGGCTAACTTAACAGATTCGTTTTTTTTTTTTTAATTAATGAAAGTGTCTTTTTTCCTAAAAAATTGCATTTGAAAGATCGCTCCACAAATACACTGTGACAAAATATTTCAACAATCACCATTTTATTCTCTAGATTGTCTGCCAAAAAAAATATATATATATTTTCTAGCAAAAAAAAAAAAAATTTCTAGCAAAAAATAAGCATTTTAACTTTGCAACAAATGTCAGCAATAGGCTTAGTCATGAAAGGGATAAGCTAACGCGTTTTGGGGGGGGGGGGCGCATCCCCTTCCTTAGAGCTGGGCTACCCAGTAATTCAATTGAATTGTGGTTTGTGAGTACCCACCTTTTATGAACTTTATTATTTATTAAATGTCATCGGTAATACCTTCCATTTTTTGTGTTATTCTGTTTTGTGCTAGCGAGGATTCTAAGGGTCCGCCCACATCCTAAGAGCATCAGAAAAAAAAAAAGAGCCAGATGGAGGGACATTGGGTGGAGCAGCTGTGAGGCCAGTGTGATGTCATAGGACATATAGACTCCCATGCAAACCAAATCATTGTTCCTGGGTGTGTCCTACCTCTTCCAAACTGAAGAGTGAACTTTGACCTTTACCATACAGAAATCTGTCAGGAATGGATTTTGCTGAGTGCTGGTGCCAAGTTTCCACCCCCCAGGATCACTGCAGGTGTGGAGAAAAGCTGTGTAAGAGGATATGGAGGAGAGATGAGGAGGAGATCCAGGAATCAGGATAAAGGTCAGGACAAGCAACAGACGAGCGCATCCAAGAGATGAAGCCGGGGTCACTACACAGAAAATCAATCCAAGGAAACAACAGGCAGGACGAGGAATAGCAAGAAGGAGCTCAGAGACCAATGAGAATATTGCTCAGCCAATGGGAGATTATCTCAGCATGACTTACATAATGAAGGAGATGAGGGGGAGGGGAGGAAGTCACTTATGGTGACCAGAGACACATGGAAATTCAGCTGGTTCAGCAGGGATCGGTCACATTTCCATCCATGTGTGGTCACTGCCGGATAAAAGTCACTCCATCAGCGGCTGCAGCCAATAGCTTCATCACTGATCTGTGTATTCTGAGAGCGGAGGAGCGCCCCCCATTGTCAGAATACAATAGTGCAGATGGGAGGATTCCCCCATCCCCCTCCAATGTGTGGATGGGGGGGATTGTTTTTTTTTTTTTTAGGCTGAATGATAAAACTGAACCATGTATGGCCAGCTTTGGAAGCAAGATATATTAAAGTGATTGTAAAGTCTCTTTTTTTCCCTATAAAAATAACAAACATGTTATACTTACCTGCTCTGTTGCAGTGGATTTTCAGAGCAGCCCAGATCCTCCTCTTCTCGGGTCCCTCTTCTGTGATCCTGGCCCCTCCCCCCTGTTCAGTGCCCCCCACAGCAAGTAGCTTGCTATGCGGGCACACGAGCCAAGTCACAGCTCCCTGTGTCCATTCAGACACGAAGCCCTCTCTCCCCTGATTGGCTAGCTGACTTTTATTGACAGCAGTGGGTGCCAATGGCGCTGCTGCTGTGTCTCAGCCAATCAGGAAGGAGAATCTCAAACGGCTGAGACATTCGTGGACATAGAGGGACTTCAGGGTAAGTATTAGGCAGCGGCTGCTGCACACAGAATGCTTTTTTATCTTAATGCATAGAATGCACCTTCTGCCTTTACAACCCCTTTAATCATTACCGGCCCCCACCCTGAAGGGGTTAATCTACGTATATTACCTCCTCTGCCGCCAATTCCTGCAGTGTCTTCCCTCTATGTCCTTCCAAATGGAACTTCCTGCCTATATCTGACATCACTTCCTGTCTGTCTTCCATAGAGACTTCCTGTCTGGGTAGAAATGAGATCAGCACCTTGTGGAACTCAGAGGAACTGCAGCTTGAGAAACCTATTGTAGTGTGTTTCATATTCCCATCGCACGCGTTCCTGGTATAAGCTCTAAAGGTTTGGGGGCTGCAGCAACAACCAGCTGGATACTGGTTCAAGTCACAACGTGGATATTTGCCAGCACACCCAGGATCAGCATAAGGTGGCGTCCAAGCGGTTTAGTTTATTTCATGATCACAACGCAAAAAGGTGCGGCACCTTTTTGTGTTGTGATCATGCAATAAACTAAACCGCTTGGACGCCACCTGGTGCTGATCCTTGGTGTGCTGGCAAATATCCACGCTGTACCTATCGTAGTATGAACGCGTCCATGTGCTGTGTGTGTATGCAGTGGCGGAACAATCAGGGTTGCAGAAGTTGCACTTGCGACTGGGCCCTGGAGTTCCTGCACTGTGGGGGGGGGGGGCGGCATGCAGTGTTTCCAGCCTCCTATTATCTCCAACTGTGAAGGAGAGAGGGTGCGTTGGAGATATGAAGAGCAGCAGTAAGCAGCTCCACATTCCAACCTGTGTGAACTTCCAGCCTCGTCCCTCTGTGGTGGAATAGGTAAATTGCCCATTTTCTATTTCTAGCTTTTATACTAACAAAGTCCATATTTTTGTGTATACAAGAAGTGTTTCATTAACTCAAACTAACTTGCTCAAAATGGCCGCCAGCAGCACCCCCTCCCATCGAATGAAGGAATGTATAATCAAGATGGCGCCTTCACTCCAAGACTACACCCAAGAGATGACACCTAAGGGTCTGGAAGAAGCTCACCTTACAGTAGGTGACCGCGATATTGTGTCAATCTCGCCGCTGTTATTGGCGAGATTTGACACTGTTATGGAAATGATTAAGAGCTCCAATCGAGCCCAAGGTTATCTGCTGCTGTCTCTAATTTGAAAAGTGTTGATATGCATGCATATAAAAGTAAACACTCTGAGACACGCTCAGCACCGTTACTTGTTACACTTCTAATTTATTCAAGGCGGTGTTAATGTTTTATACACACAAATACGTCATTGCTATGTTAGTCTAATAGGTACATCTCATTGGTTAAGATAGTAAAGAAGATGGAGAATTTTCATAACGAGGTTTGGCTGTCTTTGGTTTTATCTTCAGTTCCGCGTTCTTCTGATATGTGGGATGTAGGGGGTACCCGCCATCTTGAGAAAATATAGGAACAGAGCAAACCTGTATACTTATATAATGGGAAACGGAGAGAAATATGTATGCACATAAGAAAATAGACATTTTCAGATTACTATTATTATTATCTACATCACATTCCTTCACAATCCCCCCTAAAATGACTATTTTCTCTTTTCTGTCCCTAATACTAAAGGTCCCACTTTTAGCCTGGCCCTTCTCCTCTGCAACTCTTTTTGGCTGTATATAGAATTGGGCAGCAACTGTTCACTTCCCTCCTTGATACAGCTGGAGAGGTGCAGTCAGGCGCTATCTATCCCTATAACCCTATAGGGGTCCTCATCTTCTTGGTGGAGAAACGTAGGTGTGCTATTGCCTACAGCCTTGCTCATTAACTTTTTATGAAAGGTAGAATACAGCATACAATCAGGGCTAAAAGGACCAGGATTATTAATACCGTTACCCGTATCTGGGCGAGCACCTTCTGCCACCCACTCATCGAGCTAAAATATTGGTCCCATGGGTCTGTGATACCTGAGTTCTTTTTCAACTCCAGTGACAGATCTTCTAATTTCTTTATAGTTAGAGTAACCTTACCATTTGGGCCAATATTTTCAGGAATGTATGTACAACAGGTTCTCGTTTTTTCCTATGATTTTACAAAACACCTCCTTTCCCAGCTAGCACCATGTCTAAGGCCATCCGGTCCTGGAATGTCATGTAGGAAGTGGGGGCTAACTGGTCAGCAATTCCCTGGAGGGCATCTTTAGTGTAATTTACACATCTCTGTTGGTTATAATATGTGTAGTGTCAGGTCACCTAGAGGCTGGGTGACAGATGCACACCGTTGGGATCAGGAATGCACCGCAAGGTAGTGGTCCCTATGGCTGACTGCTGTGGATTGTACCCTGGGAGGTTCAGGAAGCAGGTCTACTGGATCACTGACACAGATCCCACTGGGAGCTAGAGCATAGATTCCCCAGGGCGCGGAGTCTAAGAGCCAGCAGGTGTTCACCAGAGCCTCTAGTGGTGAGGATGGACTGCGCTGCAGTCTGGCTCCAGGTCGCGGCCCCCAGGGTCTCACAGCTCGCGCTCACGGTAGACTACAGGAGAAGAGGAAGGAGGGAGCTGGCTGGAACATCAGGGTCACAGGCAAACAGGGATGGTCGGGAACAGGCCAAAGTCGGTAACAGGAATCAGATGTAGGAAACACAGCAAGTACTCACAGAGGCTAACACACAATGGTTGATCAGCACTGCTGGCTTGCAGTGCACAGGTTAATATAGGGTTCCCTGATGGGGCCTGGGGTGGGGCCATGCTTAGAGGAGAGGTTACAAAAGCAGTCAGGTGAGGGTCAGCTGGTCTCTAGAGATGAACACATGGAGACAGGTATGCTGATCGACAAACTCTATTGCATAACCATGACATGTAGTTAATCCAATCTACATTCTTGCTGACAGTTGTTATGGGGATCAAAGACTCAAAACCAGCTTTTACCTGATCCCTGGCTTTAAACTCATCAGGGACCCCCCTTGTAACCCCTATGACATGTATGTATACATGAGAATCAAAGCTTCCGGAGAGAGCTGCTCGCTTCCTCCTCTGACTGTGTGCTGGGTCAGTGTATGTATCAGGGGTATCTTTGGTTAGGATATGGGGCCTTCTATTTTCATCTTTTTTTTTTTTCTAATGCACTCTGTGGTCGCCCAGTCTGGCCCTGTGTTCCAACCCGCTGGCCCCCACAGAAACCACAACTCTGTCCCCAGTAACTGTCTGTGTGGCATACATATATGTCCTTACCGTCAGGGATATCACTGTACCAATGGCATCACCATGAAGGGTCAAACAGACAAGGTACTATGTCACAGTAATCTAAGGTAAAGGTGGTCACATGTGTACCTGAAGAGTTACACTAAAACGTAATTATGTTATCATTTTTGTGATGGCCACCTCCTGGGCCCCTCCCCCCTAGATCAAACAGAAAAAGGATATGCAGCACCCGGAAACACTCTCTCCTGCAGTGATAAGCGTGCATTCAGGTGTTCTTCCTGGCCAACTTGACTGAGGTGGCTGTGGTCAGCAAAACTTGGAATGGACCATCATAACTTGGCTCAAGGATCTCCAGACAGTAGTTGGTGTGTTCCTGTATCTAATTCAGGATCTGGAATGGAAGAAAACACCTGGACATGCATTCAGGTTAATTCTCGTGATAATGTGGTTTCATAATTAGTCAACACATCAGACTGCAACTGTAACTGTTGTGGAAAGTAACAACCAAGTCTGGGAGCTGAACCAAACAAAATTTCATAAGGAGATAGGGCATGTTTCCCCCGGGGGGGTGTCTGACACTGAACAGGGCAATGGGCTAACTGTCTGGCCAACTCATGTTAGTCTCTTGGGCCATCTTTAACATCCTGTTTTTAGTGTCCCATTCATCCTTTCTACCTTCCCGCTACTTTGAGGGTGGTATGGGATGTGTAGTGCCAACTGAACCCCCAGTGCTGCCCAAATCTCTTTTGTAAGGGTTGCTGTTAGGGCTGGTCCCTGATCTCTCAATATCACCTCTGGGACCCCAAATCTACATACTATCTCACTTAGTAGTTTCTTAGCTGTGGTCCTGGCAGTCGTGACCACTTCCACTAGGGCGTTTTCGAATCTGCCACTTCTTGGCACTTGAAAATGATCAATTTGCATCCTCTGGAATGGGGTATAGGGCTTTTGCCAGGTGCTTCTTCTGTGCATCCTGGGTTGCATTTGGTGCAGATAATGCATGATCTGCAGAAGTTGTCGGTCAGTGGAGTAACTCTTGATGCAACACTTGTTGATAAGAGAGTTCATAAAAGTCTTTGTCAAGTGGGCAGCTCCATGTGCCCATTGCACCACAGCTGGGTACATACTCCTGGGTAGACAAGGCTTCTTGTTGCACTCGAATAGTCCATTTCTGAGAGTTGCTCCTCTCCGTTTCCAGCTTTCCTTCTTATCCAGACTTGTTGTTTCCTGTAGTTCTTTTAGATAAACTCTGTCCACTGGGAAAGTCTGTAAGGTAAGCACGGGGTGGTCTTCTTCTACCACCCTGCTGTCCACTTCCCGTGGACCACCAGCTGTCTGGTTGGCAGCTGAATTGGCTAGATGATTGCCTTAAGCTTCCTTTCAGTTCATTTTGTCGTGTGCTTTTACTCATAATGGTCACTTGGGTTGTGAGAAGCAAGGCATCAATCAAGTTTTCACAGGTGTTCCTGCAGCCGTCAGGAATCCTCTGTCCTAGATAACACCATAATCATGGGCAATGCTGAAAGCATATCTTGAGTCCATATGAATGTTGGCTCTTTTTCCCTCTGCCCATTTACGTGCTGTAGTAAGTGCTTACAGCTCTGCCTCCTGTGCAGACATCACCGGTGGTAAGGCTTCAGCTTGTAGAACAGTGTTTTCAGTGGTGACCGCGTGTCCTGTGTGGTCATGGGGTGACAAGTCAAGACTCTACTCCTCCTCCTTTCCCCCCTCGAGAAGTGGAAGAAGGGTGGTAGGGTTCAGTGTTTGACAACTTAATAGAGTAATGCTGTCCAGTAGGAGGGAACACAGGAGTCTCAAGTGTCTGGTAGTGGACAAGTGTTTCGGCTGGACCTTGGTTGAATATGGCAACAACGTCATGGGGAGCAAGCAGAACGAGGCAGTGTCCGAGGACCAAGTTCAAAGTTTTGTCAAGCAAGGCTTGTGTAGCAAATCCAGCTCGCAGACACAATAGGCCTCCTCTTGCTACCGCATACAGCCGACAGGAATAATATCCTATGGGGCGTAGGCTGATGCCGTGTGATTGGGTGAGTACACCTGCAGCATGTCCCAGACGTTCGGATACAAAGAGCTTGAGCGTTTTGTCGTAGTCTGGGAGCCCTAGCGCCGGGGGTGGCGCACTTAAAGGCTTCAAACTTTAGATATTTCTTCAGGAGACATCTGGAAGGGGTCTGATTGCAGAGCATCAGTAGGAAGGCTTCTGTAATCCATACTCTGCACTAGGAAATTAGTCCAAGGAAAGTGACAGGTGTTGAGCACCACTGCAATTTGGGCTTTGAGGCTCTGCAGCCCTGGTTGGCAAGATAGCACAACAGGCTTTCTGAGGTGACTTCAACAGGGGGTAAGTCAGCTGCACAAAGGAGAAGGTCATCAACATGTTGGAAGAGAATCACTTCCGGGTGTTCCTCTTGTCATGTGTCAAGGATGATAGCCATAGCTTTTGCAGACTGGCTTGGAAAGTTCTGTGCCCCTTGCGGCACAACTATTTAGGTATGTTGCCGTTTCTTTCCGTGGATGAATGCAAAAAGGTACCAGCAGGAGGGGTGAGGGTGGACACTGAAGAAAACGTTTGTAAGGTCCACCTCTGTGAGGTATTTTGCAGTCAAAGGCATCCACAGTAGGTACCTGGTTCTCTCTTTAGGACTCTCTTCTTGGGGTTATTGTGGTTTCCGGGGCAATGAAGCGCCCTCTTTTAGCTTGACTGAAACTGGTGGCACCTTTAAGTGACCGTTGTCTTCCGGTCCTGTGGACCATAGGCACGCAGGGATTCTGTCAAGTACTTCCTGCAGTATTGAACTTGAAGTTTTTTCTTCATTAAGTGTCATCAGGAGAGGCAGAGAACACAAAGCAGATTAGTCTTCTAAAGATAGGGGAGTATGTAACTTCATTCCCCCTTCAGGCGTGTCCTGATTGAGGCCTGTAGTCTGGACAACACATCAGCTCCTAGTAGATTCAAGGGACATGTAGAGGAGACTACAAATCTGGCAAGTAAATCAGGAAATGTTCCCACCTGTAGTGGCTCAGTAAGTGGACTAGAGCGGGGTACCCCATCCACTCCTACACAGGAAACATCAATAGTGGAAAGGAAAGAATTATCAGGCAGGTCCACAGCCCTCAACACGCTTCTGGCTGCACCCGTGTCAATGAGAAAGGTGGTAGGTTTTCCTTGTATGGGTAACGTGACCTTTGCTAAGGGTCCCCCAGTTCTACTTGAGGACACTGCCATAAGGGGTGACACGGGTTTGCTCATTTCCTAGTGAGAGTTGGGGCGTGGTGGTGGTGGTTCATGTCCCCGTTGCCCTGCATAGGGTTCCCTGTCTCCTTTGGGATATTTTGGGGCTCTGCATTCTTTCCTTATGTGACCCCGTTTCCCACAGTTGTAACAGGTGATCCTTACCCTGGTATTGGGCAGTGGTGGTGGACGAGTGTAGGCGGGATCTTCGTCATGGATTACCATGAGGGGCGTTGGTTTTTTACCTTTTTAAATTTTCTATACCTCTGGTCACCAACAATAAATCAGACATTTTCATTGAAAGGTATTCAGGGCGGGCCACCATCAGGCCTTTTCTGATATCCTCTCTGAGCCCTGAAACAAAAGCAGTTGATAACATGTGTGTGTGTGTGCCTTTATGAGTCTAGCATGATACTTCTTCACAGACTCCCCTTTATCTTGGGTAATATCTTGGATTGTGGTCTTCTGATCCGTCAACTTCTCCTTTGCCCAGTCGTGGAGTTGTGCACAGAACTCCACTCCTGAGGTGTAGGAAGTGGCACTTGTCAGGCAGGCATCATTGAAGGCCATCTGCATGACTGGCCAAAAGACATATCCTGCTTTGATTTGGCATAGGCTGATCAAGTCTCTCCAGGCAGCTGAGTAAGTTTCTTGTATCTGCACTATCCTGTGGTAGAAGGGAATTGGCTGCTTCTCTGGGTCAGGCAGACTTGTCACTAAGGCCGCTGCTTGTGATAGAGTAAAAGCGACATACATCACTGGTGCCCCTTCTGGTAACCGAGACTGTTGTTGGGGCAGGGGCTGGCAAGGGGCACTGTTCCTTATGGTTGCCAGCATGTGTTTGAGATCCTCTCGGAACTGAGAGTCTGGAGCCGGATTGGGGGTTAAATCAGTGGGTGGCCTTGCTGCCTGCTGTTGGGCTTCCCACTCAGATGCTTCTTCATCATTAACATATCCGGCCTGGGAATGTGATGCTCCCGTATTGGGGAAGACAGGTGTGTGATATGAACCATCTTGGTTTAAAACAGGGAGGGCTGGGTACAGGCTGTTTAAGCTTACTGGGTGTACCAAGATGGCCGCCGGCAGGAAGTGCACTGGACTGGGTAGAAAGTGAAGGCATGGGTGCACTAAGATGGCCGCCGGGCTTAGTTGTCACAGTGGGTTGTGCTTGGATGGTGAGAAAGGAGTGGTTGTTAGACGGAGGGCAGTGCCGTCCCTCCCCTCCTTTTGTTTCAAGTTCCAACATATCATCAGCTCTGTGATACACATACATAATACAATCGCCATCTTTCTTAACTTCCTTTATCCAATTTTCTTTATCACACAGGATTTTTCTCCCTGTTTCTTCAGCAACATAACTTTCGCCACTTCTTTCAACTTTGTTAACTATTTCAACATCTTCTTTTTTACAATATCACTTTCTTTTCTCTCTCTCTCAACCAAGGGGTTAATATTTTTTCTCAGTGTTCTTATCAACAAATTCCTTCGGTGGGGGCATATAAGACTAATATACGGTTAATCTCAGAACAAGAACAAACACATCAGGGGTAATAGGGAGCAATGTAGCAAACAGTAAATCACAAATACAATCACGACAGGACATTACACCTGCCACTCTTCAAACTGCAAAATTTCAGCAGGCTAAGATAACCACAAGGGCAGACCACCCTGCAAAAATAAACCCGTTTATAGACGTTTTTTTTCTACAGCTCTACACCAAGAGGCCGACAACTCGTCTTGGGGTGAGACATCTGTAACACTTTCAGACTGCAAAGCCAGCAGCTGAGATAACCCTCAAAGGTTCATTAATACTCAGAGTAACCCGTCTATAACCGACTGCTACAATCGCACATGTAGCACTTTTAGACTGCTGAGTTTCGTAGCCCAAAGAATGGCAGACAGTGAACAAAAAATACAGTCAGCAGAAACCCATTGGCAGGTTCGTTAAAACAACCTCAGGCGAGGAAATACCTGCCTCTAAGACAGTCTCAGCATACCGACAGAATCCAGCCGTCAACCGAAAGATAAGAGAGTCGTACAGTGGTAAGAATATAAATCAAACTCACCGGTACTGTTAGGGCTGCGCAAACCCCACTCTCATCAATCAGTTAACGCCCGAATGCTTGTCGCGGTATAGCTTCGACTGTAGCCTGAGGTCCCGGGTTTCGGCACCATCTGTTATGGAAATGATTAAGAGCTCCAATCGAGCCCAAGGTTATCTGCTGCTGTCTCTAATTTGAAAAGTGTTGATATGCATGCATATAAAAGTAAACACTCTGAGACACGCTCAGCACCGTTACTTGTTACACTTCTAATTTATTCAAGGCGGTGTTAATGTTTTATACACACAAATACGTCATTGCTATGTTAGTCTAATAGGTACATCTCATTGGTTAAGATAGTAAAGAAGATGGAGAATTTTCATAACGAGGTTTGGCTGTCTTTGGTTTTATCTTCAGTTCCGCGTTCTTCTGATGTGTGGGATGTAGGGGGTACCCGCCATCTTGAGAAAATATAGGAACAGAGCAAACCTGTATACTTATATAATGGGAAACGGAGAGAAATATGTATGCACATAAGAAAATAGACATTTTCAGATTACTATTATTATTATCTACATCACATTCCTTCACAACACCTGCGAGCCCCGCCGTGGGAGCCAGCGCCAAGCTGGCTCGCTCATTGGGAAAGGAAAACTTTTTTTCCTTTCACATTGAGCGACAGGCAGTCCTGACAGGTGTCTGGTATGAATCCTGAGGGGGAACGCTGCGCCAAATTTTAAATAAAAAAACGGCATGGGTTCCCCTCCAGGGGCATACCTGGCCCTTAGGTCTGGTATGGATTTTAAGGGGAACCCCTACGCCGAAAAAACGGCATGGGGTCCCCCCCAAAATCCATACCAGACCCTTATCCGAGCACGCAGCCTGGCCGGTCAGGAAAGGGGGTGGGGACGAGCGAGCGCCCCCCCCTCATCCTAAGCCATACCAGGCCGCATGCCCTTAACAAGGGGGGTGGGCGCTTTGGGCCAGGGGGCGCCCTGCAGCCCCCCCACCCCAAATCACCTTGTCCCCATGTTGATGAGGACAAGGGTCTCTTCTCAACAAACCCTGGCCATTGGTTATCGGGGTCTGTGGGCGGAGGGCTTTAATAAGAGGGCCCCCAGATCCCGGCCTCCCACACTATGTGAATGAGTATGGGGTACATTGTACCCCTACCCATTCACCTGGGGGAAAAAGTGTCAATAAAAAAACACACTAGACAGGTTTTTAAAGTAATTTATTAGTCAGCTCCAGGGGTCTTCTTCCGACTTCGGGGGCCTTCTTCCGACTTCTCCGATCTCTCCCGCCTCTTCTCCCGGTGTCTGGTTCTTCTCCTGCTCTCCGGCCTCTTCTCTGCTCTCCGGTTCTTCTGCCGGGCTCCTTCACTATCTTCTGCTAGCTTCTGCTAGCTTCGGCCCGGTCTTCTCCGTCATCTTGTTCCCTCTTCTCTTCTTCCGATGTTGACACAATGCTCTCTCCCGTTATAATGCCGTGTGCGCGGTGCGCGCCGACTTGTACAGGCATAGGGCGTGGTCACCGGGTGATGTCACCCGGTGACCCCACCCCTTATAAAGTCACAATCCCAGGGCATGATGGGACTGTGACGTCATAAGGGGCGGGGTTACCGGGTGACCACGCCCCATGCCTATATAAGTCACATTCTCGCAGTCAGGTACTGTATATTGACATGGCCAATCACAAGCTACTAAGATCTATATAACGCTATGTTAGTGCTGTACTCCCACGTAGCATAACTCACTCACATAAGAAACCCTGTGTAATCAGGAAGAATAAAGAAGTTAGGCTCAGTGTGTGGTTCTTCATGATGCATGCATCAGATTACAAGGCCTAAATTAGGACGGGGACAGATACTCACCAGACGATTAGTCTGATCCATTTCACCTCCAATGAGTGAGCACTGCATTTGGCATTATACTTTGATCACTGAACTGTCCCTTTCTCTCCCCTATCTGTCTCCCTTCCCCCGCTCTGTTCTTCCAAGATCCAGGTAGCACTTATGCAGCCCATATATTGATCGTTTTTTTTTTTTTTTTCGTTTGGTCACTACACTGAAAAAAAAAAAAAAAAGATCCAATTCCCCTATTTACACATTCCAGGTGGATGGGGCAATCCCCCGACAGTGGACCAGTGGGCGAACAACCAGGGTTGCTGTCCTGGCACTGCTATTGACAGCGCTGGTCTCTGTCTCCATGGCAGCAGCAGCGCATAAGGACTCAGTGCTGGCTACTTGGTGCACTAGACTGATGGGCGCACGGGTAAGAGAAGCAGTACAATTGGTTGTAGACAGCTGAGCTCCCTGCAGGTCGCTTAGCCAGCGGTGTCACTGCAGAGCATTCTCTGACGCCATCCAGGTGATGCTCCCGGTCAGATCTAATGTTAAATGTGATAGAGAGTTTATTGATCAGAACCTCCATCTTACTGGCATGGAGCCCACATGGCTGCTGAGCATATGGTTGATATATACGTGATTGTACTCTTGATAAATAATGTGTTTATTAGATCTTACTGGGAGCATCACCTGGGTCACATCCCGATCGGAAGGACAACAGAGAAGGCTGTGTAGCGGTACTGCTGCTAGGTGACCGGCGGGGGGGGGGGGGGGGGGGCTCAGCTGTCTACCACCAATAGTGCCAGCCCTCCCCCTCATGCATCTATCAGCCCCATAATGTAACCAGCACTGGGTCCTGATAGACCGCCGCCGCTGCCATGGAGACAGAGACACCAGACCAGCGCTATCAATAGCAGGGGCATGACATAAAGAGGGGTCTGGGGGCGCCCATGGTGGCAGAATGCCAGGACCCAGTCACAAGTGTGACCTTTGCAACCCTGGTAGTTCTGCCATTGTGTTGGACCCTTATATGGTAGTTCCCTGGTGTGCTGGTGACATGTCTATTGTTTTCTGCCACCGTGTGGTGGGCCCAAGATGGTAGGAAGGGGGCCCACTGCAGAACACATGAAAGGGTCCCGCTGCGGGACCATAATAAAGGGCCCCGCAACAGGAGTAAAGTGCCCCGGGGGTCAGTGGGGAGGGCCACGGGACCAGAGAAAAGGGCCCCGGGACCAATGAAATGAAGGGGGGGGGTCAGGGGGGCCCTTCAAGGTTTCAAGCCATGAAGGCTCTAGTTACCCCTCTGTGTGTATGTCCTGTATATCCTTCCCCTTTCTCTCCTCCCTGAGTGTGTATGAAGAGGCGGAGCCCTGAGCGTGTATGAAGAGGCGGAGCCCTGAGCGTGTATGAAGAGGCGGAGCTCTGAGTGTGTATGAAGAGGCGGAGCTCTGAGTGTGTATGAAGAGGCGGAGCTCTGAGTGTGTATGAAGAGGCGGAGCTCTGAGTGTGTATGAAGAGGCGGAGCTCTGAGTGTGTATGAAGAGGCGGAGCCCTGAGTGTGTATGAAGAGGCGGAGCTCTGAGTGTGTATGAAAAGGCGGAGCTCTGAGTGTGTATGAAGAGGCGGAGCTCTGAGTGTGTATGAAGAGGCGGAGCTCTGAGTGTGTATGAAGAGGCGGAGCTCCTGCTGGAACAGCGGTCGGAGGAGGAGTCTAGGAGGGAGATGACAGAAAGCACAGCAGACTTGCAGGAGTGAGCGAGGAGGATCCAGTTCCTTTGCCATCGGAGGTGAGGAGAGTGTGAAGGATGTTGGTGACTCTGGTAGATGAAAAGCTGGGAGTCATATTGCTCTGGTGAGTGGGGAAGCACTACTAAGGGGGCGCCCTCACCATCACGTGTG
The DNA here is from genome assembly GCA_037952835.1 of Lithobates septentrionalis. Taxonomy (NCBI): domain Eukaryota; kingdom Metazoa; phylum Chordata; class Amphibia; order Anura; family Ranidae; genus Lithobates; species Lithobates septentrionalis. Next base: position 130,661 of record JBBDGP010003724.1, on the reverse strand, counting down.
TAAGAGGTGGAAGAAGGCGTGGCTACACTACAGCTGGCACAGTTTGGAGCACCGAGAACTTTACACCTTATCAACTCTTCATTGATTGGTGGATTTTTTTTGAGAAAAATAAGTTCATTGAAGTAGATGCAAAGTGGAAGCAGTGGACTTGCAGAGAACACTATATTGAGTATAAAATATTGTATGATTACATGAATTTGCACACGTTTTTAGTTTACTTAATATAGCAGAAAATATTAAAAATTAAAGAAGTAGGTGTAAAGTGGAAGCAGTGGATCTGCAGGGAACAGCATCTTGAGCACAAAGCACTTTATGTTGTATATGAATTTGCACATGGATCAGTTTACTTCATTTATTGATAAACACCATAAGACCAATGAAGTAGGTGTAAAGTGGAAGCAGTAGATCTGCAGAGAATATTATTTGAGCCCCTAGCACTTTATATATGAATGTATCCACATATTTTAGTGTATTTGTGATGATTTATGTGCACACACAATAGGACAGCGCTGTGACACATAATGCTCTTCTAGTTGATAAAGGGAATACTTACCTTTGTTACAGCAGCAGTCCGGTATAAGTTATTTTTGTAGGTATTTGAGTTGTTACACATAGCGCGGGTTTTATTCTATTTATATTGGTGACATAATTGCCCAAATCTGGGGATCAGGAGCCATTTCCACCCTTTACTCTCGGCTGGGGTTCTTTGTATCCATATAACAGATGTTCTACATGACTAAATCTGCAATCAATTTTACTGCAAAATCAAAGGGGCCAAAATGTCTCCCCCCCCGAGCAGTAATATATTTCTATCCCCCTTGGTGGGAGTGCAGATGACCCATCTATAAGGATATACAGTACATACACACACATCCTCAGAGCCTCACCTGCCATGAACATAAAAAATGTAACTAATAAAAAAAAAAAAAAAAAAAAAAGGATTGAGCTTTGAGGGTTGTAGCTCGGGTCACAGAGACACCAAATTTGGGGGGGTGGGTTAAGTTCTACCCCACGACTGGTAAAAATTGGGACTCCTACGACCTATGGTTCCAGAGATATGGGGCTCCTTGCGCAGCCTGTCAGAAGCTACATACAGAGCGGCCAGTTTAAATACAAGCTGGCACACTCTGTTTGCAGCAGACTAAGAGGATGAGCTCACAGTGCCTCTCCTCACTTCTTGTCAGAGGCACTGAGCTCAGTGGACAGCTTGGAGTCTTGGACCAATGGTAAAGTACCATTGGCCCAAGCTGTCCAATAAAAATTCTGCAGTGGAGGCACGCCTCTCACTGCAGTGTCATCCAAAGGGGGCATGTGTCTAAAAGACAAACAGCCATTAATGTCTAAACCGCTGGCAATAAAAGTGAGTACACCCCTAAGTGAAAATGTCCAAATTGGGCCAAAGTGTCAAAATTTTATGTGGTCACCATTATTTTCCAGCACTGCCTTAACCGTCTTGGGCATGGAGGTCACCAGAGCTTCACAGGTTGCCACTTGAGTCCTCTTCCCCTCCTCCATGATGACATCACAGAGCTGGTGGATGTTAGAGACCTTGGGCTCCTCCACATTCCCTTTGAGGATGCCCCACAGATGCTCAATAGGGTTTAGGTCTGGAGACATGCTTGGCCAGTCCATCACCTTTACCCTCAGCTTCTTTAGCAAGGCAGTGGTCATCTTGGAGGTGTGTTTGGGGTGGTTATCATGTTGGAATACTGCCCTGCAGCCCAGTCTCTGAAGGGAGGGGATCATGCTCTGCTTCAGTATGTCACAGTACATGTTGGCATTCATGGTTCCCTCAATGGACTGAAGCTCCCCAGTGCCGGAAGCACTCATGCAGCCCCAGACCATGACACTCCCCCCACCATACTTGACTGTAGACAAGACACACTTGTCTTTGTACTCCTCACCTGGTTGCCACCACACACGCTTGACACCATCTGAACCAATAAGTTTATCTTGGTCTCATCAGACCACAGGACATGGTTCCAGTAATCCACGTCCTTAGTCTGCTTCTCTTCAGCAAACTGTTTGCGAGCTTTCTTGTGCATCATCTTTAGAAGAGGCTTCCTTCTGGGACAACAGCCATGCAGATCAATTTGATGCAGTGTGCGGCGTATGGTCTGAGCACTGACAGGCTGACCCCCCACCCCTTCAACCTCTGCAGCAATGCTGGCAGCACTCATATGTCTATTTCCCAAAGACAACCTCTGGATATCACGCTGAGCACGTGACCTCAACTTCTTTGGTCAACCAATGCGAGGCCTGTTCTGAGTGGAACCTGTCCTAATAAACCGCTGTATGGTCTTGGCCACCGTGCTACAGCTCAGTTTCAGGGTCTTGGCAATCTTCTTATAGCCTAGGCCATCTTTATGTAGAGCAACAATTCTTTTTTTCAGATCCTCAGAGAGTTCTTTGCCATGAGGTGCAATGTTGAACTTCCAGTGATCAGTATGAGAGAGTGAGAGCGATAACACCAAATTTAACACACCTGCTCCCCATTCACACCTTAGACTTTGTAACACTAACAAGTCACATGACACCGGGGAGTGAAAATGGCTAATTGGGCCCAATTTGGAAATTTTCACTTAGGGGTGTACTCACTTTTGTTGCCAGCGGTTTAGACATTAATGGCTGTGTGTTGAGTTATTTTGAGGGGACAGAAAATTTACACTGTTATACAAGCTGTACACTCACTACTTTACATTGTAGCAAAGTGTCATTTCTTCAGTGTTGTCACATGAAAAGATAGAAGAAAAGATTTACAAAAATGTGAGGGGTGTACTCACTTTTGTGAGATACTGTGTGTGTGTATATATATATCTATATATATATAGATATATCTATATATACCGTAAAATTTATGATCTACCATCTGATAGGTAAATTTAGTGAATTGCTCGTTATAGGAAGTTAGATTTGCCTCTGTTCCAGCTTGGCTGACGTTGCGTGTGCTTCCATACTGAGCCGGTGGGTGTCGTTGTCACCATGGGCTGGTGTTGGAAGGGCAACGTGTCGAAGCGTATGAGTGCTCCTCTGTCCCGGAGACAACTCGGTGGAGGTCGTCTTCCGAGTTGCATTCTGGGAGAGGGTATTTATGGGGCAGACGCCATGTTTAGGGGTTCGTTTTCAGCCACCTGCTGGCCCTCCTGGCCGACAGGTATGCGTTAGAATACCACCTTGTGGTCCTCCGTTCCGGAGGCCTGCGTCGCTGCGGGGTGTGGGTGGGCCCAGAAGCCTGTCTGGGGCCTACCACAGCAGCAGAGGAATGGTCCTGAGCTGTCTATCCTGAGTGAAGAAGCTGGACAACCGAGGAGATCCCAGGGGAGGACCCGTCATGGAAGGATCATGCAGAGTGCTGGTCTGGAGAGGGGCCTGGTGACTCGGTTGGAGGACGTGTCCTGAAGTAGTCTTATAACATAGTACTGCCGGGTTGGCTTAGAGGTCCAAGTACTGTGTCTGATATTCACTGCTAACCGGTGCATCCTGTGGCAGAGGATCGTACGGGTTTATTCCAAGCAAGTCTGTGGCAGAGACTTTTGTTCGTGCTGCGTGCTGGCTGCTAGGCAAGTGAGAGAGGCCTATCCAGGCGAGCAAAGATCGTGTCCCACAAGGGGAACGCATTCAATTACAGTATTCAACCTTAAAGGACGTTCTAAAGGATCCTAAAGAAAGGTATTTGAGCTTCCCTGCAGTTTCCCTCCTGCCTCTTTCCTGCTACTTCCTTCATTACTTGGTTCAATAAAGCATTGAAAACATTTTCAAGTGTTGGTGCTTATATCGTCCGGAGGTAAACTCAACGGAACCCTAGACCCGGTGCCGGTGAAACAGAGGTATCGAGAGTGAAGGTAACAAGTCCGCTTAAAGCCCGCTTAAACCAGCAGCTCCACCGAGAGTTATTGCTACATATATATATAAGCAGACACCCATTGGGAATAAAATGGTGGTTGTTGCAACTTTGTATGTCACACAGTATTTGTGCAGCAATTTTTCAAAGGCATTTTTTGGGGAAAGAAACTATTTCATGAATAAAAAAACAAAAAAATACTAAAGTTTGCCTGATCTTTTTTTTTTGTATACTATGAAAGATGATGTTATGCCGAGTAAATAGATACCTAACTTGTCACACTTTTTAAAATTGCGCACACTTGTGGAATGGCTCCAAACTTCAGCACTTACAAATCTCCATAGGCGATGCTTTAAAAATTTTTTACAGGTTGCATGTTTAGAGTAACAGAGGGGGTCTAGTGCTAGATCATTCGCGGCGTATGTAACCTGTGTGTATCTGGCTCTGATACTAGCCAGTGCCTCACCAGACGCTCACCTCACCGCACGTCCCTGATACACACACAGCACAAGGCCGTGTTCACACTGTGAGAAGCTTCTCTGGGCTGCAATTCCTCTGAGCTCCACAAGGTGGTGATCTCACTTCTACCCAGGAAGTCTCTATGGAAGACAGACAGGAAGTCTCTATGGAAGACAGGAAGTGATCTCAGATGCAGACAAGACGATGAATGAGGTATAAAGTACAAAGGAGACATTGCTGGAAGTGGCAGCAGAGGAGGTAATAAGATCTTATTTTCTATTTACACCCAGTAACCCCCCGTCATGTCCGTCCTCTTCCTCCATAGTCACTGTGATGTCTTTTATCTCCAGCAGATGATGATACACACATATATAGTGTGGAAATGTAGATTAACCCCTTCATGGGGATTAGTTGATGATTATTGTATTTTGCTATTTTACATGGTTCAGTTATTTCATTCAGCCAACGGGCTGAGCAAAAACAAACTGCACACATTGGAGGGGGATGGGGGAATCCTCCCCGCTGCACTATTGTATTCTGACAATGGGGGGCGCTCCTCCGCTCTCAGAATACACAGATCAGTGATGAAGCTATTGGCTGCAGCCGCTGATCGAGTGACTTTTATCCGGCAGTGACCACACATGGATGGAAATGTGACCGATCCCTGCTGAACCAGCTGAATTTCCATGTCTCTATGGTCACCATAAGTGACTTCCTCCCCTCCCCCTCATCTCCTTCATTATGTAAGTCATGCTGAGATAATCTCCCATTGGCTGAGCAATATTCTCATTTGTCTCTGAGCTCCTTCTTGCTATTCCTCGTCCTGCCTGTTGTTTCCTTGGATTGATTTTCTGTGTAGTGACCCCGGCTTCATCTCTTGAATGCGCTCGTTTGGTTGCTTGTCCTGACCTTTATCCTGATTCCTGGATCTCCTCCTCATCTCTCCTCCATATCCTCTTACACAGCTTTTCTCCACACCTGCAGTGATCCTGGGGGGTGGAAACTTGGCACCAGCACACAGCAAAATCCATCCCCACCATTAGGAGCTCTGGAGAAAATTGTCTGCTATTTACACTCCGTTCCTCCACACATCACCTGATCACATGAGAGCTTACTTTCACAGATTCCTGACAGATTTCTGTATGGTAAAGGTCAAAGTTCACTCTTCAGTTTAGGAGAGGAAGGACACACCCAGGAACAATGATTTGGTTTGCACAGGAGCCTCATATAGAGGACCCCTCAAATCTCCCCATCCAAATGTCCCTCCATCCAGAGTCTATATGTCCTATGACATCACACTGACCTCACAGCTCCTCCTCCCAATGTCCCTCCATCCATGGTCTATATGTCTTATGACATCACACTGACCTCACAGCTCCTCCTCTCAAGGTCCCTCAGCTTTTTTTCTGATGCTCTTAGGATGTGAGTGGATCCTGGACATCCTCACTAGCAAAGTGAGACTGTTGGTCCTGCGTTGTATGTAATTAATTGAATAATTGTGAATCTTCCCCCCCCACACCATCCCAGTATAAATGTAGTTCATTTCCTGGGACGGCTGGTGAGGGTTTGGGTTAGCCATTCCTTGCGCAAATTGGCACTTATACACGGGCACTTTGTGACTAAGGCACTGCTACAAAAAAGTAAGTACAGACATTATTGTTCTGCACCTATTTTACAGGAAGTTCCCCTTCATCCTCTAACTTTCCTCAGCCTTCCTTCTATTCCCATCTCCCCACCCTCCAACATGCTCACACTAATCTTTGCTATAACGTCCTCTCTCCTCAAACTCTCATTTCTTTACCCCCCACTCCAGCCCCCATTACTGCACTTATCACCTGCTGCTCATTCTAAGCCCACACAGTATCACCACTTCCATTCCACTCCCCTCCTATAAATCCCACTCCCGCCTTGCCACCCTCACCCTCCTACTACTCCTAATGTCTGGGGGCATCGCACCAAACCCTGGCCCTCCCACACCCAATTCCCACCCCCAAAATTGGCTGTCCACCTCCTCCAACAGTAGTCGTAACTCCCACCTTCTCATCCCAAGTCAGCACCCCTCTCATGTGCCCTCTGGAATGCCCGCTCTTCAACAAACTATCTTCTGTCAATGACCTTTTCCTCTCCAAATCCCTTAATCTATTTGCCATTACCAAAACCTGGCTCCAGAAATTCGACACTACCTCTCCAGCTGCCCTGTCTCACAGTGGCCTCCTCTGGACTCACTCCCCCAGACACAGTGGACAAAAAGAAGGTGGCATCAGACTTCTCCTCTCCCCACAATGCACCTTCCAGGTTCTTCCCACACCTCCCTCTCTTTCCCACTGCTCTTTCGAAGTGCACTGCATTTGTCTTTTCTCTCCAGCTTGTTTGAGAGTCGCAGTCATTTATCGGCCTCCTGGACTAGTGTCACGCTTTCTGGATGACTTCTCTACATGGCTACCCTACATTCTCTACTATGAAGTACCTGCCATCATACTAAGTGACTTTAACATTCCAATCAATGTTGACACTGAAACTACTCAACCTAACCTCCTCTTTTAACCTAACACAATGGACACAAACCACCACTCACTCCAAAAGCAACACTCTTGACCTCGTATTCTCCCATCGCTGCACTCCCTGCAACCTCTCTATCACCCCCTTTCCTCTCTCTGATCACAACCTTATCCGTTTCACACTCTCCTAGTCTCCTACCTCCTATGCTGCCAACCCACAAACCACTACCCTCAGAAACCTTCGCAACCTCAACCCTTCCCTTCTTCATTCTGCTACTGATGGCCTTTACGACAAAATCACACCCCTATCCTGCCCAGACCAAACCACTTCCATCTTCAACAACATGCTGTCCTCCTCCCTAGACGTACTTGCTCCTCTTTCTACATGCAGATCCAGGCCCCATCTGCCACAACCCTGGCAAGCAGATGACACCAGAAGTCTCAAGAGACGCAGCCGTGCTCTTAAACGAGGATGGCGTAAATCTAAATCCCTGCAGGACTTTACCCTCTACAAATCTGCCCTTCTCAAATACAACTCCTGCCTCCACACTGCTAAACAAACCTTTTACAACACTCTCATCATAACCCTCTTATCCAAACCTCGTCAACTCTTTTCTACCCTTAATTTCTTACTTCACCCCCCACTGCCCCCACCCACCAACTTGCTTACCGCTCAACAGATTGCCAACCATTTCAAAAGCAAAATCGACACAATTCGCGAGGAGATATCCAGCGTTAAACTTCCTCCTGTACCCAACACATCAGCTCCAACACCACACTCAATACTCTCCTCCTTCTGCCCAGTTACCACCAATAAAGTTGATAAACTCCTCTCCATGGCCCACCTCACTACTTATCCCCTGGACCCTCTCCCCTTACAATTACTGCGACCACCTTCCCACTCTATCCTAAACTCCCTAACCTACATCTTCAACCTCTCCCTCTCCTCCGGCACCTTTCCTTCTCCGCTCAAACATACACTGGTTACCTCCATACTTAAAAAACCCTCACTAGCCCCCAACCTGTTTGAATAACTTAGGACCCATCTCCCTGCTCGCCTCCAAGCTCATCAAACTCCTTGACCGAATGAGTCGCTACCTCACGGACAACAACCTTCTTGACCCCCTACAGTCGGGCTTCAGTCCACATAATTCCACTGAAACTGCCCTACTAAAACTCACCAATGACCTACTGACTGCAAAAACCAATAGCAATTACTCCATACTCATACTCTTAGACCTCTCTGCTGCCTTCGAAACAGTTGACCACCTGCTCCTCCTCAGGAAACTACACTCCCTTGACCTCTGTGATTCTGCTTTATCCTGGTTCTCCTCCTTCCTATCTCAGCGCACTTTCAGTGTCACTTACAACTCCATCTCCTCCGCTCCTCTTCCTGTGGGGGTACCCCAAGGCTCTGTCGTCGGACCCCTCCTATTCTCGCTGTATACTAGGGATGGGCTTTATGTTCGGGTCGAACATTGGCTGTTCACCCATTTGCTGAATAGTGAACAATTTTGGGTGTTGGCGGCAAATTTGAAAGCCACGGAACACCCTTTAAAAGTCTATGGAAGAAATCAAAAGTGCTAATTTTAAAGGTTAATATGCAAGCTATTGTCATAAAAAGTGTTTGGGGACCTGGGTCCTGCCCCAGGGGACATGTATCAATGCAAAAAAAAGTTTTAAAAACGGCCATTTTTTCGGGAGCAGTGATTTTAATAATGCTTAAAGTGAAAAATTCCTTTAACCACTTCCCGCCCGCCCTATGGCGGATTGACATCCGGGAAGTGGTTCTGTTATCCTGACTGGACGTCATATGACGTCCAGCAGGATAACATTCTGCCGCGCGCCCACGGGGGCGCGCCTTGCGGCGATCGGTGGATCGGTGTCAGTCTGACACACCGCTACACCGATCCTGGTAAAGAGCCTCCGGCGGAGGCTCTTTACCACGTGATCAGCCGTGTCCAATAACGGCTGATCACGCTGTCAATAGGAAGAGCCGTTGATCGGCTCTTCCTCACTCACGTCTGACAGACGCGAGTAGAGGAGAGCCGATCGGCGGCTCTCCTGGCAGGGGGGGTCTGCGCTGATTGTTTATCAGCGCAGCCCCCCCTCAGATCACCACACTGGACCACCAGGGACGCCACTAGGACCACCAGGGAAGGGGCAACATGTGGATGGCCAGTTATGTACCCCATGGCCATCCACATGTGCCCAGTGTGCCCAATCTGTGCCAATCAGTGCCCACAAATGGGCACTGATTGGCACCATTATGTTGCAGTAATGCCCAGCAATGCCACCCTTAGGGGCATCACTGCAAATAACCAGTGTAATGAGTGCCACCCATCAGTGTCCATCAGTGCCCACCTATCAGTGCCCATCCGTGCCCATCTGTGCCAACTATCAGTGCCACCCATAAGTGCCCATTAATGCCACCTACGAGTGCCCATTAATGCCACCTACGAGTGCCCATTAATGCCACCTATGAGTGCCCATTAATGCCACCTATGAGTGCCCATTAATGCCACCTATGAGTGCCCATCAGTGCCGCCTATGAGTGCCCATCGGTGCCGCCTATCAGTGCCCATCAGTGCCCATCATCAGTGCTACCTCATTGGTGCCACTTAATCGGTGCCCATCAGTGCCGCCGTATCAGTGCCTGTCAGTGCAGCCATATCAGTGCCCGTCATTGAAGAAGAAAACTTACTTATTTACAAAAAGTTTTAACAGAAACAAAGAAAAACTTGGGTTTTTTTTCAAAATTTTCGGTCTTTTTTTATTTGTTGCGCAAAAAATAAAAACCGCAGAGGTGATCAAATACCACCAAAAGAAAGCTCTATTTGTGGGAACAAAATAATAAAAAAATTGTTTGGGTACAGTGTAGCATGACCGCGCAATTGTCATTCAAATTGCGACAGCACTAAAAGCTGAAAATTGGCCTGGGCTGGAAGGTGTCTAAGTGCCTGGTATTGAAGTGGTTAAATTTCGTACCGGGGGGGTATCTATAGTATGCCTGTAAAGTGGCGCATGTTTCCCATGTTTGAACAGTCCCTGCACAAAATGACATTTCTAAAGGAAAAAAAGTAATTTAAAACTACTCGCGGCTATAATCTTTTGTCGGTCCTGGCAATACAAATAAAAGAAGTCATTAAAAAAAACGGCATGGGATCCCCCCAGTCCATTACCAGTCCCTTTGGGTCTGGTATGAATATTGAGGGGAACCCTGAACCAAAATCTAAAAAAAAAATGTGTGGGGGTCCCCCCAAATTCCATACCAGGCCCTTCTGGTCTGGTATGGATATTAAGGGGAACCCCGTTCCAAAATTGAAAAGAAAAATGGCGTGGGGGTCCCCCTCAAAATCCATACCAGGCCCTTCAGGTCTGGTATGGATTTTAAGGGGAACCCCATGCCAAAATTTAAAAAAAATGGTGTGGGTCCCCCCAAAAATCCATACCAGACCCTTATCTGAGCACACAACCTGGCAGGCCACAGGAAAAGAGGGGGGGACAAGAAAGCCCCCCCCCTCCTGATCCATACCAGGCCACATGCCCTCAACATGGGGAGGGTGCTTTGGGGTAGCCCCCCAAAGCACCTTGTCCTCATGTTGATGGGGACAAGGGCCTCATCCCCTCAACCCTTGCCCGGTGGTTGTGGGGGTCTGCGTGTGGGGGGCTTATCGGAATCTGGAAGCCCCCTTTAACAAGAGGACCCCCAGATCCCGGGCCTCCTCCCCCTGTGTGAAATGGTAACAGGGTACAAATGTACCCCTACCATTTCACAAAAAAAGTGTCAAAATGGTAAAAATGACAAGACAAGGCTTGGGACAAGTTTTGGCAAGACACGGCTTGGGAAAAGTTACATAAACGGGTAGCCCCGCTCCCCTCTGGCATCCTGGGAAAGTCATAGGGAAGTCCCTGTGGGCCAGAGGGGGGCGGGGTCACCCGGGAACGTCACAGTGTGGCCCCACCCTCAGTTATAAAAGAACTGTCAAAGCGAAGACGCGTCATGCAGCGGGAGCCTTCCATGGAGGCGGGTCGGCACCCTCCCCATGTTGAGGGCATGTGGCCTGGTACGGCTCAGGAGGGGGGCGCTCTCTCGTCCCCCCCTCTTTTCCTGCGGCCTGCCAGGTTGCATGCTCGAATAAGGGTCTGGTATGGATTTTTGGGGCGACCCCCACGCCATTTTTTAAAAATTTTTGGCGCGGGTTTCCAATTAATATCTATACCAGACCTGAAGGGCCTAGCATGGAATTTGGAGGGACCCCCACGCAATTTTTTTTTTAAATTTTGGTTCGGGGTTCCCCTTAATATTCATACCAGACCCAAAGGAACTGGTAATGGACTGGGGGGATCCCATGCCATTTTTTTCAATAACTTCTTTTATCTGTATTTTCCTATAATATTCATTATAGCCACGAGTACTTTTAAATGACTATTTTTCCTTTAGAAATGTCATTTTGTGCAGGGACTATTCTAAACACGGGAAACATGCGCCACTTTACAGGCATACTATAGACACCCCCCAGGTACGAAATTTAAAGGAATATTTCACTTTTATTGTTTCACTTTAAGCATTACTAAAATCACTGCTCCCGAAAAAACGTCAGTTTTTAAAACTTTTTTTGCATTGATCCATGTCCCCTGGGGCAGGACCCAGGTCCCCAAACACTTTTTATGGCAATACCATGCATATAAGCCTTTAAAATTTAGCACTTTTGATTTTTCCCATAGACTTTTAAAGCAGGGCTTGACAAATCTGCTTGGAATCTAGGAGCCAGCTAAAAAAGTTAGGAGCCAGGGTTTTTTTTTTTTTTTTTTTAAACGACCGACAAAGCTTTATTTTCAATATAAAAATTAACCAATCTTAAATTTACACAGAGACGACTAGAACGAATGTGACTGCTTTTATTTCCTGAAAAAAGAGAAGAGGTCTTGCGAGCCACAATGACCCTATGCCTTACTGAAAGAATCTCCAAAATCTACAAATACCCAGCTGCAGCCACAGGTCACGTATTCATAGCCGTGCGTTTCAAAGTAAATGGAAAAATTTGTGTTGCGCTTAGGTATATATTCACCTTATCAATCTAAAGGTGCCCAGTGTTTGTGCTTCCAATCTCAAATCAAAATATAAAATATGTAATATAAAATAAATCCACCGTATTATTGGATATAAATACCAGTATAATGCTCTTAATAATAATGAACCTCCTATTTATATATAAAGGACATAATCAAACAAATATCAATAGATATGCCCGAAATTTACATCAAAGTGCCATGCATAAAACCAATCTAAAGTGCTGCGTGCAAGAAAAACTGCTTATAAAATCGTGGCAAGTGAAAAGACATGCATGATAAATACAATAATTGGCATATAAACTGTGAAAAAACTCTACAAGCAACAAGTGATAAAAAACAAATCAAAAACCATATATAATAATAATATGAGTGATAATAGTCTTTTTTAAATGTGAGGAAAATCTTCCAAATCCAAATCACATAATAGTGTGTGGCAGAAAAGAATCCAATGGTGCAAAAGGGTGCTTCACATGGGAGACGGATCGTGGAACCACAGTGCCCAAATGTGCCCTGGTGACCCCCAAAGTAGCTGCGCTCACCTCTGAGCGTGTGACACAGGGATTAGCCGTGTCCAAACACGCTTTGGAGCCACCCCTGGGCTCAGTAGTCAGGACACCAGATGATCTCCCATCAAGCTCTCCTAGGACTCCATAGACATCATACCAAAAGAAAAAAGGGACTGCATAGTGTGATATCGCCAAAATATTTAATGGTAATCAAGTGTAAACAATCCCCACACCGGGGTACTCACATTGCATAGGTGCTTATGTGCACCAAACAGTACAGGCAGAATAAACTCCAAAAATCTGATTCGATGCGCTGTGGGGTGTTTCAGATCAATCCAGCCCAGCTCAGTGCTGCTCGCTCCGTCCTGGCCCCTCCCCTACGCGTGTTCGACACAGGGAGTCACGTGTCTTCATCAGGGAATATCCTGCCTGTACTGTTTGGTGCACATAAGCACCTATGCAATGTGAGTACCCCGGTGTGGGGATTGTTTACACTTGATTACCATTAAATATTTTGGCGATATCACACTATGCAGTCCCTTTTTTCTTTTGGTATGATGTCTATGGAGTCCTAGGAGAGCTTGATGGGAGATCATCTGGTGTCCTGACTACTGAGCCCAGGGGTGGCTCCAAAGCGTGTTTGGACACGGCTAATCCCTGTGTCACACGCTCAGAGGTGAGCGCAGCTACTTTGGGGGTCACCAGGGCACATTTGGGCACTGTGGTTCCACGATCCGTCTCCCATGTGAAGCACCCTTTTGCACCATTGGATTCTTTTCTGCCACACACTATTATGTGATTTGGATTTGGAAGATTTTCCTCACATTTAAAAAAGACTATTATCACTCATATTATTATTATATATGGTTTTTGATTTGTTTTTTATCACTTGTTGCTTGTAGAGTTTTTTCACAGTTTATATGCCAATTATTGTATTTATCATGCATGTCTTTTCACTTGCCACGATTTTATAAGCAGTTTTTCTTGCACGCAGCACTTTAGATTGGTTTTATGCATGGCACTTTGATGTAAATTTCGGGCATATCTATTGATATTTGTTTGATTATGTCCTTTATATATAAATAGGAGGTTCATTATTATTAAGAGCATTATACTGGTATTTATATCCAATAATACGGTGGATTTATTTTATATTACATATTTTATATTTTGATTTGAGATTGGAAGCACAAACACTGGGCACCTTTAGATTGATAAGGTGAATATATACCTAAGCGCAACACAAATTTTTCCATTTGCTTTTATTTCCTGCCATGCAGGGACACAAGACCACCATATTCTCGCTAAGGATCCAATCAGGTCCGCCTGAAAAACTGACAGGCGAACCTGATCAGACAGCCAGTGTGAAAGGTGCCAAGCAGGGAGATGACAAAGAATAAATTCATTTTAATGAACCACTTCCTTCCCGCAGGACGACTATATACGTCCTGTCTTTGAAGAGAAATACCGTTGTTATGGTAGCAGCTAGCTACCATAACCCCGGTATCTTCTTCAAGAGCCGGCGGTTCTCTTTCAGATAAAAGTGGTCTCTGCAGCAGATTAGCAGCGAGATCACTTTTATCGGCGGCAGGAGAGGGCCCCCCCTACCGCCGCTCTCCGGTGCCCTTCACCGCTTACCGTGGCCGTCGGTAACGGCGGAGGCGATCCGGATCTGTCCCTGGCCTGACATGGAGACAAGTGAGAGGAAGATGGCCCCCCCGCCCATCTCCAAGTCATTGCAGGGCGGAAGCGACGTCAAATCGTCACTTCCACCCATAGCTCTTGAAGGGACATTTTTTTTTTTTTTTTTTTCAAATGACAATTTTTTTTTTTTTAATGCAGTTTAGTGTAAATATGAGATCTGAGGTCTTTTTGACCCCAGATCTCATATTTAAGAGGACCTGTCATGCTTTTTTTCTATTACAAGGGATTTTTACATTCCTTGTAATAGGAATAAAAGTGACTCTTTTTTTTTTTTTTTTTTTAAAAGAACAGTGAAAAAATACAAGTTAAAATAAATAAGAAAAAAAAAAAAAAAATTAAATGTGCCCCATCCCTTGTAATAGAAATAAAAGTGACACAATTTTTATTTTTTTTTAAAAACAGTGTAAAAATAAGAAGTAAAATATATAAGAAAAAATAATATTTTTTTTAAATGCGCCCCGTCCCGCCGAGCTCGCTTGCAGAAGCGAACGCATATGTGAGTAGCACCCGCATATGAAAGCGGTGTTCAAACCACACGTGAGGTATCGCCACGATCGTTAGAGCGAGAGCAATAATTCTAGTCCTAGACCTCCTCTGTAACTCAAAACATGCAACATGTAGAATTTTTTAAACGTCGCCTATGGAGATTTTAAAGGGTAAAAGTTTGTCGCCATTCCACAAGCTGATGAAATTTTGAAGCGTGACATGTTGGGAATCAATTTACTCGGCGTAACATTATCTTTCACAATATAAAAAAAATTGGGCTAACTTTACTGTTTTCTTATTTTTTAATTAAAAAAAGTATTTTTTCCCAAAAAAGTGCGCTTGTAAGTCCGCTGCGCAAATACGGTGTGACAGAAAGTATTGCAATGACCGCCATTTTATTCTCTAGGGTGTTAGAATAAAAAATATATATAATGTTTGGGGGTTCTAAGTGAAGGGAAGGAGATGAGCGGGCAGTGAAAACAGGTAGGGAAAGCTCCATTAGCATTGGTGGATGTCTTGTCATACCAACGGCCACCACCAGAGGGCGCCCGGTTGCAGAAGGAACCAGGAACCATAGGACTGCAGTAGGCCGCAAAGCCGGGGCCTCAATTACCGGCGCGGCCCAGCGCGATCGCGACGGGAGGGGGGGGGGTGTCGAACGGACACAGGATACCCCAGCTGTGCCGCCCCAGGCGCCAGGTCGCTAATTCTAGTCGCAAATGCGACCTGGCGCCCGGGATTTGTCGAGCCCTGTTTTAAAGGATGTTCCACGGCTTTCAAACTTGCTGCGAACACCCCAAATTGTTCGCGAACAACTGATGTTCGAGTTGAACTTACGTTTGACTTGAACATCGGGCTCATCCCTACTAATGACACCACAAAGCAACGTAGTCACTTCTTAATTATTTCCCACCTTGACTACTGCAACTCTCTCCTTAATGGCCTACTCTTATGCAGGCTATCCCCCTTCAGTTTATTATGAATGCTGCTGCTAGACTAATACACCTCACTAACCATGACTGCTGCCCCTCTCTGCCAATCCCTTCACTGGCTTCCCCTACTCCACCTTATAAAGTTCAAAATGCTAACCACAACATGCAAGGCCATCCACAACATCGCCCTCATCTGCAGATATCGCCCTAATTGTCCCCTCTGCTCCTCCCAGGACCTCCTGATCTCTAGCTCCCTTGTTACCTCCTCTCATGCTCGCTTTCAGGACTTCTCCAGAGCCTCTCCCATCCTCTGGAACTCCCTACCCTGGTATGTCTGATCAGCCCCTAACCTCTCCACCTTTAGGAGAAAACTCACTTATTCAGGGAATCCTATCCCACACCCACCTAACAACTGACCCCGAGCCACCCCCATCAAATCATTCCCCGCAGCTATTACCTTTTGTACCACCACCCCCTCCCTTTAGAATGTAAGCTCTATGAGCAGGGCTCTCCTGTCCCTTCTGTATTGAACTGTACTGTAATTGTGCTGTCCCCCCCTCTACATTGTAAAGCTCTGCGTAAACTGTTGGCGCTATATAAATCGTGTTTAATAATAATAATATGTAATGATGTCAGAATACCTGCAACAAGTGTTTAACCTGCATAGCGTGTGGGTTCTGTATGGGTAAATTATACCTCAGTCTGAAGTGCAGCTTTAATAAAATGGAGACCTGAATGGTGAGGTGAGGAGGATTCTGGGAATATCATTTATTTTACTGTTTGTGTTCAGATCTAGAGTTTTCCTCCTGTGAAGTCTGGAGATCATATGACCATCACATTGCCTCCACCTCCCTTCCTGATAGAATCGAGAAATACAAAGAAGTTTGTAGAAGTCACCAGAAAGGCCATCGAGGAGAGTTGAGCGGTGCTGGGAATTCTGGGACATTATCCAGTAACAGACAAGGGATGTGTCTGGATGGTGACTGTATCATTGTGTGTGTCAGGTTCCTATAAGGTGTCAGGATGTCACTGTCTATTTCTCCATGGAGGAGTGGGAGTATTTAGAAGGACACAAGGATCTCTACAAGGACGTCATGATGGACAATCAGCCGCCCCTCACATCACCGGGTAAGAGGAGACTTTATTGTAAAGGAGAGAGCAGTACGGAGGCTCCACCTAGATCCCCCATCATCTGATAAACACATAGAAACAATGTATTCAGTCAGTGTGTGTGTTTCCTACAGATGGATCCAGTAATGGGAACCCACCAGAGAGATGTCCCCATCCTCTGTATTTCCGGGATTCCACACAGGAAGGTCACACCATCCCTCACCATCATCAGGTAGATGGGGAACAATTACTGATAGTATCATAAGGATCTGTACATTATCTGCATTGTTACAATTTATGTCATGTTTATTATATATTCAGAGTGGAAACCTGAGAGATTCTAAAGTTGAGGTTAAAGAAGAGATAAAAGAGGAGGATGAGATGATGGAAGAGTCAGAGTTTCTAAAAGAACACAAAGATCTGTACCAGGACACCATGGTCGAGTCCTCCAGCTACAGAAGCCCACCAGAGGGATGTCCCCGTCCTCTGTATTGCCGGGATTCAACACAGGAAGGTCACACCATCCCTCACCATCATCAGGTAGATGGTTGTCAATTATTGGTAGTTCTGATTTATACACAGCATGTTTGTTATGATGAATGTTTTATTATATATTCAGAGTGGAAACCTCGGGGATGATAATATTGATGTTAAAAAAGAGGAGGATGAGGAATATGGAGTGATGGAAGAGTTTTCAGAAGGACACAAGGATATGATTGAGCCCCCTAATAGCAGGAACCCACCCGAGAGATGTCCCCGTCCTCTGTATTCCCGGGATTCCACACAGGAAGATAACACCATCCCTCACTATTGCAAGGTTGGTGGGATGGAGCATCTACAACATGGATTTGTGGGGGCAAAGTGTTTATTTTTTATGTAATGTCACAATAATAAAGCTTATATTTTACAGATGATATTCTCTCTTGTTTCCTTGATTTAGAGTGGAGATCCAATCGATTTAGAATTTGAGGTTAAAGCAGAAGAAGAAGAGAATTATGTGAGGGATGATCAGCAGTCTATGGAGGAGGATGGAATAACGAGGACATTTATAGAGGAGGACACTCCTACAGAGATCAGCACAGGTGGGTCATTAATACTGAATACATTCCTCCACCCATACTGCTCACTGATTGGTCCAAAGTAGGGCAAGGACTGGGTGATATCATCCTGGTCGCTTTCCTGAGCTGTGTTCCCCATCCTGTATTTCTCTCGGATAATCTTCCTTCTCTGTGCTGCAGACACAATTTATGTATCTAGACTGGATTTATGGAGATTCTGGGGTTCAGCTGGCAGCAAAATGTTGATTGTCACCATAGATGTTACTAGAACTAGATGATTACCACAGCGCTGTCACTTTAGGAGCATGAATGTTAACCTTGAACTGCTAGCTGTTCATCAAATACCCAAAAACAGAAACTTTAGCCAATTGTTTGAACTGTAAATCACTATCCACAGGGTTGTCTGTCACGGAACCCCGTCGCACTCCGCTTGAGTGCTTCCATCAGTACACTTCTTTCTCCAGGCTGGACCTTCAGATATCAGATATTACAGCTACATATTGCAACCAGGAACCAGTCAAGACTAGCTCAGTTACAGAACTGGAACATGGAAAGTTTTTTTTTTTGTTGAACAAACGCACACAAAATATATACCACAGGAGGTCATTTCCCCTCCTGATCATATTACTCTAACAATACAAACTGTAACCAGAAACATAATTACAACAACTGACATATTCTATAAACATTACCTTAATTAGCCATCGCTGTGACTAGACTATTCGGCCCCTACAACAGTGAATGCAAAGGACACATTATCATAAGTATAAACATTTCCCGCAAGGGTTTGCTAGGAGAGACAAAAGGTGTTCCAATTAGCACATTTAACAATACAAACCGTGATCTCCCTCTCCTCAGCCTAGTAGGCAACAGACTACAGCAGGAGACCTCAGTAG
Organism: Lithobates septentrionalis; assembly: GCA_037952835.1. Lineage (NCBI taxonomy): Eukaryota > Metazoa > Chordata > Amphibia > Anura > Ranidae > Lithobates > Lithobates septentrionalis. Next base: position 112,095 of record JBBDGP010003724.1, on the reverse strand, counting down.
CAGACTGTTCGGCTCCTACACAGTTCCAGAGGCCAATGTGACCAGCTCTTTTAATGAGCATGTATAGTTCTGAATCAAACAAACCCGGAATACTCTTTATATATTTCCTGGAAGATATTGTGGATAAATATTACTGTCCCATCTGAAGTACTTCAAACCACATTCTCAGTGTCCATTAAGTAGCTTTCCATCATTTTCTCAGTCACCCTGTGCCCCTAATAGACACAAGGTGACTTAGACATAAGAGAGTGATCTGCTCTTTCCCTGGGACATAGTCAGTGGGTAAGAGGATTGCTCACAGTCCTCTCCAGAAGCCCCTATCTTGGTTAGGTCTGTCACACTGTCCTTATCATGCTATAAATAACACAGTGTTACTGCCATACACATCCTTATTACTTATGCATTTATGTGAAAAACGACGCACAAAATAAGTCCCAATAAATTCCAGAGAATGTCGCTTGCAAAGTGTCTTGTGCTTAAAGTGCTCCAAAATATGTCGTCATAAGGTGTTTCGGTGATGCTAATCTTGCTGCACTGTGCGGCATGCATTGTTCTGTGCCCAGCGTCACTCACCCGATGCTTTGACTTTGTGCCTCTCAGCATCAAAGTCTCCATGGCTTGTGGATATTCCCCTCCCAGGTCTTTTACAGGATAGTCCACAGCACCTCTTCTTCCCCACTCCACCAGTAATCTTCTCCAGTTCAACATATCCCATGCACCATGTATAGGAACAGAAAGGAGGGGGGGCTCACATAGTGTAATAACCTTTTTTATTTAAAAGAAAGCATTAAAACAAATATATTGCCCTTGCTTGTTCAGAAATAAAAATTTGCAGTGAAAAGACATGAAAAGCCATGGCGGCGTGCGGGTAGCCCCTCCCAGAGTCAGTAACACTGTTATTGATGGAATGATAAGGACAGCGCTGTGATTTACAGTTACTAGAACTAGGCACCTGGAGTATATGATTTGGGTTTTCTGTAGTTATATTCTGCAGAGCTCAATAAGGAGAGCTGATTGGAGGAAAGGGACACAACGCTCAGGAACAGAGCTGAGGCTGTCAATCACAGGCTGTGTGCTGGAGATCCCTCCCCGTCACAATTTTTCTCTTGGTGTCAGAAAAAAATTGTCAGAAGTGACTCATGCTGATAGCAGAGGAAGGAGGCAGCAGACAGAAATGGCACTTAGGGCCCTGGACTGAGACAAGTACACACTATAGAGGGATATGCTTTGTTCATATTTCATGTCTGAGGTTTAAAACCACTTTAAGCGACCACTGTTTACTATGTACCAATTTTATGTCATGATCCTTACAACGTTTCTTTAGTGTAGCTCCCTTGTCCTACATAGGAGCTACTGTGTCAATTTAGTATCTGGCTGGGATGTAGTTAGCGTAGACTGATTTATAGTTTTTCACTCGGTTTTTCCCTAAGCGTAACCCCTTTAGAAGCGTGCTATAGCCGAATGACAGCTACAGCGCAGGTCTGCTTTGCCGGGAGGCCATCAATAGACGTCTTCCCCTTTGCACGCTCACCACGCCCCCTTAAAGGGCGCGCGCTGTGATCACCCGATGAGACTCAATGAGACTCGGGTGATCACAGATCAGAGTAAGGGGTTGATCTTGACCCCTTACCACGTGATCAGCTGTCAGCCAATGACAGCTGATCACGTAATGTAAACAGAAGATCAGTAATCGTTTTTTTTTTCTTCTCACGCTGACAGCAGGAGGAGAAAAAAAAAAGGCGATCACCGGCTTATGTTGAAGGGACATCGGTCCCGAAGAGAAAGAGGCAAAGCCACCTCATATGTGCCCACCAGTACCGCCTGCCAGTGCCACGAATCGGTGCCCTCCAGTAAATAAGTGCCAGCAATCAGCGCCACCTATCAATGCACATCAGTGGTGCCACCTAGTAGTGCTGCCTATCAGTGCCACCTAGTAGTAGTGCTGCCTATTAGTGCCCATCACTGCCACCTATTAGTGCCCTTCAGTGCCGCCTATTAGTGAACATCAGTGCCGCCTTATCAGTGCCCATCAGTGTAGCCTCATCAGCGTACATTAATGAAGGAGAAAAATTACCTGTTTGCAAAATGTATTAACAAAAAATATAAGTGCTTTTTTTTTTTTTTTAAATCTGTCTTTTTTAAAAAAAATTTAACAAAAAATAAAAAACCACAGAGGTGATCAAATACCACCAAGAAAGCTCTATTTGTGGGAAAAAATGATAAAAATTGAAAAAAAAACCCCAGTGTTGTATGGCCGCGCAATTGTCCTTCAAAGAGTGAGAGAGCTGAAAATTGGTCTGAGCAGGAGGGGATTTAGGTGCCCAGTAAGCAAGTGGTTAAAGAGGAGCTCCAGTCTGTAAAAAAAATAAATAAAAATGAAAGGTCAGCAGCTACAAATCCTGTACAAATACTGTGGCTGCTGACTTTTAATATAAGGACACTTACCTGTCCAGGGATTCCGCCATGTCAGCACCCTGAGCCCATTCATCTTCTGGTGCAGTCACCGGCATTGTAAGTAAGGGAAACTGGTGATTAAAGTCTTCAGGCTTCACATACACAAGTCGCCCTGTGCTTTCTGAATGGTCCAGCTTAAATTGCTCCAAACCTGTGTGTGTCTCAGAAGGCAGTACGGGGGAAGGAGAAGGGGCCAGAAATGTCATAGATCGCCGATCGTGATCTTACCTGTCAAAACCAGGTACCCCCCCCCTAAAAAAAAGTGCCAAACGTGGCAGTGAAGGGGGGGAGGGTGTAAACAAACAGAGCTTACCCTTTTGGGTGGAGCTCCGCTTTAAGTAAGCTTGTGATTTCTCACTGTGGCCAGTAGGTGTCACTGGTATCACTGGACATAGTATGACATTTCACAAACAAAACTAAAGCGCTATTAAACCATAAATGTCATATACTGTACTTCAGGCTACCAGTCATTAGATGTGGTGGCTGCACTTGTTTTCTTTTAAAGGCTTTTTTTCCCTTTGTTTTGACCTGGTAATCTGGCCAGTAACACACCTCCTGTATTAGAGTGCCCTTGCTCTGGATGAAGGGGCACAGGGGGCTCCTTTGGACAGCAGCGTTGTCAGTCTGGGGGGTGGGGAGTGTTAGATATATTGGAAGATATAGATACAGTAACCAATTTTAGCCAAACTTCATCTCACACTTTATAATCGGTTGCAGCAAATTGTTTTTGTTCCTTTTGGGATAAAGGTTTTCCATTAATAAATAAATGCTGATCACTGTAAGCACCCCTGTCAGTGGTAAATGGTCTGCCCAATCCAGTAACTGATACATTCTGCTTTAGAGTTGGAGCCTTTTTTAAAACAACTGATTTACTGGCCAGATCATCAGATGAACAGAGGAAAACCACAAAAAGAAGAAAGAAAATGAGTGCAGCCATCACATCTAAGAATCAGTGAGCTGCAATATAAAGTTTTCTTTGGATTAATACATCTTAAGTTAAGAATATTTATGTTTTATTCATCCAATCTAGTAGGAGGTTTATGGCACTGGTGCATGCTGGGGGAAACAATACATATTGGGGACAGGCCATGTGCTCACTCTTCCCCTGGGCTGAAGTCTAGGGAGGTGCTGCAGGATGGAGCTCCGTTGATAGTTCCAATAGCATGTTTTGGGGCCTAACATGTGCTAAAGTGTTCATGAAGCTGTCCTGCCTGGTCTGGAGAAAGCCGTGCCAAGGAGGACACCCAACCCCCCCCCCCCCCAACCCTTACCTACTGAACCATTCTGCAATTACACTTTATAAAGACAAAAGTGACTGGCACCCAGTATCCTCTCTTGGTCCCCGTATTTTAGCCATGGACTAAGCTCTGGGGTGAAATGCTAGCCCACCCCTGGCCTCTGGAGGTGCTATTCTGCCTTTAGGATGTCAGAGGGGTTCTACATTCATATTGTGCATTACATAGTCCTGACCCATACACTATATACATTTGTTGTATGTTATAGAATCCTGACCCCGGCACTATATACTCTAAGCTGTTTATGATATAATTATGATACTATATATTCCTAACTTTTGTATCCAATATAATAAGTTGTACATTACATAGTTCTTCTTTTACACCCATTTTCTACCAACTGGACATTTTATATCAGATGATTTGATTGGAGCACAGACTTTTACATGTTGATAATGTGATAACATCCTCAAACTTTGGAACCTTAAACAGAAAGTGATAATGAGGGAGGAGTCAATAACTCAATGATGGTGGTCATCAGGATCAGTCCAGTCTTCATCTTGGTTGTTCTCCCCCCATCCTCACTCTCTGACCTCTGGTGGGACTCAGCCCCGCTGTTATTCATGACTAAATCATGGACTAAATAAGGAAGTGCAGGACTTCTTGTGTTGGGAAGATGGCAATGAGTGATAGAGGGGATGGGGACACTCGTCCTATAATCCCCTCATCACTGTCACTCCTATAAAAGACAATTCTCATTGTTTCCTCACTCTCTGACTAAGGTCCATGAATAAAAAAATGAACTGGTAGGAGATCAGAGGACCCATTTACTAGTTACCTTGAGGGGGGGAATTGTAAGATCCTCAGAGACAAAGCTGCCTGATGTGGGCGGAGTCCTGGTTTAGGGGAACCAATCTGCTCATGTCTAGTAATAATCTTTTTATTTCTATTTTAGTAGATGGACGGGAGATGAGGAAAACCTCAGAGGATTGTCTCACTTTGTCTCCAGACTGTAAAGTAGAAGATGAGGACATCACACAGTATAGTCCAGGAGAAAACCCGACTACCTCAAATGTCCATCCGGCACCACACAGTGTAGATGGACCATCGTATTCCTCTTATCCTGAGGAACCTCAGACTGTGAGGGACGGTGCCGTCCTTCCAACAGAGAAGAGGTTTCCCTGTGCTGAGTGTGGGAAGTGGTTCCATTCTAAATGCAATCTTGATGCACATAAAAGAACTCACACAGGTGAGAAGCCGTATTCCTGTCCTGAGTGCAGGAAATGTTTTTCACAGAAGTCAAGTCTTCACACACATCAAAGATTACACACTGGGGTGAAGCCGTATTCCTGTTCTGAGTGCGGAAAATGTTTTTCAGAGAAGTCCAATCTTTACAGACATCAGAGATCTCATACAGATGAAAAGCCATATTCCTGTCCTGAGTGCGAGAAATGTTTTTCACAGAAGTCAAGTCTTCATGCACATCAGAGATTACACACTGGGGTGAAACCGTATTCCTGTCCTGTGTGCGGGAAATGTTTCTCACAGAAGGCCAATATTTACAACCATCAGAGATCTCACACGGGGCAGAAGCCTTATTCCTGTTCTGATTGTGGGAAATGTTTTCCAGACAAGTCCGCTCTTTACACACATCAGAGATCTCACACAGGGCAGAAACCATATTCCTGTCCTGAGTGCGGGAAATGTTTTTCACAGAAGTCCAATCTTTACACACATCAGAGATCTCACACGGGAGAGAAGCCATATTCCTGTCCTGAGTGCGGGAAATGTTTTTCACAGAAGTCCAATCTTTTCACACATCAGAGATCCCACACAGGGGAGGAACTGTATTCTTGTCCTGAGTGCAGAAAATGTTTTTTAGACAAGTCCCATCTTTCCAGACATCAGAGAGCTCACATGGGGCAGAAGCCGTATTCCTGTCCTGAGTGTGGAAAATGTTTTTCACAGAAGTCCACTCTTTACACACATCAGAGATCTCATACAGGGGAAAAGCCATATTCCTGTCCCGAGTGCGGGAAATGTTTTTCACAGAAGTCCAATCTTTACACACATCAGAGATCCCACACAGGGGAGGAGCCGTATTCCTGTCCTGAGTGTGGGAAATGTTTTTCAGACAAGTCCAATCTTAACACACATCGGAGATCTCACACAGGTGAGAAGCCATATTCCTGTCCTGAGTGCGGGAAATGTTTTTCGCGGAAGTCCATTCTTTACACACATCAGAGATCTCACACGGGGGAGAAGCCGTATTCCTGTCCTGAGTGAGGGAATTGTTCCTCACTGAAGTCCTGTCTTCCTGTACATCAGGGATCCCACACAACCCATGAGGTGTGTTAGTGCCTTGAGCACGGGAAATGTCTTCTATATGAATGTTGCTGGACATCACAGCTCTCATGTGGGGAAGAAGCACACCCTGATATACACCTCAGATATACCCCATGGCTGATCTTCATCATGTAAGAAACGGTTCATAAGGAGATCAGTGTTCACCAAAGACATGGATGAAGTGTTGTACTGTGTTGGCCATTGATAATAGTAGAAAAATAAAAATTGAGTCACTACCTTTCATTGGCTGAGTACATTTTGTGCCACAAGATCCTTAGTTTTCCAGATACATCCTCACTATATGGGTGTCTAGTACATGGACTAGGCTCACCCCCAATAAGTGTTCTCTCCACTGCACAGATTCACCTGGCAATGCCCGAGGGAGAGTGAGTATGTTTCCAGTAGAGCCGGCAATCTCTTATTTTAACCGGAAGTTATCAGGAAGAGGGGACACTTTGGCTTCTTCAGGGAGTAGGACAAGCTCTCATTTCCAACAACCTGCTGCTCCTTCTGTTTTAACAAGATGGTTCCTTTTGCTGCTCTCAAGCTTCGGGCTCTCCACCGGAATCCACACAATCTAAACAAGGGTCTTCACTTGAATTGAGTAGGACTTTTATAGGGATTTTTGGGGTTTTGGAAAGGGGTGATAGCAGATAAGTGGGTTCCCAGCACGGTGGCTTGCGACTACAAGATAGGAATTTGGAGCCTTTCCCCTCCTCACTTCATACTTCATGTTTTTTCTCTGATCTTGCAAAACTGATTTTCTCCTTCGCAAACTTGTAAACCTCCTTTCTTTCAGCGAGTGATTTCGCATTTATCCTCAATTTCTGTGGTTCCAAGACCAGAAGGCAATGTTCATCCTATTCTGGATCTAAATGCATTGTGACAGGTCTCTTCATTTGTGGAAGTTCCGGATGGAATTGGTGCATCCGGTGGTGGCCTCTCTCCAGCTGGGGGTCTTCCTGACATCAGTGGACAGGAAGACCTTCATGTACAGTAGCTCCCTTTCTAGAAGTCCCTGTTATTTATCATGGAGGAATGTCACCTTCTGTTTGTAGCCCTACTGTTTGACCTGTCCATTTTTCCTGATTCCCCAAGGTTCACCAGGGTCCTGGTTCTGGGCCTTTTATGAACTCAAGCTATTTCTATTGAAGGGTACATAGTTGGCCTACTTCTGCTCTTCTTTTTATGAAACACAATGGGGTTGATTTACTAAAACTGTAGAGTGCAAAATCTGGTGTTGCTGTGCAAGGTAGCCATTTAGCTTCTAACTTCAGCTTGTTCAGTTAGGCTTTCACAAAAAAAAAACTGGGTGCTGATTGGTTTCTATGCAGAGCTGCACCAGATTTTGCACTCCCCAGTTTTAGTAAATCAACCCAAATGTGTCTCTCCAGGTGCCCACTCTACATAGATTGGTTGGGTTCTCCATTTCCAGTATGCTGCATTACACCTGGTTGGAATATCAGGGCCTGTCCCCGAAGACGGCTCAGGAAAGAGAGGTTCTTCCTCCAGGGACAATGCCTTGGTATTCAGGTTCCGGCGGCTTTGTTCAGGTCGCTGGTAAAGTTTCTTCTATTCATTTTTACCTGGGTGTCTTGGGAAGTCGGTTTACTTTTTCTCATTTCAATTCCAGGCCTTTCCTGTGGAATGTCCTGATGTCATGGGGCGGGAGGTCACAGTCATTAGATATTCTATTGTGTCTTCACGCCAGAAAATCATCTGCCTTGGGTGGAACATTGAGATTTACCTATTGCTGCCAGGTTTGTACAGTGTACGGACCTACAGCACTGCTTCCAGCCAGGTCTGTATGGACCTGCATTCCTCCTACTTCGGGGACCATGAGCTTATAGCAAAACTGTTCAGCAGACTCTGCTGAACAAGCCAATAGCTCTGATTAGTGGAATATCATCTACTAATCAGAGCTATTAACCTAAATGTGCACCCCTCCACCTACCACTGCTGCCACCTTTGACATTTCTCCCCCGATTTCCCCTACCATGAAAAAAATTACCCCTTCCGCCACTCTGGTCCCTGCAGCACTGATTCCCCCCAGCATCAATCCCGCCTGCATTGATCTATTGTGGCTCTCTGCAGCTGCCAGCTTCCCTCCGTGCCCTTCTACGGGAATTAGGTGCTACAGGGGAGCCACAGCAAAATAATATTGACCAATCCTAGGTCCCAGGGGCCATTCCAACCCCCCCTGCAGTCGACCCCCCCCTTCACCTTATTCCGGACACCTCGTCTATGTAATGCTGCCGGCCGGCTCTCCCTCCTCCCTCTCCCGCCGGCTGCAGCTGTAGCTGGGGCAAACTGAAGCTGTCAGGATGGAGAGTGGTGGTGGGGGGGGTTGTTAAACATGTTTTTACCTGCCCCCGGCCTTTCTTTCAATGTGCACAGTCAGTGATCGATACTGATCGCTCCTGTGTCCATTAATAACTGAACATAATAAGCCATCTCTATACAGACTCCTATTAATTCATGTAATGTGCAGCTTAGGCTTTCTTTGTCTCAAAAAAGAGACATCAGGGGTCTGTTTAGATCTCAGATATCTCACCAAAGCCCCCCCCCCTACCCCCCCCCCCCCAAAAAAAAACCCATTAAAACTAAAATTGTAAAAAAAAAAAAAAGCCACTGCATCCTAATTGACATGAATGGGACTGTATGCATGGAATACCTGGGCATCCCCATGTGGGTAAACATGGCCCTCCACAGGTGTACACTTTATTACATCCCATGTGAATGAGGCCTTAGTAGGAATTTAGCAGGAAAGTTATGTTGTGTTTGTCCACTAATGATTTTTAGTGAAAACAGCGATTTGCTAAACAATTGACCAACTATTATGTCTAAATTATTCTACAGGTCATGTGCTTTCAGAAAATATATGGCTTGGGGGGTATTTTACAAACTCTGAAAGCTGTAATGGAAAAATGATAACATCAGATTTTTTTGAATACATTTTCTTTCTTTTACTGTTTTGCATACCTTCAGTTTTCACCATTTCATAAAAAGGCACAATTCAAAGTTTACAGATATTTGTTATTTATTAACTCAATTCAGTTTTAGCTTTCCTATTTAGTAAGAATTTAGCAGGAATTTTGTCATGTACTGTATTTTTCCACTAGTAATGATTTTAGTGTATTTTTAGTGAAAACAGCAAATTGATAAACATTCGCACAACTATTGTGGGGCATAAAGAAATCAGTAGCAATTTTTTTTAATTCTACAGGTCTTGTGTACTTTCAATAAATGTATGGTTTGGGGGGGTCTAACAAACTCTGAAAGCTGTAAGGGAAAATTGAGAAAACAATGGTAAAAACTGCAATAATGGTCTCGCCACCTGAATTTAAAAGTGGAGCACAGGACCTGGCAGTGAAAGGGTTAAAGCTTTAGTAGCCGCTCATGCTCCAGGAATGGATGTTTGCCAGGTGGATTTTTCTCGGCTGTCATCAGTTCATCTGGAGTTGTTCTGGAGCCCTGTCAATGGTGAGGCTCTCCCGATGTGGACTTCTGGAGTTCAGGTTCAATGGGCAACTGGGCAAGAGTGTCTTAAGACCAGCGTCCTCCATCCACCTGTGTTAGTTGCTCTGGTGACATTGTGAGATCAGTTATGCCTGCTTCTGCCTTTCCTCTGCTACTTGTTTCCCTAATTTGCTTCACTGGATTCGGGCGGAGGGAATTCCTTTGCTTCTGTATGTTCTGACTGGGACCAGGAGAACATGGTGTTCCAATGTTGTGACTTGTCAGTGGACAGTCCTTAAATCCCTGAATAGTCAAGCCCTGCCATTGCAAGGCCCAATTTTTAACCTTTATTATGTCAGTGGGCACACTGAATTGGCTATTGCGGTTAAAAAGATTTTAAGAGACAGGGGTGTCTAGGCCTTTTTTTTTTTTTGTTTTTCTGCTTTTTTTGAAGGCTAGTATGAGTAAGTCAAGGAAGACTTTTTACAAGTCTTGGCAATCGTATGTTGCGTGGTGTTGACCTAAGAGGTTTCCTCCTTCCTCCTCTCATTTTAGCCAAAATCATGCAGGTCTACTTTGAGTACATCAGGGGACACAGAAATCCCTCCTCTATGTGTTATGGTCTATGGCTTGCTGTAAAACTGGAGCCCTGCCTACTGGGATGGGGTTATGCACTAGGAGGGGACTTCTGACCTTTTTTCCAGTGTCTAATCACCTGCGGATGGTACATAACCGCTCTGTGTTCTGTGATATACTCCAGGAAATGGGTTTTACAGGTAAGCCAAAAATCCTGTTTTCTCAGGAACCTATAGAAACCTTTTGGAGGTTGAGAAAGGCTGGACTCAGGAGTTAGTATGTGGAGACGTTCCTTTTTTGTCACATACAGTATATATCATTGCTTTATTTCTCAGTGGGCTCCATCCCTTTATATGTCAATAAAACAAGATTGCCCCTTTTTTTAGTGCCAGACGAGGCAGGGAGACCATGGATGGAACTTTGTATGTGCAACCGAGAAATCACACAAAAATAATACAATTATCAATTTTTATTACTTAAAGCGGGATTCCGGCCAGCGAAATTTTTTTTTTAAAGTCAGCAGCTACAAACACTGTAGCTGCTGATTTTAAACAAGTACACTTACCTGTCCTGGGTGCCCGCGATGTCGGCCAACCCGTCCCTCGGCTCTCGGGTCCCGGCACCGCCATTCTAACTAAGGGAAACAGGCAGTGGAGCCTTGCGACATCACAGTCCTTGTCACCCAGCTTTTATGTCAACAAAGTTAAACCTCAGTCGTTTACATGGCTGCATTTTAAAGGTAATTTTAAATGTGGGTCACCAGGTTGCCCCTGTTGTAGCCACATTCTGGGTGGCAATGTTTCGAGCATCATCCAACTGCAATACCAATTACATCATATACCTGTTTACTTGCGATTTATGTTATGTTCAATATGTAGGTAGAACTACAAGACGATTAAGAGATATTTTTTTGAACATATCTACAATGTGGAAAAAACAAAAACACTAATATAGCAAAACGTTTTAGGGAATGTCATGCTGACGGTACTTCTGCTATGAAAAGCAGGAGCACCCAGGAGAGGAGGAGATATTTTTTGTATATTGTGCCGGAGGGAGTTCTTCTGGATTTTCCCTCCGGCCTAAATTTCGAATAGGACGCAAGTCATTATTATGATTATTATGATTACATTTGTTTGGGGTGTGGGCATGCCATGATAGACTCCGTGTACTTTTATTTAGTGCATGTGGTCTTTGTTTATGGGGTTCATATCTCACGTTTTTGGTATATACATGTTTTTTTTTAATCAATTCATTTTTATTCGTTTTCTCTTTCATTAAACAGCAACAAAAATAGCCTCACAAACACACAATATAACACCTACAAATCCCCACACCCGAAAGAAGAAAACATAAATAAATCTTTATTTCCTTATTTGCGCTCACCAGTTTAAATTTCCTACTTATCTCAAAGCCCCCCTACACAATATTGCACCTTATTAATACATATATACATACTTATATACCTACATGTACATACACATAGCTGCCCCCCCCCCCCCCCTCAAAAAGCAGAATTCTATCTCATTATTGATTTTCCTGTCATTACTATACTCAGCTGACTGCTCCAATAGATGGAGATTAGCCACCAGTGCCATTTGTTTTCACATTTGTAGATTTGGTGTGCAGAGGTTCCACTTTTATATTTATGCTTATACTTTTTCATCTCCTGTTTTGGATACACCCAGTAAGAGCTAGGGTGTCGCTCCCATATCAATTGGTGTGTTTCTGCCTGTCTGGATAGTTTTTTGTATGGATATATATTTTTACCATGTGGTCATGTGGGATCGGAATGGACAGAAATACACCATTATGTCGTTTGTACTAACATTGTTTTGGTGTCTTGTATTGGGAGCCTTTAGGTCAGGGGTAGGTAACCTTGGCCCTCCAGAGAGAGAGTTGTGTATAGGTTTTTTTCATTTATCCTTCTCTATTATTTATATTTATTTCAGATTGTCATTTTTTCATATAGTTTTTTTTTTCATATAGATTTTCATACACGTTTTTTAATTTTTTATTTTTCATTCTTCAGTTTTTTGTTATATTTATGTATAGTCTGGTTTTTAGTTTTGTTTCGTGATATGGCGCTGTAAATTATATGTTTTTAAAATTGATTATCAGGATACTATTTGTATATATCACAGGGTAACATACAGTACATATGTGATTATATTTCGCTTGTCAAACACCCGGGACGCTGATTTCATTACCCAACACCTGTGTGGAGGAGGTAGCCTCTTATTTAAGGCTTAATGATTCAGTTGTCCCTTAGGTTTTGAAGAAGCAAGAGTTAAGTGTGAAACGTGTCACCTCCTGGCTGTGTCCTGATTCCTGATGGCAGTCTTCGTTTATGATTTATCAATGAATCGGCATTGGATCTATGGTGGTGTGCAGCCATTTCTTTCTTTTCCTTGTATCCACAGTGGCCAGCTGAGGCTAGCACCCAGCCCATCTAATCCAACTGAACCCTTAACACCTGGAGCAGCATTACGTCTCTTGGATCACTTGCTAACCATGCTATAGCCGAATGATGGCTACAGTGCGGCCAGCTAGTTCTGGGAGGGCATCATATGTGTCCACGCATCCGGAAGTGTCCTTGTTCACTGGGTCCTCGGGTAAAGGGCCAATCACAGTGACCCTTTACCACGTGATCGCTCCGTCCAATGAGGGAGTGATCACTTTGTCAACAAACTGGGACCATGCCCGGTTCAGCTCATGCTGCGGTGGTGTTTCTATCTCCTCTCCTCACACACTGCAGCGTGAGTTGGTTTGAACCTCTGTGCCCTACAGTGCCATCAGTGCCACTACAGTGCTCATCAGTGACCTATGGTGCCACTACAGTACCTTATCAGTGCAATTACAGTGCTCATCAGTGCCCTACGGTGCCCATCTGTAAGGTACCTGTGGTAGGTAGTGTCCAAAGTGGAGCTTGTGTGCTGAGGATTCTGGTAAAAACGTAGTTAGGCAGGTCAGGTCGGCAACAGATCAGGCAAAGCGGTACACAATCAAAATCCAGAGAGTGGTCAGGCAGGCAGAGGTCATATATGAGTTGGCGGTGAAGTACAAAATCAGCAGACTCTAGAGTGGTAAAGAATTCAGGCAGAAGTTCATACACAGTAATCAGAATCACAGGGCTATCAATACACCCAGGGAGCTAGTCCACACAAACGGCACTAAGTAACAGGAAGTGCTGCTATTTATGGGCTGCTTGATTGTACATTGTCCGCAGCTGGCAGCAGGTGGGGCTAGTGAGCCCAAGGCAATGCATCAAGCTGGGAGAACATTGCAACAACTTCAGAGCTCTCCAGTGGCACAACAGGTAAGGCTGCAGCTGTGGAACCAGGAACATCCCAGTTCAATGACACCCAGGTACATGACACCATCAGTGCCAGTACAGTGCTCATTAGTACCCTGGAGTATCACTACAGTGATCATCAGTGCCCTATGGTGCCACTACGGTGATCATTAGTGCTCATTTGTGCTCATTAGTGGCCTGCAGTGCCCATTAGTGAGTGCTCATCAGTGCCACTACAGTGTCCTATTAGTGCCCATCAGTGAGTGCTCATCAGTGCCACCCTATGAGTGGATTCTCGTCAGTGCCATATTGCCATTTTCTTTCCCCATTTTCCAAAAACTTCTGGAAAAAATAACATGTTCAAAAGACTCATTATGCCTCATAGAATATATGTTGGGGTATTTTTAAAATGAGGTCATTTTGTGGGCATTTCCACTGTCCTGGTGCTCCAGGGCCTTCAAAAGTATGATAGGTAGTCAGGAAATTAGATGTGTAATTTATGTCCCTGGAACAGGTGAGGGTGATCCCTGCATGTTGGGCCTCTGTATGTGGCCAGGCTGTGAAAAAGTCTCACACGTGGTATCATCATACTCAGTAGGAGTAGCAGAATGTGTTTTGGGGTGTAGTTCAAGTATGCATATGCCATGTGAGAGAAATAAATTGTTAATATGACAATTTTGTGAATTTTTTTTTTTTTTATAATTTTGCGAAGAATTGTGGGAAAAAGTTACACCTTCAAAAAACTTACCATGCCTCTTACTAAATACCTTGGACTGTCTACTTTCCAAAAAGGGGTCATTTGTACTTTCCTGGCTTGAGGCTCATACACACGATCAGAAAATATTTACCATCCAATGGCCGATCTGTCAAATTTCTGACTGTTAATATGGTGCATCCGACAACCAATTCCGACTTTTCGGGTGACAAAAACTTGAGTTGCAAGCTACCCTGTTTCCCCCAAAATAAGACCTAGCATCAATGTCAGTGATGGCTGAAATATAAGCCCTACCGCCCAAATCAGCCCTACCCTGTCCCCCCCGAAAATAAGCCCTACCCTGAAAATAAGACCTACAAGGACTTTAACTAGGGCTTATTTGGGGGGTAGGGCTTATATTGCAGCCATCACCGACAATCACGCTAGGTTTTTATTTTCGGGGAAACGGTAGTAAATTTTTGTCGTCCATAAGCACAACGTCTTATTTTTGCAAAATGTGTATAGTTATCGTCTGGAAAAAAGAAGATAAAAAACCACGCAGGATTGTTAAAAAAAGAACGATCCTAAACAACCTGGAAGAAACTGCTCAGGAAAACTAGAAATTGTATTTTAGAAAGGACTTTCATCTCATGTCTAGAATTTTTTTGAAAAAGGAATAGCATATTTTTAAAGGGGACAATAATCCATTTAAATATGGGCAATGTAATATTCCTTTTAATGTAATAATATTGTTATGTGTCTTCTCTTCTTATTTTAAATTGTGGCCAATATACATGTCAAATTTATACTGTGTGTGTGTATGTATATATATATATATATATATATATATATATATATATATATATATATATATATATATATATATATATATTTTAGAAATTTTCCACATTTTGTCATGTTACAACCAAAAACGTAAATGTATTTTATTGGGATTTTATGTGATAGACCAACACAAAGTGGCACATAATTGTGAAGTGGAAGGAAAATGATAAAAGGTTTTAAATTTTTTTTACAAACAAATATGTGAAAAGTGTGGGGTACATTTGTATTCAGCCCCCCCCCCCCTCGAGTCAATACTTTGTAGAACCACCTTTCGCTGCAATTACAGCTGCAAGTCTTTTTGGGGATGTCTCTACCAGCTTTGCACATCTAGAGAGTGACATTTTTGCCCATTCCTCTTTGCAAAATAGCTCAAGCTCTGTCAGATTGGATGGAGAGCGTCTGTGAACAGCAATTTTCAAGTCTTGCCACAGATTCTCAATTGGATTTAGGTCTGGACTTTGACTGGGCCATTCTAACACATGAATATGCTTTGATCTAAACAATTCCATTGTAGCTCTGGCTGTATGTTTAGGGTCGTTGTCCTGCTGGAAGACAAACCTCTGCCCCAGTCTCAAGTCTTTTGCCGACTTTAAAAGGTTTTCTTTTAAGACTGCTTTGCATTTGGCTTCATCCATCTTCCCATCAACTCTTATCAGCTTCCCTGTCCCTGCTGAAGAAAAGAATCCCACAGCATGATGCTTTCATGGTGGGGATGGTGTGTTTAGGGTGATGTGCAGTGTTCGTTTTCTGCCACACATAGCTTTTGCTTTTAGGCCAAAAAGTTCAATTTTGAGCACCTTCTTTAAAATGTTTGCTGTGTCCCCCACATGGCTTCTCGCAAACTGCAAACAGGACTTCTTATGGCTTTGTTTCAACAATGGCTTTCTTCTTGCCACTCTTCCATAAAGGCCAGATTTGTGGAAAGCACGACTAATAGTTGTCCTGTGGACAGATTCTCCCACCTGAGCTGTGGATCTCTGCAGCTCCTCCAGAGTTACCATGGACCTCCTTGGCTGCTTCTCTGATGAATGCTCTCCTTGTCCGGCCTGTTAGTTTAGGTGGATGGTCATGTCTTGGTAGGTGTGCAGTTGTACCATACTCTGCATTTTTGTATGATGGATTAAACAGTACTCTGTGAGATGTTCAAAGCTTGGGATATTGTTTTATAACCTAACCCTGCTTTAAATTTCTCCACAATGTTATCCCTGACCTGTCTGGTGTGTTCCTTGGCCTTCATGATGCTGTTTGTTCACTAAGGTTCTCTAACCAACCTCTGAGGGCTTCGCAGAAGAGCTGTATTTATACTGAGATTAAATTACACACAGGTGGACTCTATGTACTAATTAGGTGACTTCTGAAGGCAGTTGGTTCCACTAGATTTTAGTTAGGGGTATCAGAGTAAAGGGGGTTGAATACAAATGCACGTCACACTTTTCACATATTTATTTGTAAAAAAAATGTTGAAAACCATTTATCATTTTCCTTCTACTTCACAATTATGTGCCGCTTTGTGTTGGTCTATTACATAAAATCCCAATAAAATGCATTTACGTTTTTGGTTGTAACATGACAAAATGTGTAAAATGTCAAGGGGTAGGAATACTTTTTCAAGGCACTGTATACAGGTATGAAAAGGTTCAACTTGAATTTCTAGATTTAAAAAAGAAAAATGGCAAGAGTCATCACCAACACAAATATAACCCCCCTTCCTAAACAAAAGTGTAATGATAAATGAATATAGTGATAATCTTGGGACCAAGATGACCCTATGCACTCTGGTGCCTGATATTGTTGCCATTGAGTGGCATGATGTTGTGCTACCTAGGGTGGAGGTGGAGG
This sequence comes from Lithobates septentrionalis, assembly GCA_037952835.1. Taxonomy (NCBI): domain Eukaryota; kingdom Metazoa; phylum Chordata; class Amphibia; order Anura; family Ranidae; genus Lithobates; species Lithobates septentrionalis. The sequence continues at coordinate 95,357 of JBBDGP010003724.1, read as the reverse complement.
TGGTTGTTGGTTCTCTGCAAGGTAAGTATTTGCAGTAATTTAATCTCTGACTCCTTTGTTAAGATCCTCCAGGAGAAGACACTCTGCCCTTTGCTGCCGTTCATTTTTCGCAACTTGTTGGCAGTTACGAGGGCAAAGGATTCTGATTCATCAGGTTTATTTTTGAGAGCTGATAAAGCTTTTGTCATAAAGCTTGTAGCTGCCTCCTCCAGGTTTTTGCTTTTTCATTTTTTCTTGGCTGGAGGTTAGTGTCATTAGCATTGGCTCCTAAGTAGTGGCTCCAGCCTCTAAATTTTCTGATTCCTGTGTTGGGTAAATGGCAATAGGAAAGGTTAGCTAAAATCAACACAACCATAGGAATTGTAGAAATGTGTTGTTTTTTTTTTTTAAGGAAATGGGCAGCTGTTTTAATTCTGTCATTTAGGCATATCTAGCTGTATTTGTGAATACTTATTTAACAATATTTTCATAAATTACACATACTTTTTCAAGACTTCAATAATCCCTTTGAAATGACACACACAGAATGTAATTAATTACTTTACCTGTGTCAAGGTAGGTTCTTCGACATCTTCTATGTGCATTTCTGGAGATCGGACGTCAGCAGAGGTTGAAGGCAGGGTTTCAGGACTGGGCTCAGCCCTTCCTTCTCTGAGCTGGCTGCTCAGCTGTCGGCTATTTGCCAGCTCCTATCTCTCCACAGTTACTCAGCTGTTGATGATATCCTGCTCGTCAGTCCTGCCTACTTAAGCCATCCAGTTCAGAGAATCTCTGCCTTCACCATGGTCAACATCACAAAAACTATCTCCTGCGTTCCTGTTAAAGAATTGCTTTTGCTGACATCCCTTCTGGCTCCAGATCCTGCTTGCTGTTCCACTACATTGATCCCTGACTTTTGGCTTGGCTGACTATCCATTCCAGTTACTGAACTTTGGCTATGGTTTGACTACATTTGTTCTTTTTACTTTTATTATTAAACAAGTGTGATTTAACTGTACTTCTGTCTCAGCCTGATTTCATGGTTTCTGACAGTAGGCAAAGGCCATGAATTCAGAAGATTCAGTCAATCAACTTATTGGTAATATTTTTTGCAGATTGGATGAACTGGATCACCGCATGGCCATGGCGCTACAAACGCTCCTGAGTCGCACAGCCCACCTGGAATCTCCCACTGTGGTCGCCCTGGTACAACCTATGTTGCAGGCCGTCCCTGCTGCTGCTCCAGTCTCTGTGCAGGCACCTGCCTTGAGTATTACCTCTATAAGAGGTATGTCTGGTTCCGCTCTGCTTCCCTAGTGTTTTGGGGGTGATCCAGTCCAATCCAGAGAGTTTCTCTACCAGGTTGAGATGCTGCCCCAGGTGTTTCCCACGGACAGAAGCAAAGTATGTTTTGTGATATCTTTGCTTTCTGGGAGAGTCTTGGCCTGGGAAAACCCTTTATGGGAGACACAAAAACCTGTTGTCTTGAGCTACCCTGAGTATGTGGCTTCGTTTAAAAGGGTATTTGACATTCCCACGCGCTCCGATTCTACTTCCAAGTGCCTCATGTCCATTGAACAGAGTACGAGAACTGTTGCCGACTACGCCATTAAATTCCGTACTCTGGCAGCAGAGGTTGCTTGGAACAATGAGGCCCTTGTGGCTTCTTTTTCTCATGGTCTCTCGGATACCATCAAGGATGAGATAGCAGCCCGAGATATACGCACTGAGCTGGAGACGTTGATCACGTTTGCCATCCTTATTGACTCCAGACTCAAAGAAAGACTCTCTTTTAAGGAGCACTCGTGGAAGCCTCCTATATGTTTGTCACCAAGCTTTGCAGTCCCACCCGTGCCTCCCTCACCTCCTATGCCTCCTGGTGCCGAGTCGGTCAGTGAAGGTGAACCCATGCACTTGGGTTTCACGCATCTCTCTGCGGATGAGAGAACCTTTAGGAGGATGGAGAGATTGTGCCTTTATTGTGGCCAGGCAGGTCACATTTGAAGTCTTTTCCTACCCGTCCAGGGAACGCCTGAACCTTGAGGTCCTGTCAGGGACAGACCTTAGGTGGCATGGTTTCATCCCCAGTTGTCCAGAAGGATAACCCCCTGGTTTCAGTCACCCTTTCTTGGGCTGAGTCATCCATCGAGATACAAGCTCTAATCGACTCGATTCCGCTGCAGCTGCATGACACTCCACTTACCATTGAGGCTCTTGATGGGAGACCTCTACAGCCTGCCCATGTGACTCATCAGATGGTTCCGTTGTCCATGGCCGTAGGGGCTCTTCACCATGAGAATCCAATTCCAAGTTATTTCCTCACCTAAGTTTCTGCTGGTTATTGGTTATCCTTGGTTACAGAGGCACAACCCCTCTTTTGATTGGCTCCATGCTGAGGTTCTCTCCTGGTCACCACAATGCAGTGAGACATGCTTCCAGAAGGTAGTCAAGGTCCTGTGCACCTCTTCATTCTCCTCCCTGCTGGAGGAGTACCGCGATTTTAGCGATGTCTTTGGTCAAGCCGGTAGTTTGCCTCCACACCGGCCGTATGATTGTGCAATTGACCTTCAACCTGGTGCCATACCCCTCGTGGCCGGGTTTACCCTTTGTCGGTCTTGGAGGATAAAGCCATAGAGGAGTAGGCTGCAGACGCACTTTCTCTAGGTTTCATCCGCAAATCCTCGTCTTCTGCTGGTGCTGGTTTCTTCTTTGTGAAGAAGAGTGGTGAACTGAGACCTTGTATTGATTATATGCGTCTCAATCGTTTCACGATTAAGAATGCCTTTCCGATTCCATTGATTACGCAGTTATTTGACCGCCTCAAGGGAGCAGCGGTTTTCACAAAGCTTGATTTGAGAGGGGCATACAAACTTGTAAAGGGATTAAGAAGGGCGACGAGTGGAAAACTGCAATTAATAACAGAACAGGCCATTATGAGTACCTCGTAATGCCTTTTGGCCTTTGTAACGCCCCAGCAGTTTTCCAGGAATTTATTAATGATGTCCTCCGAGATTTGTTGCAGTTATGTGTGGTGGTTTATCTCAATGATATCCTCATATTTTCCAAGTCCCTGGAGAGCCACCACACAAATATCTGTCATGTGCTTCAGAAATTAAGAGAGAACAATCTCTATTGTAAACTTGAGAAGTGCGAGTTCCATTGTGAACAGGTTAAATTCCCGGGCTATGTCATTTCCACTGCTGGTTTTTCGCTGGACCCAGAGAAACTTTCGGCAGTTCTACAGTGGCCCCGACCCGTTACGTCCTCTTCAGCGTTTCCTGGGCTTTGCCAACTACTATTGGAAGTTTATTCGTAACTTCTCGTCTCTGGTCAAGCCCCTGACTGATATGACCAGAAAAGACAGTAACCCACAGAGTTGGTCTCCAGAGTCCATTAAGGTCTTTGAGAGTCTCAAGGCTGCCTTTGTTTCTGCTCCTGTGTTGGCACATCCTGATCCTACGTTACCTTTTATCCTTGAGGTTGGTGCTTCTGAGACTGGTGTTGGCGCCCTTCTGTCTCAACGTCCTACCTCTGAGAGCGCTATGCAACCTTGTGTCTACTTTTCCAAGAAATTATCACCTGCGGAGTGCAATTACAAGATTGGTGACAGAGAGCTGTTGGCAATTATTTTAGCTCTGAAAGAATGGAGACATCTCCTTGAAGGTACCACTGTGCCAGTTCTCATTCTTATTGACCATAAGAATCTCAAATTCTTGTCTGAGGCTAAACGCCTCTCTCCCGGAAGGGCACGATGGGCTCTTTCCTTTTAAAGTTTCAATTACATTGTCTCATTCTTACCCGGTACTAAGAATGTAAGGGCTGACGCCTTGTCACAACAATTTTCCTCCACTTCCAAGATGAGTCAGTTCCGGTTCCTGAGATTCCTCCTGATCGTATTCTGGCTACGGTTCGCACCAGTCTCACTTCTCCTTTGGGTGACAGAATTCTTGCTGCTCAGGTCCATGCTCCTCTTGAGAAACCTTGTGACCATTGCTTTGTCCCAGAGAGTCTCTGTACTGCCGTGCTCCAGACTTACCATTCTCCCAAGGCTGCTGGCCACCCTGGGAAGAATCAACTCTTTTGGGCCATTTCCCAACAATTCTGGTGGCCTAGTCTACGTGCTGATATAACTGCCTTCGTAGCTGCCTGTTCTGTGTAAGACTCCATGACACCTTCCAGTGGGCCTCCTACAACCCATACCCAATGGAGAGAGGCCCTGGACCCACCTGTCTATGGATTTCATTAATTACCCAACTCCCAGGGCAACGCAGTTATCCATATGGTGGTTCACTAATTCTCAAAGATGTATCATTGTATTCCACTTAAAAAGTTGCCCACTTCTAAGGAACTGGCTTCCATTTTTGTTCGGGAGATCTTTCGCTTACATGGGCTACCCAAGGTGATTGTCTCGGACAGGGGTAGTCAGTTTGTGTCCTGGTTCTGGTGAGCCTTTTGTGCACAGTTGGGAATTCAGCTTTCTCCTCTGCATATCACCCACAGTCTAATGGGGCTGCAGAATGAGCCAATCAGTCCTTTGAGCAATTCCTACGTTGCTATATTTCTGACCGATATAACAACTGGTCAGACCTATTACAGTGGGCAGAGTTTGCTCACAACAGTGCCTTGAATTCTGCTTCCCGATTGTCCCCGTTTATGGTGAATTATGGTTTCCAACCTTCCATGTTGCCTGACTCGTTTGTTTTGCAGAGTATTCCTGCGTTAGAGGAGCATCTCCATGGTCTTTGTTCCACTTGGGCACAAGTCCAGGAGGCTTTGCGACATGCTAATGATAGGTACAGACCCCATGCTGACCACAGACACCAGCCTGTGCCTTCCTACCAGGTTGGGGACAGGGTCTGGCTGTCATCTCTCAACCTCTGACTTTGTGTTCCCTCACTGAGGTTCGCATCTCGGTTTATTGTGCCTTTCCGTATTCTTCGCAGGATTAACCTAGTGGCTTACGCATTTGACCTTCCTTCTAATATGCATATTTCAAATGGTTTTTCATGTCTCCTTATTAAAACCTTTGGTCTGCAACCGCTTTACCACCTTGGTGCCACGTCCTCACCCTGTACAGGTTGAGAACCATGAGGAGTATGAAATACAGTCCATTGTTGACTCCCGTAGGTTCCGTGGCCGCATACAGTACCTGTTTCATTGGAAAGGGAACAGTCCGGAGGAACGCTCTTGGGTCTCATCCTCGGACGTACATGCCCCTGTCCTCCTCTGTGATTTTCATAGACATTTTCCCCTCAAGCCTGGTGGTCCTCCGAGGGGGAGGGGTCGTTGAGGAGGGGGTACTGTCAGGGCTGGGCTCAGCCCTTTCTTCTGTGAGCTGGCTGCTCAGCTGTCGACAAATTGCCAGCTCCTATCTCTCCACAGTTACTCAGCTGTTGATGATATCCTGCTCATCAGTCCTGCCTACTTAAGCCATTCAGTCCAGAGGATCTCTGCCTTTGCCTTGGTAAACATCACAGAAACTATCTCCTGTAATCCTGTTTAAGACTTGCTTTGCTGACATCCCTTCTGGCTCCAGATCCTGCTTGCTGTTCCACTACATTAATCCCTGACTTCTGGCTTGGCTGACTAACCGTTCCGGTTACTGAACTTTGGCTATGGTTTGACTAGGTTTGTTCCTTTCACTTTTATTATTAAACAAGTGTGATTTAACTGTACTTCTGTCTCGGCCTGATTTCATGGTTTCTGACACAGGGTTGAGGAATCTGGATTCACTGTGTTGAGTGAGGAAGTGCAGACTTTCAAAGTACCAAAGCCTTGGCACATAAATCTCTGCTGCAGCTCCTGACTTTTCTGAGGCCTTGATTTATTAAACTCTTTATGGAAAACTCTGTGCATATTATTTATTTTCTAACAAACATATACTACATCAGCATTTGGGTATACACTTTTACACACTTCAGCCAATTTGGTCATTGCCTAATTTTTTTTTGCTTATCTGAGTATTCTTTTGATTTTGTTTGCCATAAACAGGGCATCTGCGTATACAAATCAATGAAGTTTAGCAGAAACTCTGGGTATGTGAATTTGTCTGTCATTACACTTCTGCAAGACACAAATCAGCATATGTCCTGACAAACTTTGTAAAAACTTTGCAGTATAGACCCTGAAACCCCTAAACACTATGAGCTAATTTAAAATGTATACCTTTAGTTGTTGCCAAGTTCAGATCTTCGAACGTGCATATGATTTGACAATTGATATGTGTTGGAGTCTCTGTGAAAGATCTTTCCACATTTTATACACTGAGCATGCGTCAAACTCTTCCCCTATCCTTCTTAGTGTATTCCCCACCTCTTCTCTTTCAGGGCAGTGGGGGAGAGAGATAATGGCGGAGAGACAGCAGGTGTGCGGTGAGAGCAGCAGTGAAGAAAAGCAGATGAAAGTGACTTCCAGATCCAGGAGCAGTAAGAAGGCCACAAATATGTCCTTTGAAGAAATGGTGGAGATGGTGGACATATTAATGAAGACAGACTATGATGGGAAGCATGGACCTTACAGCAAGCCAAATGCAAGAAAGGATAAGATCATGGAGAAAGTTCTGAGAAGTCTGCACAGAAAATTTGGGGTACGAAGAAACAAGGAACAGTTGAGAAAACGATGGTCAGACATTAAATTGAGAGAGGAAGACCAGTATAGGAAGATCAAGAAAGTGCTACGAAAAAGTAAGTATTTGTTCTGGGTTCTTATTATTTTCTTGCTGGCCCATGTGCTTTTCTTCACTGTTCTACTCTTTCCAATGCCGTGTGTTTTATTTTCACGTACACTGGAATCTTTTGCGGGACACGAAACATTGTTTTGACTGAACACTAATACTTTGTTTTTGGGAGATGCACATTAAATGCATTTGTTCTGGCCTATTTGGATGCAACATAAGTTCAGTAGATTGTTATATAGATAGGGTTGCCACCTGTCCAGGATTCACCCGGACAGTCTGGGTTTTGAATCATGTGTCCGGGTTTCAGTTCACCTGAAACCCGGATACAATATTCAGACAAGAACTTGACAGGAGGGTGAGGGGGCACTATGTGCACCGCATTACTATTCTCTTTGGAGTTCCCAAAAGTGTCCCAGGTCTGTTACAATTCTATAGTGTATACTAAAAAAAAAATACAGTGCACCTCTAAAGTGTTCGGGTTTGGCTTGAAGAAAAAGTGACAACCCTATATATAGATGTGTTCGTAACTACTAAAATGTCAACTATATTCAGTGTCAGTCTCAGCAGGAGCACCATAATGGCAGCAGGTGTACACCATAATAAGGGACTAGTAAATAAAGAGGGGAGTTGGGACTTTAGATGAAGCACCCGAAGGTACCTCCATCCCGATAATTTGGTTCAAAGTTCAAGGAAGTTGGGACTTTAAATGAAACAACTGGGTAGTGGAGGTATATGCATATTATAATTTATTTGAGTAGCATAAATACATGATTCATCTTATATGTAACAGAGCTTGCATAGGACCTGAACATGATGTATAGAAAGATTTATAAAAAAGTACATACAGACAACGTATGAACAAGGTAATGGACATATATATAATAATGGCAAAAAGCCCAATACTGGTACATGCGTCCACATGGTATAAATGTATTCATCGATGAGTATATAAATAAAATCAAAGGATAAGAATAGTAAAATAGGTAAGTATCAGTCCATATAGGGTGTAGTTGTGGCATCAGATGTAGCTCGACACGTTTCGTGGGTTGTCCCACTCGTCAGGAGCAGATGCAATAGACATATCTATAGAGTATATATAAATAAAGATGGAATGAGTCATACTCTAAAGACAATTCATTTATATTATTTTAGATGTATAAAAATAGTAATCTGTCCACACTCACCCATTCAGACAGCAAATGCAATGCGGGGCAGCCAGCAAAGGGGTGGCCGAGGACATAGCTCCCCCACGGGAGCTGAGGCGGCATAGTTCATAGAAGCAACGTCAGGCAGTGTGGGGACGTGTATGGTGTGACTGAGGTATCCGTATAACAAACCACAGTGTATATTCCATAAAGGGCCATCTGGGAACAAATATCAAAATGTATGTATAGTATAAAAATGTAATTATAATATAATTGAAAGTAATGATGGTATTATAGATAATGAACCCAGTGTGTGTCAGAGGGAATAAAGGTGAAAGTTCAGTGATGCTAAGAGTTTAAAGAAAGAGGGGGGCTAAATCTAGGAGTGAACAATGATTGTATAAATGTGGAGGGATTATTTGGAAATAAAAAGTTGCCACGTGGAAGGAATAATAATGTGAAAACTGCATCAGACAACAAGAGGGTGGAGAGAGGAAAAAGGAAAGTCAGGAACAAAATGGAAACAGGTGAGTGCCTTACCCCAACGTTGTATCAAAACACCAACCAGCAAGCCGATGCAGCTGGTGTGTGGGGACCCCAGATGGAGACTGTTCATAATGAGCAGCTCACTTCACTGGGGGAATGAATTTATGCCGCCAACGCCACGTCAGTGAACCAATGAGGGGGAGAATAGCGCACCTGAGCCGAGTGTACACTCCGCAACAGGCGCGGGAACTCCCCCATATGGATACACCAGATGACATGGCCGAGCGTCGGCGCAGTGACGTCATTAATGGTGTCACACGCACGGCGCGTCTGCCGTCACACCCCGCGTGACAGACGTGGCGCCGATGCGCAAAGGGGCACCCGCCCACTCCCCCCCAGAGAACAAAGGAAGGAGGGGGAGGGGCCGCTGAGCGCATCGCAGCTCCCGTGATGGAGAAAACCACGGCCAAGCCCGAATGCCCGACCATCCACACAAGCAAATTTGCCAATCAGAAGGAAGGATGTGTCGGGTATCTTAATAAAAGCAAATCATGTGGGAACATATGCGCCAGTATGTAGAAATATTGCATGTAGAGGGATACCATATGCAATACTCGAATGCATGAACATAAACGAGAAAAAGCAGTATACATAATTGATAGTCACTATCAATCAGTAAGCTTAAACAAAGATACCCTATAAATGAGGGCCAGCCTCACACAAGGATGGCAGGGGAACACTGCCAATCCCACATACCCAGTTGCTTCCATCCCGGTATACATTAGTAAATAAAGAGGGGAGTTGGGACTTTAGATGAAGCACCCGAAGGTACCTCCATCCCGATAATTTGGTTCAAAGTTCAAGGAAGTTGGGACTTTAAATGAAACAACTGGGTAGTGGAGGTATATGCATATTATAATTTATTTGAGTAGCATAAATACATGATTCATCTTATATGTAACAGAGCTTGCATAGGACCTGAACATGATGTATAGAAAGATTTATAAAAAAGTACATACAGACAACGTATGAACAAGGTAATGGACATATATATAATAATGGCAAAAAGCCCAATACTGGTACATGCGTCCACATGGTATAAATGTATTCATCGATGAGTATATAAATAAAATCAAAGGATAAGAATGGTAAAATAGGTAAGTATCAGTCCATATAGGGTGTAATTTTGGCATCAGATGTAGCTCCACAAGAGGGTGGAGAGAGGAAAAAGGAAAGTCAGGAACAAAATGAAAACAGGTGAGTGCCTTACCCCAACGTTGTATCAAAACACCAACCAGCAAGCCGATGCAGCCGGTGTGTGGGACCCCAGATGGAGACTGTTCATAATGAGCAGCTCACTTCACTGGGGGAATGAATTTATGCCGCCAACGTCACATCAGTGAACCAATGGTGAACCAATGGTGAACCAATTGTTCACTGACGTGGCGTTGGCGGCATAAATTCATTCCCCCAGTGAAGTGAGCTGCTCATTATGAACAGTGTCCATCTGGGGTCCCCACACACCGGCTGCATCGGCTTGCTGGTTGGTGTTTTGATACAACGTTGGGGTAAGGCACTCACCTGTTTCCATTTTGTTCCTGACTTTCCTTTTTCCTCTCTCCACCCTCTTGTTGTCTGATGCAGTTTTCACATTATTATTCCTTCCACGTGGCAACTTTTTATTTCCAAATAATCCCTCCACATTTATACAATCATTGTTCACTCCTAGATTTAGCCCCCCTCTTTCTTTAAACTCTTAGCAGCACTGAACTTTCACCTCTATTCCCTCTGACACACACTGGGTTCATTATCTATAATACCATCATTACTTTCAATTATATTATAATTACATTTTTATACTATACATACATTTTGATATTTGTTCCCAGATGGCCCTTTATGGAATATACACTGTGGTTTGTTATACGGATACCTCAGTCACACCATACACGTCCCCACACTGCCTGACGTTGCTTCTATGAACTATGCCGCCTCCGCTCCCGTGGGGGAGCTATGTCCTCGGCCACCCCTTTGCTGGCTGCCCCGCATTGCACTTGCTGTCTGAATGGGTGAGTGTGGACGGATTACTATTTTTATACATCTAAAATAATATAAATGAATTGTCTTTAGAGTATGACTCATTCCATCTTTATTTATATATACTCTATAGATATGTCTATTGCATCTGCTCCTGACGAGTGGGACAACCCACGAAACGCGTCGAGCTACATCTGATGCCACAACTACACCCTATATGGACTGATACTTACCTATTTTACCATTCTTATCCTTTGATTTTATTTATATACTCATCGATGAATACATTTATACCATGTGGACGCATGTACCAGTATTGGGCTTTTTGCCATTATTATATATATGTCCATTACCTTGTTCATACGTTGTCTGTATGTACTTTTTTATACATCTTTCTATACATCATGTTCAGGTCCTATGCAAGCTCTGTTACATATAAGATGAATCCTGTATTTATGCTACTCAAATAAATTATAATATGCATATACCTCCACTACCCAGTTGTTTCATTTAAAGTCCCAACTTCCTTGAACTTTGAACATAATAAGGGACTAGGGATATTTCTGTGTGTGAAACATGCACAGAACAGATAAGTATTCTTGCTTTGGAAAGGCCAAAAAACATGTAGGCAGCTTGGATCTCTGCCAAAACAGCCAATTGTAAGACACTTCGAAACAATGTTTAATATGGCCATTTATAGGCTAAAATATCTGTCGGCCAAGTATACCTTTTTTTTCACATAGGGGAGAAAAGAAGAGAAAAATCTGAGCTGTCTGTGGACACCAGTAACCCAGCACCTCCTGAAGATCAAGAAAGTCAACCCATCAGACACCCTGAAGGAGATGTTGATGCTGATGTGCAGGAAGTACTGTGTAAGGTTCTCCAAAGTGTGTCGACCACAAGTCAGTGTCTGAGACCACAGCTTCAAGTAAGGGATGGATGCCTGCATATTTCTAATACATTGTGTGTTTTATATTTTGTAGATGATCTGGATGTCGTGGAAGACAAAACTCCCTTCAGCAGTGCAAGTGCCCTCATGCTTATGAGTGAGCTATTGGTTTGCAATAGGGAATTAGAGAAAATTAAAGAAAACATACATGATATCCAAAACAGAGTTATCACAGTCATCAAAATTTTTGCTAAAATTTAACAAAAAAACATGTTTTAGTGTTTTACGTTATATTGTACATCTGTTTGTACAGTTTAAACTTGACTAACCTTTGCACATTTTTCCTCACATTTTTGTCAAAATTGCAACTGTTATATTTGAAAGTACTATTTTACTTTTGCCAAAGTTTGACATATGAACCCGCAACTCAATAACTCATCTTAATATTATTTTTGGGTTAAATCATGTTAAACAGGATCAAACACACGTTTCGGCACTTGCAGCCTTCCTCAGATGAGTAAGTCTGCTTTAGATGAAACGCATCAGCTTGGTTCCTGTTTTGCATCAATTTGGAGAAAAAGAGGAGGAGTCAAGTTGCCAGCTCCTATTTTAACTTCGACCATTTCTTGGGGTGGTTGGCTCCCCCAGCTAGAGCACCAAATCGGACCCATCACATTGTTGAATATGGTGGGGTAGCTTGTGTTTTCTTTTTTTCTCAATACTTTGTCAAAAAGTATTGTCATGTAAAAAAAAGCTTGAAGGTGTGCTTTCACACATTGTACAAATTTGCTTGTTTTGTATAGTACTGTTTACAAAAATCGTTTCAAGAACTTCTACAGTTTAATGTACACATTTACATGAAAAAAATATTTTGTTTTATAAAGAAATGTGGCTAATGTTAGCCAAGTTACATATTAAAAAGTATGAACCAACTTTGTGTCTGCCCTTGCTTCTTTGGGAATGCTGTACAAATACAAATACGTACTTTGGTAAATTGGGATGTAGATTGGTTTGGTCAACAAAGCCTTATGTGGAGAGGGCAAAAATGTATGCAACTCTGCATATAAACCAAACAGCTTACATGTTTTCAAGACACAGATTAGTTCCCCATAATGAAGTTAGAAGCTGATTGGCTCCCATGCATATCTGCAGCATAATCTGTGATGAATTCACAACTCAAACTCAAGTTATGCACAAATCAAAAAGGTCAGACTTTATTGCCAGCAAATTTACAGACAGCACATTAATATACATTAATATGTGTGAACTAAACAAAAATACACCTTAACCTGCTTGGTCAGGTCACCTAGATATCGGCCTGCCAATCCACTGCCCTATTCCTACAAAATAATTCATGTAATTGTTTCTGTTTGCCCTTGCGCTTTGGGAGGCCAAGCCTGTATGGGCAATACCAATGGGCGTAAGCCCCTCAATTGGATCATGGGCTTCTTGCACTACACTTCTCCCTGGCACAGCAGGGTCCTTCTCAAATGGTAGTGATGTGATATACCTGTCTGCATGCCTGCCGAGGTAATTGTGCAGGATGCAGCAGTAGAGCTCAATATTGTCTACCTTGTATAAGGCCAGATTTGTAGATGTTAGAAATAATTGGAACCTGTTGGCCATGATCCCAAATGCATTCTCCACCACTCGGCGTGCTCTTGAGAGACGATGAATAAAAATAATTTGCTCAGGGGTGATGTTGCGCATTACATAGGGTTTGAGCAAATGTTCCCCAAGTGCAAAGGCCTCATCAGCTACAAAAACAAGGTTAAGTTGCTCGACATTATCTTCACATGTGTCAGGGCTGGGCTCAGCCCTTCCTTCTTTAAGCTGGCCGCTCAGCTGTCTGCTAATTGCCAGCTCCTATCTCTCCACAGTGACTCACCTGTTGATGATATCCTATTCGTCAGTCCTGTCTACTTAAGTCGTCCAGCCCAGATGATCTCTGCCTTTTGCCTTGGTCACATCTCTAGAGACGCTCTCCTGTGTTCCCGTTAAAAACTTGCTTGGCTGACATTCCTTCTGGCTCCAGATCCTGCTTGCTGTTCTACTACGCTCATCTCTGGCTCCCTGACGTTTTGGCTTGTCTGACTATCCGTTCTGGTTCCTGAACTCTGGCTATGTTTTGACTACATTTACTGTGTTTACTGATTCATGGTTTCTGACAACATGAAGGCAGGTTGCAGCCATTTTTTCCAAAAAAATAAATTCATAATTGGCATTCACAACCGCCAGGAGAACAATACTGAAAAAGCCCTTTTAATTGTAGAAAAAAGAGCCTGAGTTGGGGGGTGGGGCAATGCGGACATGTTTTCCATCAATTGCACCTCTGCAGTTTAGAAAATTTCATTTCTCGTTGAACTGGGCAGCAACTTCTTTCCACTGCTCAGGGCTTGATGGAAACTGTAAGTAAAAGCAGAAAATAAGTTACTGTTGGACTTATGCATTTGTATGACAAAGATGTTAGGAATGTTATACAAAATAGGGCAGGAGCATCCCATCTTTTATCCGCTTCCCATGTGCCTCATTGTAAAATGACGGTGCTGTGGGAAAACCATGGTTCTGGGACAACGTCATATGACATAAACCCGAGAACGCGCCTAGCACAGACGCGACGTGCCACGCTCTGATCTGTCACCCGCTGCATCCAGCAGACCTAGTGGATGACCGATCACTACACTTGCCCGCTGACAGTGTCATGTGATCACTGGGAACAATCACAGCAGACCACATGACAGTTGTAAACAAATTAATGCCTTCCTTTCATTCCATTCACTGTATACAATTGTGTTGCTAGTTGTGATTAGTCACAGTGATCACATGGGACAGGGTCAATCACATACCATTTGTACCATGTGATTAGCTGTGACCAATCACAGCTCGACTTGCTCTACATGTTACGCGTTCATTAACGCTTCCTCAGGAGCTTTTGGCATATTATTTTCCACAAAGGGAAAAGAAGTAATAAGATAAAATGAATGGGGTGTACTGTCCTCCACCTTAATGTACATCCATAAAAGCTGGTTATTCAAATTTGATAATACGATCCAGCAATTCCAAAATCAGCCAAGTCCAGCAAGAAATTGGTAATGAGTTTGTACCAGGGATAGTGTTATCCAATACGGCCAGGTAAAAGCTAGGTCAGTTTAGGGCATCCCACAACAGCATTAGGGGGTGGTTGCTGATATACTCCCTGACAGGTGCCTTAGACGCATGAGGTTATGGAGTTCCCCGCTTGGTGACAGCACAAACGCAGAGTGTGGACAGCTGTTCGGCGTTTGTGCTGTCACCAAGAGGGGAACCCCCCAATGTTGTTGTTGGATGCCCTAAACTGACCTAGCTTTTACCTGGCCGTATTGGATAACACTATCCCTGGTACAAACTCATTACCAATCTCTTGCTGGACTTGGCTGGTTTTGGACTTGCTGGATCGTATTATCCAATTTGAAGACCTTCTCTTATGGATGTCCATTAAGGTGGGGGACAGCATACCCCATTCATTTCATCTTATTACTTCTTCTTTTCACTTTGTGGAAAATAATAGGCCAAAAGCTCCTGAGGAAGCGTTAATGAATGCGTAACATGTAGATCAAGTCAAGCTAATTTTTACACTGTCTCCTTTGAACAAGTAAAATGAATGAATATTTTGTTTAAACATATATTTAATATGTAGATGGTGTATTCAATATGCTCCTAGGTATTATTTGTAAATATATGTAAGTCTATGTACATGTTTTTTTAATCACATGTTTTGTAATAAATATTGAAACTCTTTTTTAATCTTTTGTGTTATGCCTATAAAGTCCATCATTCCAAACCATTTTCTAATGACTTCTAATATTTGGACGTGGCATTAACTATTTATGCACCGTATCCACAGTGCCACTCTGTGGTGATATGAATTCTCCTAGAACAATTGTTGCAAGACCGTGCAATTTGTCATTCAAAGTGCGACAGCGCAGAAAACTGAAAATCAGCCTGGTCAGGAAGGGGGTAAAAAAGTGCCCAGTAGGCAAGTAGTTAAAATATGACTGCTTAAGGAGTGCATTTGGCAGGCTGGCTGATTTGTAAAAAAGGGAGAATGGGTTCAAGCACAAAGTAACATAGCCAAAAAAATACTCTACATTTAACTTAAAAAAAACAACAGCAAGATTATTGAAACTCTCCCAAAAAGTTTCATACCTTAATATATTCTGGCTGCACACTTTAATGAGGGCCAAGCAGGTCTCTGGTATGATCACTCCCAGAGCTTGGGGGTAGATCCCAATGGTAAACTTCAGATCCTGAAGGCTTCTCCCTGTGGCAAGGTATCTTAAGGTGGCAATTAAACTTTGCTCCGGATTGATGGCATCCCGCATTAACGTATCCTTTTTCAGGATGAGGGGGGAAACAACTGTCAACAGCTGATTAAAACAGTCATCAGTCATCCTGAGATAATTTCGAAAATCATCTGCATTATTCTCCTGGAGCTCACGGAGAAGGGACATATAGCAAACTAATCACGTTGATGCAACCAATTTTCACACCAGGTTCTCCTCTTTTGTTTTTGTTTTTTAAGCACTTGGCTTAGGCCAAATATTCCTATACCAACAATAGCAATAACTGGCATTCTCTCTGAAGTGCAGTTGATAAACGTTGAATTCGAAAAAACGACTAAAAGCAGTTACCGGATGTTGGCTACACGGGTCATGAATGATATTTCACCTCCTTGATACTACGCCAACACGTAGCTCACGTTTGCCTTTGTCGGACGACAAAATTCAGACAAGTTAGTAACATTCTCGGCCAACAAAAATGGGTAGTGGCGCTGCTAAATAGTATGAGATTTAATACATTAGCCCATCAATAAGTCCTTGAAGTGGATACACAGTATATGAGGAGGGGGAGAGATGAAGAGGGGAGACCTGTATAGATTACTTTAGCAGTCCAAAAAAACCTTGGCAGCCTTTGAGGGAGGAGTTGAAAGCAGACTTCAAATATGCAGATGAGAAGAGAAACACAGGCACCTTCTAGGTTAGAACTGTAAACATTTTAATGATTTACAGGTGCATTATCTACTTACATGGAGGTTAAGGAAGTAGGGCATGAGTCCATCCACACTGGAGTGACATTCACGGCAGAGCGGCATTCTAAACAGCTGATTTTTCTGCCTATGGGTGAGAAATCCTAGCCAGCAGGATCTCTGGCAGATGGGACTCTGGGCACGCTTCTTTGTCAAGCTAGTGAGATTTTGGCTGACTTTGGAACACTGCCATCAAGTGGAAAGGATGCAACATACTTTCCAACATGAAATACCCAGAGCTAAAATAATATAGATATCAACAGACTGTTAACCGCCTATGGTTCAACAGAACTAACATGACATTACATATCAACTTCAGTTCTTGATGCAATTCCAATTAAAAATAGACAATAAAAAATATATAAAAATAACATTTGAGCATAAAATCAATCTAAATAACACTATTGCATTAATTTCTTTGGATTACATGGATTCATTAATGTGAAATTTAATAGTATACGTCGGGGGAAGAAGAAAAGAAAATTTATATGGGAAGATACATGAAATTATGACTACTATGTATGCATGTAAATAAATTGTAAATCAATTAAAATAATATGTTTACACTCTGTGTGTATATCACACAGAGGCCAGTAGTACCTAGATACCTTTTGCAAAGCAATGATTGATTTTTATTATAAATGTATGCGATAATAGAATTTATATGCACTAATAATGGTATCTAATGTTATGGGCCGTACACACAATAGGATTTTCCGACATCAAATGCTGGATGTGAGCTTGTTGTCGGAAAGTCCGACTGTGTGTATGCTCCATAGAACATTTGTTGGCGGAATTTCCGCCAACAAATGTTTGAGAGCAGGTTCTCAAATTTTCCGACAACAAGACTTGTCGGAAATTCCGAGCGCAGGTACACAATTCCAAAGCACAAAAGTTCCACGCATGCTCAGAATCAAGCAGAAGAGCCACACTATTGAACTTCATTTTTCTCGGCTCGTTGTACGTCACCGCGTTCTTGACGTTCGGAATTTCCGACAACATTTGTGTGACCATGTGTATGCAAGACAAGTTTGAGCCAACATCCTTCAGAAAAAAATCTACGGTTTTGTTGTCGGAAAATACTATCGTGTGTACATGGTTTAATGTTTTTTTTGATGGGGTAACGTGGTGAGGTAATTGCACCTTAAAGGGGCTATTGGGAGTAAAAGGAGGGAGGGGGAGGGGGTTAGGTGAAAAAATGAGGAGGGAGGGAAATTTTTTGGGTAGGGCTGAAAAAAGGGGGAGGGGAATTAGATGTTTAGACATTAACAGTAACACTATGTTTACTCACTATTAACCTCCCACCAGCCCAAGACAGAAAAGTATTTTATATGAAAACCATCATGATAAGGAAGAGATACCTAGGGAAAAGGAAGGAAAAAAGGGTAATTATTGAGGGAAAATGTTAAAATGTTATAATATAGTAGACACCTCTAGTTCCTCATTTAGTCCCCCTGGCGAAAGAGTATCGAGAGAATAAATACAATGTTTCACGTCCGCAGAGAAATCTACTGAAGTTCTAAAAGTATGGATCGTGGAACAGATGCCTAAGAACCTCAGTGGCTGAGCGATTCCATAGGCTCTGCGAATGCGAAACATATTGGATTTATTCTCTTGATAGGGGACTAAACGAGGAACTAGAGGTGTTTACTATATTATAATATTTTCCCATAATAATTACCCTTTTTTCCCTACTTTTCCCTAGGTATCTCTTCCATATCATGATGGTTTTCATATAAAATACTTTTCTGTCTTGGGAGGTTCGTCCCAATAGTAAGTAAACATAGTGTTACTGTTAATTTCTAAACATCTAATTCCCCCCCCTCCCCCCTTTTTTCACCCCTACCCAAAAAATCCCCCCTCCTCATTTTTCCCCTTCCCCCCCATTCAACCCCCCCGAAAAACCCTTCCCCTCCCTCCTTTTACTCCCAATAGCCCCTTTAAGGTGCAATTACCTCACCACGTTACCCCATCACAAAAACCATCACATTAGATACCACTATTAGTGCATATAAATTCTATTATCGCATAAATGTATAATAAAAATCATTGCTTTGCGTAAGGTATCTAGTTACTACTGGCCTCTGTGTGATATACACACAGAGTGTAAACATATTCTTTTAATTAATTTACAATTTATTTACATGCATACATAGTAATTATAATTTCATGTATCTTCCCATTTTAATTTTATTTTCCTCTACCCCGACGCATACTATTCATTATAATAAATATAATGATAATAAATCCATTTAATCCAAAAAAATTAATGCAATAGCGTTATTTAGATTGATTTTATGCTCAAATGTTATTTTTGTATATTTTTTTATTGCCTATTCTTATTTGGAATTACCTCAAGAACTGAAGTTGATATGTAATGTCATGTTAGTTTTGTTGAACCATAGGCGGTTAACAGTCTGTTGATATCTATATTATTTTAGCTCTGGGTATTTCATGTTGGAAAGTATGTCGCATCCCTTTCCACTAGATGGCAGTGTTCCAAGGCATATATAAGGCTGTTATCAGCCAAAGTCTCGCTAGCTTGACAAAGGAGCGCGCCCCGAGTCCCATCTACCAGTGCGCATGCTCCGAAACGCCGTTGCAACCCACCAGTGACGCCATCACGCCCGGCGCCGTGTTCCAGCCCTCACCATGGGCCTGATCCAAGCCTTGGTTTCATTGCCGTGGTCCCAGAGACCCTGCTGGCTAGGGTTTCTCCCCCACAGCCAGAAAAATCAGCTGTTCAGAATGCTGCTCTGCAGTGAACACCACGCCAGTGTGGATGGACTCGTGCCCTACTTCCTTAACCACCATGTTAGTAGATAATGCACCTGTATTTCATTAAAATGTTCACTTTTCTAACCTAGAGGTGCCTATTTTCTCTTCTCATTAACATTTCCACATTTTCCAAATATAGAATATATATAGAATAGAATATAACTTGGGGAGTTTGCTTTCCAAAATTGGGTCATTTTGTGGGTAATTCCACCTTCCTGGTGCTCCAGGGCCTTCAAAAGTGTAATAGGTAGTCAGGAAACTAAATCTGTAATTTATGCTCCTAGAACACCTGACGGTGCTCCCTGCATGTTGGGACTCTGTATGTGGCCAGGCTGTGTAAAAGTCCCACACATGTGGTATCACCATACTCAGGAGGAGTAGCAGAATATATATTTGGGGTGCATCTGCATGTTTATCTAGGCCATGTGTGAGAAATAACTTATTATGACAATTTTGTGGAGAAAAAAAAACAATTCTTAATTTTCCAAACAATTGTGGGCAAAAAATTGCAACTTCAAAAAACTTGCCATGCCTCTAAATACCTTGGACTGTCATCTTTACGAAAAGGGGTAATTTGGGGGAAATTTGTACTGTCCTGACATTTTAGGACCTCAAGAAATGAGATAGGCTCACATAAACTCACATAAACAAATTATTATACACTTATCAGGGTTTTTTTTTTTTACCAAAGACATGTATCAGAATACATTTTGACCTAAATTTATGATGAAATTAGATTTTATTAGATTTCTTTTAAAACAGAAAGTAGAAAATATTGGGGTTTTGTTTCAAAATTTTTGCTCTTTTTTCCGCTTATATCGCAAAAAATAAAAAACACAGTGGTGAATAAATACCACCAAAAGAAAACTCTATTTGTTTGAACAAAATTATAAAAATGTATTTTGGGTACAGTGTAGCATGACTGAGTAATTATAATTCAAATTGCGAGAGTGGAGGAGAGGCTGAAAAATGGGTGCACTTGATTAAAGACAAATATAAAGAATTTAATGACATATGGGAAGGATGGAGATACTTACAGAATAGATTGGATGTATTTATTTTGCTGTATCACTCCATTCAAAGAGTGGAGCAGGGTGTCTGTCTCACTTGGATGTATCTGGCAGAAAATGGGTGGGGGAGTTTGTGGGGACGGGTTCCCACACTACCCACCTATTCTTAATTAATATTTGGGAAGAAAGGGGGGGTTTGTGCCCCCCCCCTTTTTTTTTTCTTCATGCCTTGCAATCTTGACTCCTTTCTATTTTTGGATAAAGATGGATTGAAAGAGGAGACCCTATATAGAAATAACAAGGGGGGAGAATATGACGGGTGGGATTGGGGAAAAAAATGTTCACAGAGATGATAGAAGGTTCTAAGGGATGAGGGAAGGAGGCATTTTTCTCCTTCCCTCTCCCCATACAAGGGCTTAAATAGGACACTTGATGAGCACAGTGACACAAGGATAGAATAAGAGGTGAGGGAAGGGAGGGGGGAGTATATGAAGGGGAAAGGTAAAGAAGAAATGTAGTTTTGTGGTGATTTTGTTGAAGGAAATTGGATTGTATGTTGTGGAGTGGTTAAATATAAAGAAAAGTGGGGGGGGGGGGATATAAAGGTGTTGTTTTTTTTTTTTGTTTTGTTTTGTTTTGTTCTCCCTACCTTCGTTATTTTATAGGATCTCGCTAATACAGTTTATACGTTCTATTTCATGGTAAAGGGGACGGGAGGAGAGAGGAAGGGAGGAAAGGTGGGTGCTAGGGGGGGGGTCCTTTTTTCTTTTCTTTTTTTTTGGGTTATTGTTTATATTAAAGTAATAGTGGTGAAATATTGGATGTACATAGATAAAAGTTATAAGCAGGAAATGGAATATATTGAATTCTTGTAGAAATGAATATTTTTGGATAAAATAAATAAATTATCATAAAAAAAGTGTGAGAGTGCTGAAAGCTGAAAATTGGTCTTGGAAGAAAGGGGGTGAAAGTGCCCAGTATTGAGGTGGTTAAAAGCCTGAGGTGCTTATTGGATTTTGGGGTCCTGTACGTGACTACACTGCCAAAAAGTCTCTCATATGTGGTATTGTAAGCTATTTTGGGGTTTAATTCCACATCTACCCATGACATGGTAACAATATATAATTTAAGTGACAACTTTGTATGAAAAAAATAAATTATCGGGTTTCCCAGTGGGACGGGGAGCCCAAAAAAACCATGGAAGGCGGCGGGGAGGGGTCTACTGCTTGTAAAAGCAATCTAATGTCCAATTAGCTGCTAGGATTACTTTTACATAAAAGCAGACCGCCAGCTGAAAAAAACAATACCAAGATGAGGCATCATCACGGTATAACCATATAAAGTCCAGCGACCTACTACTACTACGTAATATTTTAATTGTTTAGCACAACAATTGAGGCAAACTACATGCAGGAGTGTATCCTCTCCTTGTGTAGATCTGCTCCCAGCTACACTGCGTGCAGGCACTACCAGCCCTCCTGGCTGCTCTGATCTCCAAGGGCAAGGTAATAAAGGATTAAGCCCAATGCTGTCCTTTTAGAAGGCCTGCTACATGTGGCAGGCTCTCCCCTTGAGAATCCCTGGGTGTGCTGATGTACTCACTCTGTCCTCCTTGCACCCACTGCTTTTAAGATTCCAAGTCAAACCACTGAGCTGAATGGATCCTCCTGATCCAACCTGAGCCCAGCCTGGAGCTGGGGCCTCCCCTAGACCTAAGAGACCCTAGGACACTAACAGCCTCTTCAGCACTCCATCTTCCACCAGACTCCTCTGCTAGCACAGCTCTCCCATATTTAAGGGTTTGCCTAACTACCCTGCCAGGACAGTATGCCTGGGGATTGGCCAGGTTCCCCTAAGTATGCAGAACAACCCTCCTGTCCTCCGCCCACTAACTTATAGACATTTCTCCAAACTTCCAAAGCCAGGGGGAGACCGACAGGTTACATTTAGGACCCTCTGCCTCACTCACAAATGTACACAAGGAAAAGCACCGTAATACTTCTGCGACAAAATAAAGCACTACACCCCAGGTCGCCCTCTCCGGTCAACTAACCAGAACCTCCTCCACATCCCCAAGACCCATTATAAATTAAAAGGCGAATAAAGGTTCGCAGTTCAAGGAGCATGGAATGCTCTACCCGCTCGGAAGAAAACCATCTGGCCTTCAGGAAGAAGCTCAAGACCCATCTCTTCTGAAGACCCAGATAGACACTGGTGGAAAAAGCGCCTTGAGGCGATTTAGTTCGGATATGTAGCGTTATACAAGTTATTCATTCATGCATTCAATAGCACACTAGTGGGTGCTACACAGAAAATAAATAAGTAAGAGGGAGAGGGCCTTCTAAATGCAGTATAAAGACATATTTATTGTAAAACACAATTGGCAATTCACATGTGTAAGTAAGCTATGCGCTCTTCATAAAAAAGCAAGTTGCTGTAATAAATTAGGCCATCTCCCTGCGAGTGGTCTCCATGAGGTGTACATAGCACCAGTGCTGACAGGTCCCTTTGCTTGCCTCAGAACTATGAATATTATAATTTGCTGGAGGTTGGATAATCAAAGAAATGGGACTTTTAAAGTGCCACAAAAAATTGCAAATAGATATATAAAAATATCACATTTATTAATACAAAAATATAAAACCAACAGGATGTCATCATACAATAACCATATATTGAATGAGCAGTAACTTCTTGCTCTACATGTTTCGCCATCTGATGGATTCCTCAGGAGACTTCAGTTAAGTACTGCATGTATGGTCACTATAGAGTAAAAACTATATATTAGAAAATACAAATTTGATGTACAACATCACCTCATGAATACATATGCATACATAGATCAAAAAATTGCCCGAGAACTATGTTGGAACGCACTGGCCCACCGGGCAGAAGTGACATCACGATTTGAGGATAACTGGGCATGGCTACATGTTTCAGAGCATGTGCACTCCTTTCTTAAGCCTAGGCTTAGTGCGCATGCTCCGAAATGTGTAGCCACATCCTTTGAGAAAGCCCAGCAAAATGAATAAGGGGCGTGGTGTTACAGCGCGTGTGGGCCAGCAGAGATGAGTGGTGGTGATCGGAGGTGGCTGGTGTAGTGAAAACAGCCGTATACACACTGACAGCCGTTGGACAGGGAGAGAGGATCGCCGTGTTGCCGGTGTTTGCTGGGCTATGTTGATCGGTTCTTATGTGAGTGCATTATATAGATAGAAGCAATAAGGTTTTTACATTATCACACTATTGTGGGTTTAATTTTCTTTTATTGGGAAGATCCGTGCCGTATATATGATGGGATAGAGCAGTCACATACTTGGAGGGAATTCAGAAGCTGGAGATCCAGTGGAATTCTGAGGCTCAGAGGAGGATATACTGGGAGGCCGTACTCAGCTCATCCATCTATTCCGGATCTTATGCTGTTTTAGCCCAAACCCTCACATTTTGGTCATATTTAGCTGGTGAATGTAAGTCCTTCAATAGATGGTGGTGTTCTGACTCTGATTGTTGTGAAGCGACTTATCCCTTGTGAGACCTCTATGCCTGGCCTTTATAAGATATAATCACTGAGGACAATCCTCATCAGATAGCTTGAACTCACCAATTACCGATTCCATCCACAAAGGTGCTTTTATTCTGAACATCAGGTTACAGCAGATGACAGGATACAAACAGATGAATAGGTTGTAGTATTTATGCGGTCAAAAGATGATATTGTCTGTAGCTTACCATGCAGAATACATGTGCATGCTATATGTGGCTTGTAGCTGCATCCATGACACAGGAAGTACAATCACAGTAAGAAGGGTGGAGCATTACATATAAAGGAAATGTGTCATAACATAAGGGAAAAAGAACATGAGAAACAAGTGCATTACCACAAAAGGTCACCAGATGGCAGCATGTGAACTAAATATAAAACGTCCATAGAAATGGTTAGGAAAACAGTCTATATAAATTCTATGCCCCGTTGGGGCAGCACACTCCCCATCTGGCATGGTAAATGTCACTATATACATAAGAACGGTAGCTATGCAACTGCAAATAACAACAGTATAATTTGCTGGATGTCTTGAAGACCTGAAAGACATAAAAAGGACATGCATATAATGCAAAAACAATAACTCTTAATTTAAGGCTTCAAATTATGTCAACTAAAGTTCAAGACACTTTCTTCTTGAAGTCACAGGTAGGATCCAGCAGCATAGGCAAACAAGTTCATTCTCCAAAGGGCAAGAGCAGAATAAGTTCCGTGATGAAAGTCTGATGAAAGTCTTTACAGTCCCTTGTTTTGAAACCTTCACCTCCAGCTTACATACCTTGCTGTCATCACTAGGAACGCTCTTTACAATAAGTCCCAGGGGCCATTCAATTCTTTCAGCTTGCTGGTCCTTAACCACTTCTCGCCCGGCCTATAGGTGAATGACGGCCGGGTGGTGGTTCAGTTATCCTGACTGGGCGTCAAATGATGTCCTTCAGGATAACAGCTGCCATGCTCCCGTGGGGGTGCGCATTGCGGCGATCAGTGATGCGGTGTGTCAGTCTGACACACCGATACATCGATCTCGGTAAAGAGCCTCTGACGGATCAGCCGTGTCCAATCACAGCTGATCATTATGTAAACAGGAAAAGCCGTTGATCAGCTTTTCCTCACTCGCCTCTAACAGACACAAGTAGAGGAGAGCCGATCGGCGGCTCTCCTGACGGGGGGGGTCTGCGCTGATTGTTTATAAGCGCAGCCCCCCCTCGGATGCCCACTTCAGACCACCTGGGAAGCCGCCAGGACCACCAGGGAAGGGGGAAACATGTGGATGGCCAGGTATGTACCTCATGGCCATCCACGTGCAAATAAATGCCCAATCTTTGCCAATCAGTGCCCACAAATGGGCACTGACAGGCACCATCATGTAACAAATTAAATCAGTGATGCCCAGCAATGCCACCCATCAGTGTCCAGCAGTGCCACCTATCAGTGCCACCCATAAGTACCCATCAGTGCTGCCCATGAGTGCCCATAAGTGCCACCTATCAGTGCCCATCAGTGTCACCTCATCGGTGCTCATCAGTGCAGCCATATCATTGCCCGTCATTGAAGAAAACGTACTTATTTACAAAAAACAGAAACAAAGAAAAACTTGTTTTTTTTTTCAATATTTTTGGTCTTTTTTTAGTTGTTGCGCAAAAAATAAAAATTGCAGAGGTGATTAAATACCACCAAAAGAAAGCTCTATTTGTGGGAACAAAATGATAAAAAAATTGTTTGGGTACAGTGTTGTATGACTACGCAATTGTCATTCAAATTGCTACAGCGCTGAAAGCTGAAAATTGGCTTGGGCAGGAAGGTGTCTAAGTGCCTGGTATTGAAGTGGTTAAGCAGAACAAGATCTCCAACTTTTATGTTAGGGTTCAGCCATTGCCATTTCCTGCGTCCTTGCAGAGTAGAAAGATACTCCATCTTCCAACGATTCCAGAAGCAGTTGGTGAAGTGTTGTACTCGCTTCCACTGGTCATAGCACAGATTTCCTGCTTTAAAGTTTCCAGGTGGAACAGGAACAGACCCAAGCTTCTGGGTAAGAAGAGTAGCTGGGGTAAGGATAGTTGGGGTCTCTGGATCTTTGGACACTGGAACAAGTGGTCTTGAATTGATTATGGCAGATGCCTCTGCCAGGAAGGTGGTCAGAATCTCGTGAGTAAGTCTTGTGGAGTTAGAGTCCAATATTTTACGTGTGATCATTCTCTCCCATGAGCCCCCCATGTGGGAAGAATGAGGAGGATTGAAAACCCATGTACAGCCTTTTTCACCCAAAAAGTCTTGGATTGGCCTAGAGTTGAGCTGTAACTCTCGACAGCCGCCAACTAAATTAGTTCCACAGTCAGATCTTGGTGTCTTGACTGGTCCTTTTGATGGCTAGGAATCGTCTTAGAGCATTGATAAAACTTGAGGCATCCATAGATTCTATTACTTCAATGTCTACAGCACGCACACTCATGCAAGTGAACAGCACTGCCCATCGTTTGTTATTTGCTTGGCCACCTCGAGTTCTGCGGGCTGTTATCATCCATGGCCCAAAGACATCCAAACCAACGTGAGTGAAAGGTGGGTCAGTACTTAACCTGTCAGCTGGCAAATCTGGCATTTGCTGTTGTTTCCCTCTCAGTTTACGGCACTGAACACAGCTGTGCAGTGTAGCTGTGATCTGTCTCTTTGCTCCTATAATCCAAAGGCCTGCAGCTCTTATGGCACCCTCTGTGAAGTGTCTAACTTGGTGCTTAACCCCTTCATGGTAGTGCCGCATGAGCAAAGTTGTGATGTGATGGCGAGCAGGTATAATGAGAGGATTCTGTTCTTGCTCACTTAACTCAGCCTTGTTTAAACATCCATCAACCCTTAACATACCATGATTGTCAATGAATGGATTCAGGTTGGCAATCGGACTTTTTTTTTGCAATGTCCCTCTTGTCACAGATACATTTAATTTCTGAGCCAAAGACACTCTGTTGTACACTGCATATTATGACCAGTTCACTTTCAGCAATGTCTTTTGCAGAAAGAAGCTTTTGGCACACGTGCCGACCTTGACAGTGAGCATCTGTGGGCTTTGTGTGGAAGCAATTTGCAATGTGAACTAACCTTGCGATGGTGCGTACAAGCCTTCTCCACTTGGAGAAATGTTCAAAGCGTTGACAGCCCAAGATGAGCCTTTGTTCAGTTCTGGTGACAAGGGTTTTAACTTCAGGACGAATCTCTGGATCCTTGTCAGGTTCTAGAAGACTGAAGACATCAGCTGTGGTTTCTTCTGGATGATCCAGCAGGAATTCAGTCCCTGTTAACCAAGAAGAATTTGCAAAGACACTTGCAGACACTGGCCTGGTGACATGATCTGCCGGGGTAATTTCAGATGGAACATAATGCCATTGTTTAGGTTTAGATGATTTCCTGATTCTCTCTACATGGTTGCTGACATAGACATAGAAACATTTAGTCTGGTTGTATATGTAGCCCAGAACAACTTTGCTGTCTGTGTAGAATCTGATGTCATCAGGGGCGTAACTAGAAATCACAGGGCCCCATAGCAAAATGTTGTATGGGCCCCCCCTGCAAACCCCCCCCCCCCAAAAAAAAGAACTAATGCCATTGAACAACAGATTACCGCACCCATGCACAGTACCCAGGCAACAGCTTATATGAATTTTGAACAACAAAGTATGCAGTATACTGTATGCAGTCCCTGAAGGACACACATTGCTGACCTCCATGCCTTCTAACAAATTTCTGTTCTGCTATATAAAATGAAATAGTTCAACTCACCATAATGCAGAATCAGTGGGAGCCCTGAGCGTGTCACCTGCCACCGTCGCCTGCCACCAGATGCAACTTGTCACGGAATGTCACTTGCCACATTGCCCGCCACACGTTGCGGATTGTCCACTTGCCACGTCGCCTGCCACCAGATGCAGATTGTCACTTGTCACACGTTGCAGAATGTCCCCTGCCACATGTTCCCGATTGTCCACTTGCCACGTCCCGGATTGTCACTTGCCAAGTCCCAGATTGTCACTTGCCACGTCACCTGCCACACATTACGGATTGTCACTTGCCACGTCACCTGCCACACATTACGGATTGTCACTTGCCACGTCCCGGATTGTCACTTGCCACACATTATGGATTGTCACATCGCCTGCCACATGCTACGGATTGTCACTTGCCACGTCACCTGCCACACATTACTGATTGTCACTTGCCACATCCTGGATTGTCACTTGCTACACTTAACAAATTGTAACTTGCCACGTCACCTGCCACACATTACGGATTGTCACTTGCCACGCCCCAGATTGCCACTTGCCACGTCACCTGCCACACATTACAGATTGTCACTTGCCATGTCCCAGATTGTCACTTGCCACACATTATGGATTTCACTTGCCATGTCACTTGCGACACATTATGGATTGTCACTTGCCATGTCCCGGATTGTCACTTGCCACTTCACCTGTCACACATTACGGATTGTCACTTGCTGTGTCACTTTCCTGCTGTGTCCCAGAGTCAGGCAGCAGATTATCAGTCAAGCAGCAGAGAGATAATGTCATCTCTCTGCTTCCCAAGGCTGCCTGCACAGTGAGGGGGGAACTGCACTGCAGGGATGGCGCTGGGCAGTGAGAGTTGATGTCATCTCCATGCACCCCCGCCTGCCAGCTCCCTGATTTGCCAGCCCTCTCACACACGAGCCGCCCAGCTGTCTCAACAACTGAGCCGCCTGACAGCCCTCTGAGCCTCCCACGCTCTCACCGCGGACCCGTGGAGCCGCCCACTCTCACCCGCCGGCCCACGGAGCCGCCCGCTCTCACCCACGGAGCCGCCTGTCCTCATCGGTCCCCACTCAGCTGCGGGCCCCGTAGCGCCCACGTGTGTCGCTATGGTGGTAATTCCGCCACTGGATGTCATCTATCTGAATGTCTAGCTCATGCAGTATGAAATCTGCTATTTCTACAGCTAGCACAGTCCCACAAAGTTCAAGCCTGGGAATCGTGTGTTCAGGCTTAGGTGCTAACTTAGCTTTCCCAAACAGAAACCCTATGTGGGCTTGATTAGAAGAATCTCTTACCTTGAGGTAAGCGACAGCTGCTATGGCCTCAGTGGATGCATCTGAGATTTGAAGCTCTTTTCTTTGACTTGTGGCAAGGGAGGCAGAAGTGTAGCAGCGTGGTATATGGATTCCATCCAAGGCATCTAGATTGTTTCCAGGACAACACATGTAATATGGGTATTTTCATATAGATGCGGTCACGGCTTCTATGTCTTTACCACCATGAAGGGCATCTAAACACCATTTTTCATTCATCCTATATCGACATGTCATATCTTACTTATAATATCACATGTATTTATAATGCTACATGTATACATGTTATCAATAATTTCTTAAAATGTTTGAGATATAGCATTTGCATTACTTATGGTCATCATAACACATATGTATATGTTTTAAATATTCAAACCATCTCTCTCGTCAGATATTTTAGTCACATATTGTTCAGAGACTTTCAGTTTTTGCATGTCACTTAGTGTAATATTAACCTGTCTCTCAGCCATTGTTCTGGGGAACAAGCCTTAGTCAACTTCGTGGTTTGACTAGGAAAGCAATATCATCCCCTGACACAATAGGGCATATTTACCCAAGTTCTCCTTGGATTAAAAGTTTTGTAGCTTTTGGTCTGACCACCCATTCTGGCTATTTGTCAATTTCATTTTTATCAGGTTTCTGTTTACCTGGCCCCAACATAATTTCTGCTTCTTTCCTCCTCGCTTCACAAAAGGTGTCGTATACACTAGTTACTTAACCACTTCAAAACAGGGCACTTATACACCTCCTGCCCAGAAATGTTTTTTTTAGCTTTCAGCGCTGTCGCAGTTTGAATGACAATTGCGCGGTCATCCAACACTGTACCCAAACTAAATTGTTATCATTTTGTTCCCACAAATAAAGCTTTCTTTTGGTGGTATTTGATCACCTCTGTGTTTTTTTTTTGTAGCTAAACAAATAAAAAAAGACCAAAAATTTTGAAAAAAATAAAAGTTTTGCTTTTGTTTCTGTTAAAATTTTTTGTAAATAAGTACGTTTTCTCTTTCACTGATGGGCACTGATAAGGTGCACTGACAAGCACTGATAAGGTGGCACCAATGAGCGGGCACTGACGATGGGCACTGGTAGCCGGCACTGATGGGCATTGATAGGCGGCACTGATGGGCAGACATGGGTGGCACTGATAGGTGATACTGATGGGCACTGAAAGGCTGCAAAGATGGGTTCTTATGGGTGGCACTGATGGGCGGCACTGCTGGGCACCCTTTAGGTGGCACTGCTGGGCACTGATAGGCATCCCTGGTGGCACTGGCAGGCATTGTGAGTGGGCACTGATTGGCAGCTGCCTGGGCATTGATTGGCAGCTGCCTGGGCACAGATCAGTATTTCCCTGGGGGTCCAGGGGGCACACCTGGTGGTCCAGTGTGGATGGCTTCCCTGGTGGTCCTGAGCGGCTTCCCTGGTGGTCCTGGGTAGGATCCGAGGGGGGCTGTGCTGATAAACAATCAGCACAGACCCCCCCTGTCAGGAGAGCAGCCGATCGGCTCTCCTCTACTTGCGTCTGTCAGACGCGAGTGAGGAAAAGCTGATCACCGGCTCTTCCTATTTACATCGTGATCAGCCGTGATTGGACACAGCTGATCACGTGGTAAAGAGTCTCTGTCAGAGACTCTTTACCTAGATCGGTTTCGCGGGGTGTCAGACTGACACTCCGCAACAATGATCGCCGCGATGCGTGCCCCCGGGGGCGCGCAGCGGCTCAATATCCTGCGGACGTCATATAACGCCCAGTCAGGGTATTGAAACCACTTTGCCACCGTCATTCTGCTATATGGCGGGCGGCAAGTGGTTAATTGTGTTGGGAGGGGAAGGGTTGTTTGGGAGTGTTAATTCAGGTTTTCACAGTTTAAAACAAAATATGATATTTTGAGGTATCTCTCTTATGACAGTTGTCATCACAAAGGTTAAGAGTGATATCAGGTACTTGGATGATGTCAAGAGGCTTCTGTTTACTTCATAATGGCGAGGGCACTGTTTGAAGTGGGATGCACGTCCGTTTCCTAACATGTAAGTTTTGAAGGAGTGGATCTCAGATGACGTACACATTCTATCCAAGCATACATCGCCCACAATTACCCAGCCTAGATCAAGATTTTGTGCGTAAGGGGTCCGTTGCACTGCTTTCATACTTTGTGTACTCTGAGAATGTCTCTTCCTAGCAAGATCAAGATTTTAGCATTCATGTCCATTGCAGTAATTTCATTAACAAGGTGAGGATGGTGATATGCAGCCTCTGGAGTAGGAATTTCTTCCCTTTCGTCTGGTATCTGGTCACACCCGACTAATGTTGGTAGGGGTATGCCGTCTCCCTTACTGATATGAGAGACCATGGACCCATCGGCCCTTCTACCGAAGGTCTCTTCACGACCAGAACAGGTTCTGGAAGTATACGGTGATGTGTCTCCCTCTATACCAAAGATCTTAAAGAATTTAGGCTTAACCAGGGATCTGTTGCTCTGTTCATGTATTATGGCATACATCCTAATAGCTTCCTCAGGTTGACCGTTTGGGTATATCTTGACTAGGCATATCTTAGCACAGCATTTGTAATCTAAGTCTTCTCCACAGACTTCTGTGCATGAAGAAGAAGAAACATTAGCTGTGGCTGGAGCATGACCTTGTTGCTCCCCGTCATGACTTGAGACAGGGCTGGAGGTAGGAGGCTGCTGTGAATTGTCTGAGGGTGGGCCCGGATGCATAGCTGTAACATTTCTTTCGCTACTGCATTCTTTGCACTTTACAGTCTTTAGCAAAATGTCCATAACAAGCACAGAACCTGTAACATATTCCAAGTTTCTGAAGAATCTCCCTGCACTCTTGTAGCGTTTTTGCGCTAAGCCCACAACATTTCTTTAGGGGGTGAGGCTTCTTGTGAATAGGGCACTGACGATTAGGGTCTTTATTTCTGTCACCCGAATCGCTCTGGTGATCAGGAGAGGATACGGGTGGTGAGCCTGCAAAAATATGCGAATGGAGGAAAAGATACATTATAGTCTCTTTTGTACCTTGAGCCTTGTTGTGCCCATTTCTCTTGCAGGCCGTATGGCAGTTTAGACACCACTGGATTGACACCATCAGCAGTGTCCAGGAAGCTTAGTCCAGGTAGACGTGGGTCTGTCTTTGCCAACTCCAGCTCCATGAGAAGATCACTCAGATCTTGGAGCTTGCGACAGTCTTTGTTCCCTATTTTCGGGAAGTTTTGCAGTCTCTTGAATAGAGCGCTTTCTATGGCTTCAGAGCTACCATAGGCTTGCTCAAGTCTTGCCCATGCAAGACCTGCATCTGGGTGGTCAACATGCACTGTTCTCAGTCTTTTAATATGATCTGCAGATTCTGGCCCCAGCCACTTTATGAGCAAATCAAGTTACTCCTTGGTAGTAAGGTTGAGATCAGCAATGGCAGCTTTGAAGGTTGATCTCCAGGCCCTGTAGCTCTCGGGACAGTCGTCAAACCTTGAGAGGCTAGTGTTAATGAGCTCAGGGCATACCATATATCTGGCAAAGTCATTCAAGTCTGATCTCTCACTCTTCAGTGCCAAAGTAACTTGTGGAGCCCCTTGGGTGTGAAAGTTCTCTAGTGAAATAGGGTAAGGTTTACCAGGATGAAATGATGTTGCAAGAGCGTTTAACTGTGGTGTAGTCACTAAGGTTTGTGTTGGCTGTGGCTTGAACTGCGGCTTGTCACTGGAAGTCACCTTGTTGTCAGCAAGAGG
Source organism: Lithobates septentrionalis (assembly GCA_037952835.1). Classification (NCBI taxonomy): domain Eukaryota; kingdom Metazoa; phylum Chordata; class Amphibia; order Anura; family Ranidae; genus Lithobates; species Lithobates septentrionalis. The sequence goes on along the minus strand of JBBDGP010003724.1, from coordinate 62,929 downwards.
TGATGCGGTTTGTTGCATAGATGCACTTGTGTTGTAGACTTGAAGAGACTCAGGCATTTGGAGCTGAGAGGTCTCTGTGTTGAGAGTCAGAACAGTGTTGTTAGTAAGACGTACAGGAGATAACTCTATCATTGCGAACATTATGCTTATATGCACATATTTACTGGTGCATTCAACTGGGTCTTGCAGTTCCATTGGGATGGACCAGTCTGAGTTAGCACTTTCTCTCATCTCTTGTTCGAGGACTCTCGGCCTTGCTAGGGCAGCTACTTCCTCCCTTTCCATTTGCAGAATCTTTAATTGGGAATCTGCCTCTGCTTGTTGAGCTTTCATCTTTGTTTCTATTTCTGCCTTTCTGGTAAAGGAGCTTTGCACTTTTTTTGATTCCGCATCAGCGCGGGCCTCTATTATCTTATCGCTTAATGTTGAACTTCTGGAGCGAGAGGATCTAGAAGAACGTGCAGTGTGCTTGGTTAATGTGGATCTGTGAGATCTGGTTTCCTGCAGTTGAGCAATGCAGAGTTCTGCCTTACACTGGGCATTTTGCACTAAGAGATCCCTTTGTTGGTTTAGTGCATCAGCCCTGGTCAGTTCTGCTGAAGAGTCGTCTATATTACAGCCCTGCAAGAAAGCTGTGTATTTTGCAAACAGCCACTGGTAGCGATCATATGCGGCAGATAAGCGATCTATAGAGTCTCTTGGTTCAGCTGGTTGATCATTAGTGTGACAAAACGGACATGCAGTGTGAAGTTCTGTCCCATAAGTCTGACAGATTGCTGGAGAATTCATCTCTAATGGATTCATAGTTTTCTCTGGGTTTCTGTGCCGGTTTTATTGTACGTTTGGGTCTTACAATCTGTTCGGCAATATCTGCAGAATCTGCTCCCTGTACGTCTGCGGGTTCAGAGGCATGATAAATCTGCGTTGGTTCAGCCACAAAAGGGTGCTCAGAGTCTTGTCTAGACATTTTTCACATTTTTGCAAGAAATGGTACTGTCTCTTTAAAGCGGGGGTCCACCTATCTATCGGTTTTTTTTTTTTTAGTTCATTCACAAACTTTTCTTCTCAGCATTACATACTCACATATTGTGTGTAATATGTCCGCCTGTGTCAGATTTCGTCGGAAAGAATAACTTATATTATTCACTGCAGGCGGTTTCCATCTTCATTGTGGGCATTTGAAGCCCACAAGCATTTATTTCCTGGATGTGGTGAATGCTGTGCTCCCAGCATTCACCGCTCGTTCCCGCACATGCTCAGTGGCATCCTGGGAAGCCTGAGACTAGCTCCCAGGAGTCTGGGAGAGGCTAGAAACACGCCTACTCCCACGGGAGGAGAACCAGGAAGTGCAAAGAAGAATAGAAAAATAAAAAGTAATTACGGCGATTTAAATTTTTTTAAACAGCATGTCAGCATCTAGGCAAGGAAGAGAATACATACAGATATTGTTCAAAATTTGGGTGGAACCCCGCTTTAAGAAGACGAACAGCAGCTTAGACAGGTGGGGTAACGCAGTTTAATGTAGAGAAACAGTTTTTAACATTCACATGAGGTGCAATAAACTTGTCTGACCATGTGCTTCACAAGATGGCGGATGGCACTGAGCTTGATTGCAGATCAGGCGCACACATATACACAGCAGGCTGCGGGAATTCTACACATCTTTTGACTATTCTGGCTCCGATTGTTGTGAAGCGACTTGTCCCTTGTGAGACCTCTATGCCTGGCCTGTATAAGATATAATCAATGAGGACAATCCTCATCAAATAGCTTGAACTCACCAATTACCGATTCCATCCACAAAGGTGCTTTTATTCTGAACATCAGGTTACAGCAGATGACAGGATACAAACAGATGAATAGGTTGTAGTATTTATGTGGTCAAAAGATATTGTCTGTAGCTTACAATGCAGAATTCATGTGCCCTGCTACATGTGGCTTGTAGCTGCATCCATGACACAGGAAGTACAATCACAGGAAGAAGGGTGGCGCATTACATATAAAGGGTGTGTTAAAGCATAAGGGAAAAAGAACATGAGAAACAAGTGCATTACCGCAAAAGGTCACCAGATGGCAGCATGTGAACTAAATATAAAACGTCCATAGAAATGGTTAGGAAAACAGTCTATATAAATGCTATGCCCCGTTGGGGCAGCACAGGTGGGCTGCACTCCAGTATTCAAGTCACAGGGATGAACACAAATATATGAAGATGGATTGGTGTATGTGCATGAAGAATTACACATTATGTGGACTGGATTGTGCTAATAAGTACACATTTTATCAGTTTATATTGTATATTGATTCACTGAGGGGTGGCTAAGAATTCTGGGTATTGACATCCTGTTATTTATTTATTTCACATTGTATTATAATTTCTGACATGAACTGTTGTTTTATGTAAATTTTATTAGCACTGCAAGAAATAAGTAATATCCCTATATATACACACATTACATTTTTAAATGAAAGGGGTTATCACTACAGCAGATTTCACATTTAGGATCTTAATTCTGGGGTTTGATTTTGATTAGAGCTGAGTGGGGGTTTATATAATTTATTTGAATAACACATTATGGCCACTAGATGGAGCCAAGGAAATCACTTTCCAAAATGAAATAAGGCCAACATTCATCATGGCTGGGCAAATGCTGGTCACATTTCTTTCAACTAAGGAAAAAGAAAACCAGTGCTATCAACCTAAAGTAAAGCTACAAAAATTATATAAATGTGTGTTCCAAGTTGCTAGCTTAAATACTTACAGTGCTCCACCCACCACTATGTAAAACTCAATGAGATCCTTTGGTGAAGTGCAACTTATTAGCAGATATATATATATATATATATATATATATATATATATATATATACATATATATATATACACACACACACCATAAAGTGCAATAACTCAATTAGTAAACATTTTGTATATGACACAAAGTGCAATACTGACCCTGATGAAGTCATGTGACTGTCACGAAGATCCTGCCAGTAACCGGCGTCCCAGGCGCACGGGAACCCGGCCACGGGTCCCATTGCGCATGCGCACGCATTCACGGGTGCGGTCACGCACGGGCACGCGCGCGCACTCCCGCTGGTGTCAGGCGGGCTATTTAAACCTGCCTGTCACACTCTATCCCCGCTGTCTGCTCTACAGCGTTCTGTGAGTGTTACCTGATCTGATCTGTGTTTCCTGTTATCTGACCCGGCTTCCTGTTTGACGATCCTGCTATCTGCCTGCACCAGACCCTCTTGGCTTGCCTGACCATCCCTCTGCATTAACCCTGGTACCTTTGCTGTCCGAACGTTACTGACTACCGGCTTGTTGACCCTCCGCTGTGTCCATCAGCTACCAGTCTGCTATTACCTGCTGTTGTTCCTGGTTCCAGTCCAGCTACCAGTCTGCTATTACCTGCTGTTGTTCCTGGTTCCAGTCCAGCGTTCCAGGCTACCTTCTGCTGTGTTCCAGCCCAGCGTTCCAGGCTATTACCTGCTGTTGTTCCTGGTTCCAGCCCAGCGTTCCAGGCTATTACCTGCTGTTGTTCCTGGTTCCAGCCCAGCATTCCAGGCTATTACCTGCTGTTGTTCCTGGTTCCAGTCCAGCTATCAGTCTGCTATTACCTGCTGTTGTTCCTGGTTCCAGTCCAGCTATCAGTCTGCTATTACCTGCTGTTGTTCCTGGTTCCAGTCCAGCGTTCCAGGCTACCTTCTGCTGTGTTCCAGCCCAGCGTTCCAGGCTATTACCTGCTGTTGTTCCTGGTTCCAGCCCAGCGTTCCAGGCTATTACCTGCTGTTGTTCCTGGTTCCAGTCCAGCTATCAGTCTGCTATTACCTGCTGTTGTTCCTGGTTCCAGTCCAGCGTTCCAGTCTATTACCTGCTGTTGTTCCTGGTTCCAGTTCAGTGTTCCAGGCTATCTTCTGCTGTTGTTCCAGTCCAGCTTCCAGTGTTCTATTTCCTGCTGTTGTTCCTGGTTCCAGTCCTGCATTCCAGTCTCTGTCCTCAGTCTACTCTTCAGACTACTCCAGAGGGTGCCACCACTACTGGACTTTCAGCAACCGTTGGTCCTGCCAGGCACCCATACCACTCTTCACTCCTGGCCCTCTGTCTCCATTCCAGGGGAACGGGAGTGGGAGCTGTAAGGGAGGTCTTTTCCTGCACTTCAGGCTCACAACCTACCAGGTACGTGACAGTGACGTAACACGTAGGAACAGAAGTGGGTGACATAATTTCCTGTGTTGGTCATATTGGTATTCCTTTGATGTATTATGGAGTCTGATGGCTCCTATACCTTTGTGAGTGGCTTTTTTACTTTTTAATAAACTACTGCACTATGGGAGTCCTTGTTATGTTTTTTTAAGCTATTTATCTGAGACTACCAGAGGAATAACTGTTTTTTCCTAAACCCGGAACAAGCAGCATTGGAGTCTGCTTATAAAGTGTCAACTGACCTTTGGGGGTCTTTGCTGGAGTTATTTCCTGGTTTCCAGGTCTAGGAAATTGATATCATTCCGGAAGAGTTTTCTCAGCTACGCACGCTCTCTTTCATGCAAGCCTGAACTAAGGGCAGATGGATTCCAGAAAATAATTGCTACATGATTCATCTGCCCTTACTCAAGATGGCCATGGCCAGAAATGCCAGAGGTTATTTTCCAGAGTGATTTCTCAGCAAATAAAGCATAAAGACATGGATGGATAGTGTAACTCATGATGGTGAAACTGGAGGATAGAGCCATCGGAAGCGCAGTAAACAGAATTAAAGAGCTGGTCTCTGCAAACTTGTACCTGGAACATAGCATAACACAGGCAATTTATTTTTTAGATTTTGAGGTGAGTAGGTTATTCACCTGGTCAAGGATGAGCACCGTAGGCTGAAATATACCTGAAGACACTTTGAGTGTTTCCTTTTCACTTGATCTATACTGCTAAGGATTATTTGACATTGGAGATTGTGTTAAATTGGACTACAGGCATACCTCGCTTTACGGACACTTGCTTTATGTACACTTTTGAGTACGGACATTGGAGTCAATGGGAAATCTTGGTCAGTTTGACATCTCATTGATCCCGTTTTTTAACATTGGCATCTATGGCAAATCTTGGTCAGCTTGACATGGCACTGCTCCCGAACCAGAAGTGACAGGGATGCCAAACTTGGGGAGCACTGAGAGGGAACCCAGGAGTACAACATATCCGATTTTTGGATCGGCCAGCTTGTCTAGGTAATCAGTTATGCCTGTAAATGACTATTGTAATGCAGTACATGCACTGAGAAGTGAAAAAGGGTATTGGTTCACTACATTTTCGTCTTACATACATGCTCTGGTCCCATTGTATAATTAAAAAGTGGGGTATGCCTGTATTATGCCTTTTTGAATGAACCGTGGGATTTGAATAGCTTTGCATTGTATTGCACTTAATGTCATATACAAACGTTTACTTACTGAGTTATTGCACTTTATGGTATATACAGCGGGGAGAACAAGTATTTGATACACTGCCGATTTTGCAGGTTTTTCTACTTACAAAGCATGCAGAGGTCTGTAATTTTTATCATAGGTACTCTTCAACTGTGAGAGACGTAATCTAAAACAAAAAATCCAGAAAATCACATTGTGTGATTCTTAAAAAATTAATTTGCATTTTATTGCATGACATAAGTATTTGATCACCTACCAACCAGTAAGAATTCCAGCTCTCACAGACCTGTTATTTTTTCTTTAAGAAGTCCTCCTGTTCTCCACTCATTACCTGTATTAACTGCACCTGTTTGAACTTGTTACCTGTATAGAAGACACCTGTCCACACACTCAATGAAACAGACTCCAACCTCTCCACAATGGCCAAGACCAGAGAGCTGTGTAAGGACATCAGGGATAACATTGTAGACCTACACAAGGCTGGGATGGGCTACAGGACAATAGGCAAGCAGCTTGGTGAGAAGGCAACAACTGCAATTATTAGAAAATGGAAGAAGTTCAAGATGAAGGTCAATCTCCCTCGGTCTGGGGCTCCATGGAAGATCTCATCTCGTGGGGCATCAATGATCATCAGGAAGGTGAGGGATCAGCCCAGAACTACATGGCAGGACCTGGTCAATGACCTGAAGAGAGCTGGGACCACAGTCTCAAAGAAAACCATTAGTAACACACTACGTCGTCATGGATTAAAATCCTGCAGCGCACGCAAGGTCCCCCTGCTCAAGCCAGCACATGTCCAGCCCCGTCTAAAGTTTGCCAATGACCATCTGAATGATCCAGAGGAGGAATGGGAGAAGGTCATGTGGTCTGATGAGACAAAAATAGAGCTTTTTGGTCTAAACTCCACTCGCCGTGTTTGGAAGAAGAAGAATGAGTACAAAACCCCAAGAACACCATTCCAACTGTGAAGCATGGAGGTGGAAACATCATTCTTTGGGGCTGCTTTTCTGTAAAGGGGACAGGAGAACTGCATCGTATTGAGGGGAGGATGGGTGCGGCCATATATCACGAGATCTTGGCCAACAACCTCCTTCCCTCAGTAAGAGCATTGAAGATGGGTCGTGGCTGGGTCCTTCAGTTTGACAACGACCCAAAACACACAGCCAGGGCAACTAGGGAGTGGCTCTGTAAGAAGCATCTAAGGGTCCTGGAGTGGCTTAGCCAGTCTCCAGACCTGAACCCAATAGAAAATCTTTGGAGGGAGCTGAAAGTCCGTATTGCCCAGTGACAGCCCCGAAACCTGAAGGATCTGGAGTGGCCCAAAATCCCTGCTGCAGTGTGTGCAAACCTGGTCAAGTACTACAGGAAACGTATGATATCTGTAATTGCAAACAAAGGTTTCTTTACCAAATATTAAGTTCTGCTTTTCTGATGTATCAAATACTTATGTCATGCAATAAAATGCAAATGAATTACTTAAAAATCATACAATGTGACTTTCTGGATTTTTGTTTTAGATTCCGTCTCTCACAGTTGAAGAGTACCTATGATAAAAAATTACAGACCTCTACATGCTTTGTAAGTAGGCAAACCTGCAAAATCGGCAGTGTATCAAATACTTGTTCTCCCCACTGTATATATCCGTTAATAAGTTGCACTACACACATTTGTTCAACTATTTTTTTTTTAAAATAGACCTCTAAAGCTGGATACACACTATACAATTTTCTGTAGATTTTTTCCTTCAAATTTGCCAAAACCATATAATATGAGGTCAAACCTTAAGAGTTTCAATTTGTATGCAATCAGGCAGGACCTTGCACTACATGGTTTTGGTAAATCTAAAGGAAATCAGACAACAAAAGTTGTATAGTGTGTGCGGGGTCTAAGTGTTTGTGAAATCTTACACCACAAAATGTACTCAGCCAATGAAAGGTAATGACTCCATTTTAATTTTTCTACTGCTATCAATGGCCAACACAGTACAACACTTCATCCATGTCTTTGGTGATCTCTGATCTCCTTATGAACTGTTTCTTACTTGATGAAAATCAGCCATGGAGTATATCTGAGGTGTATATCAGGGTGTGCTTCGTCCCCACATGAGAGCTGTGATGTCCAGCAACATTCATATGGAAGACATTTCCCGCACTCAAGGCACCAATACACCTACAGGGTTGTGTGGGATCCCTGATGTACAGGAAGACAGGACTTCAGTGAGGAACAATTCCCTCACTCAGGGCAGGAAGGGGGCTTCTCCCCCGTGTGAGATCTCTGATGTTTGACAAGTTTTGATTTTTCAACAAAACATTTCCCGCAATCAGGACAGGAATACGGCTTCTCCCCTGTGTGAGTTCTCTGATGTTTGTAGAGACTGGACTTCTGTGAAAAACATTTCCCGCACTCAGGACAGGAATATGGCTTCTCCCCCGTGTGTAATCTCTGATGTCTGTAAAGACTAGACTTGTCTGAAAAAGATTTACCGCATTCAGAACAGGAATGCGGCTTTTCCCCCGTGTGTAATCTATGATGTGTGTAAAGATGGGACTTCTGTGAAAAACATTTCCCGCACTCAGGACAAGAATACGGCTTCTCCCCTGTGTGAGATCTCTGATGTGTGTAAAGTTGGGACTTTAATGAAAAACATTTCCCACACTCAGGACAGGAATATGTTTTCTGCCCCGTGTGCAATCTCTGATGGCTGTTAAGATTGGACTTCTGTGAAAAAAACTTCCCGCACTCAGGACAAGAATATGGCTTCTCCCCCGTGTGAGATCTCCGATGTCTGTAAAGACTGGACTTGTCTGAAAAATATTTCCCGCATTCAGGACAGGAATACGACTCCTCTCTGGTGTGCAATCTCTGATGGCTGTAAAGATTGGACTTCTGTGAAAAACATTTCCCACACTCAGAGCAGGAATATGGCTTTTCCTCCGTGTGGGAAATCTGATGTCTGCAAACATGGGACTTCACAGAAAAACATTTCCCGCACTCAGGGCAGGAATACGGCTTCTCACCTGTGTGAGATCTCTGATGTGTTTGAAGATTGTACTTGTTTGAAAAACATTTCCCGCACTCAGGACAGGAATACGGTTTTTCCCCTGTGTGAGATCTTTTATGCACATTAAGACGGGATTTAAAATGGAAACATTTCCCGCACTCAGTACAGGAATACGGCTTCTCTGTTGAAAGGACGGCACCGTCCCTCACAGTCTGAGGTTCCTCAGGATAAGAGGAATACGATGGTCCATCTACACTGTGTGGTGCCGGATGGACATTTGAGGTAGTCGGGTTTTCTCCTGGACTATACTGTGTGATGTCCTCATCTTCTACTTTACAGTCTGGAGACAAAGTGAGACAATCCTCTGAGGTTTTCCTCATCTCCCGTCCATCTACTAAAATAGAAATAAAAAGATTATTACTAGACATGAGCAGATTGGTTCCCCTAAACTAGGACTCCGCCCACATCAGGCAGCTTTGTCTCTGAGGATCTTACAATTCCCCCCTCAAGGTAACTAGTAAATGGGTCCTCTGATCTCCTACCAGTTCATTTCTTTATTCATGGACCTTAGTCAGAGAGTGAGGAAACAACGGGAACTGTCTTTTATAGGAGTGACAGTGATGATGGGATTATAGGACAAGTGTCCCCACCCCCTCTATCACTCATTGCCATCTTCCCAACACAAGAAGGCTCAGTTTGAAGCTGTGGAGCTTGGTGTAAGTGGAGCTGGATTAAGTGGGAGTTATAAACAAGTGTTAGAGTATACAAATCTTGCTGTCTGTTGGTGTTTGCTGTCTGCTGGTGTGTGTTTGCTGCTGTCAGTTGGTGTGTGTATTGCTGCTGTCAGTTGGTGTGTGTATTGCTGCTGTCAGTTGGTGTGTGTATTGCTGCTGTCTGTTGGTGTGTGTATTGCTGCTGTCTGTTGGTGTGTGTATTGCTGCTGTCTGTTGGTGTGTGTATTGCTGCTGTCTGTTGGTGTGTGTATTGCTGCTGTCTGTTGGTGTGTGTATTGCTGCTGTCTGTTGGTGTTTGCTGGGTTGCATTTTGGGGACTTTTCCTTTTAGTTTTTAACTTGCCTTTTGCTGTCACTTTTTAAATAGCTATTTTTTTTTTTCTGTTTCATCAGTCTATCAATTAAGGGGTGTGGTTAATTGCTCCCAGGTGCCTATTTAACTTGTTGTAGGACTCAGTTGAGCGTGCTCAGTTTGAAGCTGTGGAGCTTGGTGTAAGTGGGAGTTATAAACAAGAGTTTAAAACAGGAGGTTATAACAGGGGTCATAGTACCTGTGTAGTGTGAGTATCTGAGTGTTGTCTAAGTAGTGTGTGTGGATCGTTAGTACTTGTGTATTGTGTACCTGTGTATTGTCTTGTCGTGTACCTGTGTACTGTCTTGAGTATTAGTGCCAGGAAGCTAGTTGTTAGGTAATTTGGACAGGGTAAAATCCCCAAATCCTCACTAAATTTAATAGGTACGATGCCCGGCGGGTGTGGAGAGGCGACTCTTTGTACATCTTGCCGCATGTATGCGTTCCTTGATCATCCGATCGAGGGCGAATACTGCTGTGCAAAATGTAAGCACATTGTTTCCCTGGAAGCCCAGGTTCTGAATCTGGGGAAGCAACTGTCAGCACTGAGAAGTCCCTCCATACTAAAGGTGAGCCAGGAACGTACACGGCAGGTGCCGGCAGGGGCCAGCACAGAGGCGGGTGGAGACAAAGAGGTGCAGGCACTAGCAAAGAGTAGATGGGTGACAGTCAGGAGGGGTAGAGGGGGAAGTGCCAGGGAGGCCGATCCAGGACTGGAGCATCTCAATAAGTACGCTCCATTGAGTGACATTGGTGTAACCAGTCAGGGACCAGCACTGCTGGAGTTGAGGGACTCTCCTAGCTGCCAGGGGAAGAACTCCTCCAGTGAGAGTGGGGGGGCAGCAAAGGGAAAGGAAAGACAGATTCTGGTGGTAGGGGAGTCAATTCTTAGAAGGACAGAGAGGGCGATCTGTAACCAAGACCTGGGGGGGGCGTGACTGGATGTTGAGGTGAGAGGCGAGAGAGGACGCCGTGACTGAGTTCAGCCCTCTCCCCTCGCTCCGTACCCAGCGCCTGACAGTGTGAGGCCCAGGAGACTGCACGGAGCACCTAACCAGGCTACCGCGGATGTGAACGTAGCAGGACTGCTACACGGAGCCGCACGGAGCCCAATCGTACAGGCAATACACTGGCAGCGTCTGTTGCTGTGAGAGAGGAAGGCGCTGACACCTGGGATTGAGCTGCGCTGTGCGGTGCTGGAAAACCCTGGAAGGGACTAAGTGGCACGGGATCTCGTCCGGAGCACTGGAGGGGTGAGTCACTGGTTGTGTGTGCACCCACAGCACAAAAGCCCTGCTGCAGAGAGACACTATTATCGATACCCCGGTAAGGGGACTGCGGCTGTATAGGCCCAGACTACAGGGCAGGGGGCTAGCGCGGTGTATTGGCAAAACAGCTAACTATTAGGACACCATCAGAAATGTCCAGGAAGAAGGGGATGGAGGATGGGCCAGTCCAGCAAGGGACAGGGGGTCTCGGAACCCGCAGCGCTAAGGAGAAGGGAAATCAAGTAGCCACCAAACTAGAGCGCTTTGCGCACACCCCAAACCAAACCCCCAACAAACCCAGCAACCCAGGAGGGGGCCAACAGCAGGTGGGACATCCTGGGAGGAGAAGCCAAACCCAGGAAAATGGGACTTTGATAGCTCCATCATCAGCTATTCCACTTGCAGGCTCAGCCCCAAGAGGGATCCTGGATAAACAACAAAATCTGGGCCTAGAAGGAGCGATAGGGGGGGACCAGGGCAGTCCAGGGGAGAGAGAGCCATCCCTGCAAGATATTCTTACAGCTGTTAATACCTGCAAGCAATCAATCACCAAGCTGTCTGAGCAATTCAAAAGTATTAGAGATGAACTGCTTCTGGTTAAAGGGGAAGTACGCACGGTTTGTACCCGCACAACAGCACTTGAGGAGAGATGTAGCCAAATGGAGGATGATGTGTACCCACTAAAGCAAGAGGTGGCACTCATGAAAATTCAACTAAGGGATTGCTTACAGAAAATGGACAGTATGGAGAACAGGCTACGCAGAGAGAACCTGAGGGTGCTTGGGCTCCCAGAAGGCTGTGAGGGGAACAACCCCATTCAATTCATGGAGGACTGGCTGAGGGAGAAGTTTGGCAGGGACTCATTTTCTGCTATATTTGCTATTGAGCGGGCACATAGAATAGGTCCCAAGACCCTAGCACCAGGAGGCCACCCTAGACCTTTTATTTTTAAGCTTTTGTGTTTCCGGGACAAAGTCACTATTTTACAGAAGGCAAGAGAGTTAAGGAACATCCAGCACAATGGAGTCAGGATTTCAATTTATCCAGACTTCTCCCCTGAGCTGCAGAGGCAAAGAGCCAAATTCGGAGATTGTAAGCGCAAGCTTCAGCAACTCAAAATCAATTATGCGCTGTTGTTCCCGGCGCGACTGCGTGTCTCGGCTCTGGGAGAAGTTAGGTTTTTTTATACCCCCAATGAAGTGTCAACTTGGCTAGAGGACATTGAGGAAAGAATTAAGAGAGGAGAGGGAAGCTGAGTGCTGTTTGGAACTGTCTCCTGCTTTTCCCTTTTTTTTCTCTCTCTGCAATTTTTATTGTATTATTTTTGGGTTGTTTTCTCACCGGACTTTTTTTCTTTTTTTCCATTGATGTGTTAAATGGGGAGCGGAGTGGGGGAGGGGGGAGGGGGGGATTAAGTAAATAGTAATATAATGTATTTATAGAGAAAAATGCATAATCTATGTACAAGGTAGTAGCACAAAAATGCATGTTTCCGCCCTTTTTTTTTTTTTTTTTTTTTTTTGTGTTTTGTATTCTCAGGGGGACTAAGTAGATAGTAATAAATAGTATTATAATATATTTATAGAGCAAAAATGCACAAATTACGCACAAGGTAATGGCACAAAATACATGTTTTTGTTTTTTTTGTTTTTTGGGATTAAGTAAAAAGTAATATAATGTACCTATAGAGAAAAATGCACAATGTACGCACAAGGTAATAGCACAAAATGCATGTTTGTTTGTTGTTTTTTCCCAAGAGGGGGAAAGTCCCCCCCCACTGGATTTGGTTCATGGTTTTTTTTCTTTTTGTTCTTAAACCTCAAAAAGTTTTTCGAAGGTCACAATAGAAGCCCGAGGGTTAGGCCCCAAAGTGGGCGCGGTGGTGGAGTGGGGGAGGGAGGGTGGGGGGGGGTGGGGAGGAGGGGGGGTGTTGGGAGGGAGAGGGGGAACGGGGGATGGGGGGTGGGGGGGAAGAGGCAGGTACATAACCAGAGGTGGAGGTTAGGGAGGGGTGTGAGTGGATATGAGTGGATTCAGGTGGTCAGATTAATGGGGTGGGTAAATGATAGGGAGATAAACTACGCGCCCCCATATCGCATTTATAATGAGAGATTAGTCCTGATAGGGGATCAAAATATCATAACGGTACCAGATAGAAGGGTCCAGGAGCGTTAAAGGAGGGAGGGGTAAAATTCCAGATACGGGTAAAAGGATCAATATATGTTCATGGAATGTAAGAGGAGTAAAAGACAAGCTTAAAAAACAAATTATTTTTTCAATAGCCAAAAGGGGGAACGTCAAGATACTCTGCCTGCAGGAGACGCATCTGGTGAAGGATACACTCGAAACTTTGAGCAACAAACAGTTCCGGACGCAGTTTCACTCTACTCACTCATCATATTCGAGAGGGGTGAGTGTACTGATAAGTACGGAGCTGGCCTTCTCCTGCGGGCAGAGCAGGGTAGACGAAAAGGGAAGGTATATTTTCCTCTCCTGTTCAATAGAAAATAGAAGATATATACTGGCGAATGTGTATATCCCCCCCCCCATTTTGCACAGAGGTAATGGAGGACTTAGCCAGGTTTGTTGCAGACTTCCCTGGGACACCAGTAATAGCATTGGGAGATTTTAACATGACGATGAATGGGAGCATAGACAGATTCCCGCCAAAGCCTGGAGTGGGAGAGGCCAACAGGAGTCCCCTTCTGCAGTATTGTGAGGAACTAGGATTGGTAGACATCTGGAGAAGGAGGCATCCTGGAGAGAGGCAGTATTCGTGTCACTCCAGGACTCATGCCACCCTGTCTAGAATCGATTTTGTACTGGGGAATGAGGAGGCACTAAATGTAGTGGAAGAGATAGTATATGAGCCAAGAGGCATTTCGGACCACACCCCAGTTATTGCCTCCGTGAGAGTGGGAGGACAGTATGGCAGGGGGAGCTGGAAGATTAATCCCTTTTGGTTCGAACTTATAGGAGAGGAAGAGAAAATGATGGAGGGGCTTTCAGAATATATTAGTATAAACCTGGGATCGGCTTCACTTGGGGTGGTCTGGGACTCCTTGAAGGCACATATCCGAGGAGCCTTAATCCAGAGAATAGCGCATGTCAAAAAACAGTCACAAGCTGTTGAAATGGAAGCTAAAGAGAATGCAAGACTGTCAGAGGCGCACTTTGTAGCAACACCATCCCAAGTCAACCATGAGTGTTGGGTGAGGAGGCAAGAAGAGTACAGCAGGGTGCTTCGGGAGAAGGCAGAAAAGATAAGATCCTTTCAGAGACGGAGCTTCTTTGGAGAGGGGGAGAAGATAGGGAAAGCTCTGTCTCTGATAATCAAGGCAAACGGCCCCCCGAGTGCAGTACCGGCAATTATAGGGAGGGAAGGAGAGATAAGAAAAAACACTCTGGATATAGTAAATGAATTTAAAATGTACTTTGAAAAGTTATATAGTTCCTCCAGGGTAAATGTAGAGGGGGAAATGCAGAGTTTCTTTGAGGGGCTGGAGCTAATCCCGGTATCAGAGGCAGATCGGGAAATGTTGGATGCCCCACTGACTCTTAAGGAACTGCAGAGTGCGGTTGGAGACATGGCGGCTCAAAAATCCCCAGGCCCGGATGGTCTGCCTATAGAATTATATAAAAAATATGGGGAGGTACTGTTACCCTTATTGCTGAAAGTATTTAATGGGGCTAAGGAGGAGGGGGCTTTGCCCCCCTCTATGGCAGAAGCCATAGTAATACTTCTGTTAAAAGAAGGGAAGAACCCAATAGATATGTCCTCATACAGGCCCATATCGCTTCTGTGCTCTGATGTGAAGATCCTTGCCAAAGTATTGGCTGCAAGGCTTAATAAAATAATTCCTAAACTAATACACCCGGATCAGTCTGGGTTTATCCCAAACAGATCCACAAGCACCAATATAAGGCGGGTATATCTCAATATGCAAATTCCCATAGAAAATAGCGGTAGGAGAGCAATTCTCTCGCTAGATGCGGCCAAGGCCTTCGATTCCCTGGAATGGCATTACTTATGGAAGGTACTAGCGGAATATCAGCTTGGCCCCGGGTTTGCTCGGTGGCTAAGACTACTGTACAGCGAGCCAAGGGCCAAGGTAAAAATTAACGGGCAATGTTCGGAGGGGTTTCAGCTGAGCAGGGGCACAAGACAGGGGTGCCCTTTGTCCCCCCTGCTCTTTGCACTGGCAATTGAACCCTTGGCAGTGGCTCTAAGGATGGCACAGGGCATACAGGGATTTAAGAGGAGGAGAGGGGTGGATAAAGTGGCCCTGTATGCCGATGATATTTTATTATTTTTGGCGGATACGCGGGAGTCACTGGAAACAGCTATGAAGATAGTGAGGGAGTTCGGAAATTTCTCTGGGCTATTAATCAACTGGGAGAAATCAGTGATTTTGCCCATTGATACCCTGTGTGAGCCTCTCCCGCACCAGGCATCCCAGGTCCAAGTGGTTAGGCAAATGAAATATCTGGGGATTAATATTACCAGAGACCCAAGCCAGTATATATCTGGAAACCTAGTCCCACTGATGAAGAAACTTAAACAGAAGTGTCAAGTATGGAGACGATTACCCCTCTCGGTCGCCGGGCGCTGCAATCTGATTAAAATGGTCTGGCTACCTCAAATTTTATATGTCATGCAGAATTCTCCTGTCTGGATTCCCAAGCACTGGTTCAAAAAATTGGACAGTATATTTAGAGAGCTTATTTGGAAGGAAGGGGTGGCCAGGATCGGGCTGGAGACGCTACGGCGACCAGAGGAGAAAGGAGGTCTGGCGGTACCAGATCCACAAGGTTATTTCCTGGCAGCCCAACTGCAACAAATGGGGGGCAGTAATAGGCCAGGAGAAGTAGGAGCAGGGGGTAGCATCTTATTGAACGACACCAGACACGATACAGTGGCGGAGGGGTTAGAGGCGGACTCATTCTGTACCAAATGCCCTACCACCCGGTTGATGAGTAAAGTCTGGGCACAGGCTAAAAAAATTCTGGGATATGCTGGTTTTGCGGAATTCTCGCCACTCTGGGACAATAATAGCCTTAACGAGCTTAAGAAAATGGGGCGTGTAGAGGAATGGGACCGTATGGGCATTCATTACCTTGTACAGGTATATAGGGCAGGGAGGTTAAAGTCCTTCCAGGAACTGGTAGAGGAGTATGCGATCTCCAACAGGTCATTTTATAAATATTTGCAACTCAGGCACGCCCTGGAGGCACAATTTGGGAAGGAAATGCCAGTGTGGTGTGAAATGACCTTTTTGAGAAGGCTGATCGATGCGGGATCTACAAAGGGTCTGATCTCGGACATGTATGGGTGCTTGAAAGCAGCAGCACAAGAAGGCCGGGTCGAAAATAAAAACAGGGCTAGATGGGAAAAAGACGTGGGCACAATATCTGATGATCAATGGGATCAGGTCCTGGCGATGGGTCCCAGGGTTACTCTCTCTCCCTCACAAGTGATGTCTCATTTGTATCTGCTACATAGAGCATATTACACACCTCTGAAGCTATTCAAGTGGGGCAGGAGACCTGACGCGAAATGCCAGAGATGTAGAGGGGGGCATGCGGATTTGATCCACATGTTCTGGCGCTGCCCCAAGTTGCATAGATACTGGGAAGGGATAGTGGGGGAAATAAACTTAGTGTTTGGGACATCGCTGAGGGTGGAGGCGGGGGAGTGCCTGCTGGGCTTGAAGGGGGTGGGAGGGATCTCAAAGGATGTGCAGACGGCAAGAGACAGATGCTTGTTCCAGGGAAAAAAGCTTATTGCACGGCACTGGCAGAGGAAGGAGGCCCCAACATTGACAGAATGGGAAAATGCAGTAGGGGAGGTGGTCTGTAGGGAAAAATATATCTATAAGAAAAGGGGCAGTTATAAGAAATTTGAGAAGATATGGAAAGCATGGCTGGATTGGGTGAGAGATGGATAAGTGGAGTAAGGAAGGTATAGGATGAGAGGGAGGTAGATTATTTTGAGGATGCATGAGGGGTGAGGGGAGGAAAAGGGGGGGGGGGAGAGGGGAAAATAAAGTAATGGTTTACATGCTTCTTTTCCAGAGAGGTACAGCTTATATATATTTTTGAATTGGTATATATCGGAAGTAGAGAATTTTATGGGAATACTTGATCTTATTGTGCTGACGATCTCAGTGACAGTCCCTATTTGTGTACTCCTCTTCTTCTTTTTTGTTGTTCTTTTTATGTATGTGCTGTATTGGATAATTTTTTCAAATAAAAAGAGATTATGGAAAAAAAACCAAGACCTGAAGCGCCGAACAGTATGTTGTTTACCGGGCGCTCAGGTTCGGCACATCACGGATCTTGTGGACAGATTACTGGGAGGGGCTGGGGAAGACCCGGCTGTCATGGTGCACGTTGGCACCAATGACAAAGTCAGAGGCAGATGGAGTGTCCTAAAGAACGATTTTAGGGACTTAGGAGCTAAATTGAGGAAAAGGACCTCCAAGGTAGTATTCTCAGGAATACTACCAGTACATCGAGCCACACCAGAAAGGCAGAGGGAGATTAGGGAAGTAAACAAGTGGCTGAAGAGCTGGTGTAGTAAGGAGGGGTTTGGGTTCCTGGAGGACTGGGCCGACTTCTCAGTTGGTAACCGGTACTATAGAAGGGACGGACTGCACCTAAATGAGGAGGGTGCAGATCTGCTGGGAATGAAGATGGGCAAAAAGTTAGAGGGGTTTTTAAACTAGGCGATGGGGGGGAGGGTCCAGAGACAGTGATAGCCAGCGCGGAAGATACTCCAGAGGGTAGTATTGGGGGCATTAGTGGTAGGTTAACCAAAGCACAAAAACGCAAGGTGAGTATAGTAGCAAGTCCAAGTTGCAATCTTGAAACACCCAATACGAGGACAATATGCGACCGGTCTAAACTATGTGGCATGTTCACCAATGCCAGGAGCATGGCGGACAAGATGGGTGAACTAGAGATACTGTTGTACAAGGAGGATTTGGATTTTGTGGGAATTTCAGAGACCTGGTTCAACAGCTCTCATGATTGGCTGGCAAACATTCAAGGGTATACCCTATACCGCAAGGATAGAGAGGGTAAAAAAGGGGGAGGGGTATGCCTATATATCAAGAATAATGTACAAGTGAATGTGAGAGATGACATCACTGAGGGGGCTAGGGAGGAGGTGGAATCTTTATGGGTAGAGCTCCAAAGGGATGAAGCTAAGGGGAAAATAATACTGGGAGTATGCTATAGGCCCCCTAACCTGAGGGAGGAAGTGGAGACGGATCTCCTATCACAAATTGGATTAGCAGCAAGGATGGGAAGTGTTATCATAATGGGGGATTTTAATTATCCAGACATAGACTGGGCGGAGGGAACCGCGCATTCATTTAAGGCTCGCCAGTTCCTTAATGTCTTGCAGGACAATTTTATGGGTCAGATGGTAGACACACCAACTAGAAATAAAACATTACTAGATCTACTGATTACCAACAATACAGACCTGATCACAGATGTGGAAATACGGGGCAATTTAGGTAACAGCGATCACAGGTCAATTAGTTTCAGTATAAATCACACAAATATGAGACATGAAGGGAACACAAAGACACTGAATTTCAAAAGAGCCAACTTCCCTAAACTACAAACCGGGCTAAAAGGCATAAATTGGGATAAAATATTAGGAACAAAGAATACAGAGGAGAGATGGGTTTGCTTTAAGAGCATATTAAATAAGGGCATTAGCCAATGTATCCCATTGGGTAATACATTTAAAAGAGCGAACAAACATCCTGGATGGCTTAACTCCAATGTAAAAATGCATATAAAAGCAAAGGAGAAGGCCTTCAAAAAATACAAGGTTGAGGGATCATCCACAGCATTCAGAATTTATAAAGAATGCAATAAGAAATGTAAGGGTGCAATTAGGATGGCTAAGATAGAACCTGAAAGACACATAGCGGAGGAGAGCAAAAAAAATCCCAAGAAATTCTTTAAGTATGTAAACAGTAAAAAAGGGAGGACAGACCATATTGGCCCCATAAAGAATGAGGAAGGACATCTGGTTACAAAGGATGGGGAGATGGCAGAGGTATTGAATTTATTCTTCTCCTCAGTCTTCACGAGTGAATCGGGGGGCTTCAGTAACCAAAACTGCAGTGTTTATCCTCATGACACAACACAGGAAGCACCTCCATGGTTAACAGAGGACGGAATTAAAATTAGACTTGAGAAACTTAACATTAATAAATCACCGGGACCAGATGGCTTGCATCCGAAGGTACTTAGGGAACTCAGTCAGGTGATTTCCAGACCGTTGTTCCTAATTTTTACAGACAGTCTATTGACTGGAATGGTACCAGCTGATTGGAGAAAAGCCAATGTAGCACCAATATTTAAAAAGGGCCCAAAAAACATCCCTGGGAATTACAGACCAGTTAGCCTAACATCAATAGTATGTAAACTCTTGGAGGGGATGATAAGGGACTATATACAAGATTTTAGTAATAAGAATGATATCATTAGCAGTAATCAGCATGGATTCATGAAGAATCGTTCTTGCCAAACCAATCTATTAACCTTCTATGAGGAGGTGAGTTGCCATCTAGATAAAGGAAGGCCCGTAGACGTGGTGTATCTGGATTTTGCAAAAGCATTTGACACAGTTCCCCATAAACGTTTACTGTACAAAATAAGGTGCGTTGGCATGGACCATAGGGTGAGTACATGGATTGAAAACTGGCTACAAGGGCGTGTTCAGAGGGTGGTGATAAATGGGGAGTACTCAGAATGGTCAGGGGTGGGTAGTGGGGTCCCCCAGGGTTCTGTGCTGGGACCAATCCTATTTAATTTGTTCATAAACGACCTGGAGGATGGGATAAACAGTTCCATCTCTGTATTTGCAGACGATACTAAGCTAAGCAGGGCAATAACTTCTCCGCAGGATGTGGAAATCTTGCAAAAAGACCTGAACAAATTAATGGGGTGGGCGACTACATGGCAAATGAGGTTCAATGTAGAAAAATGTAAAATAATGCATTTGGGTGTCAAAAATATGAATGCAATCTATACACTGGGGGGAGAACCTCTGGGGGAATCTAGGATGGAAAAGGACTTGGGGGTCCTAGTAGATGATAGGCTCAGCAATGGCAGGCAATGCCAAGCTGCTGCTAATAAAGCAAACAGAATATTGGCATGCATTAAAAGGGGGATCAACTGCAGAGATAAAACAATAATTCTCCCGCTCTACAAGACTCTGGTCCGCCCGCACCTGGAGTATGCTGTCCAGTTCTGGGCACCAGTCCTCAGGAGGGACGTCCTGGAAATGGAGCGAGTACAAAGAAGGGCAACAAAGCTAATAAAGGGTATGGAGGATCTTAGTTATGAGGAAAGGTTGCGAGCACTGAACTTATTCTCTCTGGAGAAGAGACGCTTGAGAGGGGATATGATTTCAATTTACAAATACTGTACTGGTGACCCCACAATAGGGATAAAACTTTTTCGCAGAAGAGAGTTTAATAAGACTCGTGGCCACTCATTACAATTAGAAGAAAAGAGGTTTAACCTTAAACTACGTAGAGGGTTCTTTACTGTAAGAGCGGCAAGGATGTGGAATTCCCTTCCACAGGCGGTGGTCTCAGCGGGGAGCATTGATAGCTTCAAGAAACTATTAGATAATCACCTGAATGACCGCAATATACAGGGATATGTAATGTAATACTGACACATAATCACACACATAGGTTGGACTTGATGGACTTGTGTCTTTTTTCAACCTCACCTACTATGTAACTATGTAAGAAGTACTGCACTTCCTTATTTAGTCCATGATTTAGTCATAAATAACAGTGGGGCTGAGCCCCACCAGAGGTCAGAGAGTGAGGATGGGGGGAGAACAACCAAGATGAAGACTGGACTGATCCTGAAGACCACCATCATTGGGTTATTGTATGTACAGCATAGCATATATAGTGCAGGGGTCAGTACTATGTAATGTACAATATAGAGTATATAATGCATTAGTAAGGACTATGTAACATACAACATAGAATATATAGTGCAGGAGTCAGGACTATATAATGTAAAAAACAAAGTATATAGTGCAGAGGTCAGCAGCACTATGTAATGTACAACATAGCTTATATAGTCCAAGGGTCAGGAGTATGTAATGTACTACATAGAGTATACAGTGCAGGGGTCAGGAGTATGTAACATACAAAGCAGAAAATATTGTGCAATGTCAAAACTGTTTAGCGTATATATACACAGAGTATGTAATGTAGAAAAAAGTATATAGTGCAGTGGTCAGGCCTATATAATGTACAGTATAGAGTATATAGTAAAGAAAGAACTATGTAATGTACAACATGGAGAATATAGTGCAGGGGTCAGGACTATGCAGCATACTATTTGTGGACGCTGGGTGTGGACTTTATGTTTCACACACCTTTTATGAACAATTGTATGAGTTCATTTTTTATTGCACTTTATATTTGTATAATTAGTGATTTTTTAAAATGATTTGTATTGATGTTAACACAGCAGAAATTTATTTTGTGGTGCACAGGTATATATCAATCACAGACTGGTTTTCACGTAGCTTTGCACAGAGTTTTTGTTTTACAGACTATATAATGTACAGTATACAATATATAGTGCAGGGGTCTGGAGTATGTAATGTATACCATAGAATATATAGTGCAGGGGTCAGGAGTATGTAATGTACAACATAGAGTATATAGTGCAGGTGTAAGAACTACGTAATATACAATACAACAGAGTACAGTTTATAGTGCAATAGTCAGGACTATGTAACATACAACAGGGGTAGATTTACTAAAACTGGTGCAAACAGAATCAGGTGCAGCTGTGCAGGGTAGCCGATCAGCTTCTAACTTCAGCTTGTTCAATTAAGCTTTGCCAATAAAATGTAGAATCTGATTTTTCACTATGAGATACTGCAGCAAATTCTCTGTGTAGCAGCTTTAGTAAATTTCCCCCAGAGTATATAGTGCAGGGGTCAGGACTGTCAGGGCTGGGCTCTCAGCAACTCCCTTCTCTGTGCTCAGGCTGTTCAGCTGTCAGATAATTGCCAGCACTCATCGTTCCACAGTGGCTCACCTGGTGATCAGCTCTTGCTTGTCAGTCCAGCCTACAGCCAGCCCCTTCTTTCTATTTAAACTGCCTTGTTCATTCCTTTCCTGCCTTCGCCTTGGTCAACATGTCTGGAGATTCTCTGCTGTGTTCCTGTTAAACACTTTGCCTGGCTGATGTCCCTTCTGGTTCCTGATCCTGTCTTCTGCCTCCCACTACGCTGATCTCTGGCGTCCTGATTTACTGGCTTGTTCTGACTATCTGCTTTGGCTTCCAATCTCTGGCTATGTTTTAACTACATTTACTGATCTGTACCATTTTTACCATTATATTAAAAAGGTGTGATTTTTACTGCATTTTCTGTCTCCTTCTGGTTCATGGTTTCTGACAATACACACCATGGAGTATATGTTGTGCAGATCAGGACTATGTTATGTACAACAGGGTATATAGTGCAGGGGTCAGGAGTATGTAATGTACAATATAGAGCAGGCCTCAAAAATTCCACTCGCCTGCTTGCATTTTGCGAGTGGATTTTGAGGGCTGGCGAGTGTGAACTGCCTGGGAGTGGGGGGGGGGGGGGGGCAAGCAACGCCGACAGCCTGGGTTGTATGGGAGCCGTTCTGCCAGCGATCGTAGGGGAAGAGAGAGGACAGCCGCCGCCTGGTTTATCAGAGTGCCGGGGAACATAACACCTAAATATAGTGCCGGGGGGGGGGGGGGGGTCCCCTTAGTGTGCCTGTAAAGTGGCACATCTGTAATGTGTATAGAAACTGCTGCAGCAAAATTGACATATGTAAAGAAAAAAAGACTTTTAAATAGATTTTCCCGGCTGCAAGCCATTAGCGGCAATGCAAAAATGTTTTTTAAAAAAACAGCGTGAGGGTCCCCCCAATCCATTTCAGGCCCTTTGGGTCTGGTATGGATTTTAAAGGGAATCCCATGTCAAAATGTAAAAGAAAAAAGGAGCACGCAGCCTGGCAGGCTAGGAAAGGGGGGATGAGTGAGCACCCCTTGAACCATACCAGGCCATATGCCCTCAACATGGGGGGGTGATTTGGGCAGGGGTGGCTCTGCAGCCCCCCACCCCAAAGCACGTTGTCCCCATGTTGATAGGGGACAAGGGCCTTTTCCCCACAACCCTGGTTGCAGGCAGGGGCCTTATCAGCATCCGGAAGCCCCTTTAACAAGGGGGGCCTAAAATGCTAGCCCCCCAATGTGAATGAATATTGGGTACATTGTTCCCCTACGCATTCAACCAAAAAAAAAACCAGTGTAGTCTACAAAACACAGGAGCAAGTTTTAGACAAGTTCTTTATTAAAAAAAAAAACAATGTCCCCCAACGTAGATCAATTGTCAATCATGGTGCCTGCCGCACCGCCGGACCCAAAAAAAACCCAAAAAACGCTTCACCCACAATGAAGGCTACCCTCCGACTGCCTGCTCCTCCGTCTGACATTTCTTAATAAGTAAGGGGAAGGGTCCACCTGGTGACATCACCAGGTGGTTTTGTCCCTTACCTATTTAAGAACTGTTAGATGGCGGAGCAGGCAGTCAGAAGTCAGCCTTCATCACGGGTGGAGCATTTTATTCTTTTCTTTTTTGAGGTCCGGCGGGGCCGCAGGCGTCATAATTGACAATGGATGGAATTCAGGGGATATTGTTTTTTTATAATGGGCTTGTCAAAAACTGGCTCCTGGTTTTTTTTTACACTACACTGGTTTTTATTGGGTGAATGGATAGAGGTACTATGTACCCCATACTCATTCACATAGGGGGGGCAGGATCTGGGGGCCCTTTGTTAAAGGGGGTTCCAGATTCTGATAAGCCCCCTGTCCGCAGACCCCCACAACCACTGCCCAGGGTTGTGGGGAAGAGGCCCTTGTCCCCATCAACATGGGAACAAGACGCTTTGGGGTGGGGGGGCAGAGCCCCCGTGCCTTAACGCACCCCTCCAGGGCATGTGGTATGGTTTAGGAGGGGGGGCGCTTGCTTGTCCCCCTCCCTTTGCTGGCCTGCCAGGCTCCATGCTTGGATAAGGGCCTGGAATGGATTGGGGGGTCCCCAGGCCTTTTTTTTTCTTCTATTGCCGGCTTATTCGGTAATGTTTTTTCTTTTCATTCAGCTGTCGGTGGGGAAGCCAGCTGACAGCTGATGACTTATACGTTGTTAAGGACGTGGTGGCCAATATCCCAGCCCAGCTCCTTATCAACCTATTGACTGTGTGCCCAGCGGGCGACCATCCCACTGAGCACATAGAAAATCTGTGTGTTCGGCAAACGGTGATGTTCGGGCCGAACTTATGCTTGGCCCGAACCGCTCACCGATCCCCAAGTGTAAAGGTCAGGACTCATAATATTTTTATTCAATAATTAGTGGAAGGTTAATGGTTTACCTAACTGAGACAAGTTGGAGAGGTCCCACACCGCTGCCCCCCATCTCCTGAGACTGCACTCAGTGACTTGGGTCTGAGACTATACAGACATATCCCTCCACCCGGCACAGCCAGCAGACAACAGAACAAGTAACCCTGGGAGAATTGTTCTGTCAGAGATCTTACTAGACCCAGGCATGGGGAAGAAAACCCAAAGTACATACCCCAGGTGCCTAGGTCTATTAACGTCTATGGTGCAAGTCAACATTCTCCTGCCAGCTGAACCCCAGAATCTCCATAAATCCAGTCTAGATACATAAACTGTGTCTGCAGCACAGAGAAGGAAGATTATCCGAGAGAAATACAGGAATACAGGACGGGGAACACAGCTCAGGAAAGTGGACAGGGTATTACAGGCTAATATCACCCAGTCCTTGCCCTACTCTGGACCAATCAGTGAGCAGTATGGGTGGAGGAATGTATTTAGTGTTAATGACCCACCTGTGCTGATCTCTGTAGGAGTGTCCTCCTCTATAAATGTCCCCGTTATTCCATCCTCCTCCATAGACTGCTGATCATCCCTCACATACCTCTCTTCTTCTTCTCCTTTAACCTCAAATTCTATATCTATCATATCTTCACCCTAAACCAAGAAAATGATTGAAAATAAAAACTGTAAGACATAAGCTTATATCTTGTAAATAAAAGAAAGGTATGGTGTCACCAGTAATACACCTCCATCCCTAATAATACAATATAAACATGGATGTCGCCCTTGGGACTTTGAATGAGGTGTGCACAATTGGCCAATGAAATTGACAAATGTAAATAGAGTGAAGTATTACAGAAATAGTCACACATAAAAAAGGAACATACTAAAAAAAAGGAACATTGCTAAAAAAAAAGGAACATTGCTAATTTATCAATGTTTGTTTATATACATATCACATTACATTTTAGCTGACACCTGAACGGATTATTTAGGGTCTCCAAGGTCACCTATTTCTACCCATGCCATGTCTGCCTTACTATTGTTCCTTGGACTGGGTTTTTAGGTTGGCACCTCTTCTTCAGCTCCCTTCCCAAGCATATATTGCTGCCATCCTTAGTGAACCTAGGCCTTGCCGATTGGTGAGTATGGGGTCTTTCCCTTTTTCTGTGAGGCTCCTCTTACCAATTATTCATGTGTAACATAACTCTTTGTTTATTCATTTCCAGATATATCCCACATGCATCTACCCCTGAAGAACGAGCCACATCTCACAAAACGTGTCGGGTGTTATAGATGTCATGTATACTCATGTACTTTAAATGCAATGCAATCCTTAACTATGTGCAATATTGTATCGGCTTTGCCTTTTGTATGTTCCTTTTTTATGTGTGACTATTTCTGTAATAAATACTTCACTCTATATACATTTGTCAATTTTATTGGCCAATTGTGCACACCTCATTCAAAGTCCCAAGGGCGACATCCATGTTTCTAAGCTTTTATCTTGTGACATCAAATTTTAAAAAAATCAACACATCACCTCTAGAACATGATTCCTTGTTCTAGATGCCACCAACCTTGTAATGTTGAGGGATGGTGTGGTCCTCCTGTATGGAACTGGGGGAATACAGAGGACGGGGACATCTCTCTGGTGGGTTTCTGTAGCTGGATGACTCCACCATGGTGTCCTGGTACAGATTTTTGTATTCTTTTAGATGCTCTGACTCCTCCATCACCCCATCCTCATCATCCTCCTCTTTTATCTCTTCTTTAACTTCAACTTTAGAATCTCTCAGGTTTCCACTCTGAATATATAATAAAAATGACATCAATGGTAACAATGCAGATAATGTACAGATCCTAATGATACTATCAGTGATTGTTCCTCATCTACCTGATGATGGTGAGGGATGGTGTGACCTTCCTGTGTGGAATCCCGGGAATACAGAGGACGGGGACATCTCTCTGGTGGGTTCCCATTACTGGATCCATCTGTAGGAAACACACACACTGACTGAATACATTGTTTCTATGTGTTTATCAGATGATGGGGGATCTAGGTGGACCCTCCGTACTGCTCTCTCCTTTACAATAAAGTCTCCTCTTACCCGGTGATGTGAGGGGCGGCTGATTGTCCATCATGACGTCCTTGTAGAGATCCTTGTGTCCTTCTAAATACTCCCACTCCTCCATGGAGAAATAGACAGTGACATCCTGACACCTTATAGGAACCTGACACACACAATGATACAGTCACCATCCAGACACATCCCTTGTCTGTTACTGGATAATGTCCCAGAATTCCCAGCACCGCTCACCTCTCCTGTCAGCAGCTCCATCATCTTCTTGGTGACTTCTAGAATCTTCTGCATGTTGTGTCTCTCAGGTTTTAGGGAGTCACATGGAGGCACTGTGATGGTCATATGATCACCTGACTTCACAAGAGGAAATCTCTGTATGAGGTACCAATAAAGATATCATGTTAGAGTCCCAGAATCCTCCTCACCTCTCCGGTCAGGTCTGTGTTTTATTATTAGAGATAAGAGTGATGTCATGTGACCTCCCAGAATCCTCCTCACCTCTCTGGTCAGCAGGTAGATGATCTCCAGGGTGAGGTTTAGTATCTTCTCAGTCATGTGACTCCGGTCCTCCTCCATCCTCATTGGTGTCGTCATTTGATCTATACAGGTCCCCTTGTAGACGGATAACTTTGGGAAATGAAATTAGGAATTATTTGGATGGTATTGGTCACACAATAATAGGATGTGGATGTGAGGGGGGGGGGGGGGGGTAATAGGAGGGTTTCTGTACATTTAAGAACTACTGCCCCATGGGAACACATTTAGTCAGGACTGTTTAATGTTTGCTACCCTTTTGAGGTCCCAGGACCATCTTGGCCTGCCGAATCAGAAATTCCTTTTCCTCTGTTGGGTTTGTTTAGTTTCTGAGGTGGATTTGAACAGTTTTAGATCTGCAGAAAAGCAATGGTAATACGATCCTTCCTTTAACTTGTTTGCACTGAGGCAGTGCTGTGAGGTCAATACAGGATCATCATGATGTCCAGGAAGGGGAACTTGCTGACTTTTGGCTGGCGTTGCCGGCTAATCAGGATAATTGCCAGAACTTTGGCTGCAAGGCTCCAATCTCTAGCAGAATGCTGACAGGAGTGATGTCACTCTCTGCAGTAAGAGAAAGGTTGGATTGGATAGCAGCAGGAGGATGCTGCTGGTGGAGTAGAGAGCTGTGGGGGAGGAACCTGTTTTCTTTCCTTTAATGGCCGCCCAATGTGGGTATGAGGAGGACAGCAGGGGGAGGGGTTGGTTCTCTTGGTTTAGGTCAGTGTTTCTCAACTCCAGTCCTCAAGGCGCACCAACAGGTCATGTTTTCAGGATTTCCACTATTTTGCACAGGTGATTTGATCAGTTTTCACTGCCTTAGTAATTACCACAGCAGTTTCATCTGAGGGAAATCCTGAAAACATGACCTGTTGGTGCGCCTTGAGGACTGGAGTTGAGAAACCCTGGTCTAGGTCTATTTTGTGTCCTGCAATATATTTCTTGACCAGCGAGATAGTGAGGTTATGGTTTCCTTCACTTGCTGGCAGGAGTTCTTTAAGGAGGTCAGAAAAATAAGTGCAGGTGGGGTGGGAACACCATCAGAGACCAAGAGCCCCTATGAGCCCTAAAACCCCCATTACCTCAGAGCCTTGCATCCTGACTACCCCTTTAGGGGCCCCAACAACCCTTCAGCCCCACTAACTTATCAAAGTTCTTCAGCTCTATTACTCCTTAAGAGGCTCCCAAAGTCCTTCAGCTTCACTTCCTCCTCAAGGGTCCCAAAGTCCTTCAGATACAGTAAACCCTCAGAGGCTCACTTTAGTCAGACTACCTCCTCAGAGACCCCTCAGCTCCTCTACTTCCCTCAGAGCCCTCAGTATTTTCCTCCCTCTGACACCAATGATAGAACATATTCTTCATGGCAGGCTGGGGAATGTTTTCTTCCTCCTGACCAGCAATGTAAGGGGCTCTATGCTCCATACTTCTGACCCCTGCACTCCATCATTGTGTTGGCTGC
Source organism: Lithobates septentrionalis (assembly GCA_037952835.1). Taxonomy (NCBI): domain Eukaryota; kingdom Metazoa; phylum Chordata; class Amphibia; order Anura; family Ranidae; genus Lithobates; species Lithobates septentrionalis. Next base: position 34,631 of record JBBDGP010003724.1, on the reverse strand, counting down.
ATATTGTAATGATTGCCCATTGGCTGCCTGTGTAGTGTAATAATTGCCCTTTGTAGGCCATGTATGGTCAGGATGGTCGTTGTCTTGTCTATTTATTGTCAGTGCTGTTTGTTTCGAGGAACATATTACTAGAATTTATCTCCAAAATGAAGAGAATGTTCTGGCCCCATAAATGAGGAATGTTCTGACCCTGAAGGGGTTAATCTATAAATAATAAATGTTGGGGCAGCGCTTGCACTATGAGCAAAATATCTGAACCCACAACAAGATAGTTCCAATAAAACTTTTTGATAACAAAGTTTCAGACAACTCCTGGGGTAACCTGGCAGCACTTACTCAGAAAACCCCCGGCTGTAGAGGACTAGGTGCGCTGGGCCTTGTTGTCCCACAGATTTTATGGTCTGTGAAGCAATAGACACCTCTCTAGCAGTAAATGGGGAATGGTGACATAAGGAGCAGAAGTGCAAATCCACCTCCAGGGTCCTGGCTGCAGATACTCTGGTGGATGACGGCCGGATACCGCTTAGATGTAAACAGAGAGGGCGCCTCTCCTAACCTGGTGACATTCCACGTGTTTGGATTGGAAAACACCAATCTTTTTGTCCAGGAGCACTTTTGGCAGGTGAAGAGGTCCTAAAAAAAATGCCCCTACCCCACCCAGATTCCTTAACCATTTATAGCCCAGAATAAATTAAACATCTTCTATATCATCATATATCACTAAATTCATACAAAACTTTATTTATAATCATCAATAACTGGTAAAATGATATAAAAATGCTACAAAAGATGCATAAAATGGATGATTCAAAAGAAAACTGCTCAGTATCAATATTCAGTCCAGCCGGCAGAATTGTATTCAGCTTAAAAATCTATTTTTATTCCCATCTGACCGTCTTTTTGATAAAATCACCCCCCCTCCCACTGTCCCCCCACCCCGTCCATTCCAGGTTCAACATCTCATCCCCCAAAATCCAGTTCCTTTCAGACTCCTATTGTGAGACTCCTCATAGTGTCTCTGGAGGGGCGTTGATCATTCCTGTGTAAAATCTTACAGAAATCTTCCCTAATCCCAACCTTTAATTATCATTTCATTCCCCCCACATACAATGTCTGGAACCGACATTTACTGACATCAATAACTCCCCTCGTGGTACAGACCATAAATTCCCTCATTGTAATGTAGCACCCTCTACCTGAAGGTAGGTGCTAGACTAGTATTTTTCTATAGCTCTGGGTCCAAGTACAGGTAAATTTAGCCAGGCTTGTGCTTTAGGCTGGGCCTGGTTGTTTTGATTTGGGACTGGGAGTGTTTAGTGTAGTGGGGGGGGGGGGGGGTGGCCACCTGTGCTTTGACTCACAAGCACCTCCCCTGCTTTCAGAAGGATTGTTCTGGAAGAGGGGTTGGATCTGAGGTTTGAGTGGCAGGCAGCTCATGTGAGGAGCTCTGACCAATTACCCTTTGGTGTTGGCAGGGGGCAGGCCTCCCATATAAGCTGAGGTCACATGCTGCCAGGGAGGAGTTCTGGAAAGCAGGAACAGACAGAATGGAGTATTGAGTTGCTGTTCAGGGCGTCCCCACGTGGGGATGCGTGGGGGAGGGATGGAGGAGCCGCTAGGAGGGAGTCCTAGATAAAGATCTTCGTCTCTGAAAAGGTATTGAGCTGCTGTGACCGGGGAACACAGGACTTGTATGCTGGACAAGATCGGTACGGAAGAAGTAGCAGTAAAGCGTCAGAGAGTAGATCAGCGTTCTGTGACCGGGGACACAGAACGGCCAAGTGGCAACAGGTCAGGGTGAACTGAACAAGGAAAGAGGAGAAGCTATCCAACACTAGTGCAGAATGCTGTGGCCGGGGAACGCAGCATTGATAGTCATGGACTGGCTGAGAGCAGTAGTCCGCCCATTACCATGTGTCAGGCCGTCGTGGAGAGGTACCGTGTATCTCTGCTCTGGTTAAGCATAATGGTGATACCTTCCAAAAGACTGTGTGGCTGTCTAATTCTCTGGGCCATCGGGGAGCAGCTGTGTAGGCTTCGGGCTCTTTGATTCGCATAGGCAATACCATTATGGTCTGCAAGGAGGAATTATTCAGAGTGATTCTTTCTTGTCCCAATGGAAGTGAAGAAATAGTATGTCAGTAGTTTTGCAGAAGGATTTGTACAAGAAAATAAGGAGCAACAGTCTGCAGAGAAGTTATTCAAAGGAAGGAGACAGGGGGTGCAAGGTGGGCATTCAAGTTTGCAAGGCCACTGAATGACTTCTGATAATGTGCTAAATACTATGGGCATCTCATATCGTCCTTTCTCCCAGCCAAGTTGTATCCTGAAATAAACGTAACAAATCTGTGCAAATGACTGTTCATTGTCTTCACTGATAGATGGGGGTCTGGCAGCACGGTGATTGGCGGATTGCTAAGTAACCAAGTGGTGAACATACCGCGACAGTAATATACGGGGTTATTCTACATTTCCACACTATATATGTGTGTATCATCATCTGCTGGAGATAAAAGACATCACAGTGACTATGGAGGAAGAGGACGGACATGACGGGGGGTTACTGGGTGTAAATAGAAAATAAGATCTTATTACCTCCTCTGCTGCCACTTCCAGCAATGTCTCCTCTGTACTTCCTATGGAATGTCCTCTGTGTACCTAAAATCACTTCCTGTCTTCCATAGAGACTTCCTGTCTGGGTAGAAGTGAGATCACCATCTTGTGGAGCTCAGAGGAACTGCAGCCCCGAGAAACATCTGGTAGTGTGAACACGGCCTTGTGCTGTGTGTGTATGTACTGTATATCCTTATAGATGGGGTCATCTCCACTCCCACCAAGGGGGATAGAAATATATTACTGCTCGGGGGGGAGACATTTTGGCACCTTTGATTTTACAGTAATGCTGCATACACACGAGCGGAATTTCGCTCAAGCTTGGCTTGCATACACACGGTCACACAAAAGTTTACTGAGCTTTCGACCGCCAAGAACGCGGTGACGTACAACACTACAACGAGCCGAGAAAATGAAGTTCAATGCTTCCGAGCATGCGTCGAATTGTTTCCGAGCATGCGTAGGAATTTTGCACGTCGGAATTGCTACAGACGATCGGAATTTCCGATCGGAACTTCTTCCGACCGAAAAATTGAGAACATGCTCTTAATCTTTTGCTGGCTGGAATTCCGCCAGCAAAAGTTCGATGGAGCATACACACGGTCGCATTTTCCAACCAAAGGCTATCATTGGTCTTTTGCTGGCCGAATTTCCAATTGTGTGTACGTGGCATAAAAAGTCTCTATGGAATACAGACAGGAAGTGATGTCAGATACAGACAGGACGTCCCATTTGATAGAGCTTAGAGAGAAGACACTGCAGGATCTGGCGGCAGAGGAGGTAATATGTAGATTAACCCCTTCAGGGGGATCAGTTGATGATTATTATATCTTGCTTCCAAAGCTGGTCATACATGGTTCAGTTTTATCATTTAGCCAGCGGGATGAGTGAAAAAACTGAAGTGATTCCCCCATCCACACATTGGAGGGGGATGGGGGAATCCTCCCCGCTGCACTATTGTATTCTGACAATGGGGGCGCTCCTCCGCTCTCAGAATACACAGATCAGTGATGAAGCTATTGGCTGCAGCCGCTGATCGAGTGACTTTTAACCGGCAGTGACCACTAAGGATGAGCTCCGGCGTGTTCGCACACCCCACGTGCAGAGCCCGCCAGGAAGTCGGCACTGCGCTGCGCTAATCACAAGCAGTGAGACATTTCCCAATCTCTGCAGCCACACATCGGGACAATGTCTCACTGCCTGTGATTAGCGCAGTGCCGACTTCCTGGCAGGCTCTGCACATCGGGTGTGCGAACACGCCGGAGCTCATCCTTAGTGACCACACATGGATGGAAATGTGACCGATCCCTGCTGAACCAGCTGAATTTCCATGTATCTATGGTCACCATAAGTGACTTCCTCCCCTCCCCCTCTTCTCCTTCATTATGTAAATCATGCTGAGATAATCTCCCATTGGCTGAGCAATATTCTCATTTGTCTCTGAGCTCCTTCTTGCTATTCCTCGTCCTGCCTGTTGTTTCCTTGGATTGATTTTCTGTGTAGTGACCCCGGCTTCATCTCTTGGATGCGCTCGTCTGTTGCTTGTCCTGACCTTTATCCTGATTCCTGGATCTCCTCCTCATCTCTCCTCCATATCCTCTTACACAGCTTTTCTCCACACCTGCAGTGATCCTGGGGGGGCAAACTTGGCACCAGCACTCAGCAAAATCCATCCCCACCATTAGGAGCTCTGGAGAAAATTGTCTGCTATTTACACTCCGTTCCTCCGCACGTCACCTGATCACATGAGAGCTTACTTTCACAGATTCCTGACAGATTTCTGTATGGTAAAGGTCAAAGTTCACTCTTCAGTTTAGGAAAGGTAGGACACACCCAGGAACAATGATTTGGTTTACATGCAAGCCTTATATAGAGGGCTGTAAGGAAGATAGGGGGCGCTAGATACCATAATATTCAAGTGCTCTAAATAAATAAATCTCCTGCATTACCAAAAAAATGGAAATGTAAGAAAGCTAGGGGGCGCTAGATACCATACTCATCAAGTGCTTTAAATAAATAAATCTCCTGCATTACCAAAAAAATTAAAAAACATAATAATGACAAATCATAATTAAATTACACATTGAAGTGCCCACAATTGTGAAAAAAATATATAGTGATTGTCCACATAAAAAAGTGATTTGAAGTGGTTGAAGTGATATCTTTCAATATTATCCCAATCTTGTTGCTGTAAACAAAAGGTTTTCCATCACCAAAGGAAAATAAGAAAAGGAAAACACCTCGAAGTAGTAGATATCTGCTTACCAGATACCAATGACTCCTTTAGTTAAAAAGAGAGTCACTAGCGCTTGTGCAGGGTTGTGCCTGCTCACATGGATGGCCGGACTGTGGTTGGTATTATAGGCATGGATCGTTCCCGTCAAGCTCATTCAAGATAGGATAAGGGTACATAGGAAACAAAAACAGTCTCCATAGCGTAAAACCATTTATTAAAAAAGTAAACAAATTAAAAAGCCAAGTGGCCGCTTACATTGGTGGGTGCCTACCCAGCACTGGGGCTGCTTGCATGTCAGGGTGACTTCGCAGTCAGAAAAAGCCTTTCATGTCTCCTCCACGCTGGCGTGCGTTCCAGCTAACACAGGGGGGCAGCAAAAGGATCCGGATGTTGTTAGGTGATAGGACATGTGACCACGTACCGCTCCGACGTACGTTTCGTAGTGAACGTCTTCAAAAACCCCACAGGTGAATAAATACCACCAAAAGAAAGCTCTATTTGTGGGAGAAAAAATTATAAAAATTTGGATACAGTGTTGCATGACCGTGCAATTGTCATTCAAAGTGTGAGAGTGCTGAAAGATGAAAATTGGCCTGGGCAGTAGGGGGGTTTAAGTGCCCAGTAAGCAAGTGGTTAAGGTACAAAAACATATTTCGTATGTTATTTTAGACATAGTAAGGGCGGGTTATCATAACCCATCAGATGTTGTCACCTCTTAATTTCTGTTCTAAAGCCACCACAGAAAGTGAGGGGAAATCCCTGGTAGCCATCAGGATCAACAGAATGTATATACCCAATTCTAAAAACCTCCTGTCTCCATCACCTTATCACCTCCTGTCCCCATCAGTCCATCACCTCCTGTCTCCATCAGTCCATCACCTCCTGTCTCCATCATTTCATCACCTCCTGTCTCCATCATTTCATCACCTCCTGTCTCCATCATTTTATCACCTCCTGTCTCCATCATTTCATCACCTCCTGTCTCCATCATTTCATCACCTCCTGTCTCCATCATTTCATCACCTCCTGTCTCCATCATTTCATCACCTCCTGTCTCCATCAGTCCATCACCTCCTGTCTCCATCATTTCATCACCTCCTGTCTCCATCATTTCATCACCTCCTGTCTCCATCATTTCATCCCCTCCTGTCCCCATCACTCCATCACCTCCTGTCCCCATCACCCCATCACCTCCTGTCTCCATCATTTCATCACCTCCTGTCTCCATCATTTCATCACCTCCTGTCTCCATCATTTCATCACCTCCTGCCTCCATCATTTCATCACCTCCTGTCTCCATCATTTCATCACCTCCTGTCCCCATCACTCCATCCCCTCCTGTCCCCATCACTCCATCACCTCCTGTCCCCATCACTCCCTCACCACCCTTCTCCATCCCTCCATAACCTTCTGTCCCCATCACTCCATCCCCTCCTGTCTTCATCACTCCCTCACCACCCTTCTCCATCCCTCCATAACCTTCTGTCCCCATCACTCCATCACCTCCTTTCTACATCCCTTCTGTCCCCATCACTCCATCACCTCCTGTCTCCATCACTCCCTCACCACCCTTCTCCATCCCTCCATAACCTTCTGTCCCCATCACTCCATCACCTCCTGTCTACATCCCTCCTGTCCCCATCACTCCATCACCTCCTGTCCTCATCACTCCATCACCTCCTGTCTCCATCACTCCATCACCTCCTGTCTCCATCACTCCATCACCTCCTGTCTACATCCCTCCTGTCCCCATCACTCCATCACCTCCTGTCCCCATCACTCCATCACCTCCTGTCCCCATCACTCCATCACCTCCTGTCCCCATCACTCCATCACCTCCTGTCTACATCACTCCATCACCTCCTGTCTACATCCCTCCTGTCTCCATCACTCCATCACCTCCTGTCTCCATCACTCCATCACCTCCTGTCTCCATCACTCCATCACCTCCTGTCTACATCACTCCATCACCTCCTGTCCCCATCACTCCATCACCTCCTGTCTCCATAACTCCATCACCTCCTGTCTCCATCACTCCATCACCTCCTGTCTTCATCACTCCCTCACCACCCTTCTCCATCCCTCCATAACCTTCTGTCCCCATCACTCCATCACCTCCTGTCTACATCCCTCCTGTCCCCATCACTCCATCACCTCCTGTCTCCATCACTCCATCACCTCCTGTCTCCATCACTCCATCACCTCCTGTCTCCATCACTCCATCACCTCCTGTCTCCATCACTCCATCACCTCCTGTCTCCATCACTCCATCACCTCCTGTCTACATCACTCCATCACCTCCTGTCTACATCCCTCCTGTCCCCATCACTCCATCACCTCCTGTCCCCATCACTCCATCACCTCCTGTCTCCATCACTCCATCACCTCCTGTCTCCATCACTCCATCACCTCCTGTCTCCATCACTCCATCACCTCCTGTCCCCATCACTCCATCACCTCCTGTTCCTATCAATCCATCACCTCCTGTCCCCATTACTCCATCACCTCCTGTCCCCATCACTCCTTCACCTTCTGTCTCCATCGCTCCATCCCTTCCTCACTTCCTGTCTCCATTACTCCATGGTCTCCATCCCTCCATTACCTCCTGTCTCCATCCCTCCATCACCCCCTGTCTCCATCCCTCCATTACCTCCTGTCTTCATCACTCCTTCACCTCCTGTCTCCATCCCTCCATCACCCCCTGTCTCCATCCCTCTATTACCTCCTGTCTTCATCACTCCTTCACCTCCTGTCTCCATCCCTCCATTACCTCCTGTCTCCATCGCTCCATCCCTCCATCACTTCCTGTCTCCATTACTTCATGGTCTCCTGTCTCCATCACCTCCTGTCTCTATCCCTCCATCACCTCCTGTCTCCATCCCTCCATCACCTCCTGTCTCCATCCCTCCATCACCTCCTGTCTCCATCCCTCCATCACCTCCTGTCTCCATCCCTCCATCACCTCCTGTCTCCATCCCTCTATTACCTCCTGTCTCCATCACTCCTTCACCACCTGTCTCCATCACTCCTTCACCACCTGTCTCCATCACTCCATAACCTCTTGTTTCCATCACCTCCTGGCTCCATCACTTCATTCCTCCTTCACCTCCTGTCTCCATAGCTCCTTCACCTCCCTTCTCCATCCCTCCATCACCTCTTGTCTCCATCCCTCCATCACCTCCTGTCTCCATCCCTCCATCACCTCCTGTCTCCATCCCTCCATCACCTCCTGTCTCCATCCCTCCATCACCTCCTGTCTCCATCCCTCCATCACCTCCTGTCTCCATCCCTCCATCACCTCCTGTGCCCATCACTCCATCACCTCCTGTCTCCATCACTCCATCCCTCCATCCCTCCATTACCTCATTTCTCCATTCCTTCATCACCTCCTGTCTCCATCACTCCATTCTTTGCTTCATTATGCCATTTCTGTGTCTCTCTGACCATCCCTCCATGCCTTGATTCATTTCTTCATCCCTCCATCTTTCTGTCACCCAATCTATACCTCCATCCCTTACTCTTTCCAACTCTATGTCCATCTCCCTCTCTCCTCCATCGCTCCAACACTCTGTTTTTCCATTATAAACAAATAAAAATACTCTAGAGCGCTTCCACACCAAATGTTCTCACTACTTACTAAAAGTATATGAATAATAAAGACCTTAAGACCATCAAGCATAATAAATATTCAAATATATAAAGATCATACAGTATACAGACACACTATACACCAGCACTTTTCATCTGAAAATCAGCCTGATCTATGATATTGCTGGTGCCCCCCCTCTCCTGGCATGCTGGGATTTGTAGTGCATAAGTAACAGACACATGAGGTGGTAATGCAGGAGAGGAGGCTGTGCTTGTATTGGACTACAGGAAGGAGGTGTAATAGAGATTGGGGGAGATCTCAGAAAATATCCTCCTTTCAGAATCAGTTCAGTTCTCACACAAAACAAACAATCTAACAGCATCAGACAGACATGGCTACAGAGAGCCCATCCTCTCCCTTCCCCCTCTTCCTGCCCACTTATGCCCCGTACACACAAGCAGATTTTCCATCAGAAAAAACTTGAATGGTTTTTCTATCAGAATTCACACAAAAGTCCTCTGAACTTTCAACCGTCAAGAACGCGGTGACGTACAACACTATAACGAGCCGAGAAAATTAAGTTCAATGCTTCCAAGCATGCGTTGAAATGTTTCCGAGCATGCGTCGGAATTTGTACAGACGATCGCATTTTCGGATAGGAACTTTTCCAGACTGAAAAATAGAGAACATGCTCTCAATCTTTTGCTGGCTGGAATTCCGCCAGCCAGGGATGGTGTGATCTTCCTGGGTGGAATCCCGGGAATACAGAGGACGGGGACATCTCTCTGGTAGGTTTCTGTAGCTGGATGACTCCACCATGCTGTCCTGGCAAGTGGTTAAAGAACACGTTTTCTCTTTCACTGATGGGCACTGATAAGGCAGCACCAATGAGGTGGCACCAATGAGGGGGCACTGATGGGCACCGATGGTGGGCACTGATATGCGGCACTGATGGGCACTGGTAGGCAGCACTGATGGGTGGCACTGATATGCAGCACTGATGGGCACTCTTGGGTGGCACTGATGGGCACTGAAAGGCTGCAAAGATGGGTACTTATGGGCGGCACTGATAGGCTGCACTGCTGGGCACTGATAGGCGGCACTGATGGGCATTGATACGTGGCACTGATACGCGGCACTGATATGAGGCACTGATAGGCATCCCTGGTGGCACTGGCAGTGGTAGGCATTGTGAGTGGGCACTGATTGGCAGCTGCCTGGGCATTGATTGGCAGCTGCCTGGGCACAGATTTGCATTTCCCTGGGGGTCTAGGGGGGCATACCTGGTGGTCCAGTGTGGATGGCCATCCTGGTGGTCCTGGGCAGCATGATGGTGGTCCTGGGTGGGATCTGAGGGGGGTCTGCGCTGATAAACAATCAGCACAGACCCCCCTGTCAGGAGAGCAGCCAATCGGCTCTGCTCTACTCGCGTCTGTCAGACGTGAGTGAGGAAAAGCCGATCACCGGCTCTTCCTGTTTACATCGTGATCAGCTGTGATTGGACACGGCTGATCACGTGGTAAAGAGCCTCCGTCAGAGACTCTTTACCTAGACTGACACACCAACGATCGCCGGATGCGCGACCCCGGGGGCACGCAGCGGCTTAATATCCTGAGGACGTCATATGACTCCCAGTCAGGCTATTGAATCCACTTTGCCGCCTTCATTTTGCTATATGGCGGGTGGCAAGTGGTTAAAGAACACAATGATCTGTACCAGGACACCATGGTGGAGTCATCCAACTACAGAAAACCCACCAGAGAGATGTCCCCGTCCTCTGTATTCCCGGGATTCCACACAGGAAGATCACACCATCCCCCACCATCATCAGGTAGATGAGGAAAAATCACTAATAGTTTTGATTTATACACAGTGTGTTTGTTACAATGAATGTTTTATTATTTTTTCAAATTGGAAACCTCGGGGATGATAATATTGATGTTAAAGAAGAGTATAAAGAGGAGGATGAGGAGTATGGAGTGATGGAGGAGTTTTCAGAAGGACACAAGGATATGATGGAGCCACCTAATACCAGGAACCCACCAGAGAGATGTCCCCGTCCTCTGTATTCCCGGGATTCCACACAGGAAGATCACACCATCCCTCACTGTTACCTCAAAGTTGGTGGGATGGAGCTTATAAAACACAGACTCATGGAGACAATGTGTGGATTTTTTATGTGATGTCACAATAATAAATCTTATAACTTACAGATGATATTCTCTCTCATTTTCTTGATTTAGAGTGAAGATCCAATCGATATAGAATTTGAGGTTAAAGCAGAAGAAGAAGAGATGTATGTGAGGGATGATCAGCAGTCCCCTTTAAGCCCCTCCCACTGTTGTTTCCCATCTTCAGGCAACATGAGACTATCTTCCCCATCGTTGAGCTGACCGCTATTTTACTTTCCAAGTGAATAGACTGTGAGGAACATCCCTTGAGTTACTTACTTCTATACCATCACTAGGGATGAGGGATCACAGCAGAATATGTGAACATGCAAAAAGTTTGTTTGAACACGCGAACACCGTTAAAGTCTATGGGACACAAAAAATCAAAAGTGCTAATTTTAAAGGCTTATATGCAAGTTATTGCCATAAAAAGTGTTTGGGGACCCGGGTCCTGCCCCAGGGGACAAACAATAAAAATGAAATATTCCTTTAAATATCGCGCCTGGTAGGTGTCTATAGTATGCTTGTAAAGTGGCACAGTTTTCCCGTGTTTAGAACAATACCACAGCAAAATGACATTTCTAAAGGAAAAATTGTCATTTAAAACTGATCGCGGCTGTAATGAATTGTCGTGTCCCGGCAATATAGATAAAACTCATTGAAAAAAAAGGCATGCCCCCCCCCCCCCAGTCCATTACTAGGCCCTTTGGGTCTGGTATGAATATTAAGGGAAACGCCGAACCAAAAATTTAAAAAAAAGTGTGGGGGGGGGAGGGGGCTCCCAGGCACTATATACTCTGAACAAAAGTGTATTTATACTATACGGCCTGCCCCATATACTCTGCAGAAAATTGGGCCTTAGGTGTTGGTGGTACCAGAACACTGTAAGCCCTCACAGTTACTCTTGGTGGGCGGAGGAACGGGCTCTGCTGTGAAATATTAGATCAAGAATTGTAATTACATGCCCCTGTTAACTGCTTGCCGCCCGCCCACCGTCAAATGATGGCGGAGTGGTGCAGCTCTCGTTCTGGGACGCCGTCATGTTCCTAGGACACGGCGCGACCCCGATCTCTGTAAAGAGCCGCATCCGCGGCTCTTTAACCATGTGATCAGCTGTATCCAATCACAGCCGGTCACATGTAAAAAAGGAAGTACCGGTAATTGGCTCTCCTCGCCTTACACTGACAGAGTGTATGGCGAGGAGAGCCGATCAGTGGCATCTCCATGCAGGGGGACATAAAGGAATGTAATCAGGGCACTGATCATCAGTGCCCGATTACAATATTGCAATATAGTGTCACAAATCAGTGCCCACCATTGCCCACCAATGCCAGCTATCAGTGCCCACCAGTGGCAGCAGTGTCCACCACTGCCCACAAGTGCCAACAATCAGTGCCCATTAACGATGCCAGTCAGTGCTGGCAATCAGTGCCGCCTATCAGTGCTGCTCATCACTGCTGTCAATCAATGCCTATCAGTAATGCCCATCAGTGTCAACCATCAGTGCCACCTATCAATGCCCATTAGTGCCCATCAGTACCACGTATCCCTGCCGCCTATCAGTGCCCACCTGTGCCGCCTATCAGTGCCCATCAGTGCCACCTAACGGTGCCCATCAGTGCCGCCTATCAGTGCTCATCAGTGCCAAATATCAGTGCCACCTATCAGTGCCCATAAGTGCAGCATATTAGTGCCTCCTCATCAGTGCCACCTAATTAGTGCCCATAAGTGCCATCTCATCAATGCCCACCAGTTCAGCCTATCAGTGCCCATCAGTGCCGCCTCATCAGCGTACATCAGTGAAGGCGAAAAATTACTACGTTACAAAATTTACTGACAGAAAAAAGTAAAAAACATTTTTTTTTCTAAATTTTTGGTCTTTTTGTAAAAAATAAAAAACCCAGCAGTGATTAAAGACCACAGAAGAAAAGAAAAAGCTCTATTTGTGTGAAGAAAATGATAAAAAATGTGTTTAGGTACAGTGTAGCACGACCGCACAATTGTCATTCAAAGTTCGACAGCGCTGAAAGCTGTAAAATGGCCTGGGCAGGAAGGGGGTGTAAGTGCCTGGTAGGCAAGCGGTTAAACGGGCAGAAAAATTGGGCCTTTGGTGGTGGTGCCACAACACTGTAAGCCCTCACAGTTACTCTTGGTAGGCGTAGGAATGGGCCCTGCTGTGAAATATTAGGTCAAAAATTTTAATTACATGTCCCTGTTTAAACAGGGGCAGAAAAATTGGGCCTTAGGCAGTGGTGGTGGTGCCCTAAACCAAAGATATTGTTGGAAGCTAGCATCATCAAGATTGAGGAGGAATAGGATAGCCACTCAGCATAGGCAGTCTTCAAGGGATCCCACATCCTTAGAAAAATCAATCAGTTACATCAGCATCAGGTGCTTGATAGCTGCTGATCCAGGATTCATTTTTATAAATGTGAGCCTATCAATGGAGTCTGTGGACAGGCGCACTCTATGATCCGTTACAAACCATCCAGCAGCACTGAATGTGCGTTCAGAAAGAACGCTGGATGCAGGACAGGCCAGTAGCTCAATTGCATATTGAGCAAGTTCTGGCCAGTGGTCCATCCTCAAGACCCAGTAACCCAGTGGGTGGTCTGTTGGAAAGGTCACCAAGTCTGCTCTTGCCCCTAGATATTCCTGCACCATGTAATGCAGACGCTGGTGATGGTTGCTTGAACCAATCAGACCTTGGTGCTGAGGATCGAAAAATTGTCTAAAGGCATCGGTCAGCTGGCCACCTTCTCCACCGCTCTTCCTCTGATATAACGAAGCCTCAGCAACACGTTGTCCAGCACCAGGAATTTGTAACCCCCCAAGGTCTGGAAATGCATTGCGCACACCTTTCTTCAAGGCCTCCTGAAGATATTTCATCCTCTGCTCCCTCTGCGAAGGCAGGATGAGTTCTGCAACCTTACCCTTGTAACGTGGATCAAGAAGGGTTGCCAGCCAGTAATGATCCCTCTCCTTGATACCACGAATCCTAGGGTCCTTTCGCAGGCTTTGCAGAATCAGGGAGGCCATGCAGTGTAAGTTTGCAGAGGCATTCGATTCTGAGTCCTCTGAGTCACTAAGAATCACATGATCCATAACAACTTCCTCCCAGCCACGTAAAACTCCTTGGGTTTCTGGGGACTGAAAACCACCCCTTGAAGACTGCTGCTGAGCGTTATCCTGCATGTCCCTGCTGACACAATCCTCCTCCTCCTCTTCTTCCTGTGTGTTTGGCTGGCCCGCAGGAATACTATCTGGAAAAAGGGGGCCTTGAGAGGTAAGGAAGTCCTCCTCTTCCTCCCGCTTTTCTGCCTCAAGTGCCCTGTCCATTATTCCAAGAAGCATGTGCTCCAACAGGAAGATAAGAGGGACAGTATCACTGATGCATGCATTGTCGCTGCTCACCATCCTCGTGGCCTCCTCAAATGGTGACAGGACAGTGCATGCATCCTTGATCAGTAGCCACCAGCGTGGTGAAAAGAAGCCACACTCCCCTGACCCTGTCTTGGTGCCATACTCACACAGGTACTCATTGATGGCCCTCTGCTGCATGTGCAGCCGCTGCAGCATTGTCAACGTTGAGTTCCACCTGGTAAGCATGTCACAAATGAGGCGGTTGGTGGGCAGGTTGCATTCCCTTTGAATGTTAGCCAGCCGAGCACTGGCATTGTAAGACCGGCCATGGGTCAAGTGTCCTTGTCGGAGGGCAGAGAGAAGGTTGGTGCCATTGTCACATACAACCATTCCTGGCTGAAGCTGGCATGGTGTCAACCACCTCTTGGCCTGCCCCTGCAGAGCTAACAGAATCTCTGCCACAGTGTGGCTCCTGTCCCCTAAGCAGACCAACTCAAGCACCGCATGGCATCTTTTTGCCTAAGTGCTTGCTTAGGCCCTTGAACATTTACGGAGCACCGCTGGTTCAGAGGACAAATCTGCAGAAGAGGCCACAGAGGAAGAAGAAGAGGAGGGGTGGAGGAGAGAGCTGTGGCAGAATCACCACTAGCATTTTGGAGACGTGGTGGCGGAACAAGCTCCAACAATAATGAACCCTGTCCTGCATCCTTCCCAGCTGCCAGCAGAGTTACCCAGTGTGCCGTAAAGGAAAAATAACGTCCCTGCCCGCCCATGCCTGCTAGACCATGAGTCAGCGGTAATATGCACCTTACTGCTGACCGCCCTGTTCAACGAGGCCAAAACATTGCCTTCCACATGCTGGTAGAGAGCTGGAATGGTCTTCTATGAAAAGAAATGGTGTTTTGGAACCTGTCACTGAGGTACAGCACATTCCACAAATATACGAAAGGGGGCAGTCTACCAGCTGAAAAGGCAGCAGTTGCAGTGCTAGCAATTTGGCCAAGCTAGCATTCAGACGCTGAGCATATGGATGGCTGGGACTGAATTTCTTTTTACGGTTTAGCAACTGGGGTAGGGAAATTTGCCTGCTAACATCAGATGGAGGTGTACTGATAGCAGATTGGCTGCAAGTACTTGGGACACCTACACTATACCTTCATTCCTCTCAGTGCAGGTTTTTGAGAGGACTGGAGGTATAGTGAGGTTGGAGGTCCCAGTTGAGGAGCAAGGAGAAGTCCGCCTTTTTCTTTGACGTGGGTCTTTCAAGTGCTGTTGCCAACAGACTGCATGGGAGGTCATCATATGTCTGGTCAAGCATGGGGTGCCCAAGCGGCTGCTGTTCTGGCTACGCTTGATCAGCTTCAGACATAGGTTGCAAACAGCAATGGTACGGTCTACTGCACACATGTCAAAAAAGGCCCACACCAAGGAACTTTTCAAAATCAGCGGGGAGTCAGCAGCGCCCTGCACCTGTGGAGCTCTGCGGTGTGATGCAGTAGGGTGGCTGCCCTTAAGCTGCCCCCTAGAGGGCATCCTGCCTCATTGGAGTTGTGATGCCTCCTCCTCCACCACCTCCTCCTCTCTTCTATCAGGCACCCAAGTAGAGTCAGTGACCTCATCATCCCCTTCCTCCTCGTCACTGGAGCAAACTTGGCAGTATGGTGCAGCTGGGGGAACTACATTATACACAGGACTCCATACATTGTATACCAGGCTGTACAATATACAGCGGGCTCTGTACATCATATACCAGGCTGTACATTATACACCAAGCTCTGTACATCATTTAGCAGGCTGTACTTTATACACCGGGCTCTGTACATCATATACCGAGCTCTACATTATACACAGGGCTCTGTACATCATATACCAGGCTGTACATTATACACCGGGCTCTGTACATCATATACCTGGCTGTACATTATACACCGGGCTCTGTACATCATATACCAAGCTCTACAGTATACACAGGGCTCTGTACAACATATACCAGGCTGTACATTATACACCGGGCTCTGTACATCATATACCAGGCTGTACATTATACACCGAGCTCTGTACATCATTTACCAGGCTGTACATTATACACAGGGCTCTGTACATCATATACCAGGCTGTACATTATACACAAGGCTCTGTACATCATATACCAGGCTGTACATTTTACACCGGGCTCTGTACATCATATACCAGGCTGTACATTATACACCAGGCTCTGTACATCATATACCAGGCTGTACATTATACACCAGGCTCTGTACATCATATACCAGGCTTTACATTATACACTGGGCTCTGCACATCATATAACAGGCTCAACATTATACACAGGGCTCTGTACATCATATACCAGGCTGTACATTATACACAGGGCTCTGTACATCACATACCAGGCTGTACATTATACACCAGGCTCTGTACATCACATACCAGGCTGTACATTATACACCAGGCTCTGTACATCATATACCAGGCTGTACATTATACACAGGGCTCTGCACATCATATACCAGGCTGTACATTATACACCGGGTTCTGTACATCATATACCAGGCTGTACATTATACACCAGGCTCTGTACATCATATACCAGGCTGTACATTATACACAGGGCTCTGTACATCATCATTGCCAGATCACCAGGTGAAAATAATAGAAAAACTAAAAAAGAAAAAGGCAGCCTCCACATTTATGGATTGCTAACTGAAAAATATAACAATTCAGTTTTTGGGTTTAGATGAATTATAATATTAGTCACTCTGCCCCCCCCCCCTTACAAATATAATACAGTCACCTGCCAGTGGGCACCATAAATTCTCATTAGACTGACAGAGAGATGGGGGCTCAGAGAGAGAGAGAGGGGCTCAGAGAGATGATGGTGGACAGAGAGGGGGCTATGACAGAGAGGGCAGGCTGAGAGAGAGAGGGTGGTTGAGAAATGGTGGTTGAGAGAGAGGGGGGCTGAGAGAGAGGGCGGGTGAGAAGGGGGCGATGGACAGAGATATGGGGGACTGAGAGAGAAAGGGTGGGCTGATAGAGAGGGAGGGGGCTGACAGAGAGGGTGGTTGAGAGAGAGGGGGGCTGATAGAGAGAGAGAGAGAGAGAGAGAGAGGGGGGCTGACAGAGAGAGTGGCTGAGAGAGAGAGAGAGAGGGAGGGAGGCTGAGAGGATGGTTGAGAGAGAGAGAGGGAAGGGGGCTGAGAGAGGGTGGTTGAGAGAGAGAGAGAGGTAGACTGACAAAGAGAGGGGTTACTGACAGAGAGAGGGATGGACAGAGAGAGGGGGTTGAGAGAGAGAGAGCAGGCTTGGAGAGAGGGGGGCTCAGAGAGAGGGTGGCTCAGAGAGAGAGAGAAGTGGGGCTGAGAAAGGGAGGGCTGAGAGAGGGAGGGCTGAGAGAGAGGGGGCTGAGAGAGGGGGGTTGAGGGAGGAGAAAGACCCCTAGCCCTGTCCCTATCTGCAGTCCCTCCTCTGTCCCATTGTACTAGAATCTGTCTGCAGATCCGCAGCCTGCAGTCTTGTGTGTGTATGATGATGATGTGATGGTACGATAACTTCCATTCCATGCCAGTCTGTATTCTTGTGAAGATCCGCTTTGATCCTTTGAGCCAGTCAGCTGCTCCTGGCTGTCCTCTGTGCCCCAAGTCAGCCTGTCCTTAGAGGACAGTCCTCGCTCTGGGCTTCATGTGATGCTAGAGTGTGGAGGAAGTTGGAGCAATCCATGCTGCTTTGGAACCACAGGGTACAGTACGCTGTGCCTGCCCAGCTGCTTCTCGCCTCTTCGGGAGGCAGGGTCTAGGAGGAAGAGGTGGTGCCGTAGGAGCTCTTCTTCCGAGTCCTGGGCTCTCTCAGGTCCACCCACCTATATGCCCTTGGATCGCTGATTACTGCCAAGTGTGGCGATGGATGCCCGGCCAGTGGCCACTTGCACCCCAAGGGCAATGCGGATTTCTGCCATAGTGCCACTAGCACCGTGCCTATTTGCCCCTGCTAAACGGCCATCACACTGGGGACAGTACAACAGTGTCCCTTTACATTCTGCAACCGGCCCCAGGGCGGTGCCCCACCTGCCTCCCCCCATACTATGCCACTGGTCACATAGCCGCCGAGTAGGGGAGGGGTAGAGGATGAGGCACAGCTGCATAGGCACTCACAAGCACCAGGTGCCCTCTCTCCTTCCAATGAAGAGTAGGTAAGCCAGCGGATGTGGCTGCACCCTAGGGGACTGCCTAGTTTTGCCTAGCGGTAGCGCCGGCCCTGGGTGCACCCCGCGCACCCGCCCAGAATCGGCCCTGCAGCCGGGATATTGCGGGTGTCAGGGAGCCACAGCCGGAATGCTGGAGAGTTGGGATTTCTTTTGGATCTCACCAGTCAGGAGCCTTTCCTGTCATCCTACATGCTCTCTTCTGAGGATTGTTCTATCCTTCCAAATGTATGAAATTACAGATGCATAGCTCCCAACTGTTCCTGATTTTGAGGGACTGTCCCTGATTTGGAACAATGTCCCTCTGTGCCTCTTTCCTCCTCATTTGTCCCTCATTTTGGTCTGATCTATATAGTTGTATATAAAATGCACTTTTTATCTTTCAAAAATTGTTTCCCAGTGCTAAACCTTTCATCCAATTTCTAAATTGCTGTATTTGTAAATTTTAACAGCCAGTGTAAAGGAATAGTAGTGGGTTTAACCAATCATTTTTTTGTATGATTCTCCGTTAAGGAGGGTGACAGGGGGTGTCCTTTGCCTACATACTTTTGCTAATAGGTGTCCCTCATGCTCATCTTAAAAAGTTGGGACATATGTCGATGAGTCCTCCTTCTATGTGATCTAGAAGATCTTGAATCACAATGCCTTTATGGCTGAAGTGGATGACTCAGTCTATATATTTTTTTTATTGTTTTACAGTTATATAAGCATATACAAGGAAGTGTTCTTACTTTGAGAGATCTCCACCACCATTCCTATGTAAACATTACATACTTGCAATTTATGTTTAACATGTTCATTATGAGTGGACTGATATATATTTTTATGCTTTTTTATATATTTTTGCATTTTCTTCACCAAAAAGTTCAATTTCGTGAGTTATGTGTAGTGCTGGTAGATTTGCAATCTACCACATGTTAGGTAAATTTAGTAACTTGTTCGCTAGGAAGGTTGAGTTTGCCTCTGTTCCAGCTTGGCTGACGTTGTGTGTGTTTCCGTGCTGACCGGTGGGTGTCACTGTTATCACTGGTTAGTGTTGGAAAAGCAACGTGTTGAAGCAAATGGATGCTCCTCTGTCCCGGAGACAACTCGGTGGAGGTGGTCCTCCGAGTTGCATTCTGGGCGAGGGTATTTATGGAACAGACGCCATATTTTTGGGTTAGTTTTCAGCCACCTGCTGGCCCTCCTGGCCGACAGGTATGCGTTAAGGAGCTACCTCGTGGTCCTCCGTTACGGAGGCCCACGATACTGCGGCGCAAGGGTGGGTCCAGAGGCTTGTCTGGGGCCTACCACCGCGGCCGAGGAATGGTCCTGTGTAAAGGAGCTGGACAACCGAGGAGATCCCAGGGGAGGACCCGTCTTGGAGGGATCACGCAGAGTGCTGGTCTATAGAGGGGCCTGGTGACTCGGTTGGAGGACGTATCCGAAAGTAACTATACAGCATAGTGTTGCCGGGTTGGCTTAAAGGTTCAGGCACTGTGACTGACTTTCACTGCAGAAAATCTGATACATCCTGTGGAAGAGGATCGTACGGATTTTATTACCAAGCAAGTCTGTGGCAGAGACTTTGATTCGTGCTGCGTACTGGCTGCTAGGCTGGTGAGAGAGGCCTATCCAGACGAGCAAGGAGTGTGTCCCACAAGGGGAACGCATTCCATACAATATCTGAATTCTACCTGAACATTTGTTAAAAGAACCCTAAAGGAAGATGTTTGAGTTTCTTCTGCAGTTTCCTTTCCGCCTCTTTCCTGCTATTTCCTAAGTCAAGTGTTTAATAAAGCATTGAAAACGTACTCCAGTGTTGGTGCGTGTGTTGTCCAGAGGTAAACTCAACGGAACCCCTAGACCCGGTGCCAGTAAAACAGAGGGAAGCAGAGTGAAGGTAACAGACCCGCTTAAACCAGCAGCTCCACCGTGAGTTATTGCTACATATGTTTTTAACTTAGCCCTGTTATACAGGAACGGTTATTATTAGTGATGTCCAGTTCATGAACGAATCGTTCTTTTGAATCGATTCTTTTCAGTGAACTGGATGAATCGATTCATCTGAGTGAACTGATCCGTTTGAAACAGTTCACTATGCACTCAATACATACATAGCAGAGCAGAGCAGAGCAGGCCTGGTAATATGATCCTAGAGTGAGAGAGCTTGGCCCCTCCCTGCAACCAATCAGCGTGCTCAATGCACAGTGACACTCAGGAACTGGATACAAACTTAAAACAAGAGTCAGGAGTACACAGTACACCGAGTTAAAGAATCATACAGGTTACCGAGTTAAAGAATCATAGAAGTTGTTAGAACATAGTACACTGAAAGAACCACGAGTCACCACCAGTAGAACAATACACTAAATCAATGATCAGGTAGCAGCACTACACTACAGACTGCTTTAGGCTGGGTTCACACTGCTGCGGTGGCAGACATCGTATTTGATTCGCAGCGCACTGCTGTTCACATCACATGCGATGTCTGTGCTGTGTGATATCAGCCATACAGATAGTATGGCTGATATCGCACCGCATTCGGTCCAAACTCGCACAGGACCCTTTTTTTTGTTCGGACCAGAATCGGATCGCATGGGTGTTCACACCTATGCGATCCGATACATGTCCGAATTGTCAGTTCGCAGTGCGATATGCGGGCTGAACTGGGGGTGTCATTAACATTGTATGACACTCCCCAGCAGTTCGCATATGGCAGTGTGAACTGCCATGCGAGTTGGTGCGATGCGGGAACCCGCAGTAAATTCGCTGCGTTCCCGCACCGCAGCAGTGTGAACCCAGCCTTAAAGACAGAGAGGACAAAGTCAAGATAACAAGCCTCTATGTGATAGTTTGTTGAAGTGACAGGTTCTCTTTATTGCATCTTGGGTCTGTTATATGATCACATGAGTATAGGATTGTGCTCAGTAACCTGGGTAGCAGGTGTTCTGTCAGATCAAGCAATCTTTAGGAGTAGCCAATATTGCCACTTACGTGATGCACAAACAGCTGTGTAAAGGAAAAGCTGGTTTTTGTGCATGTGAACTGCATTCTGATGAGCCAACTTCACAGTTAAGATTGCTAGCCATCAGATTTGTCCGTAGTCTTTACAGTGCATAATGAGGCCCCTTTCACACTTGTGTGACTTGTCCTGCGACTTGAGACTACAAAGTCGCATGACAAGTGGTACCCTATGATTTCCAATGAGTACCGTTCATATCTGTGCGTCTTCAAGTCACAGCGACTTCAAAGTAGTCACTGCATTACTTTGGTCCTATTTTGATGCGACTTGAGGCAGAGACCTCAAGATTACATAGGTAATTCTTCAAGTCGTATCAAAGTCACGGTAAAAATCGTGGCAAAAATTGCACGACTTTCAAATGGCACAAGTGTGAAAGGAGCCTAACGATTGGATTTTACTACCGTGGTTACTTCGCCCGCCCGTGGTAGTAAAATCCGATAATTTTTTTCTGTGCATGCGCTGTAAAGATGATGGAAAAATCTGATGGCTAGCAATGTTAACTGTGAAGTTGGCCCATCAGAATGAGGTTCACGCGCACAAAAACCCGCTTTTCATCTACACAGCTTTTTGTGCGACACCAAAATTGATGACGCTGGCTGGTCTGACAAATTGTGGTCTGACAGTCTGACACAATAGTATTGTGCTTGTGCTCTGAGCAACAAACTAAATACAAGTAAACCTCCCCAGGACCTGCCAACCTTCTGTGAAGAATCATTCTTTTGATTCTAATCATTTAAGAAGGTTGAGTCAGAGATTTGGTTCCCTTGCTTGTCAGTAGACTCAGCAAGTGAACCGAAGAACCGATTCATTGAATCAGTTCATTTCAGTGAGTAGTTCGAAATGAACCGATTCAATTAAAAGATCCGGACTTCCCATCACTAGTTATTATGAGACGTTTCCTGAGGCTGCAGTTCCTCTGAACTCCACAAGATGGTAATCTTACTTCTACCCAGACAGGAAGTCTCTATGGAATACAGAGAGGAAGTGATGTCAGGTACAGACAGGAAGTTCTGGGTGAGAGGTGAGTCGGGAGGAAGTACAGAGGAGACATTGCTGGAAGTGGCAGTAGAGGAGGTAATAAGATCTTATTTTCTATTTACACCCAGTAACCCCCCGTCATGTCCGTCCTCTTCCTCCATAGTCACTGTGATGTCTTTTATCTCCAGCAGATGATGATACACACATATATAGAAACCTAAATTAACCCCTTCAGGGGCAGAACATTTCCCCACTTATGGGGCCGGAACATTCTCTTCATTTTGGAGATAAATTCTAGTAATATGATCCTCTAAACAAACAACATTGACAATAAATAGACAAGACACTGACCATACATGGCCTACAAAGGGCAATTATTACACTACACAGGCAGACAATGGGCAATCATTACACTATGCAGCCAACACAATGATGGAGTGTAGGGGTCAGGAGTATGGAGCATAGAGCCCCTTACATTGCTGGTCAGGAGGAAGAAAACATTCCCCAGCCTGCCATGAAGAATATGTTCCATCATTGGTGTCAGAGGGAGGAAAATGCTGAGGGGTCTATAAGGAGTTAATGGGACTAAAGGACTCTAGGAGCCTCTACTTTATCTGAAGGACTCTGGGACCCCTGAGGAGGAAGTGTAGCTGAGGGACTTTGGGGGCCTCTTAGGAAGTAATAGGGCTGAACAACTCTGAGAGGTTAGTGGGGCTGAAGGGCTGTGGGGGCCTCTGAGGGGGTAGTCAGACTACACGGCTCTGAGGTACGAGCGGGTTTAAGGGCTCATAGGGGCTGTTGGTCTCTGATGTCCTCTAACCCCACCTGCACATACTTTTCTGACCTCCTTAAAGGAGAAGTCCAGCCTGAGGTCGTTGGGCTGGGCTTCTTCTATGGGTCACAGGAGTGCAATTAGTTTTGCGCTCTTGTGATCTGTTTTGATCAGAGAGCGGGCCGAAGTCTGCTCTCTGGTGACATCACTGGAATCAGCCCAGGCACCAATCCAGACAATGAAGTCTGGATCTGCCAGGTGCCTGGACTTATGGCCATCTCAGCCTCTCAGTGAGCCGCTGAGACGGCTGCTCCCCGCCCCTCCACAGCTCAGCACTCCAGTGAGCGCGGGGGGGGGCAGAGCGGAGAGCCGCTGACTGACAGGCAGCAGCTCTCTGCTCAGGGAGCTGTGATAACCGAGCCATCGGAGATGTTTGATCGCTCGGTTCTCAGTGAAGAGGCGCCAGGGGACAGATGCAGCATCCACCTAGGTAAGTATAAATCTGGAAAAAAAAAACATACTTCTCCTTTAAAGAACTTCTGCCAGCAAGTGAAGGAAGCCTTCACCTCACCATTCTAGAACTATGTTGCAGGATACAAAATAGACCAAGAGAGGACCCCTGCTGTCATCCTTCCAGCACTGAAATAAAAAAACACACACCAGTAATGCGCACTACAATGTCCAGCCCAACAGACAGCAGTCTATGGTAACAACATGATGAGGACGAATGTTCATTCCAACATACAAGGGTCCTGCAACTTGCCAGATAAAGATCCGGGAAGATCTAAGGCGCTTAAACAACAAAGAAATGACAACGCAACATCCTCCTGCTATCCAATCCACTCCCTTTTCTTACTGCAGAGAGTGACAGTGACATCACTCCTGTCAGTCAGCAGGTTGCCAGAGATTGGAGCCTTGTAGCCGGAATTCTGGCAGTTATTCTGCTTAGCCGATAAGTTTCCCTTCCTGGACATCATGATGATCCTACATTGACCTCACATCACTGCCTCAGAGCAAACAAGTCAAAGGAAGGATCGTATTTATCATTCCTTGTCTGCAGATCTAAAACTCAATGAGTCCAGTTCAGAAACCAAACAAACCCAACAGAGAAAAGGGAATTTATGATCCGGCAGGCCAAGAGGGTCCCGGACCTAAAAAATGTAGCAAACCCTAAAAAAGTCCAAACTAAATGTTTTCCCATGGGGGCAGTAGATGTTAAATGTACAGCAACCCTCCTATTACCCCCCTCACATCCACATCCTATTATTGTGTGACCAACACCATCCAAATAATTCCTAATTCATTTCCCAAAGTTATCCGTCTACAAGGAGACTTGTATAGATCAAATGATGGCACCAATGAGGATGGAGGAGGACCGGAGTCACATGACTGAGAAGATACTAAACTTCACCCTGGAGATCATCTACCTGCTGACCGGAGAGGTGAGGAGGATTCTGGGAGGTCACATGACATCACTCATATCTCTATTAATAAAACACAGACCTGACCAGAGAGGTGAGGAGGATTCTGGGATTCTAACATGATATTCCTATTGGTTCCCCAATACAGAGATTTCCTCTTCTGAAGTCAGGTGATCATATGACCATCACAGTGCCTCCATGTGACTCCCTAAAACCTGAGAGACACAACATGCAGAAGATTCTAGAAGTCACCAAGAAGATGATGGAGCTGCTGACAGGAGAGGTGAGCGGTGCCGGGAATTCTGGGACATTATCCAGTAACAGACAAGGGATGTGTCTGGATGGTGACTGTATCATTGTGTGTGTCAGGTTCCTATAAGGTGTCAGGATGTCACTGTCTATTTCTCCATGGAGGAGTGGGAGTATTTAGAAGGACACAAGGATCTCTACAAGGACGTCATGATGGACAATCAGCCACCTCTCACATCACCGGGTAAGAGGAGACTTTATTGTAAAGGAGAGAGCAGTACGGAGGGTCCACCTAGATCCCCCATCATCTGATAAGTACAAAGGCTGGCCGAAGGCTAGCCTGCATTTGTGGGAGGAGTCTGAGAGGGCTATTTAAGCCTCCTCCTCTGTCAGGTCAGGGCTTGTGGGCGTTCTGGGTTCAGTAGGGGGCGGGGCCACGCGTCACTTCCGGATCGATTGCAAGATGGTGGCGGTGCCTCTCTCGGTGCTTCACCAGGGAGTTCGCCTCTCCACCCACCTGGTTCCCCCTCGGCACCCACATTCACGGGTCCCCGCTTCTCCTGGTAGTTCAGCAGGGGGGGGGGCGTTCGGCCGCCCGCCCGCCGACTCCTCTCCCCATGCAATGCAGCTCCACGAGGGAGCCTCTTTCCGGCCAGCTCCTCTCTCCCCTTACCAGCTTGCTTCAGGGGGGAGCTGCCAACCGCTTCTCCGGGTATTGAGGGGGATGTCCAGCCAGCTGCCTGCTCCGCTGCACACGGCGCCCAGGGGGGGGGCGCCCGCCCGCCCGCTCGTTTTTTTTTTTTCGGTGATCATGCAGGGGGAAGGGAGGGCGGCCATCCATCCTCCATCCACCCTCCTTCCCCTTGGCGGCAGCCAGTCAGGTGCGGCCCGCCCGCTTCTCCCGGCGAGCATGCCGGGGGAAGAGAGGGGGCCGTCCATCCATCCTCCACCACCCTCCTTCCTTCCCCTCGGCTGCAGCTGGTCAGGTGCTGCCCGGCGCTCGTGCAGGGGGGAGGGGGGCGTCCTTTCATCCTCCACAGCTCCCTGTGGTGCAGCCCGCCCGCTTCTCCCGGAGCTCATGCCGGGGGAGCGTGGGGGGGGGGTGACGTCCTTCCATCCTGCACAGCTCTATATGGCCAGCACGCAGCCCGTGCTTCTCCCGGCGCCCATGAGGGGGGGGGCACATCGCGGCCGTCCATCTTTCACCCACACCAACTTCCCTAGGGCTCAGTTTGGGGGGTCATCTGTCCATCCTCCACCTTCGCTGGGCCCAATCCCGCATGGTTGGGGGGGTGCGCCGCCCGCTTCTCCCTCATCCCTGTGTGTCCTGCCAGGGGGGGGGGGCTGTCGCCCGCTTCTCCAGGGGGGGGGGGTCCGTTCGTCCATCTTTTATCCACTCACCCGCCAGTTCACCTTCCTGGAACTCACACCGTGCATCACGGAGGAATCGCCCGCACGCTTCCCGGTTCTCATGGGGGGGGGGTGCTCACCCGCCTGCTCACTTCCCGGTACTCACATGGGGCATCATGGGGGGGGGGGGGGGAGATCCCCGCACGCCTCCCGGGCATTCACCGCTTCAGGTAAGGGTTTCATCATGGCGTTTCGGCCCCAGGATTTCTGTCATAGCGCTTCAGCCTCAGGTTTCCGTCACAGCGTTTCTATCTAGGCGTTTTAGTGTCATCGTTTTGCTATCATAGCACTCCTGTCATAGCGTTTCTGCCTCAGAAGTTCTGTCGCAGCATTCTCCCCCAGCATTTCTGTCAGGGTGTTCTGCCCCAGCATGTCTGTCGTCGCATTCAGCCCCGCATTTCGGTCATGGTGTTTCTGCCCCAGCGTTTGTCATGATTCAGCCGGCATTTCTGTCAGCATTTATACCTCAGCATTTCTGTTGCAACGTCCAGCATTTCTGTCTTAGCGTTCGGCCCTAGCATTCCTGTCATCGTGTTCCGCCCCAGCATTTCCATCATTAGCGTGCTACCCCGGCATTTCTGTCTCAGCATTTGTCTTAGCGTTTCTGCCCCAGGATTTCTGTCCTAGCGTTCGGCCCCAGGATTTCTGTCTTAGCGTTCGGCCCCAGGATTTCTGTCTTAGCGTTCGGCCCCAGGATTTCTGTCCTAGCGTTCGGCCCCAGGATTTCTGTCTTAGCGTTCGGCCCCAGGATTTCTGTCTTAGCGTTCGGCCCCAGCATTTCTGTCTTAGCGTTCGGCCCCAGCATTTCTGTCTTAGCGTTCTGCTCCAGCATTACTGTCTTAGCGTTTTGCTCCAGTATTTCTGTCTTAGCGTTTTGCTCCAGTATTTCTGTCTTAGCGTTTTGCTCCAGTATTTCTGTCTTAGCGTTCTGCTCCAGTATTTCTGTCTTAGCGTTTTGCTCCAGTATTTCTGTCTTAGCGTTCTGCTCCAGTATTTCTGTCTTAGCGTTCTGCTCCAGTATTTCTGTCTTAGCGTTCTGCTCCAGTATTTCTGTCTTAGCGTTCTGCTCCAGTATTTCTGTCTTAGCGTTCTGCTCCAGTATTTCTGTCTTAGCGTTCTGTTCCAGTATTTCTGTCTTAGCGTTCTTCTCCAGCATTTCTGTCACAATGTTCTTCTCCAGCATCTCTGTCACAGCATTTGGCCCTTGCATATCTGTCATAGCGTTCGGCCCCTGCATTTCGGTCATAGCGTTCGGCCCCTGCATTTCGGTCATATCGTTCGGCCCCTGCATTTCGGTCATATCGTTCGGCCCCTGCATTTCTGTCATGTCGTTCGGCCCCTGCATTTCTGTCATGTCGTTCGGCCCCTGCATTTCTGTCATGTCGTTCGGCCCCTGCATTTCTGTCATGTCGTTCGGCCCCTGCATTTCTGTCATGTCGTTCGGCCCCTGCATTTCTGTCATGTCGTTCGGCCCCTGCATTTCTGTCATGTCGTTCGGCCCCTGCATTTCTGTCATGTCGTTCGGCCCCTGCATTTCTGTCATGTCGTTCGGCCCCTGCATTTCTGTCATGTCGTTCGGCCCCTGCATTTCTGTCATGTCGTTCGGCCCCTGCATTTCTGTCATGTCGTTCGGCCCCTGCATTTCTGTCATGTCGTTCGGCCCCTGCTTTTCTGTCATGTCGTTCGGCCCCTGCTTTTCTGTCATGTCGTTCGGCCCCTGCATTTCTGTCATGTCGTTCGGCCCCTGCATTTCTGTCATTTCGTTCGGCCCCTGCATTTCTGTCATGTCGTTCGGCCCCTGCATTTCTGTCATGCCGTTCGGCCCCTGCATTTCTGTCATGCCGTTCGGCCCCTGCATTTCTGTCATGTCGTTCGGCCCCTGCATTTCTGTCATGTCGTTCGGCCCCTGCATTTCTGTCATGTCGTTCGGCCCCTGCATTTCTGTCATGTCGTTCGGCCCCTGCATTTCTGTCATGTCGTTCGGCCCCTGCATTTCTGTCATGTCGTTCGGCCCCTGCATTTCTGTCATGTCGCTCGGCCCCAGCATTTCTGTCATGTCGTTCGGCTCCTGCATTTCTGTCACAACGTTCTGCCCCAGCATTGCTGTCATGGCGTTCTACCCTCGTATTGCTGTCTCAGCGCACAGTCTCTGCATTTCTGTCAAGGCGTTTCTGCCCCAGGTTTTCGGTCACAGCATGGCTGCCCAAGATTTCTGTCATAGCGTTTCTGCTCAGGATTTCTATCACAGCGTTTCTGCCCAGGATTTCTATCACAGCGTTTCTGCCCCGGATTTCTGTCATGGCTGCATTCTGCCCCAGCATTTCTGGCTTGGCGTTCAGTCTCAGCTTTTCTGTCTTGGTGTTTTCTGCCCCAGGTTTTCTGTCATTACATTTCTGCTTTAGCGTTCTGTCATAGCGTTTCTGCCTCAGGATTTCGGTCATGGCATTTCTGCCTCTGCGTTTCTGCCCCAGGAGTTCTGTCATGGCATTTCTGCCTCTGCGTTTCTGCCCAGGATTTCGGTCATGGCATTTCTGCCTCTGCGTTTCTGCCCCAGGATTTCGGTCATGGCATTTCTGCCTCTGCGTTTCTGCCCCAGGATTTCGGTCATGGCATTTCTGCCTCTGCGTTTCTGCCCCAGGATTTCGGTCATGGCATTTCTGCCTCTGCGTTTCTGCCCCAGGATTTCTGTCTTTGCTTTTCTGCCTCTGCGTTTCTGCCCCAGGATTTCTGTCTTTGCTTTTCTGCCTCTGCGTTTCTGTCAGTGTTCTGTCATAGTGTTTTTTGTGCCCCAGGATTTCTGTCATTGCGCTCTGCCCAGGGTTTCGGTTCTCACGTTCCTGCCTCAGCTTTCAGTTTCAGCATTCCTGTCACAGCGTTTCTCAGAGGGGCGTTGTTGTTCAGTCACGGCATACTTCGGTAGCTGGTTCTATCTTCGTTGTTTGTCATGTCTCATTGCATCTTTGTTCATGTTTGTACCTGGGTCAGTTAGCTAGGGCTCACATGTCAGGATCTGTCACATCTACAGATCCATACGGGCTGAGGTTTCGTTTGTTAATGATTGTTGACCACAATCTTCTCGCCCGTATAACATACGTCATACGATGCACGTTCATTCACCACACCTGTACGATTACCCACCACGGTCTGTGGGTACACAAGCCCTGAGTTTTCAGTCAATTACCTGTCTCCGCGCAGCAGGTTACTCGGGCTCAGTCACTACTTACATGAGGGGGGGGTGGTCCATCATCAGATTCATTCACGCGCAGTGGTCTTGACATTTCTGCTCATGTTCTCATACTTGGGTAGGCTCAGAGGGGGATTGCTGTTCTCATGTATTGTTGCCTGTCATTTCTCTTGTTCATGTTCTCAGGTTGGGCTGCATCGGCAGCCATCATCCCCTTGTTTGGTCCTTAAGTGGTAGGTGTGGGCAAACGTCGTCATGTTTCTGGATTCTACACTCGGGCCTGATATCTTGTCTAGGATGTGGCCTGGCACGGGGACGTCAGTTCAGTAAATTTTTCCGTTCCCCAGCCGGTGTCAGGTAGGGGGGGTTTTTCTGTCACTTTGGGGTATGACTGTTTCAGGCCATGTGACTTATTTCCCCGGTGTGGAGTCTGGCCCTCCTTCCTCGGTTCAGGATTCAGACTCAGCTGCAGCACGACCTGATCAAATCAGGTGGGACCAGCATTCGGTGTTTGGCATGGTTTCTCCACGTCGTCAGTGCTTATTGCCTCAGGGTTTGGGCCTCAACCACCTACTCCATCACATCCTTCAGGTATTTAGCTTTTTGAACTCCTGCCAGTTGTCCTTTGGCACTTACCCTCGCTCTTTCCCATACCAGTATGGGTAGGCCAGGGCTTGGGGGGAGGGTTTCACGGAGCACTTCCCAGGGTCTGGTCGAAGTTTTGATCTTCTCGGCTATCATTTTGCAGGGGCTCCTTGGGACAGCCATGGCTCCCCTTCCCCCACGCATCCTCTCATTCACAGTAGTTCATTCTCATGTCTGGGTCGTCTCGGGCTCCAGGCTCTGCCCAAGCGTTCATGGGACGTTTAGTTGGGTTCGGGGTAGCTTCGCAGGTTTCTACAAGGGGTTCTGTCTCATCACCGAGTCGGGGATTTCTCCTGTCATAACGGACACTTATCAGTTATATACTGTTGCCATCCGGGCACGCACTACTCCACTTGATGGATTTTACCTTCCCTTTTTCACCTAAATTTGTGTCTTTTTGCCCTCTTTTCAGGCATACTGACCAGTCAGGCCAAGGCACACCTCAGGCCTTGGTGCTTAGGAGTATCACTTTCTAAACTCGAAGACTCTGACTACAAGTACAAAGGCTGGCCGAAGGCTAGCCTGCATTTGTGGGAGGAGTCTGAGAGGGCTATTTAAGCCTCCTCCTCTGTCAGGTCAGGGCTTGTGGGCGTTCTGGGTTCCCACCCACCCATTTCCCCCAATATTCATACTTACTCATATTACTTTTCTTACATTCAGGGTATGCCCTCTTTTCAGGCATACTGACCAGTCAGGCCAAGGCACACCTCAGGCCTTGGTGCTTAGGAGTATCACTTTCTAAACTCGAAGACTCTGACTACAAACACATAGAAACAATGTAGTCAGTCAGTGTGTGTGTTTCCTACAGATGGATCCAGTAATGGGAACCCACCAGAGAGATGTCCCCGTCCTCTGTATTCCCAGGATTCCACACAAGAAGGTCACACCATCCCTCACCATCATCAGGTAGATGAGGAACCATCACTGATAGTTTCATTAGGATCTGTACATTATCTGCATTGTTACAATTGATGTCTTTTCTATTCTATATTCAGAGTGGAAACCTGAGAGATTCTAAAGTTGAAGTTAAAGAAGAGATAAAAGAGGAGGATGATGAGGATGGGGTGATGAAGGAGTCAGACTTTTTAAAAGAACACAAAGATCTGTACCAGGACACCATGGTGGAGACCTCCAACTACAGAAACCCATCAGAGAGATGTCCCCGTCCTCTGTATTCCCGGGATTCCACACAGGAAGGTCACACCATCTCTCACCATCATCAGGTAGATGAGGAATAATCACTAATAGTTTTGATTAATACACAGCATGATTGTTACAATGAATGTTTTATTATATGTTCAGAGTGGAAACCTCAGGGATGATAATATTGGTGTTAAAGAAGAGTATAAAGAGGAGGATGAGGAGTATGGAGTGATGGAGGAGTTTTCAGAAGGACACAAGGATATGATAGAGCCACCTAATACCAGGAACCCACCAGAGAGATGTCCCCGTCCTCTGTATTCCCGGGATTCTACTCAGGAAGATCACACCATCCCTCACTGTTGCCTCAAGGTTGGTGGGACGGACCTTTTAAAACACAGACTCATGGAGACAATGTGCGGATTTTTGTGATGTCACAATAATAAAGCTTATATCTTACAGATGATATTCTCTCTCATTTTCTTGATTTAGAGTGGAGATCCAATCGATATAGAATTTGAGGTTAAAGCAGAAGAAGAAGAGAGATATGTGAGGGATGATCAGCAGTCTATGGAGGAGGATGGAATAATGGGGACATTTATAGAGAAGGACACTCCTACAGAGATCAGCACAGGTGGGTCATTAACACTAAATACATTCCTCCACCCATACTGCTCACTGATTGGTCCAGAGTAGGGCAAGGACTGGGTGATATCAGCCTGTAATCCCCTGGTCACTTTCCTGAGCTGTGTTCCCCATCCTGTATTCCTGTATTTCTCTCGGATAATCTTCCTTCTCTGTGCTGAGGACACAATTCATGTCTCTAGTCTGGATTTATGGAGATTCTGGGGTTCAGCTGGCAGCAAAATGTTAATTTTCACTATAGATGTTACTAGACCTAGGCACCTGGGGTATGTGCTTTGGGTCTTATGGCAAGATCTCTGACAGAACATCTCTCCCGGGGGTTACTTGCTCTGTTGTTTGCTGGCTGTGCCAGGTGCAGGGATATGTCTGTATAGTCTCAGACCCAAGTCACTGAGTGCAGTCTCAGGAGATGGGAGGCAGCGGTGTGGGACCTCTGCAACTTGTCTCATGTAAACATTTAATCTTCCACTGATTACTGAATACCAATATTATGAGTCCTGACCCTTACACTGTATAATTAATATTGTACATTACTTACTCCAGACCCCTGCACTATGTTCTACATTACATACTCCTGACCCCTGCACTATATACATTTTTTAAACAAAACAGAATGTTCCTTTATTGAAGCAAAAAGGCATGGTACAAATTAAAGGAGTATGGACTGAATCAAAGAACATAGTACAGGCAAAAAGTTTTGGCAGGTTCAAAGTACACATAAAGTAAACAACAACACATAATATTATAGGTAAAACCCAAAGGAGGACACTATGCCTCACTAAGCTTTGGACAGGGCAATAGAAAGGTAGTGCAGCCACCACAGTGCTGAAGGCAGGATTCGGGGAGGAAGCCTCCTCCTAAGCTGTCCAAGGCTGCTATACTGTCACAGATCAGCTGCGGAGCTGATCTGTGTCTCACCTTTACTGCTGTAGGCCAGCTGGCACGTGTTGTTCCACTAGCTTGTGTTCTGCTCTGTGCACTCTGCACCTATGGGTGTCCCCGGCCACACCTGTTGCCTAATATATGATTCCTTCCTGCTACTTCCTGTCCAGCCCCTCATGCGCTTCCCTATTTAAATCCCTTTCAAACCAGCTACTGGTTGCTTGAGCAACATTTGTTTCTGAGCTCCCTTCATGTAACCTGCCTTAAACCTGACCTCTCGTGAACTGATCTCTTGTGTACCGACTCGGCTTGTTCTGATTACGTTGTCTGCAGCCCGCCCTGACCTTGGCTCGCTATCCGGCTCTCCCTTTGCTTCATCCATCCATCCTTGTCTGACAGTGTCTCCTGATACTTCCCTAGCGAGTAGGGTGAACCCGGGGGTCGTGACCTGGGCTCAGCAAGCAGCTATGCCCAAACCCTCGTGAGGGGGTCCCTGGCAGAATACCGGCTGGCCCTTAGACTCCACACCCTGGGGGATCCTGTGTCACCTGCTCGCCTGTGGGCTCACTGTAAGTAGTACTATGACAGTTTGCTCAAGCCATGAGCGCCTCTGAGAATCGGCCACTGACCGAGGATCAAATGCAATATCTAGTTCAGAGACTTAATTCCCAGCAAGCAAATCAAGAGCAAATAATGCTGGTTCTTTAGGATCTTGCCTCCCGTCTGGATCGTCTGCAACTCGCTGCAACTTCAGCTCCTCCCGTTCCTGCTTCTGCTTCAGCTGCTTCCGTGTTACCTGCTACATCTGGCAATCCCTGCCTGCATCTGCCATCACCACCTCATTTTTCTGGCGACCCTAAGGCTTGTCGGGGCTTCATTAATCAGTGTTCCATCCACTTTGAACTTTCCAGCCACCATTTTCCAACTGATCGCACCAAAGTCGCATATATCATCTCTCTCATCTCCGAGATGCTCTAGCTTGGGCCTCCCCACTCTGGGAATCACGCGATTCTATCACCTCCGACTTCCAGCTCTTTTTGGATGCATTCCAGAAAACTTTTGATGAGCCGTCAGAGTGTCTTCGGCTGCTGGGGCCCTCCTTCGTCAGCAAGGAATGACAGTCGGCCAATATGCAGTTCAATTCCGTACGCTGGCCGCTGAACTCAAATGGAATAATGAGGCCCTTACTGCTACCTTCTGGCAAGGCCTATCTGAGCGTGTCAAGGGTGAAGTCGCTGGACACACCATTCCTACCACATTGGATGACTTAATCGCATTAACCATTCAAATAAACATTCGCTTCCAGGAGCGGGCCCTGGAGAAATCCAGAACCAGTCATCCCCCTGCTGGCCGTCCAGCACAGGTAGTCCAAAGACCTGTGGAATCCTCTCCGTCTTCAACTTCTCACACGTTGGTAGAACCTATGCAGCTTGGGCAAACCCGCCTCACTCCTGAGGAACGTGCCCGATGCATGGGATTGGGCTTGTGCCTTTACTGTGGCAATAAAGGACATCTTTTGAACTCCTGTCCAATCTGTCTGGGAAACTCCAGGTTCTAGCTCACTCGGGAGGGAGGTGATCTAGACCGATCCGTTAATTTTGTTCACTTCCCTCGTTTCACTCTTCCTGTGGCTCTCCACTGGGCTCAAAATGTCTATCAACTCTCTGCATAGATGGACTCTGGTGCTGCCCGAAATTTCAATTGAACAATCTTTAGCTTCCGAGTTGGGCATTGCCTTTGTTGCCTTGTCTATACCCCTCTCCGTGACTGCAGTAGATGGCTCCTTCTTGCCTATGAGTCCCATCCGGTTTAAAACCCCTCCTATTGAGTTACGCATTGGGGTTTTGCATGGTGAGGAGATCTTTCCTAATTCTGCCTAAATCCTCCCATCATCCTGGGCCTTCCATGGTTGCAGAAACACTCCCCGCATCTTGACTGGAATTCTGGACAAGTATTGGCTTGGGGTCCTCAGTGTCAGCAACAATGTATTTCCAAGGTGCTACCTCCCTCTTCCATTCCTCTGGCTGAGACCTCCACAACTCCCATGTTGCTTGCCCAATATCAGTCCTTCCGAGATGTTTTCTGCAAAAAGTCCGCTGATCGCCTTCCCCCTCACAGAGCCTTTGAC